>RCSZ01000008.1:1754166-2377500 GCA_014898425.1 Botryotinia globosa | reverse complement strand
GTCAAACTCAATAATATCCTCACAGAGTCCAAATCAATTCCAACACACCATCAACATCATACATTCTCTTTCCATCCTTGTGATCTTTCCACCTCCAATCATCCTTCTTTCGAATGTAGGTTTGTCTAACCGTTCCATCTGCTCTCAATTCCGATTCAGCAAGATCCCATGAAACTTTTCGTCCAGTTTCACGAAGAGGAATTCTTTGAGGTCCAAACATGAAATCGAGATTCCATCCTGTTCCATCATCACCTAATGCATTAAATGTCCTTTCCATTTGATGGAGGTTGAAATCGATCCCCTTGGGATAATGAGCAATGGACCAACCATTTGTGAGGATAAAGTTATCTCTGGTTTGGAATCTTTGAAGGAAACAATCTTCACCACAAACTTGTTGAATTTTAGTGGATTCGAAAACTTGAGCTTCATGCCACATTCCTCCCTTGAAATGGTGAAGAGAAAGTGGTCTGATACCGGATTCATAGAATCCTGATGGATCACCAACAATATCCAATTGCCAGATATCGTGAAGGACAGTCAAACGGACTTCGGTGTTTTCGTATACGCACTTTCGGAGAAGGATATCACCTTGAGAACCCCATCCAGAATTTGCTTCTTCGACCTTTTGTTTAGTGCTGCATTGAGGGAAAAGATCTGTAATTGTCGCGGCCAAAGGAACGGAAAAGAAAACTCCAGCTCCACCATAAGCCTGGCTTCCATGGCGTGCAAGACTACCAACATCCTCAGAAAGATTACCGATATATAAATCTTCGCTAGCATCGTATGTTGCCATTTTCTTGATGAGAGCATCCATGTTTGGGAAGAATGTGTCGTCGTCGCACATTACCAGCCATTTTCGATGTTTTCTGGACTTGTCGTTATATAAAGCTGGTAAGAGAGATAAGTAACGCTCGGCCATTTCGATTTTACTGTCTGCAGTGTAGACTTTGGCATCGATTCCATATGCTTTCAACATTTTCTTGATTTCGCTGATTTCATTTTCCGAGGCATCGACCAATCGCAGGATCAATCCACCTCCATTGGAATTTCCATGACCATCGGTCAACCAATGCGACCAATCGAGCATGGGGTTAATCTTCGGATCAGTAATTCTCTTGTAGGTAGTAGAAATACCGAAGAGGAACTCGGTAGCATTCACATCTGCAGGGATAGCAGACTTTGGGACTGGTACATCGAGTGGTTTCAGACATTTCGTAGTAGGAGCCGTATCTTTCTCGATGTTGATTGTATCGAAATATCGAGGGAACAAGTGTTCGTCGAGTCTAGTAATGGATTTTCGTTCAATATCTTGTCGATGATATCTGACTTGTCTGGAGGCATATTCAATTTTATCATCGAGACCATATTTTTCTTTCAGTTCACGTAAGTGTGTTGAATTGACAGCACAATCGGGAGAACCATTTTGCGTGGTAAGGATTTCTTGTGAACTTGGACTGAGTTTTGATTGGATTTGATGCAGTCTCTCTGGTGTAGGTCGTCCGGTGAAGAAGATGATTGTGAGGCAAATGAATGTGAATAGCGCAATGCGGGTGAAAGGACTTCGAGGATTGATCAACCTATTAGGTGATATCGAGGTACCCGTACCTATCATACCCATTGTGAAGTTGGGAGATGGAAATACTTGCAAGCCAGTAACACCAGATGCTCTATGACGTGGTGGAAGGATATGTACGGAGAAGTCCGAGAGCGAGTCGACGAAGATGAGGTGTAGAAGGAAGAGGTGTATGTAACGACAGTAGTTATCCTTCTTTTACAAGAAGAAAGGGAAGAAGGAAGTTCAGGAACGAGAGAGAGAGAGAGATTATTGATGTAGGAGAGAAAGAAGAAAGATGCAAAAGAAGGTTAATAAGTTGTAGGGTAGATCTAAGAAATGCAAAAGCCAAATCCAATCCAAATCCAAATCGAGCAAACCGGAAAAAGAAGGAAAGTCGAGCTAAGATAAGCTTGATATTTTGATATGCAGTTACCCTCACCTAAACATGAAAGCGGAGCGATGAACCTTGTAAATCGAAAAGTTAGAAGTTAGATGGTTGAGTACTTTGTATAGTACCTAGGTATGTAGTAGAAATTGTATATTATATGTAATAATAATAATAATAATAATAATAATAATAATAATAATAATACTACTACCTAGTTAATATATAGTAATATTCATTAAATAAATCTTGAGAATAAACTACAACGAATTATAATGAGATTAATGATATTCACTGAATCGAGACTGTCTTGAGCCCTTGAGTTTTGCCTGTGAGTCTTGAAACTTGAGTCTTGAGTCTTGAGTCTTGACTATTGTAGTGAGAGAGTGAGAGTGAGAGTGAGAGAACATATCTACCCATCCATCCATCGAGAATCTAGATATCTACCTTCCCCTTTCTCTCTTTCCTTCTCTGTCCCAAAGACTTCATTCATCCTTTCTTCATTCACTCAGTAATTCTTTATAAACCCATCCAAGTTCAACCAATATCATCCAACCATTCCAAATTATCCTTTTGCGATATCTCCGATTGAAATTTTAGATGGAGAGTGAATTCTTAAAAGGGAAGTGGATTTCCGTCCGTTAGTCATCTCGATGTGAGGGTTGATTCGATACTGTGTAGAGATTGCGAATGTGATACTGTATTGATGTTGGCATATGAGATATGAGATGAGATGCCTCGAGAGTCGAGTGCGTAGATTGCATTCCTGGCTGGCTGGCTGGCTGGCTGGCTGGCTGGTTCTTTGTAGATTGCGTACGACCCTCAGGGGGTATGAATTTCTTCTTGGCCATGAGACCACAGCGCTCCATACATGACACTACACAACAAAACTTGCCCAGGGAGGGAGGATGATTAGTGCCGGATAACTCAACCAAAAGGTAAGACATCTGCGGGCGGGGAGGGGAGTGCGCGGACAAGTGGGGATGGAAATTGATCATTCTCATTTGGCTGCCCGCGGACATGGGCTGCATACCAAAATTGATTCTGATGAATGTGTATCGTAGATGTCTAGATGTGTATGTATGTCCCATGGAGTCTGGACTGTCGGACTATTGGACTATGGAACAACACCGGCTGGAACACACGGTACTATGTAGGTGTTTATTTATAGATTGGAGGCGAATAAATCAATGTGATAATACGTACTCGTATCGTATTATTATCATGTACCATCACGTCAATCGTACCTTCTAACTTCTCAGGAGGTTGTTGTTGTTAGAAGCGTCATAACCTGTTTGAACTCCAACCTCGCGAAACACCGATGGTCAAAGGTAACTTGGAGGAAAGATCGACATTCGGCACTGCTTTTGAGTTTATTTTTATACTTCATTCATCGACGGTGTACACTGTACACTGTACACTGTACACTGTACACCGATCTTCAGAAAGCAACGGGCCGAACCAAGTTTCAATGTCAAGTCGTTGTTTCTGTCTCGGATGATCTTTTGGATGAATGACCATTCGAGGAGTACAGTAAAACCTCTCTATAAGGATCCCCCCTATAAGGATAACCTCTATTATCCTTTTTTTTTATTCTAAAAATTTTTAGAGTTAAAAAAGATCTATATTCTTAAAACCCCTTTATAAAGATATCCTTATAATTTCCGATCCTAAAACTATATATATTCTTATTAAACTAATAAAATCATTAGGATTTGAATTATAATATAATATTATATAAAGAATTTAATTATATTCCGATCTTAAGATTATATATATTTTTATTAAATCAATAGAATTATTAGAATTAGTTATTAAATTAATTATTATATAGTCAATTTTAAATTTTTTTTATAAAAATAAAAAAAGTTATAAAATAATTATAGAATATAATTCGATCAAGATTAATCGAAAATAGATTATTGCTATATTAAGATTAATCAAATACCTCTATATAAAAATACCTTTATATATCCTTAAAAATAATTACAAAAATTGATATCCTTACAGAGAGGTTTTATTATATTATACTTGAGTATACATAGAGACACAGTCCCTCCAACAACCTTTGCAACATATTATACCTGCGATCCCATTCTCTCATAATCTGGTACGGTACTACTATGACTGTTTGTCACACATTGATAAAGTAATTTCTCTCTGGAGTATCGATTACTGAATATGTGGAGTTGAAACCCTCGACATCTCAAAGGTGGCTTCGGAAAGGGCCTGAATGAGGGATAGGGGTTTGAAATCGTACGTAGTCATCTGGACTCGCTATACAGATAAAAGGGGGATGGAAAGTCGGGAATGATCAGAATAAGAATGATAAGAATGCCGAGATGAGAGCAAGAGTGAGTGAGTGGTTGATCAGTGTTCAATCATACTCGATCATATTCGAGGTTATCGTAGATGTAATGTTCTTCGTTTCTCATCCCATCCAAGTTGTTCTCGATCGAATCTGTGACATACTGGGTAGTTATTCGCCTGCCTGGGTCATCATGCACGATTCTGTACATTCTCTAGAAGTACAGCATCAACGGTACGGGAAGTAAGTCTCACTTTGGTGGCACATATTCTGAGACCTCTCACGGAGAATAGATTTTGATTTTGATTTTTGATTGGATCATTGACTAAATTGTCAACATCGCTACCAATCTTTATTGGTAAACAATACCTCCCAATCTTTATTGGTAAACAATACCTCCCAATCTTTATTGGTAAACAATACCTATGGTTGCTTGTGAAGCTGCCCTCGAGCTCTCAGTAAATATATAAATTATTTATGACTTGTGGCCTCAATTTCTGCCTTATCGATCCTAGCCCAATCTACCCCGTATCAAAATGCGCCCGCATTATTTACATTGGAGAAGTCGATGTTCAGAAGGATTCCCCCTCAAATCATAGACAACCATAAGTCGATCGCATTTCATCATGGCTAGGTAGGTAGGAGTTTACGTCTTGTATCATACCTTCTGCAAAATCACAAGCTAATTCAGCAACCATCAGCAATATCCTCTTTCTGCCATTTCGAAAGGCTACCGACCTACAATTATCAGATGCTATCAAGCAATACATATCCACCAAATATGACCAACATCCGGATATGTTCAAGCAGGACCTTGAGGTTATTGATGCTTTACGACGAGATGCTATTCATGTCAGGGAACCTCATACCACTGGAATAAGAAAGATATCAGCATATGCGGGCCAACTTTCCTGGCTGGGGGGTAAATTCCCTATAGATGTATGCCAGCCCTCTACGTTTCGCAGATATATACTTACTCATCTGAACAGATCGGAGTAGAGTTTTCATGGTACCCCGCTCTAGGATACAACATCGACCGACTCGTTGTGGAAAATAACCTCAAATTCGAACTCGCCAATGTAATGTTCAACCTCGCGGCTCTCTATTCCCAGCTCGCCATGTCTGCTAATAGAGCAACGGCGGATGGATTGAAAATTGCTTGCAACAACTTTTCTCTTGCGGCGGGAGTACTCAAACATTTAAAGGAGGAAATAATACCTGAATTGCGCACTTCCCCTCCAGAAGACATGGATAATGATACACTAGAGTGTCTTCAAAGTCTCATGTTAGCACAAGCCCAAGAATGTTTTTGGGCAAGAGCACGGGGAAACGGGACCAAAGATGCTCTAGTGGCAAAATTAGCTGCAAAAGTGTCAGATTTATATTCACAAGCTTCGGATTGGGGTATGAAGAGTAATGCTATAAGTTCGGAATGGCTACATCATTCATCAGTCAAACATCATCATTTTGCGGCGGCGGCACAATATCGCATGGCGTGTGATTGTTTGGAGAAGAGAAAATACGGAGAGGAGGTAGCGAGGTTGACAGATAGTATCGTTTGCGCCAATGAAGGAATCAAGGAAATAAAATATGTCAACAAAGCTGTGGCAAGTGAGTTACAGCTGTTGAAGAGTACAGTGACGGAATGCTTGAAAAGGGCTGAGAAGGACAATGATTTAATTTATCTTGGTAAGTTTTATTTGTCCCAAGTTCGTTGATTGACGCTCCGCTAGCCCTCCGGGGGCCACTGCCGTGGCGGCAGACTGGTTACGGAGGCGCGTCAGCTTTCGAGCACAATGTGCCATGAGGATTTGAGAGCTTTCTGGTGGGCAGAAAACGCAGCGGAAATGGACGGTGCAGCGTACCTTCTATGCATTCCCATTGTTCTTTATAAGAGCGTAGCGAATGATGACGGCCCAGAGAAGCACGGAGAAACTCTCCATATTGCTATCTTCAAATTTTAATATGGACAAGTTCCGAGCGGAGCGAGCTATGGGGGTTTGGGGGCTTGCCCCCATATACAACCTAATAAATCGGACGAATATATATTTATTCGGATACTAGCTAACTTTGTAGATCCTGTACCACCTAAGAACGAGCTGAAACGCCTTGAACGAGCAAGTATGGCCAACCCTATAATCCCAAAAGAAGTTTCTGAACCCATGACTTTTCTTGGAGATCACAAAGAATTTGGACCGCCACTGTTCTCCAAACTTGTGCCTTTTGCTGTTCATGTAGCAGCCAGTATCTACGAAGAACGCCGCGATCGAATTGTTAATAACAATATCATCGACGAACTCGAGATTTTAACAACCCGCATCCATGATACCCTTCGTTCCCTCAATCTCCCTGGATCTCTACAAGCCCTTGAGAAACCTTTGGGCCTTCCTCCTACTTTACTTTCCCATGCGGAAGAGCTTCGTCAAGCAGATGCAATTGGTCGTATCAATCGATCATTTTCCGATGCTGCAAAGCTCAAGGCATCAGATGAAGCTATATTTTTCGAAGCCAAAGAGCTATTACAATCAGAAGCATCTGAAAACGATCGACTACTAAGAAAATTCGGAAGTGATAGATGGGCTCGTTTAGACTCTCGGTCTGCATCCCCGAAATTATATACTCAAGTGGATGAAATCGAAGGGTATTTCAAAAGCGCGGCGAATAGTGACCAAGTTGTTATCGTCAAATTTCGCGAGTATGAATCTATTCTTCAGATTCTTACCAGCTCAGATCGGGATATTGGAAATTTTGTCCCTAGCTCCCGACGAGTTAACATACCACCAAACCTTGAAGGGGAAGTTTCCAAACTTAGGAATTCCCTGAACGAAATTTCAAGATTGGAGAGTAGAAGAAGGAGGAAAATTGAAGCTATAAGAGAGAAAGCAAAGAAGGATGATATAAATCATAGCATCCTAGCCGAAACTGCTCGTTTGGAACGAGAATATCCTTCAACACCTGTTGTTCCAGCTCATTTTGAAGATTTCTTTGAAAGACGCCTCTCCCATACCTACGATGCAGATCTCACTTCTCTTAAAACCGAATCGGAAGAACAGGAAAAGCTCCTCCAACAATTGGAAATAGCAAATGGATCATTCATTAAGGCTAGAGCCGGAGATACAAGCACCAGAGAGAGAGAACAGGCCTTGCAGAAACTTGAAATGGCATACTACAAGTATAAAGAAATAGTCAATAATGTAGATGGCGGAAGGAAGTTTTACAATGATCTGGCGAAGATAGTGGGGAGATTTAGAGATGGCTGTAAGGCTTTTGTACAGGATAGAAGAGAGGAAGCAAGGAGAATGGAAGCGGATTTAAGTACGCCGTTGAAACCGATGAGTAGTCTCAGTTTACATCATCCTCCACCAGGAGTTGGTGCGGGAGTGAGCATAGGAGGACATCATGCGCCACCACCGCCACAGACGCTTATCCCGGTGCAGATGCAGGACGGCGAAGTAGCCAGTCCGAGGAGAGAAATGAGTCCGATCCAAGCACCGGTTCCGCAGAGAGCGAGTTTGCAGAGTACACCGGTGAACGTTGGGGGTGCGGGTCCTGGGGGAGTGGGGAACGTAGGAGGTATGCCGGGCGCTTTTGCAAATTGTGTTAATATGGGTGCAGGTGCAGGTGCAACGTGGAATCCGGAATTGGGAATTAAATTCGGTGGTGGTGGTGCTGCTAGTGGTGGTGGGGAAAATGCACCTCCGCCACAGACACAAGCGCAGCCGAAACAAACGACGTGGGATCCAAGTGCAGGGTTGAGATTTGGATGAGGGAGTGGGTTAGGTGGGAGGGGATTTGGGTTGGTGAATTGAGGTGAACTTTTATGTATTTATGTGACCAAAAGGGGTTTCGAGATGCACGCTTGTACTCTTACAATATAATACCTGTTCGAGAAATACTCGTATATACTTGGTATGTATATGTATATGTATATGTATATGCATTATATAATCAAACGACTAGTGGAAAAATAATCAGCGGATAAATGAACAATGAGATGAGATGAATATGAATATAAGAAAAAGTTGATCAATCTATCTATCTACTCAAATCTCAATCTCAATCTCAATCTCAATCTCAATCTCAAACACCAAAAACAATTATTCTCTATCTCTCATCATCACTCATCACAAAACTAAATTCACCCACCTATTTACCTACCTCTACCTATTTACCCATCTAGATATATAATCTTCTAAAATATATTAATAATAATGCATTTCGGTGGTAGTGTCTAGATTATATTATTATATTTATATACATACATATGTAGAAAGGAGGGGAAAGGGGGGAGGAGGGGTTTGTGAGTATTGATTATGTGCTATGGTATGATATGATATGATGAGAGAGTGGGGTAGGTGGATGATGGAAATTCACAGTTTAGTTACATATATATATATATATACATACATACATTGGAAGAGAGGTGGTTTGTATGTGATACGCTGGTTGGCTGTATCGAACTGGTTGATTGAATGATTGAATGATTAAATGAACAAGTATCCGACTGATCAAAGGAAGAGGTAGAAATGATCTCATTCTAGTCTCAATCCCAGTCCTCCGCCGCAGTCCATTCCATCGCTACTACATTCCATAACGACGTATGAAATATATGCACGTATACCAAGAACGAAACCCCTACTGCACTCATTGCTATGCTATATGTAGACAGAGTACGCGATATGAAATACAAACCACATCAATGCCTACCACGCTGTATGTGTCAAACCTCTACCTGTCCTCCCATCCATTACCCCCTCCAAAAAAGCAAAAAAGGCCAAGTGATAAACAAAGGTCGTAACTCATATCCGTCCATCCATCCATCCATGATATAATATCCTAACCATCCCAAAGCAAGGCAAGAAATCATACAAGCAGGTAAACAAATAAATCCTTGAGCCACCAACTCCCATGCTTATTTCAAATCAAAGTAACCTCACTCCGAATCCCCATCCATTCCTGCAAGGTAAATGAAGCCCAAGCCCCAGGACGCCCGCCGAAAGGAGGTATACACAGAACCCCAATCCGGGAACCGCATAAAATCAAATCACCACTCCTCAAAGATAAAATCCAAATCAAACTTCAACCTCACTCGCAGCTGCAGTCTCAACAACCTCGTACCAGAGTCCATGGGCATCCTTGTCTACTCTCCCCATCTTCCCAAGCACCTCCACAACCCCTCCAATCTTTGCCACAAACTCTGGCATGCCCAACCCCGCAATTCCTTCATTGCCATTCCCATCATTCCGTGGGCTTTCCTTTGCCAATCTATGAATAAGATAACCTCTCAATCTAGTCATCAAAAGTTTCATAACCGGTTCACGAAGTTCTCCTTCAGTAGAACTGAAAGCCGAAGCTGCTACCATAATTCTCTTGACTAATTCGCGAATATGATTCTTGGTAGCCATGGGCATACTTCTACTACTTTCCAATGCGGCTGTGATGCCTTGTTCTGCTTGTTCTGATTCCTTGGAATTTTCAAGCACGGAATAAACTCTTGAAGCTTCAGTTTTCCATTGACTTCGAACATCTCGCTTAAGGATATTTTTGGCTTGTAAAAGGATTGCCGAAGTGGTGACGATTCGAAGAGTATCTTTCCTTGCCGTCTCAATCCTTGCCATATCCAGCTTCAAGGTTTCTGGCACTGGGCTTCCGGGTGCAGATGTACATATATCTACCAGCATCTGAATGTATGTTTTCTCTGGCGTAGGTCTATTTCTCGCTAACCCGACATTCTCCGGATCTCGACGAGCAGCTTCTGTATGAACCTTTTGACGAGCTTCGCGCCAAGCTCTTGTGGTAATGGTAAGATCATTATTGGTCTCTTCCATTTCTTCCGAGAAACGTTTAGTTTCATATGTGGAAGCATGCTTGATCAGTTCAGGAGCCGATTGTTGTAGCATGAAATTGGCATAATCGAGTTGCATCAGATCGATGAAGCGCATCAATGCTTGAAGACGATCGACGAAATCGCCTTCTTTGAGAGTAGCCTCAGCAAGAACTTTGACCTCGTCATCTCGGAAAGGAGCACATAATCGAGGTAAGATATTGCCCATAAAATTGAAGAAAGTTTCGTAAGAAAACCTTCCATTCCTGAGTTCTGATGCTACCAAATCCGTATCGAGGGAATCTTCAATAAGTTTGTACATTGAATTTCCAGGAGTAAGGAGACGTTGAAGTTTGCCCTTGATGTTATCGGCCATTGCAAGAACCCAAGGATCACTATTCCCAGCTGCGACTTCTTGTCTCATGGAATCAAAGATAAGTTGATTAACGACCCCTCGCTGTTGAAGACAATCTGCCATCGAGATACGATATTCTTTATTAATGGCCAATTCATGAACCAAAGTTCGATTATCTGGAAGTATTGAATTAACTGATCTTAAATTATCTGCATCGGTAACTTGACCACGACGTTGTTTGACAGGTGTAGCAGGTGGTGTGAGGGTTTGTAAATGAGACGCGACGGCATTATCAGAAGCATTAAAATCTTCAATGACTGGAGATGCTGATCCTGTTTCCGCCGCACGAGGTTTTGAGTCCCCAGTAGGTTGTTTGGTTTGTTTAACCTTTCTTGCTTCTCGAATAGCATTTGAAATTAATCGTTTCCCCTGAACTGGTCCGGCAAGTCTCTTGATCCTAACCATCAATTTAAGTTGATTGTCTCTGATTCCATCTCGATATGAATCAGTGACAGATTCTTCCGTACTATCTTTCACAGTTTGCCATATCGAATCCAATTCTACAAATTGTAAAACCATCATATCAATAAGCGTACTTGCATCTCTAGATTTCCACGCGATAAAAGCATTGAAGAATGTTGCATAAACTTCCGACAATGTTGAAAGCTGAGCTGGAGGAGGTGTGTAATTGTTTGCAGTTGTCAATCTAGACAAAACAGTTTCAAAAGAAATAAGTAGATCTCGGGCTTTTGCAACGAGGTCCTGCAATTGTGGATTAGCCAAATCATCCCTCTTCATTGGTTGCGCTCCTACCTGTTCCTGTTCTCCTTTATCACCTTTACTACTCAAAACCTGTGTAGGGTGGCCAAGGATAAGGAAAGCGCTGAGAAAGGTTCGGACTGCTGTCATTTCATTGACTGATCCGCTCTCTCCTTCTTTGAGTCCACAAATTCTCAAAATATGTGCTGTACTAAGGAGAACTTTCTCTTGTGCCAATAAATCAACCACTTTCTCAAATGAAGTCTCGCGAACCCCATCAATTGTGAGTCCCAATTCTGCAAAATCATGTAATGCCTTCCAACGTCTATGAATTCTCCACCTAGTTTGAATTATCTTTGCTGCCGCTGATTCGGTAAGTGGTGCTTTCTTGATCTCCGCAACTGGACTTGGACTCGAACTCTTTCTCATATTACTCAAACTCCTTCCTCGTTGTTTGCTGTTATTATTTCGACTCAAGATTTCCTCTCGCCTCCTTTCAGCCTCGGCAAGTTTTTCCTCCATCTCCTTTCTAAGCTTCTTCCCTTCTAGTTCCCTTCTCTCTTTCATAGTCTCCGCAATACCCTTTGCCCTCTTAACTTCCTCCGCACAACTCGCGACAATCTCTGCCAGATTCTTCTCTCTCGCTTGTTGCGCTGCTAAAGCTCTTTCCTCGGTATTCGTCGTACTTCTCGGTGCTGCCTTGGCTAATGCTGCCCTCAATCTAACTTTCTCCGCATGCGCTGCTCTATCGGCCAATCTAGCCTTTCGATCTTCCAGGATACTCGCTCTACGTAGATGTTGAGCGATGTAATTGCTCTGCGGACCCGGCATGCCGGCGTGGCCCGCGGCATGACGACTCGAGCCATGTGAATGAACCGATGAAATGGAATTTCGTCTCGAGGATGCAGCCGAAGATTTACGTCGATTGTTGGTGGGGCGATAGAATCTTGCAGCGATGCGTGGTGGTGGTGTATGAATTCGATTTGAAGGGGAATCTTCCCTCTCGGATATGAGATCGAGGTCTACGGGATCTTCTGGCATTCCGGTTGATTCCATAATATTACGGTCGGGATCGCTCATATCTTGAGATGCACGACGCATTGTGTATATGTAGAGGTATGGTTGGGGTACTTTGGGTGGGGCGGTGGGTTTTTGTCGAGGATGAAAGTTGAAAGCGTTCGCAGGTTGCAGATGGTGGTGGTAGTTGCTACTTGGGTGGTGATGAATAGCTTGGTATGTACCGATGATGTGATTGATTTGAAAATGATGACTGTTTCGTCAAGTGAATCTTGATACGGAGTTGAATTGAATTGAATTGAATTGAATTGGATTGAATTATGAACCGTGCATTCGATTTGAATCCAAACGTCCCACGAAGATAGTAAAGACAAGAAGAATAGAGATGTGAAAGGGTAGAGAGTAGAGGTCGAGGGTTAAGAGTAAAGAGTCAAGAGTCAAGAGTCAAGAGTCAAGAGTCAAGAGTCAAGAGTACAGCAATCTTTCGTATCCGCCTTCCAGAAGAATTGAGGATAAGGTAATGTATCTATCGGTAATGCAATGCAATGTAAGATGAAAGATTGGGTCGAAGCCGTCAGTACCTAGGCAGACACCGTTGAATGAAACCGTCGAGTGAAGTTGTACAATGGATGGATGAATGAACGAATGAATGAATGAATTCCTAATAGTATGTATGTATGTATATATGTGTATATGTATCGGTGGTAGGTATGAAGAAGAAATCAAAGGTTAATCGAAGAGGCTGGTGTGAATAGAATAGCAAAGGTTGAATGCGACCAATGTGAAGATTGAATTCGTATTCTTCGAGTCATGATACTCGTACCGTGAGGGTGGGTGAGAGTGATGATAATGGTAATGATAATGATAATGATAATGATAATGACAATGGTGGTGTTGAGACTTGAGAGAGAATCAAGTCCAATCCAGTCCCAGACATTTACTTTGATTATTAGCCTTGGCTTGGCTGAAAACGACCATTATGCGATTGTACCGAGTGATGGATGGATGGATGGATGGATGGATGGATGGATGGATGGATGGATGGCATGGCATGGCATGGCATGGAAGAAGGAAAGAATCACATGGAACATTTGAAGGGAAGAGAAG
Source organism: Botryotinia globosa (assembly GCA_014898425.1). Taxonomy (NCBI): domain Eukaryota; kingdom Fungi; phylum Ascomycota; class Leotiomycetes; order Helotiales; family Sclerotiniaceae; genus Botryotinia; species Botryotinia globosa. Next base: position 2,364,190 of record RCSZ01000008.1, on the reverse strand, counting down.
TAAGAATATTGTCAACATCAACATCAATATTGATATCAAATCAAGATCAAGATCAAATCACATCAAATCACATCAAATCACATCAAATCACATCAACATACATCGACAATAAACTCTATAGTCAATGTTTATATGATCGAGTACGCCATCCATCCATCCATCCACCCATCCATCCATCCATCCGACGCATTATCAATCAATCAAATCTTCAGACCCTTATCAATCATCATAACACTATGTGACTACCTACCCACATCATACGCACCCACAAAACATACATACATACATACATACATACATACACATACATACACATACATACACATACATACACATACATACACACCAAAGTCCATGCATGCAACAGAATGTCTTACCTTCCAGACAGTCAAATCCCCACCGCATTTCAACATCATACAGACCATACCCCGAGTTCCACCTTCCAAGGTTACCTACCTATACAGAGTACACTTTCTCTTTTCTCATTCGTCGAAAAACTCCCCTCATACTTATTTAATTCTATAACCCATTCATTCCATTCCATCACAATTCATCAGACAGACAAAACACACACACACACACACACACACACACACACACACACACACACACACACATACATACGCCAGACGAGCGTCGACAATCAAGATGGATATCAAACAAATGATCTTCCGGGGTACATACTAGATCCAGTATATGATTTCCGATCTCTCCCATTCCAATTTCTTCACGCTGCATTCGCACTCTCCGTTGGAGAAGAGAAAAGGTTCATTTCGGATAAGGTGTCCCAGAATAGATTTCCCGTGACGGTGAAATTGAATGCCAGTGCAATAAGTGATATGCTTGTTGCACTTGTCTTCGAGTACCCTCCTTCGAAAGTGGGAGGGAGGTAGCTGAGTAGCTAAATGAATGATTACGAATCAGAGGTTGATGATGAGGTAAGAATGAGAATTGTTAGTGCGAGTTTCGTTAGCATTCAAGTCCATACTCCGTAGTGAGATGGCGATGTAGTAATCAAGCCAAATGCTTTAAATCCATCGCGTACCACATGATAGTAGTCATAGTGTAGCATGATTATGCTCTAGAGGAACGAGAGGAATCAATACTACCCCTCCACCATCCTCAATCTACCGTCCAAATCCTTCGCACCCGTGTGGAAAATTCAAATGTTGCAATCACAGATATGCTGTTTATTCATTCATTTCATCGGATCATAGAGTCTAGGGTAAAAATCCATGGAACTTAGGTACCATCGTTGATTGATTTCAAGCTATTTACAAGAATATAACCACTTTGCTGACAAGCAACCTTGTGTACCCAAGTACTTGACATCACACGTCCTCAATTATTTACATGTTCTGCACAGCACATCAATAGAAGAGAGGAATAGAAGAGAGGAATAGAAGAGTGCACAATATCATACAAGAAATACGTTCATGAATCTGTAAATTGAGACGCTCATGCAAAAAACTATCCTCCAAACCCGTCGTGCCATCATATGCAAGAACTCCATAGGAGTGTTGGTCATAACCTGATGACCATGAACATACATGCAAGCAAAATGTTCAAGAAAAACACAACAAAACGCATACATAAAGCTCTAGAAATGATAATGCACAAGAAAGTATTTGGTTTTTGTTTTGTCTTCATTGATATCAATCCCTTACATCAATCCCCAATCTTCTAAACTGTCTGATCCTGCTCCATCTTCAAATCCTCTTCATAAATATTTGGCAATAAGAAGAACAATGTACAATTAACAAAGGAAACCTCCACCTCAACATCTTTGCTCATACACAATCACTTACTTCGCTGTCAAGAAGCACTTGATCACGTCGAGTTCAAGGATATACAAAATTCACTCCTTTTGTGGAAAGAATTTAGTAACCAGTTGGCTTGGCACCAGTTGGCTTAGCCTTGCTGGTCAAGAAACCAGAAGATGCGCACCTGGACTTCTTGGTGGAAGTGACAACAGTTCCGTTACCGTAGATTGGGATGGAAGTGACAGCGGCGGTGGTGGCTGGAATTGGGACAACGGTAGCAGTACTAATAACGATGGAAGCATCAGTAGTAGCAGCGGCAGAGTCGGTGGAAACAACAGCGGTTTGAATACCGGAGAGAGCACCAGTGGCATCACATCCAGCGGCAGCAGCAGTCTAAAGATGATTATTAGTATGATGAGTATTTCGAAAGGCGAAATCGATTAAAAACTTACAACAGTGACGGTTTGAGCAGCAACGGTAGCAGTGACGGTTTGAGCAGCAACGGTAGCAGTGACGGTGACAGTGGCAGCTTCGGCGCAAGCACAGGTCTCCGATCCAGATGATCCGGAACCGGGAGAGCCAGAGCCAGAGCCAGATCCAGTGGTCTCACCAGAGGAAGCACCGGCGGAAGCGGATGGGGCAGCAGATCCAGCACCTGAGGCAATAGCGGTAACACCAGCGAGACCAGTAGCAGCAGATCCAGAGGAAACAGCTGAAACGGTGACGTAGTGGGTCGAGGTGGAGGTACCGTAGATGGTGGTGGTCTGGGAAGTGGTAGATTCACCAGCGGAGACGACACCAGCCTTGGAAGAAGCGGTGGCGGAACCAGCTGGGGATCCGGCACCGGAGGAAGCGGCAACGGTTTGAGTTGGGGTAACAGTGGCGTAGATGGTAGAGGCGGAGGTCTGAATGATGGTGGTGGTGACAACGGTGGTGGAAGAACCAGAGCCGAGGGTGTAAGTCAAGGTGTGGCTAGCGTTGGTAGCGACGGTTTGAACGGCGGAAACGACGCCAGTTCCGATAGGAACGACGACGGAGGATGGGGAAGATCCAGATGGTGCAACGACACCGAGAGCAGTTGATGCTGCTGACGAGGAGCAAGCAGTTGGGGTTACAAGTGATCCGGTGCTATCAAATGGAGAGTATCCGAGGCATGATGCATAGTTGGAAGCACAGGTGGATCTGTTTGCATCTGGAGCGCTTCGGCAGGAGTTGTATGATGCATTACATTGGGATACGCAAGCATCGGCTGTAGCGGATGGTGCGGGGGGTGTAGTTGAAGCACCAATTCCGCTGCAAGCAGTTGGGGTGACAAGTGATCCGGTGCTGTCAAATGGAGAGTATCCAAGGCATGATGCATAGTTGGAAGCACAGGTGGATCTGTTTGCATCTGGAGCGCTTCGGCAGGAGTTGTATGATGCATTACATTGGGATGCGCAAGCATCGGCTGTAGCGGATGGTGCGGGGGGCGTAGTTGAAGCACCAATTCCGCTGCAAGCAGTTGGGGTGACAAGTGATCCGGTGCTGTCAAATGGAGAGTATCCGAGGCATGATGCATAGTTGGAAGCACAGGTGGATCTGTTTGCATCTGGAGCGCTTCGGCAGGAGTTGTATGATGCATTACATTGGGATGCGCAAGCATCGGCTGTAGCGGATGGTGCGGGGGGCGTAGTTGAAGCACCAACAACTCCGCTGGAAGCAGCTGGTGTAGCAACGGTGGTGGTAGCACCGTAGAAAGAGCTTTGACTGGCAGCACTTGCAATGGCAGATGAGAGGGATGCAAGAGCAGATGTCAAGTGCTTGCTAGTGATGACGGCGCTAGCAGATTCGGCCTCAGTGACTGGGCAAACAGTGGTGGCCAAGGTAATGGTATCGGTAACGACGATAACTTCTGGGGTGGTGGAAGCTCCCTCAGCGGCGGAGGTAGCACGAGCTGGACAGTTGGTGATGGAAGCAGCGCACGAGGTGATGGTTCGGACGGTGGTAGCGAAAACGGTCAAAGTGGTTTGGCCTTTGTCAGTAGCGGTGGCAGAGATGGTACCGTTGTTAATACGCTTTGGGTGGTAGTGACCTGGTTGAGAAGCGGCGGCAACTCCGGCCAAAACAGCCAAGGAAGCAGCTGTGAAATGCATGGTGATTGATATCGAAGGATAAATGTAACTTCTAGATTCCTGGTAAATGATATGTTCCTTCCTATTGCGATATATTCCCAAGCAATCAATGCTATCCTAAGTGTGACTGAAAAATCCAAAGAAGAATGGCTATGTACCCAAGTAGTTTTTTTTCTTTTGATAAACTTGTGTGTAAGTGGTCGTGATGAATCGTTGGTGTTAAAGAGCGAAAGTCGATTCCGCAAAAAGGCGTATGCTTTCAAGGTAAAGAATGACTGTTGAGTTGGAAATAGAGAAAGGAACTCTCTTCTGCAAAAGGGACTTGGTAATGACTGTGTAGTGATCAAGGAAGATCTTGTGTTGAAAAAGGAGGGTGGAGGAATCTTTTAAAGAAAGGACTGAGGAAGGGTGCGGTGGTTCTCGCTATAGGAGAATTATTAAAAGGAAATGGGCAAAACGGACGGGGAGGGTGGGCACAGAAAAATAATGAGTGGAACCCTGGCCAAGTGGGATTAATTATGAATTGAACATGGATGAGGGGGGATTTCCTGGGTTCGAATATTGAATACTATTTATTATTATTATTATTATCATTATTATAATACTACCTACTTGGTCCAAGGAGAATAAAATGGGAAAATGTGCTTAGTGTGGATCCATGGGGAAGGGGAGTTTGTATGGCTACTCTGGTATGGGATGGGATGGACCGTATGGTACCGTCGTACCATTCTCCATTATAACGCTGCGGGCAAGAAAAGACTTTTCTTTCTTTTTTTCTTTTCTCTCTCTCTCTTTCGCTAATTACCTATGCTTGCCACATTTTACACCCAGGCGGCGCGGTTCCAACTTCCAACGCACATGGGTGTGATGCAGGTACAGCTAGCAACCCAGGTCGTGAAGAGGATCTCACCGCAACTGACCCTGGAAAGTCATCGGACGGAACCTTGGAACGCGAAAGCTTGGAGGATTTCTCGTTTTTGAGAGGCTATGTTATTTATCGCTTCAGGGGTCACTAATATCCCGATCCCTTATGTTTGTGCAAAGAGAACCAATCATGATGTGCGGTTGCGGGAGAGTTCTGCGTGTTCCATCCTCATCCTCTCTTCCAATGAGATGGGAGAATAGGGGTATTCTGTAAGAATCATGACCAGCGACCACGGAGGCTGATGGAATCATATTGCTCCAAGAACACAAGTTTTACACATTCGGGATGGAAGCGAGAAGTATAAAAATGCCTAATCGGTCTGGTCCGTACAAGGTGATTAGATGAATAGATGAATAGATGAATAGGTGATTAGATGAATCGATGAATTCCGATCCATAATTCTCATGATATTCTGGTTTCCTAATGGGCGGAGCAAAACCGGTCCAAGCAAGCATTGAGAAATTGAAGGGCACTAATCTTCGTTTCAAAGGATGCGGTTGGCTTGCTCTATGTACTCAATTTTCACCATGGTTGGTGAAACCCATACTATAATTCTTCCCTACGCAGTATGTAGTGTAAACCGCCTACTCTACCTACTGAGGAGCTGAGCTATTTACTAGTGTCTACCTACCTACCTACCTACCTACCTACCTACCTACCTACCTACCTACCTACCTACCTACCTACCTACCTACCTACCTACCGAACATCCTAAACAAACCAAACGGACACTAACAACGTGAGTTGAGTGACATTTCGAGTTTGCGTAGAGAAGAAAAGGTTAATTGAAAGATTATGATTCATCATATTATATCATATCATATCATATCATATTATATCATATATGCTTTCTCCTCTAGGCTTCTGCATGAATGTGAATCTTTGGATGACACAGTTGCTAACTTGCTACTCAGATAAAATGAATCGTTCATCCCGTAGTCGGTATAGTTGGATGATTACGACATGTGGTTTAAGCCTCTTCGTTTTGAATGTTTCTTCTGCGTGAATGCAAATGCGAATCGAATCGCATGGAATGATCTATGTACTGTATCTATGCATTTAGGTTTGTATGTACTACATATGTATATATGTATGTATATATATTTGTATGTACTATGTATATGTATGTATGACCTGATATGAAAACATAAATTGTGGATAATCCAATATATATATATGCGCGCAATTTATGTACGAAGCATGTACTGTGAGTAGGTGGTACCCAGACAGTCTGACATCGTATCGTATCGTATCTCGAAATTCAGGATTCATCTTGTCACTTCATTACACCACATACATATATATTCCTTGAGTAGATTACCGTTGAACGAATTGGTCAAAAGTATATAAGATGTAATGACGACTTTCCACATGTCAATAACAACAGACTTTCGGAAATTAATGATCTATTGGCTAATGGTCAGATGGGAATGATTGGTGAAGGAATACTTAGATAGAGGGGATTTTCTTAAATGGCAAACTTCTTTTTTTCTTTCTGTAACCTTACAATGAATGTGTTGTGCTTTGTTGCTGCTTTGTGCTTGAACTTTTGATTAATCATGATTCATAATTCTACTTTTTGAGGTAATTGACATACCAAGAAGGCCAAGCTTTCCGTGGCCGACCTTCAATTCGTCTGACCGTCTTTAATTTCTGTCAAGGTTCATTTCGGCATGTAGTGTAAATTTCCCCAGTCTGGAATCTGGATGGATGTTGAAGCCTTGAAGGACGAAAAACCTCTCATTGAGACGATACCGACTGGTCATGTCTTGTTCGCTTACTCATGGAGTCATGGTCCGATGGTCGTCGAATGATAAAGCCTCAAAGTCTACGTACTCGGTCAAAGAAAGAGAAAGGTGTGATAGATTGGAGGTGGTGTTGTTAGTATGATTAGCTGGAGTGCTATACAGAGTAGCTCGTCAATTATCTATCAAGCGATTCAAGCCCCTTCATCGGGAGCTTCCATTGGCGTTTGAGACCGGACTCCTTTTCATATTGCTTCTACATCGTATTTACTCAGCCATCATCATTCACGACACCCGAAGCTTCAAAAATGTATCAACAACCATGAAGAAATCAATGGCATCGTTACCAAACCCAAGGTAAGGTAAAGTTCACGAGACGCATTGTTTTGAAATAAATCATTTTAGCATCATGCATGATGCATCACCACCTCATAAGGCAATAGGGCAAAGTAAAAGCAAATCTAATCTCAAATCTTGATCATCCATATAAAAAGGCCGATCATAAGGCCATGCATGGCATTTGTTTGTTTCTTCTTCAACCGCCTTGATCTTTTCTTTCTTCTTCAGCCCAAAGTGTTCAGTTGCTCAAACGCCCGACTCAACGGTTGAACCTACAAACAAAACTTTATCGTTGTCCAATCTGATCCCCACGACACAGCACAGCACAGCACAGCAACAGCTCTTCACTTGAACATATGGCGCATCGCACGACGGTTCATGAAACTGTACCTGCAGGCTGCATAAAAGCAATCTCATGTCCACGACGATCTTTACCCGTCCTAGCCATTACCCTGCACCCAAAAAAATAATACCCCTGAATATGCAAACGCCTGTCAAACACCCCGGACTGATGAGTTATGGGATGTCCTTCACGACAGACAAGATGGTTCTAGATTTTTCACTCTTGTAAACGCCCAGCTCCGCGCTCTCCACTTCTCCAATATGAGATGAGATTTCGGGAATTGGTTGAAATCGAAAGGAAGGAGAAATTTCATGTCTCGGACCATGGCATCTAATTCATCCATCACCCTCTTCCATTCCTCCAAAATCAAATACTCAATCTCCAAAATGAGTTTCCTTCATCTTATCACTCTAGAAGACTCTTTGAGCGCAAGTCCCCAACATTAGCCCTTGGATCTCATTCTAGCCTCCACACGGATTACAGATATTACGGAGTAGCTTCCTACCCACAAAACATCCATGATCTCCACCCTCCCATCCTTACCTAATCTCGTGTTTTGCCAAGCTTGGCACCCATGTAGCTCTCTAAAAGATGACTTTATATTAACCTTCCCAAGTACAGGCCAAAAAGTGTTTCATGTTAACGTTGGTTCATTTTAAACCGTACGGAAGGATGAAAACCTTACGAATGTACAACTAGAAAATGCAATGGAATTCCTGGCCGTTGAGATTACACTGCCTGTTTCTGGTAGATGTTTTGATTTTGTCTTTCGATAGCTAGCAGTGAGGGAGATATTTGGTAGGTTCAACTTGTATTTGGTAAGGCGGGATGGGAATCATGGGATGGAAGCGCTAGATGGAGGGAGTGCAGTGCAGTGTTGAAGATGGGAAAACTAAAGATAGGGTACACGGCGTATATAGCATGAGTATGAATGAGTAAGTGTGATTATGTAGCTATCGCACTCACGACTTGTTGGTATGGCGAAGCGCTGGATGTCAGGTTTATTTTCAGCTTATTCATTACGATGTTCTTCGTTCCTTCCACATGAACTTTTTGTAACTGCCTAATCCATCATCCAATACTACCTAGCTACAACTCAATCAGTCAATCAGTCAATCAGTCAATCAGTCAATCAGTCAATCAGTCAATCAGTCAATCAGTCAATCAGTCAATCAGTCAATCAGTCAATCAGTCAATCAGTCAATCAACCATCAGTCAATCAATCAGTCGATCAATCAGTCACCAACTGAACACAACTAATCCTTCCTCCTTCCCTTTCATTTGCGGGAAACGGTATCTTTGGTACGCTCCCAAAAAGGATAGATACTGTAGCATTTATTTCCCCATTCCAGAGCAAGGACAAACCTGGAGATGTCACTGCTTATTCCATCCAATTCATATACTGTATCCTCATTTCGCTTCCTCTCGTAGCGCCCATAATTCCGTATCCACCGTCCACAAACGAAACTGACAGCCAGAGTCTTCCATCCCATGTCATTTCATTAAAATGGAAAAAGCACGGAGGCTAGCTTTATCTATCTATCAATCAATCAATCTATCAATCTAGTTATCTACTCGATACCCCGTCCAAACATCTGAACTTCATGGCTTGATGAGGGAAACAACTTGTTTGATGCGGGTATACGGATAGGTTACAGATAGAATTGATTGTGGTTTGAGGTTGGTTAGGATGTTTACTAGTTAATATTTAGTATGTAGTATGAAGTCTGAATGGGGAAGTAAGCCCTATAAGAATTAGAACATTCTGGATGCAAGGAAAGGCATGTTGGCCATTTTAACTCAAGCTTTAGGGATCGGGTAATCTATTTGAGATCGTGAAGTTGATGGATGGAGTCATTGCGGAAACGTGAGAGATGTGATCGTGTCGAGTGGCAATCATAAATCATCAAATTGACTGTTTTGGATTTATATGAATACGGACGGGATTGGAAAACTTCGGTCCCGAAACTATGCCGAAAGTTGTGGGGGGTTTTTTTCATTTGGAGAGTGAGAGGTTTAGGGACTCTGGTGGTGTTGAGCTACTTATATACAGCTGTGTATTTTCTACTCGGGAGGAGATACAGAATTCTAGTCGGGTCTGTCGCTGTTATCTGCGAGTTCTCACTCTTTCTCTGATGTTCATTTAGTATTTGAATATCTTAAAAATGCTTGATGGTCAATCCACAGTCAGTTTCTATTTACATAGACTTAGTTGATAGATACCTCCAAAATTCTGGATAGCTTGCCGTTATGAATGTAGTCATTTTAATAAGACGCTCCGCTAGCCCTCCGGGGGCCACTGCCGTGGAGGCAGAATATTTGGAAGCAGATCTCAACGATCATGGTTGTTGAATACTGCCCAGTCAGATAGATTATCCGTGGCTGTCCAGCTTTCATCCAAATGTTTCATACTCGTTAACACCTCCTTGCTTATGAAGCATGATATCGCAGAATCTGTAAGGTGAGACAGTACTACGCTCAAGACATAGCGATAATGCTACTGACTTCAGAGTATGCCTTTACTGATACGGACTCAAGACCAATTTAAGCCAGAGGGTTAGAATGACGCTCAAACAAGCGGGTTCCCCAGAATACCATTGAGAGCAATGGAATACATTCAAAAGTCCCAGAAGCTTTGCCGTAGGGACCTGAAGGGTATCATAATCATGTTTGTGAGCCGATAGTGATGGCAGCACAAGCGCTTGAATTCCCGGAGCGGGTTCGCTATCATGCCATCATTTGGTCCTAGAATGCAATCTGATACAGTATCATATTTGTCAATTGGTATGTTCCTCCTCGAGGTTCATGGTATTAATCCGTTTGAAGTCTTCTTTGAAACTTGAGCTCTGGTGGCCTGATTTTGAGTATGGCTGATACACAATGAAACACAGCAACTTAATAGATGTCTTATGCCTTTTGATGACATCGTTAGGAATGATAGGACATGGAAGTATCTTATTGAACATTACCCCGATTATGACGACCCACCCAAAATACGGGGTTGCGTCTCTCAAAGAAAATTATGCGAAACACGGCAGAAGTGGGGAGGAATGTACGGTGATGTATTTCGCGTGAGCAAGCAATGGCTTGTAGAAAAGCATAATCATCTATACAGGGAGTCCTGGGTGCCGGAATCCTCGGTAGGAAAAAGCAAAATGCAATTGTAAGATCTCATATAGTGTCAGTATGATGTCATGGATACGATGTTCCCGACATCCTGTTGCACCATACTTTCACATCAGTCATATGAGAGATCCGTAAGGTAATTATTGCCGGAGTTCATTTGTAAATTCTTAGAAGAACAAAACAGATCTACGTATATTGTCCCAAGATCAGACTTTACGGAACATCATATTGGCAGTACATGAGGTCCAAAGATCCGAGATTCACCTGCTACGATCCCACTTCGCGTATAAATCTCTCTGTGTTGCCGCTGATGGATATATACTCTCGAGACGCTTCAGGTTTGTGCCTAACATCTGATTGAATTTGGATATAAAGGTTCTATACGCAAGTACACAAGCTCTTTCCCTCGTCCCTCCTCCCCCAAAAGTTGAACTTTTTCTTTCGGACTTCGACAGGTATCGCTGAGTGGAAAACCGCCATGCCTTGCACAGCTAATGATGCCGTCCGATTCGGCTTTCAACCTTCTTTATCTGCTTGTAAAAGTATGCAGATTTCTGGCAATTGGAAGATAAATTAATATCTTCAAATTATAGTATTGAGATGTGTTGATAGGAGCAGAGGTATCTTGTATGAGATTTAGCATGTTCTTTCCACCAGAAAGAGGCAGTGTTATTTAGATTCAGAGAAGATTATACTGTAAGTTGATTTCAAGATACTCGATGAGTAAGCGAAATGGTGTCGCTGCTGTTTTGACTATAGGTAGTGTAGTGTATTTATGAGATGAAGATAGGTGCAAGAATGGTTTATCATGGAGTTCGTGTCTAGTAGCTTTTTCGGTACCTTTGTGTGCGTAAGTAGAGTTGATGATGGTATGCTGAGTTGAATTCCAAATACTTGAGAAGTAAACAAAATGGTATTACTATTGTTTTCATCACTGTAGCATACATCAGATAAATATTTTTTGAACAATAATTTACAATGAAAGTTATGTCTAGTAGCTTGATCAATACTTTTCATATTTTTGAGTAATGTTAAGGGTCCTGTATATTATATATATTGAGTTGAAGTTATTATCTGATGGGATTGTCAATAAGGGGAGTTCAATTCAAGTTAGTTATATTGTTGAAAGCATTGCATAGATGATTTTAAGATCGTTTTGCTTGTAAATGGTATAGCCTATAGAGAATATTCGAGTGTATGAGATGATCGAACCTCACATCATGTGATAAGCAAATTCGAAATAGTAAATATCATCATCTATGGAAGTGCATTACCTTTATTGTGAATTTCGATTATATACGTGTACTCAAATTGTCCTTGGAAACTCAAGTATATAAATCATTTCTAATAATTTATATTTACGAATTATAATCGTTAGAGAATTCGAAGTTATTGCTCTTCCACATCTTTGAAAGTTCACTACCTCTTGCTCGTTGTTCCATGATAAGATCTCGGGATTCCCCCTTTCTCGCTTCGCGATGGAGGATATTGTCTTTGGTGAGGTTGATGAGTTGATCCGTCCGGGTTGGTATTATGAATTGACTAGATGTGCGTGCTTAAACTAATATATAAATTCGCGAAAGAAAATCAAGCCATCTGATTATCCAAAGCTAGATATATTTGTACAGATTAAGCGCTAGGGAGGTCGGAAAAGGAAGGCTTTTGCCTGATGAATGTAGTATATATTTGTACAATCGTCGACTACCAGCACATACGACCATAGACTAAGGAGAATTGGGCATCCCGTCCGCTCTGCCATACACAAGCCTTAGATCGGCAGATTAGTAGTTGGGTGGGTGACCACCAGCGAATCCCTGCTGTTGTATGTATTTGTTGTTCTTTTGTCTTTTATGCTAGTATGGTCAGGGTGAAGTGGTAGCCAGGATTGCAATTTTGCCATGCTGTTATTGTGTGTATATCGTATATCCGTCTTGCGATCTTTGAGATCTACTCGGCTACATTCTGTATTGTTTGTGGGACGGTGTTTTTTTAAAGTATGCTTTTGGACAGTATGTGGTATCTTGAGGTTCGGAATTTTGAACTTTGAGAATTATGAGGAGCGGGGTTAGCGATATGCTCGGTGGTGTGAGGGATAACAAGTGTGTCGTGTTAATACATAACACAGGCTTCCTCCCTCAAAGGGCGAATTTTGTAAATTTCGTGAAGTTCTAGGGGTTTTGGAATTGATGACGAAGGACAAGTTGATCGAAAAAGTGCTAGAAACCTCTCATTAAAAAGTAGGGTGCACATAGACTCTACGTCCTCCCAAGAAAAACTAATAATACCTATCAAAAGACCTCACCTCATACTTCGGAAGAGCAATATAAAAGATGCGGCCTTAGTGGGTTGATACAATCTAGATCCATAGCATTAACAATTCCACACCGTTCCACACCTACAAGAACGATTTCTCCAGCGGGTGTGATATGCTGATGAACCACCCTGCAGTTGATACCTCCAGCGATTACTGCAAGTTTCATGCTGGTTTATAGCACCATATTAATGGAGTGCAAGGTATACCTTGGCTTATTTGCGGACCATTTGATTGACCGTATTACCATCGGAGAAATACCCGATCTATACTGGCTCTACATAATGGTACTCTAGGTTGCATATTATAAAGAATGAAATAACTAGAATCTGAGTAAAATATTTGGACCTGGTCATTACTCTGACGAGTCTTTGTGTTGAATGCTATCTGCGCGTGGGTGATGAGCCACGAGAAGACGAATTCAAGAGGGGTGGGTCACACAAATCGTCTACTCCGAGAACAGTTTCTCCACAGGCTATTCACCAAACTCATTATTCGCTTTGCACATACTATTGCGCAGCCTAAGTAGCCACGGAGTCTATAAAATTAGTGGAAGATGACACAAGAACTGGTGAAAGCTTCATAGTTTGCATTCTTGAGCCTTGCATGTTTAAAAAGCAGAAGCAGATAAATTCCAACTTCCTTGAAAAAAGTGTATTTTATTGACCTTGCATTGATTGAAAGTCCTCCCGATTCCTGACTGACGCCATCCATCCCATATCCTAATAGCTAACCAAACGGTAAAATAAACTTCAAAACCGTATGCGCTTCAATGGCATTGTTGCACACGAGCAAAAGATGGCATGGCAATCTACACGCAAACCCACATCAGTATCTATGTGATGTATGTAATGTCACAAACAGTTGAAGGCATTAGCTCGAGAGACTAACCGAAGTCAAGATTGGTTAACATCTAAGCCTTGCTGGAATTTGCCCATTCAATGAGGGGTGTGGGTGATTATTCTTCGTTGGAGACAGTTCTTGCGGTAGTCTTTGTATCTGCCCACCCGATTATTGGGCAAGTGAAGCTTCTTCAACGTCGGCAGTTGTTCTTGCGATTCTTTTTGTGTCTGACCAATCAATCAGAGGGGCAGGTGAGACTTCATCGACAGCAACATCATTTACTTGAACATGATGTCAGAAACATTTATCGGAAATAGATGAGGTGTGAAAGAAGCCACAAGTAGACCTTAGTCCTCTAGGGACTAGCACTTACCAGAACGGGTTCTCAAGGGGCTTGCTACTGCGAGGACCACTAAAGAAGATGTAATAAGTGTGGAGAATAACATGATTGTTGGGTCGAACCTGACGTATTGTTGGACAGCTTGATTTTGGCCTATAAATAACTTTTAAGGAAAAATAGCTAAAAAATAAATTATGAAATTTTATTATAAATTTATAAGATATTCAATTTGGAAGATCTTGAAAAAATAAAAAATTCCTTATAAATAAATATTTAAAAGGGTACCCTCAAAATTACAGGGATTATTTATACTACTCTTAACTCACTGTATACTATATCTCTATATTTATTCATTTTTTTTAAAAAAAAAATTGAATTTCTATATAAATTCAGATTTGAATTTTTCAAAAAGATATATAATTTTCTTTTAATAATTATTGTTAAAAAGTTATTAAAGATTTTATAAAATTTTAAATTTGTATGTAATTTATATATAAATTGAAAATCGATATTTTAAAACTTTAGAAATCGATTCAAAAAAATCCTAAAATTCTAAAAATTCTAATATAAGCCTAAAATAGTTTGAATTATATATATATATTTTTATTAAATTATATTCAATATTGATAAAGATATTAATAGATCAAAAAGTGATTTTTGGTGTAAAAGGGTGGCCCAAAACAGGGGTGGCCCGAAAGTAGGGTGGTCGACTTAATGCTCATTGTCAATCTCGGTAAGATTAAATTTAGGTGAGCGAACGCTCTCCGACAAGGTCAGAACCATCCTGAATGTGATGGCCACTGCACATTGCTTCTCAACCCCAGCGGTAATTGTCTTTCTTCTTAAATTTCCCTGATAATACAACTGCAGAAGTTGGCTATGTTAGCCAAGATGGTTTCTATTTCAAATGAAAGTGGCTGAAACGTGCAGCTCAAGCATTTCAAAATGGTTCTCATTGGATGAGATACTGGTTCAATTCAGATTCATGCTTTCCTTCTTACATATTTCTTACAGGCTCAAAAGTCTTTGCTATGCCCCTCAGAGTTCTCTCTATTCTGTATCATCCGGGTGGAAAACCAATGCCCTAACCTCAATACTCTCTCTCGTCTTCTCTCCCTCATGTTCGGGATTCACAAACGCACTATGCGGAACACGTCTCGCTCTCCCATCAGTCTTGCTATCAAAACATTTGATCAGAAGTACCTCTTCAGATGTCTGCTTATACAAATAGTTCCATTTATGACCCGGAGCATGACGCACAGAGTAAGTTTCTCCTTCGCGATCAGGATAGATAAGTTTGATTGGAACAAGATCTTTGTCATCAACTGAGTTGGCAGCAGCAACACCAAGGGGATCTTTGAGAATTGTCTTGATGGGTCGCCAAACATTGATGATTTGGAAACGTCCTCTGAGAAGTTTCTCGGCTTCCTCGGGAAGATGGTGGGTTACGCGGCGGGGGCTGGCGGCATAGGATTGATCGATGTGAACGCGTTGAACAGGACTGCGGACGATAACTGGGGTGGGATTCTTATTGATTGAATCAGCAGATACAGGTGCTGGGGCTCTCGTATCAAGAGCTTCACGACGGATTGTGTGGTCAAAGATGAAAATTTTGGATGCTCCGGTTCTATTTGCTTGTTGGTAGTCTGTCCAGTTTGAAGGTCAGCGCGCGGAGTAAATACTGACTCTCGTTTCAACAATTCTTCGGTTTCTTTATAGTAGTCACTTTTGATCTTCTCCTCATCCACAAAATCTTTCTCCTGACTAACATGGTTCACGACCTGGAAGCCGGTGGTGTCTAACGTATACTGGTCTTCCGAACCGCGGATATCGTGGACAGTAACCTCCACCGATTGGACGGGACGATCATAAGTGCTAGGCTTAGTCACGTAATTGGGCTCTGGAGGACTTCCATCTTCTGGATCAAGGTAATAATTCAGAACTCCTTTGATATCGTGAGGTGTAGTGGGGTTGGTCTCGAGCCTGGTGATATGCTCGGAGGGAGCTTGTTCGGTGAGTGTGGTGGACATTGTGCTAATGATGTTTCCGGGGTTTAATATTTCCAGTCAAGTCTGTTCAATTATATGATTAAAAGTCTTTTGAAATTGTGGATATTTTACTACGAACTTTGGATCTTGCAAGTATAAGTACTATTTTTACATCGGGATGACTTGACGTTGAAGCACCAAGAAGACTAATATAATTATTAATCCAGTATGATTTCAAAGCACGTCTATTATTCAGATATTTATTTGACGAGGTCTTCAACCCCGCATTCTTGTGCATGTTTGACGAGAATTGCGCAATGTCATGTTCTAAATAGAATTCGTGGGATGGGAAGGAAGTTTACCCATAACCCGCCGTTAGTCTCGAAAAAGGAGTTGAGTCAATTTGTTCTCCCATCCCTCAAATTCGGTCGAAGCTCACATAAACCTCCTCAGAAAGCATCCAGCATCTGACATTTGATTTCAAAGCTCATAACAAAAGCAGATAAGAGTTAGGCAGCGTATGTCAAGGGATTATGAGGTCTACCGTTTTTCGACGAATCACAACGGGGGACAAGAGAGCACGCAATTGTTGCATGAGATGTCATATAGGTGCTGATCTACATGCAAGCTATTTTGTGTGGTTACGATTCAATATATGTCTTATATAGTTCATATGGCATCATTGATATGGCTGGGCTTCGGTGGTGAGATAATGGTGAAATTGGGGGAGGGTGAAACATGATAGTAGTTGAGCAGCTATCGATCTAAAAAACGAAGACTGCTAAAGATACACAGATTCTGTATTGAAGATAATTATTTCCAAGTTCGAGCCTGCTCGCTGAAGTGTTTTCTTTGCTCTTTTATGATAGAGTCCATTCTTCTGTCGTCGGATATTGCAATTCTATGTTCCGGGCCTTTACATTCCAACGCGATAACGACTTTGCTCGTGGCTTTTATCTTAACACAATGTAATTGTCCGCAGTATTACGAGACTTTGTGATGCTAAAGCCGTATAGTTTTCTAATATCAGCGTATGAGAATTATGCGATTGTAGCTGCGTTCTTCAATATCCCCCCAAAATGTCGACATCAACAAGTTCCGCCGACTCATCAGCCCTCGAGTCCGAGCCTCTTCTCTCCTCCCACCCAACTTCCGTCAACTCCTCCTCTCCACCATCCAAGCCCTCCCGTCAAATAGAAGACGACACCATCCCAGAAACCAGTACTCTAGGTCGTAACCTGTCCTGGTCAAGCGCCTACATACTCGTTATATCCCGAGTAATCGGTTCCGGAATTTTTGCAACCCCCGGACCTATCCTCAAAACTACCGGTAGTATTGGTCTTGCCTTACTTCTCTGGGTTGCTGGTTCTATACTTTCTTGGCTCAGTCTCCAAATTTCTCTAGAATATGGTTGCATGCTTCCTAGATCTGGAGGCGAAAAAGTATACCTTGAATTTACTTATCCACGACCTCGATTTCTTGCCAGCACCCTTGTAGCTGTACAGGCAGTACTATTAGGGTTTACAGCAAGCAATTGTATTGTTTTTGGCCAATATGTGCTTTTTGCTTTTGGAATTGAGGGTACGGAATTAGGGCAAAAAGCTATCGCCTTGGGACTCTTAACCTGTATAACAATCGTCCATGGTTGCTTTTTCAAAACGGGAATATGGATTCAAAACTTCTTAGGATGGATCAAAGTAGGTCTCATCCTCTTCATGGCCCTAACTGGAATATTCGTCGTGGTGTTCGGTGTAAAGCTTCCGGAAACAGGAGCTCAAGTCCCTACATTATCCAGGGAAGGATTTTCCTGGGATGGACTTTGGACTGGTTCAAATTGGCATTGGGGAACTCTGACAACTGCTGTTTTCAAGGTTTCGTATTCTTATGCAGGATTGTCCAATCTGAATAATGTTCTTAACGAGGTCAAGGACCCGGTCAGAACGTTGAAAACTGTTGCGCCGGCTGCGTTATTTACAGCTTGTTCGCTATATCTATTGGCCAATTTTGCTTATTTATCTGTGGTTCCGCTGGAGGAAGTGAAAGAAAGTGGACAACTTATTGCTGCATTGTTTTTCGAGAGAGTGTTTGGTGATGTAGGGGGACGGATCTTATTGCCATTAGCTGTGGCGGTTAGTGCGGCCGGAAATATTATGGTTGTCACTTTTACACTCGTAAGTTTTTAATCATTCGTCTTGCCATCTATGATTCACCATTGCCCAAAACTCAAATTAACCCTGCGTCACTAGGCCCGTGTGAACCAAGAGATAGCCCGTCAAGGTTTCCTCCCCTATTCTAAGTACCTTTCCTCCTCAGCTCCCTTCGGTGCACCTCTCGGCGGTCTAATAGTCCACTACATTCCCTCCTTCCTGGTGATCGCTATACCTCCTCGAGGTGACGTCTATAACTTCATCCTAGACGTCGAAGGTTATCCGGGTCAATTCGCAGCATTAGCCCTCTCTTTAGGACTAATTTATCTTCGCTATAATCGACCAGACCTGGAGAGACCTTTCAGAGCATGGTTGCCGGCTGTTTGGGTTAGGATAGCAGTTTGTCTGGCGTTGATCGCGGGCCCCTTTTTTAAACCGACGAAGGGAAGCGCAGATGTGGGGTTTTGGTACGCGACATACGCTGTCGTGGGGGTAGGCATTATTCTTTTTGGGGTGGGCTGGTGGGCGGTAGTGTTTTGGGGATTGCCACGGTGGGGTGGGTATAGAGTTGAGGAAGAAATGGAGATTTTGGGAGACGGAACAAGTGTTACGAGGTTGATAAGGGTAAAGGACGAAGAGTGAAGACTCATATAATAGCATTGCGCGAATGCTCATTTGAATATCTTAGATGGGAAATGGGGTTGTAATGTAAACATGGTGCGATCCCGGTTAATCTTGTCATTGTTACCGGAATAGAGTTGGCAGTATTTTCTTCATGCGGTATTAATTCATGATGAGAACATTGAAGCTCCTGTTCGATCGCCCGGCGGCTGATAATGCCTCGAAGGTTAGGATCCTGAGTCTCATGGGCAGGTACTATGAGACAAGACCAAATGAGGCTACTTGAAAGCATGACAAAATGGCAGATAACAGGAACGTCACGTCAAGCCGTTTGGATATTGATAGAATCAGAATGTGATCAGAGATGATGGCCCAATCTCGGCTAGGACTCAACTACAGTACTTGGAAAACCTACAGTGAGGCGACCTAGGTAATTCTGGGACGAAATAAGCACAGCACAAACCTGTGATGTTTTTACTTGAAACTTTGCTTGGTGTGGCCCTAGGAAAGTGAGATAGGGTTCACAGATGGTAGAATTGCTCAGTGTTCCGAATCGGATTCCATTTGCCTCGTTCTGTCAGGTAAATATGTCATTGTGATGTAACAGAGCTTGAGAGGTCGAGGGAAGATGAAAGACAAAAGAACTCGTGGTAAAGTTTGGTCAATCAAGGAGAGCAACCTAGGCTCCTTTACCATTTCCAAGATTGAAAAATTTCGCAATAGGAGACCCTAACATCAGCTTGTAGATAGAGGCTTCTTGTGTGCATTTGTGACAGCTCTCTTCAGCATCACATTCGAGGTTGTCCCTTTACAATCATTCTCGTTATATTTTATCCAGGCCTCTCGACCAATTTCTCAGCCCATTATTATATCTCATTTTGTTATTCGCTCGAAGTCGTTTTATTCCAGCGGATGATCTCGTTCGGCAGATTTGCAGAGGGGAAAGTTATTCTAATTATTTTGCTCTGCGATCTCGCGACGCTGGCAATATATGGAAAGCAGATGTTGACCGGTGAATTGGTTGACAAGTATTATTCATTCCGTTGGACCACGGTATTACAATTGTATCATGCCGCATACCGATACCGATTCTTATTGTTGTTGTCGGTAGAGTAAGGTTAATACCCATGAAGAATAATTGTACCCAAGTTGTTTAAGCGACAGTCAAATCAGAGAAGTGTCGTGTTCGTGTAAGATGCTTAGTCACCAGAAATTCTTATCTGGTGATCCGCCGACTTTCGCGTGCAAATCGCGTTCACCTCATTTCTATCATCACAACCCCAATAGGTTATTTGTGCACTGCTGATAGCCACAATTCCATTCATCCATTAAAAGATCAGAAGTATTTTCGCCGTATTAAGGAGCAGCTACCAAAGGAAACCGTACGTGAAATTCAATCCCGGCCTATTTGGAGGCTCTTCGAGTCACGTTCTTGGGGCTCTTCTTTGCTCGCCAGGCTCCCATATTTCAAAGAGTTAGTTTTTATTGCCAAGTTTTCATATTGAGCTTAAACTCTTCAGCCTCAACAGTGGTGGACAAATCGAGACCACAGACGGTAACTCGTGGAAGCTCGCTAGCTAATCAATTCAGCCGATAAAAAAGAGGCGTTGAACATCTACGGCTTGATTATTTATATTTATCTATGTGTAAGTTCGGACGCCTGATAGTCAATAAATTATTGCCAAGTGCACAAGCACAGCTGGGCAATCTGAAACTATGTTGATATCTCAATCCAATGACTACTCTGGGAGTCTCGAGCTAGCTATTGCCAAGAAGCGAATTTCTAACACGGACACCGTGAAATAGGCATAGGAAAGCTCCCTCTGTGAAAAAACCAGCACAATGAACCGAATTCTTCAATATCGACAAGCTCTATACGGGATCTTTGTGCAAGATCATAGAAAATGGCTTTCCTCTCGTAAATAAACCAATAAAGTTCTGTTTTGCATAGTCTTGCTTATCAGAGAGAATGTATGTATTGCTGTCGGTCTCCATTATGGATATTTAAGAACGCCGTCTCATCCCCAGTTCTCAGAAATGCATCTTTAATTCGAAGAATAATTTCTTATATAAACTTTCATTTTCTAGGTTATTCTTTCTACTCTTACTCATTTCTCTCGGAAAAAATCCCATTTGCTCAAATCAAGGCGATCATAGTTTCCGTTCACCACCATGTTTCTATCTACGATCACAGTTTTATTTGTCGTCTCGCCTTTTAGTCTGGCTGCTTCAACCACATGTACAACGTCGAACGCAATTTCTTGGGCCGAAAGTGCTAGTACAACAGGAGGGACAACAAACGGCTCTTCAGGCACATCTTCAGATCCTTGTGCCGAATATGCAAACAACCCAAAAGCTTTACAGGTATGCTATGAGATGCAAAGCCAAGGTGAATGCAATGCTGTTGGAGGATCTGCTTGCGGCGGCGACGACGACAATGGCGAGGAGGAGTTGATTTTAAAGACGCGTGATACTCTCTCTTGTTATAACGATGAGACATGCTACGAGTATACCGATGGATCATTGTTCTGTTTGAATGAAGAAACTGGTGGGCTCTCTGACATGGAAATACCATGTTCTGCAAGATTCATATTAACGAATGAAACTAATTGATCTTACAGGGGATTATGCAGATGATGTAGGAGGCACTGGAAATGTCTATACTGGCGTGTATACAGCGCCAGATGGATCACAAACGACAGTCGAGGGTGCATCTGCAACATCATCAAATACTAGAACCTCTAGTAGCAGCGCGACAGATTCAGAAACACGAATAACATCCAATGCTGCCGTAGCTACGTCTTCCCCAAGTTCTTCAAGCTCGAAGCCTGTCGGGGCCACTGGATCTGTTACTAGTTCTGTGAGCGCTACTGCACCAACTGTAAACTCGGGTGTCGGAAAAGTCAAGCCTGGGTCTGCCATGGGAGTCTTGGGCTTGATCGTAGCACTGATTTAGTGGTTCTACTCTTGGTGCGCCACTGGAGTGGCATAATCTTATCTTTATGACATTGAAACTCTTTGTACTTTATTTAGTACAGCTGCAAAAGCATCGTAATTCTCAATACAAGTCATGCCAAAATACCAAGATGAGAAAAGTAAAGAGCATGAATCGAAGTTCAAACATGTCATTGGCGGACTATTGATTGAAAATCTCCAGAAAGTGATAAAATTCGTCGGAATCCTTATTGTCAGAAGTTTTTGACGTTGGATAGAGGGCTGCAGCATGTTCACTTCCAATTTGCTTTCATTTCATCGTATCTCTTCTTTCATTTCACAAGTTGCATAATCTACGTGTATATGGCCAGGCATAAACACTGTGCATGGGATTGATCGGCATATTTCTTTCCAAAAGTCCGACCTTTTCTTTTCCACAATTACAACTTTAGGCCTTCACGGATGGTCCATGGGATTCCTTCTACCCATACAGATTCCGGAGAGCGACATCTTTTTCTGACAAGGCCCAGAATGATAACGAATAGTCAAACGCCTCGAGATCCAACTATCCACGCACTTTTGAATATACCTCAAAAAGACCAGGCTCAGAGCATCCTACTTTCGCAATATGTGTGTAACCCGATTTAGCGGAGAAATATTGATCAACTTTACATGTCGTCACCCCAATCTTACGACACACATGATTACCCCCGCGTCCACTAATTTCAGTGTTACTGATAATTAATAGTCATTAGTAATACCTCACAGGATATGCAATGCACTCAGCAAAAGCCATGCCAATACTGCGCTCATTGCTTTTTCGTCGAAAGTCAATCAGATACCAGGATTAAGGGAAGGATGGAGAACCTTCGCTTAAATAGCTGATCATTGGGCGTTTCGCGTCTGCAAACGGAGTTTGTCGATTCAACAAATCAATTGTTCGGTTAACTGAATATCTCGACCTCCGAATAATGCCCCAGGGAGTAGTTAGCCGTAAGGATTTACATCTCATGGACAACAAATTCTGGGACTTGCCGACAGCTCTGCTTGATTTCTGATTAAAAAGCATGGAGTAAAGCAAACAACACTTACCGCCATTCTCTGATGTAATTTCGCAGTGAAAAATCCAATGATTTGAGACGGGTTGCAACATTCACCGATGGGATCATGCGTTATGATCACCTGCAAAATCTTGAAGGAAGGCGGTGGGTGGGTGTCCATTCGCTTTATATGAATTGAAAAGTATGCAGTCATCGGTAACATACATTTTATACAGTTTGTTCCTTTTCTAGCACGTGAAAGCGGAGCTCTTGCTCCTGAAGTCCTGAGTTTGAGGATATATGTTGGGCATTGGTCCCACTCTTCAATTGTATTTCCTCATCAAGTCATCACGATTCGCACAAATACATACACAGATACAGCCAGCCAAAACTGTGAGTAACTTGTTCTCCATCATCATAATTCCTACTTTCTAATTCCCTTTGAAAACTTTTCATTCTGTAGATTATGTTCTAATCCCTGTTGAAAAAGCCGTTGTGTTTATTATGGATTACTGACCCCTCAACGAAGCAGTTTAAGCCTCAAACGTCTACCCCTTACAAACCCAAAAATTCGTAACCATGCCGATCCAGATGACCAAAGATGATGCTTCGCGTATCCAATCAACTCAAGTACGTCTCTCGTTCTCTTCCTATCTGCCTATATCTTCTACTGAAAAGTCCCCGTAGCATATCGTTGCAGCCCAAGCTGACACATTTAACAACAGGCCCGTGGAGGTAACGATATGTCCTCTTCAGGATTTGCCGCACGCGCTCAAGGGGCCGGAGACCGTAACGCAAACGCTGGTGGAGCCGCCACGAATCAAGGTACTGGTGGTGGAAATGCCAGTCAAGCTGGAACAGACAAGAAATAGGATAGGATGAGATTAACATCCAACAGCTTCTTGGTCCAAAAGGCAAATCAAAAGCTTGTTTGATGTCTCGATTATTCTGCTTGTTGGCCGCGTGGTGGAACTGGATGATGAACTTTGGAGGAGACAATGAAATATGGATAACTTGGATAAGTGATTGAAAGATTTTGGACCGAAGATCCTAGCCACTCGTTTTGAAATAGCAATGAAACGCGATCATTGCTAAAGTTTTTTTGCCTTCATTTGGCTACGTGAAAAGCGATCAAATGTCTTCAATACTTCTGTTAGCTGAACATCCAAATGGTTTCTTAATTGTGGAAATGCACACCCCACCACCTTTAACTTTTCGTTTCGGGATTCTATTAAATCATACATATATACTTTCGTTTGTATTGGAAACATACATAAAAACCCAACTGTGTGTCTTTACAAGGGCGCAAAGGACGCGAAACACCAGTACATCGTATTCGCTTACATCCACCTCGACACCTTGAACCTATCCCCTCACTAGTTTTTTTTTGCTCACCCTGCTATATCATATCTTTTTATCCGCACCGAAAACGAACGAATTTTTTCACAATACATGGCTACTTTATCTAAGAGTGAGGCGAAAGTTGTGTTTCGTCAAGACTTCACCTTGAAGGACCTCCATTTCTGCAAGCACTAAACACGTCGGAAATACATGTTTGGTATCCTCTGGATGTATCTGTAGTTTATCAAAATTAATATCCGAATTGACAAATACATTCACCTCACTAGTGACAATATAGATCATATTCCTCTGCTCGTGAACTCCTGCCAAATCTTCCACACGAAAACTATTCAGAGCCAATGGGAC
This sequence comes from Botryotinia globosa, assembly GCA_014898425.1. Classification (NCBI taxonomy): domain Eukaryota; kingdom Fungi; phylum Ascomycota; class Leotiomycetes; order Helotiales; family Sclerotiniaceae; genus Botryotinia; species Botryotinia globosa. Next base: position 2,339,907 of record RCSZ01000008.1, on the reverse strand, counting down.
ACAAGCATTAAATCCAAACAGATTATTGAAGTACTGCTTGCTGTAATTCCAGTAAAATATAGCTCTCCCATATTGTCCCTTTCCACCCTTACACCCGACGGTTTTAAAAATAGCAACAAACAACAGCAAAGATCAGACAGCATAGATTGGAGCTGGTGAATATAGAACAGATGAAATCAATGACAATAAAACAAAATACGAAATCAATGACAATGATGAAAGTCTCAAAGCCCTGGAGCCATAGTTCCATCTCTTACTCTTCCCCTTCCTTGCTTCTGAATTCACACTGGCAATAGGTGTCACTTCAGGAGTTTTATCACTAACAGAAACAGGCAGCCATTATACTCTGCCCACATCTTAGTTGCAATCCTAATGATACAAAAACTACGGAATACCTGAAGGTTTAAATAACCTCGTCTTGCGTCCCGTCCCAAGAACCTCATGAGTCCTGATGACTCAGGTTAGGTCATGTGCAACGTAATATGAATTTGCGCGCATGCACGAGAGATGAGGTTTATTCACTCATTCCGCCCCTAGACTCATCTTTAAGCCCGCACCTCTAAGTCTTACCCCGCCCTGCTTGACATCTAGGTAGTCTCTTACTTCTCATTGATATTCAATACGTAAATAACACCTCATCTCCTTTCCAACTTTCAAATATGTAACCAAAAAGATTGTATTCACAAGCCTGTGGTCTGCTTGAAGCTCCAATGTGAAGAGCTCGGAGAAAATCAAGATGCTAAGATCCACTAGTTTCCGTGAAGATATAAGGGAATTACGGGGTTAAGCGATGGAGATGGAGAAGACATCAGACGACTATGTGTGGAAAAACGATAGTAGTTTCCTGGAACATTAGTAAATCGATGACAACAAAAGATGAAAAAAATAACGAGCAAAAACGACGATGCAAATCCAAGCAGAATTACAATTGCTTTCTCTATCCACTGCATCGCACTCTCTCGTATTCTGGCGTTCTATAACCACTATCCTTTCCACACCGCATGGTAATCCACAACCCCTACCCATAAATCCCACAATTAGAAATATACTGGGTCGTACATGCCGAGTAAAATACCCCTAATGACCAGAGATCTCAGATTTTTGATTCTTATATGTCTTCGCCAATTTTTCATCCCCTGCCTTTCCATACCTTACTGGCCGCAGGATTCTAGGAGGGTACCAAGTCATGTGCCATGTAGAGGTAAACACAATTGTAAGCATGAAAATATGCGGAATGCAAAAGTGAATGAATCCACCCAATCATTTTACTGAGAATCTCTTGAAATCTGATTCTCCCAGGTCATCGCCCCGCACTCCTTTGTTCCACGCCTATCCTTATGCACACCCTCCTCAAACTGATATATATAAGTATGCTAGTTTCTACTCATTTCTAATTATCAAGTATACAAAGTCGGCTTAATCGATGCCCCATGAGCTTTGTTGTGTGAGAATTGGGATGGTGTAGAGGTATATCCAATGTGGATATAATGTTCAACCCCCCGAGCTAATATCAAATTCATGGGTAGAGGAATAGGAAAATACAACTTAAGTAAAGAGACAAGGTTAATTGAAACGTACTGAATAGATGACGACAGCAACTATTCAAACCTCAATCCCCAGGCGAAAATAAGGACAGTAACATCAACGACAACAAAAAACCACAAACAACAGCACGAACACTTGCCCTTTATCACTATCTCTAATCTTTAATTCTCACCATCTATCACTCCCCAAATCCACCCTCTTCCAATTCTTGAATCGTCGCAGACCCAAGACATCACCACTCCATTGTCGGGTATAGTTCACCAATGCCCATCCATAAAGATCCTCAACCTGGGGACTCCTCGATCTTTATAACCTCCACATTCACTTTAAAAAGTTAGAAATGCAACGTCTATCGCATGAGAGAATGGATATAGCAAGCTGTATTCACTCCTTAAGCAAGCTTGTCCCTATTACCCCTCAAATCAAGTGCCTCTCCTCCTTCCTCCAGTACCTCGCTTTCGCCTACCCGGGCATCTTCTCTGGGTAGGTAGGCATACGAATCCAATATTTGAAAACACTCTTCTCCGTTAGCTTTTGACCCTACAGAACCCAGAAAATTATGGAGTTTATGAAAGTTAGACTTGACAAAAGTACCAGACACTGTACACAAGTTCTACACGTGTATTAAAGTATTTTTTACAATTCAATTTCTAGATAAATAGTACTGGAAGCAAACGTCAGATCAGCTTAGAGTATGACAACAGCAATCCTCATAAAAGCGATTCAGATTATAATATAACAACGAACTGACCAAACGGCAATAAAATAGTGTCAACACTTTCCCTTCTCATTTTTTACCTTTTCAATCACAAGCCACTCCTTCTCGCTTACTCCATCGCCGATTCTTTCTATCCCCCATCCTTCTATACCTTCTTAATACTTCCACAAATCCTGTTACCGACCTCGAATTGAACAACAAACCCAGCGGTCTTTATACACGCACAATCCATAATTTTCAAAAATCTCAAAAATCCTTGATTTCTATACAACCTTGACACCTCCTAGTGATTTCCCTGACTAAGCATGCAGAGTCTTTGACCAAGTTCCTGTGATGGGAAGACATGCTATAAACTCGAGATTCACAATAATGAGAGAGTAACAATGAAAGCTTCAAACTCTCGAAAATCGGGGAGGGCATCTTATGGATACACATGGTGTTTTGGGAGAGGAAAAAATCAAATCAGCGATATTTACACAAAGCTAAGAGAGTTGAACGACTGATCACTACTTCATCTTTCAGTTGAAGTAGCTAGACTCCACGGTGCAGAACAAGAACCAAATAGCTAGCCATAACCTTATCTACTTCCAAACCATCAACCTCTCTACATTCCTAAAATAACCAATTTGATTGCCACAACCCCCCCCCCCCCTTCATAAGTCTGCGTCAAAATAATCCTCATCCGCATCCTCTACAATAATTCTTGTATTGTCTTTAGTGACAGATTTGCGCTCATAATCCCCATAACGACGTACTTCGTTATTTTCTGCGAATGTGGCTTAGTCCGCAAAACATCATTTTCGAAAAGTGTTCCTTCACGATAGAATACTAGGTTCATCTTAGTCCAAACACCCAGACGAAGACCTCCACACCTGATGTGATCTCCTCGTAACCCTCGTAGATAAGTGATACCAAATCCTAAAGATTCAGAAATATTAGACATTATCGATATCCAAAGTTAGTTGCATATTCCCCCCAAGACTATGATAGCCACCGTGCTCCATGATTCCTTTGCCGGCAACCTTGCGCCCAGCGACTATATCTATCTTTCTGCGAAATAGATAACTTCCCAGATATATCTTGACGTTAGATTCTATTCATACTCATCAAGAGACCCAGACATAAGCACCCTGAATCTCGTCTGAAATACATCAAACCCAGCATGTCTTTCGGCACCTTCTCGGAACTCGCCTCACAGATACACCAATAGGAGAACCATAAACTCCAGTAGAAAGTTGAAAACCCCCTCCCTCGCTTATACCAGAAATATTCCACAAGTATAAATTCTCCATCCATGGAAGTGTGCACATGCATGTCGCGCGGAAATCAAATCAAACCGGTTCGCTAAGATCAAATTGCTGGGATGATGAGATGAGGTTCTTTCGGATTCTCATTTCTCAATGTTCTGATCTGATCTGACCTAGCTTGGTTGGCTCATTGGACTAGCAAATGTAGCAAAGGGAAAACAAACCATCTTGAAGAAATCACATCACATCGCATCATCAAAATAATCATAACACAGCTAACCTAACCTACAATTCTACAATTCCCCAATTCTTTCTCTACTCCAGCTGCAGCGCCCTTGATATACATTCACATCCACATACACGTACATCCATAATACTCCCCTTGAATTTTCAGAACAAATTTTCCAGGAACTATAAAGTTACACCTCGCCCCGCCCCCGCCCCCTCCCCCATCACCACCCTAATCACAGCGCATAAACCAATAAACAAACAAACAAACCCAATCCATCTCAAGCAAATCCAACCACTTTACATTACCTACCTCATATAACCAGTTCCAAATCCAAGTCCATCACGTAACATCATACCACATCGCAAAAACCTAAGCATTCAAGCTCTCACCCTAGCTACCATTACAATCAGCATTAGTGTCATCTATCAAATATCTACCCCTCATCAAACATCCATCAAATGCCTACACCCACTCCCAGACCCCTACTAAACATCAAATACCAATCTCCAAAACTACGCATAAAGTTCTCCTTCTCACTTTCATTCTCACTTCCACTTTCACTTTCACCAAGACACCCAAATACCCAAATACCCAAATACCCAAATACCCAAATACCCAAATACCCAAATACCCAAATACACAACTTTCAAATCCACAGCTTCCAAATCCACAGCTTCCAGAAGCACAACTTCCCCAAGCTACTTCTCTCCTCCCCTCTAATATAAATAAATAACACTCAAAAGACCCATATCTCCATTCCCCTCACATCCCCACCGACTTCTCCCCTTCCATTTACTTCATAAAAATGAAAAACCCATCCATCCTCTTGAAGATTCCTCATTCCTCATTTACAATCTTATCATTTGTAATTTTATCATTTGTAATCTTATAATAATAAATATAAAATAAAATAAAGTAAAGTAAAATAAAATAAATAAAATAAATAAAATAAAATAAAATAAAATAAAATAAAATAAATAAAATAAAATAAAATAAAATAAATAAATAAAATAAAATAAATAAAATAAAATAAAATAAAATAAAATAAAATAAAATAAAATAAAATAAAATAAAATAAAATAAAATAAAATAAAATAAAATAAAATAAAATAAATAAATAAAATAAAATAAAATAAAATAAAATAAATAAAATAAAATAAAATAAAATAAAATAAAATAAAATAAAATAAAATAAAATAATAATATAATATGAAGTGATCTAATATGATCTAATTTGATATGATGTAATATGAAGTAATCTGATATAGCAGTATAACATAGTATAGTATAACATAGTATAATATAGAATGGGGATTATTAATTACATTTCGCAACGTAGCACTCTCATCCACCATCCACCTCTCATCCCCATCCCCATCCCCTATCCCTCCACATTCACACCCACAAACACAAAAACATCAAAACTCCATCAAAAGCGAATCCGAAACCTCACTATAAAACACCACACCACCACACCACCGACTTCGATCAACCCAGCTGAAACAAGTTATGATCCTCGCTTATTTTCCCATCCTTCAGATTTATCAAGGAATCATTTACTCTCAAGAAAAATCATCAAGATTAACAATCGATTTTAAAAACAAATAACCAATAATGAATATCAACTTCAAATGCCCACCATTCGAACTAATTATTAATATCCCATCCCATCCCATCCCATCTCATTCATCCAGTGAAAGAAAACTTCATTTGCTATACTATACTTTCGATACCTACTTTCCCCGATCAAACCCAACCTCCATTTCCATCCAATCCAATCCACTCTCTCCCTCTCCCTCTCCCTCTCCCTCTCCCTCTCCCTCTCCCTCTCCCTCTCCCTCTCCCTCTCCCTCTCCCTCTCCCTCCCTCCCCCCCCTCTCTCCCTCCCCCCCCCCTCTCTCCCTCATCATCCACCCCCATCCAAACCATTCTTCAAAAATACTCTTACATAAAGTCCTATCTATATCTATATCTGAAAAAAAGCGGCCCAGTCAAAAAGCAGCCCAGTCTCTAGGAGTCTTCAAAACAGACCCTATTTTAAATCCATTCATACATAAGCTTCTATAGAAGAGCTCCCTCAACTTCCTCCCACATACCCTCCCACACATAAACTTCATCATATAAACCTCGCCACAAAAACATCCTTTCCCCCCTTGTCCTTTTTTTCCTTTGGAATTTTGTTTCCCAGGCCTTGGAATGAGAATTAGTTGGGTAGATTCTTAGATAGGTAGGGCTGAAGACTCTATATAAAAATTAAAACTATCGCTCACTGCCCCCCTATAACAAATATAACAAAATCCCTATAAAGACAAGATTTTTTTAATATAAACTATTATATTGAATGTTTCATTCAAATCTTGATATTTTCTTTTCCAAAAAAATTAAAAATGAATAAATAATTATAAATGAAATATATGAATTTTAATTATTCGAAATATTTTTCATTATTTTTATTAAATAGTTATATAATATCAAAAATTCTCATATATAACATTTTTATAATATAAAATAAATAAATTTTTATAAAAATTAAGAGTTTTCAATTTTAATATTTTCACAATTCAATTCAAAAAAGAAAAAAATATTCTATTTATTTTTTCTATAAGATTTAATTAAATGATCAATTACTCTAATGCTATTAAAAGTCTAATAAATTACTCTCATGCTACTAAAATTGATATCTTTTTACTTTCGTATCATTTAGATTCTAATCAAAAAAAGCTAGATTCTATAGTAGATTCTAATCTCATATATATAGATTCTATAATTCTATTATAGATTCTATAGATTCTATAATTCTATTATAGATTCAAAATATTCTATTCGTTACTTTTAGATTCTAATATTTTTCATTCTTTTCGGAGAAGAGAAGGGAAAAAAGAAAGAATAACAAAGAATATAGAATCTAAAGTAGGAGTATAGAATCTATAATAGTACTTATTTATTAAATATCATATTTAAAATCCTAGAATCTATATATCTCACGTGATATATCTATAGATAGAATCTATTATAGAATCTAATTTCTTTTAATTAGAATCTAAATGACATGAAAGTAAAAAGATGTTAATTTTAGTAGTATAAGAGTAATTTATTAAGATTTTAATAGCATCAGAGTAATTTACCATTAATTAAATTATATTTTTTAAAAAAGAATTCACTTTATAATTTTATCTTTTATTGTAATAAATAAATCAAGGTATAAAAAGTTGAATAATCCGACATTTTAATTGAAAAAGCGTTATATGTGCGATGAGCGATGGCCTCAACTCTTACATGTGTATCAGACAAAAGTCATGATTTCCTCCACAATTAGGTGGACTTTCTTTTAGCAGTGTACTTATTAAAGGGTGAGAAAATAGAAAGTATGCTTGAGAAGTACACGGCAAGAGGATCAGACAACAGAAGGAAAGTAATCACCGAGAATATTTCAAAAAAGAGCATTCATATTCTACTCCCCAGAAGGAAAAACTAAACTCAAAAACAATGACGGGGACCTCCAACACACAAGATAATACAAGAAAAATCACTTCACTTCACACATTCCAAATAACAAGGTTTTTTCCCGGTTGAAGAGGGTATATTGTACTACTTTTATCACATCTACCATCCTCCACCAAATAACCACTCATTGTCGTCCTCCTTGACCATCATCAAGATAGTAAAGTTGGTTTAACGTCACAAGAGTTTCAAAATCCCCATCCCCTTTTTTTCATTTCCCATCATATTTCATGTCATTCATGCGCCACGCCACCAAGATGTCCGGTTGATGGATCATCTGTTACCCACCGAGGGACTACCGCCCTATGCTGTTGAAAACTCCCAAGCAACGCTCACAATAACAAATCGCTTTTTGTCTTAAATGCCCCAACCAAGAAACGCCGATGTTGAAGTCGTTCCTATTGGTTAAAGAACCGCAGGCATTACAATGTATAAAAAAGAAAAAGAGCTCATAACATCATCTTCAAATCACATGCCCTAATAAAATATGGATGGGACAAGAAATTTATGCCTTGTTGGCATACTTTTGACGGTAAAACTTGGCAGCGTTGACCATGTTGGTCAAAGCAGCCTTGGTCTCAGCCCATTGACGAGTCTTAAGACCACAATCAGGATCAATCCAAAGTTGCTCTGGCTTGAGGAATTGCAACATCTCCTCAATTCTGTCCTTGATCTCTTGCTCGGATGGAACACGAGGAGAGTGGATGTCATAAACACCTGGACCAATGTGACGTGGGTAAGCCTCATCAACAAAGACCTTGAGGAGCTTGGCATCAGACTTGGAGTTCTCAATGGAGAGAACATCAGCGTCAAGAGCAGCAATGGCGTGGAAGAAATCCTGGAACTCAGAGTAACAGAAGTGAGAGTGGATTTGGGTGGAATCTTGAACACCAGAGACGGAAAGTCTGAAAGACTTAACAGCCCAGTCAAGGTAAGCCTCACGCTCCTTTCCACGACGAAGAGGAAGACCCTCACGAAGAGCTGGCTCATCGACTTGAATGACGTAAACACCAGCAGCCTCGAGATCAACAACCTCATCACGGAGAGCCAAAGCAAGTTGCTCAGCTTGGACGGATTGATGAACATCATCACGAGGGAAGGACCATCTCAAACAAGTGATTGGACCAGTCAACATACCCTTCATTGGCTTCTTGGAGATGGAGACAGCGTATTTGGACTCCTTAACAGTCATTGGTGCTGGGCGAGAGATATCACCAACGATGATAGGAGGACGAACGCAACGGGAACCGTATGATTGAACCCATGCGTGGGTGGTGAAGGCATAACCATCGAGACGCTCACCGAAGTATTGAACCATGTCGTTACGTTCTGGCTCACCGTGAACGTAGACGTCAAGGTCAAGTTCTTCTTGAACCTTGACAACATCTTGAATCTCCTTCTCAATGAACTTCTCGTACTCCTCAGCAGTGATTTCACCCTTGGTGAACTTGTTACGTTGGATACGGATCTCCTTGGTTTGTGGGAAAGAACCAATGGTGGTGGTTGGGAAAAGAGGAAGACCCAAAGCCTTTTGCTGTTGAGCGATACGTTCTGGGAACTCAGAGATTCTGTTGTAGTCCTTGTCGACGATCTTGGATTGACGTTCCTTGACCTTGGGGTCGTTGGTTCTCTTGGAAGAAGCACGAGCTTGAATGGACTTGGCGTTAGCCTCGAGCTCAGCACGGACGGAAGCTGGTCCCTCCGTAACAGCCTTAGCGATGATGGCAACTTCAACAACCTTCTCGGAAGCAAAAGAGAACCAATCGGCAATTTCTGGGTCAAGCTTCTTCTCGCTTGCAAGAGTGTGTGGGGTGTGGAGAAGGGAAGAGGATGTGGCAACGATGACGCGGTCCTTTCCGAGCTTTTGAACGGCAGACTCAACAGTCTCAATAGCACGCTTGAGGTTGGTCTTCCAGATGTTACGTCCATCAACAACACCAGCGGACAAGATGGTCTTGGATCCCAAAGCGGAGATGACAGTGTCCAATTGCTCTGGGTTACGGACCAAATCAACGTGAACAGCATAGATGTCAGTTGGGAGAGCATCAATGTTGTGAACGATGTCACCGAAGTATGTGGCCAAGACAATCTTTGGGATCTCATCACCTAAGCTGACGAGCTTCTCGTAAGTGGGCTTGAAAGCAGCCTTGGTCTTGGATGGAAGATCGAAGACGAGGGTTGGCTCGTCAATTTGAACAGTCTCGGCACCGGCAGCCTTAAGTTGCTTCAGGAGCTCAATGTAGACTGGGAGGAGGTTGTCCAAAAGATCAATTGGGTCAACGGATTGTCCACGGTCTGGCTTTCCGAGGTGGAGGAAAGAAACTGGACCAACCAAGACTGGTCGGGTAGTGATACCAGCATCCTTGGCCTCCTTGAATTCACGAACAGCCTTTGGGTCCGAGGTGAGCTTGAAAGATTGGTTGTCTTGGAGAGTTGGCTTGACGTAATGGTAGTTGGAGTCGAACCACTTTACCATCTCCAAGGATGGAACATCGACGCCGTCACGTTGGTGACCACGTCCCATGGCAAAGTATTGATCGATTGGGTCGAGACCATGCTTGGTATATCTTTCTGGGGTAGCCTGTAAAAGAGAAGAGTTAGTGAAAGGTTACATTTAGATCTGCAGATGAAATTGATGCTTACACCAAAGTCTTGGATGTGAGTAAGAACTTGATCGTAGAGAGCGAAGTCGTTGGATGGGATGATATCGACACCGGCATCCTTTTGGATCTTCCAGTGAGCAAGACGAAGTCTCTTGGCCTCAGCAAGGAGATCATCTTGAGAGATCTTTTGACCCCAGTATGCCTCTGTTGATATTTGTTAGGATTCAATGTGGGGTAGGATTGTGAGGTAGCAAATCTCACCAGTAGCTTTCTTGAGATCTCTGAGAGCTCCCATGCGAGGGAAACCAAGAACGGATCTATAATGGACGTGGTTAGTAGCTGTAGAGATAGATGGCAGATAGATCACGCTTACGATTGAACCATATTTGCGGTATTGAAATGTGATGAAGAAGTTTAACGGTAAAAGATGGGTGAAGTCGAAGTATTTAAACCGACCACGGATTGCGTGCTAGAAGATGAAACTAGACAGCGAAGTCGGAGATTGATCGATTGATTGGTCGAACTCTTTTTCTATTCGATTCTATGGAGAGAACAGAAAAAATAAACACTTTGATTCAATTTTCAAGTGAGCTCTGGATTGTATTTGTAGTCAAAAAAAGAGGAAGAGAAGATATGAAGCGGTGTGTGTGTGTATGAGAGAGTAGGAAGGAAGGAAAGGGAAGAAGAGGAGAGAAGCTTCTTTCTTTTATTGTCTTTAATAAGTGAGAGGAGAAGATTGGCTGGGCGTTTCTTGAAAGGCCACACTCATCACTCAGCATCCATCACTCACCCACCCCTCTCTCTCTCTTTACTTTTTTTTATTAACCTACCCCTGTCTTTGAAGAACCCCGCCTAGGACTAGCGTTGTGCGTGGAGTCCAACTCGAGGTACGAGATAAGAATACCGACACGTGATTTGCAGAGATTTTTGACACCTGGACCGTCCTGCGATCTGTGTTGGTGGGTTGGTGGGGTTAATGAGTTATCAATATCGCTAGCTGAAATGGTGCAATCATTAATTGCTAGGTGAATTACTACCTGATATCTATATTAAAAATCAAAAGCTTTTTATATATATATTAAAAAAAGCTATAGAAATATCAATAAAAAAGAATCATTTGAATTTCAAAAAACAATCATAATATTAATTTAAAAAAGATATTATATAGAAAGCTTTATATTATTCAATAATATTTCTCAAACTTTTATTTTAATTATTAATGATTATTTTTATTTACAACCCTCTATACAAGCATATCTCTAAATATCCTTAAAAAAGACTATAAAAACCAGTATTCTCATAGAGAGGTTTTGCTATATAGTAAGCAATATACTAATGAGAAGGAGATGTATAGATATGTAAAGAGGTTATTAGCAATGACAATTTCATTCTCTCTTGCCACCCCGGCCCACTGAAGATCATTATCAATTATCCAATGGTGATGGGTTGAGATCTGCTTGCATTCAATTCAACCACGAGGTGACTTGATGCCACTATTGTATACATTTACTCTACAAAGTATACAAAGCCAAAGAACAATGACATCTCCCGATATTGTTCTCAAAAGTCCACCCATATCCTTGATTGATCTTTTCTCAGCCTCCCTCCCTCGCTCTCTCAATCGTCGGGATCCATGGATCTGAACTTTCCAGGTTATGGTGGCTGTGGCTGGCACGCGAAACTGCAAAGACACGTAGACACCCTATCCTATCACCTCGGAATACAAAGTTTCTTTCTTTCTTTCTTCACTCGATGGATGAATGCATGTAGCGTATCTTGTGTGTGTGTGTGTGTATGTGTATGTGTGTGTGTGTGTGTGTGTGTGTGTGTGTATGTATGTGTATGTGTATGTATATATGTGTATATATATCTTATGTGTATATGTATAAGTATACAACACCAATACTCTCTCTCTCTCTCTCTCTCTCTCTCTCCATATTTCCACCAACCCACCTAGGTAATTCACAAACCTTTCTCATCCGTGGGAGTACAGAGTACAGAGTACAGAGTACAGAGTCCAATCTCATCCAATCTCATCCAATCTCATCCAGTCAGCGCAAACGCCTAACTCTTTCCACTCTTTCCACTCCTTCCTCAAACTCTACATCCATACTCATACTCATACTCCGTACACCATACACACCATACACACCATACACACTCATCTCATCCAGTCTCAGACTCTCAGCTACATGTAATACAACCCACCACCCACCAAACTCAAAAATCCCAATCCCACTCCCCACTCTCCAACATAATCACAAAGTTAAACAATGAAAAACGCTTCGGCCCCCCAGCCCCGTCGGTCCCTGGGAATCGGCCTCCGAACACGCACCGCGACCCTACAAAGTAATCCTAATGCACACACCAGGAACATCAATCCTCCGTACTCATCTATCCTTTGTTTCCCCTCTCCCTTCCATTTCTTTTACTCCGACTTTTTTTCTATCATTCAAGGTTCATCCCATTCATTACTCTCTACCTTCATTTTCTTTTGAAAACACAAACACGAACTTGAATTGATTGATTGGTTGACTGATTGATCAATCGATTAATCGTCACCATCACACACACACACACAAAGTCATCACCAAAAAGCACACATAACATGATATGTTGGTCATAATCTTCATTAACATTTCTCTTTCCCGGCCATATCTTATCTTGCCTTGGATTTTGCCGCCTGGTATTGGTATCTAACTATTGTCCATCCATCCATCCATCCATCCATCCATCCATCCATCCATCCATCCATCCATCCATCCATCCATCCATCCATCCATCCATCCATCCATCCCTCCGCAACCCATTCCCGCCATCCTCATCTAATCATATCCATGAATCCTCATCTAAAAAATCCTCCCCGCTCATTCCACCGGTCAAAATACCAATTCCAGTGTATGACTTAATCAGAACCATAACAAGTCGAGCGTGAGCTCATCCCTATACCAATTGCTTTTGCGTGTCATACAAACAGCCCCTATCAATAATCTGAATGCACCACCTAGAGTGCCCACACCAAAATGCATCATGTCCTTTTCATATTCCACAACTCCATCCACCCCATCTTTTCCAACCATCCCAGACCAGACACACCCTCATGACCCTCGCTGCTCACTCATTCCTTGGAGCCTGTGAAATAAAATAAAACAATACAAGATAGAATCAAAAAGAAAAGAAAATGAGCTAGAAAAAGATATGATGTACAATTCCCATTCGACCAGTATACAATTATAAGTATAAGAAGAGCTTTTTTTATCCTTCCCTGGGCCGAGTCTCGATACCCAAATGTGATGGTATTCAAGTATGTAAAAAAGTGCCATGTGAAACAATTCGAACGTAACAGCCATAGCTACCATGAGCCACCTGTCAAGAACGCCGTGTATAACTCCTAAGGGTAAAAAGATCATTCGCTAAAACGCTATTCAAAGTGCGGGGGTATCAAATCAACTGAATATCATGATGATGTGTGTATAATGTGTTCCGAATCCGGAGCAAGTACGAATGATGAAGGTCGCGAACCATTTCAAAGAATGTTTAAAGAGGTGTTTGTGCTTTATCCCTTGAATGAGTCCATCCAAAAAGATCAAATTTATCCATTCCATGCAATGAGCCGAAAGAAACTGCCGAGTCCACAGGACTGGGCTTCGTAACTGAGATATCGCGTGGCTCCAAAAGTAAAGACTTGCGGTAATATTGCTGAACGCTCTCATTATCCGAGGCGGATTTGACGTGAACAATTTGAGCTTGAAGCCACTCTTGAAGTTCCGGAACTTCTGCCAGGCGATAAGGGATTTGAAATCGTTGTAGTTCGCCAATGATTTTAGCCGTGCGAGTGTGTTTGTCAAAGTTAATGACAGATGTGCCGTCCGCCAATTGCTTTGTGGACGGGTTACCAGCGTCAACAAATGTCAAATCAGTGAGGTAGGTACCAACAAATGGAAGGCATGGAGGGACATGATCATGGAGTCTACGTCGAAGGCAGGCGTAATTCTTCTCTGGCTCCACAATTGCTTGTAGCCCCTTGAGCATCTCCTTTCGCTTTTGAGATACCAAGTCCCAAGTTTTCTTCAATCTAACAATGGTAGATGAATAAAGCGAGCAAATGATCGCCATCAACGAATCATAATTATTGAGCTTGAGGCATTCATGCGCAATTTTGATCCAGTGCTTGATGATCACGGCTCTCTTCTTGACATCGTCGTGCTGCAAGATTGTGTCGGCGACAAGGTTAGAAAGATCTGTTGACAATGTCGACATGGCTCTCACATTTACCGCGCATGAACCACCTTTTCTGGCCTTGGTCCATGCGGCTCCCAGGAGTTCATCTGGCATGATGGAGCAGAAAATATTCATCTCCTTGATGGTTAATTGACGGGCCAGCTCGAGCGGATCAAACTCGAGAAGAGAGGGATTGCTACCACCCATTTTCCAGTTCTTCAAAACTGCGGCTTGGCATTTTGTTACAACAACAGGAGGGACTGGCACATCGGCTGGTACGTATTGACCGAGAGATGTGCTAGTCTTTCCAATCGAGGAAATGAGCCTTGGCACCAAGGGGCCATCCATAGAAGATACTTTCTGAGCCAACTCTGAAAGTCGTTTGCCAGCTGCGGGAAGAGCAGCCTTGAGTTTATCATCCGCAAAGGTTTCGATAATGGAGAGCGCAGCGTAATCCGAGACCTTTCTCCAATGAGATTCCAGCCAGCCCTTGAATACATTGTAAACTCTCAATCGTACCGGTCCTGCGATATGAGGACTCTCGACAACATATTCAAAGCGATCAACCAGAGCTGTGGCAAGCTCAACGGGAGACGCGAATAATCTGAAAGTAAGATAAAAGGTTGAAACAAACATCGAGTCGGGGGTTGAATCGTGTGTAGTCAGTCGTTCGACCAATGCCGCCAGTGAACCTCCGGTAATTTGTCCCTCCTTGTTGTGTAGTAATTCATGTGCGAACGTCTTCTCAAGCATTCTCGATTCGAGATCATATGGATCATCGGCGAATGTTGATTGGCTTTCGGCTATGCTGATACTTGACAAAGATGGCTGACTTCTGGGCTTGTAAGCCGTTGAATCTGGAGTCGTCGCCCGAGTAGAAGTTTGCGAGACCATGCTCATCTCCGAATCGCGTGTGTAACTACTACTAGCTCCAGTGCTAGACACTGCAATACTGCCAGTTCTATATGATTGAAATTCTCCATCGCTTGTTGAGTTACGATCGGAAGGACTATAATCTTCTTGGCTCATCAGAGGAGCACCCATTTTTGGCAGTGGAGGTAGGATGGAGGTGTTCGAAAGTCGATTCGACATTCGGTTGGTCTCTGCGGCCGGTGGAGAGCCAAGGGGTATCTCTGGTAATGGTTTCTCGTAAACATCTGGAATGACTAGAGGTGGTGGAGGAGGACGCGATGCAGGCTGCTCTGGTACGGTAACACCAACTTCTGGGCTTCGTGCCACTTGTTCGACTGTGCCACTTATCGAAGCAACATTAATTCCAAGACCTGCGACTGGTTCGAATTCGAAATCGCCAATGCGCTCAATCACAAACTTGGTCTTCGCTACTACTTCTCCAGCAGCTTTAACACATCCTGTGGCCGCCATTAGCAACCCCCCGTTTTGTTGAGCCATTACAACATCGTCTTCATCAACACCCGATGAGCTAATTATATCCCGAGCTGCCAACGCCAATTTACTGATTTTGTCATACATTGCGTTCCGCGCATTGTTCAACGAGTCGGCGCTTTGGCTGTCGTGAGCACATACTGCTTCGACGACAATCAATAACCCTTGGCCAGCAGTGACCGACTGCCTCACGGACGACAGCAAATCTTGAGAAGACTGGCTCTGTAGATGAAGCCTCCCGATGAACGATCCCAAATATGAGAGAAATGTATCGTGGCTAGAATTTAATCTCTCGGAAACAAGATTTTGACGTTGTTCAGCGGGTACAGAGGCTATAAGTGAAACACGGTGAGATACGGAAGCCCTTTTAGCCTGAATCGAAGAAATGGATAACGGACGCGACGTTACCGCTGGGTACGCAGTCGATATCCGTTTGTATGACTGTCGTTTGTTCTGCTCTTCCGATTGCAGGGAACTGGAAGCGGCGCTCGTCGAACTTCGGATAGAGCTTCTGTGAGATGCCGTGTCGTATGCAGGGTCTGTATGCGGTGTCCCGCTAAATGACGTCGAGTCCGCTGGTGGAGTCGGTGGTACGTAGGATTCCTCAGTAACGGCTGTCATGACTCTGTGGATAGCATGTCGTAATTTCGCATCCTCATCCAA
Source organism: Botryotinia globosa (assembly GCA_014898425.1). NCBI lineage: Eukaryota > Fungi > Ascomycota > Leotiomycetes > Helotiales > Sclerotiniaceae > Botryotinia > Botryotinia globosa. The sequence continues at coordinate 2,323,773 of RCSZ01000008.1, read as the reverse complement.
ATTGTCCAAGAATTTGATACCTCTCACGACAATTTTGAAAGCTTTCAAAATCATCTCATCGATAATATTGTTCACAGTTTCCGTGTCGGCTCCCACTGGGGAACAGGTAGCAAAATCCTGCAATTGTTTGGCGGTTTTGACTAGGGCCGATAGATCAGACAGAAGAGCCTTTCTATTTCTTCGGAGGTTATCGTTGCTCTGTACAATCGGTGATTCACGCGTGAGGCAATTCGACTTTTCCTTTTTTCCGTATTAGCAAGCATGATTCACCAAAGTCCGGAAATTCTTACGAGTAAATATCTAACTCCTGCAATAATACCTCGCATGAATTGCTGGTTGCCAAATATCTCACTATCACTAGTTAAACCACTCCGTAGGAGATCCCAAAAGTTTAGCAATGCCTTTAATAAGTTCCTCATGGAATCGGGATCGTAGGCTTCACAATAGTTGGTGGGCAACCAACCACGCGCGCCAGAAACAAGTAGTGTCCCATCTGCCCAACCGTTGGTGTGTATTGAGTGCACCAAAACCACATCCCCCTCATTTAGTGGAAGCGTGACGGTAGAATCCGAAATAGCATATTCAGGGTGAAAAGGGTAAAAGGCCCTCAGGAAGCTGTGAAATACCGGAGGAGGCTCCATTTGATTTAGATTTTCTTGAGAACCATTGGGAGTGGCGGGGGGCGTGATTTGTGATTGACTTCCTGTGGAAGTGGTGTGGTTACTACTTCTGGATGAAGTGTTTCTTTTGTGTTTTGAGGACGATGCGTTGCTGTTTCCGCGCGGTCGACCCTTATGTATTGCAAGAGGTGCTACCTGTGCACTCGTTCGCTTGGAATGCTCAGACTCCTGCGAGTTCACCATGATGATCCGCCTTTCAAAGATATCATGGGTGTTTTCCTATCAAGATCCTAGCTGAATGGCCCTGGGGTAGATTTGCCAATTGCAGTTATCTCGAATATCCCAAGACAACCACCAAATTTTTAGACCTAGGATTCGATATGGCCCAACGAGGTGATGACCCTGGAAGTTTTGCGATGCGATGTGTTGCTCTTGTTTTGATGTTGTTTTCCCCTATGCTTCCTTTGTAGAATCGACCTCTATATTCGTCGAACGGCAAACACAATCTGATAATGATAGTGGAGATTAGCAAGAACCCTTTGGATAAGGATCAAGAGTTGTTTTGGTTTTGGTTACGGAGAGGAATGAGGAGTGGGGGATGTGTGGAATGTGTGGAATGTCATGTCATGTCATTCTGAGAAGCTTGACGGGGGTGGAGAGGTGCATGCCAAAATTGGCTGAACCTGGGTCTCGGGAGAGACTTACCAATGAACTAGTCAAAAAGACGATTCTCGTAAGTGACTACCAATACTCGAAAAAAAGGAAAAGGCGATCGTTTTTCCTTGTGATGTTTCGTATTTAGGGAAGAAGAGTCGTGTCTGTTTGAACTCTAGCTTGAATGATCAAGTCGTCGTTGTGGTGAGTGGTGTCGACTAGAAAAGCTTAGTTGACAAGACCGGAGGACCCTGAATCGCAATAAACTTTCTAAACTTTATGCCACGCGGAAAAAGGTTATTAAAGTCGGGATGTATTGGACTTTAACACCAGCCAGCTGACAGCAAAGCAGTTTAGTGTATCAAGTCGAGAGATTTAGGAATCCTTGATGTGCGGCTGTCGATTTGTCAATCAGACTGGGGGGGTCTCGGATGCACCTATGTCGGGTGGCTATGATTTTTGCGATGCTCCAAACGCGAGAAATCAATGCGTTGAAACTTGAATTGTCCAAATGCCAAAAAAAAGGAAAAAAAAGGAAAATCGAGGAAAATCGAGGAATTGGATCGAGACCAGGAAAGGCAAGGGGATACAATACAATAAACCCCACCCTCTTTTCTCCGTTGTAAGTTATTGTGATTGTAACTCTGACACAGCAAGAGTACAAACGTAAAGGAAGGAGGGAAGGAAGGAAGGAGGGAAGGAGGGAAGAATATAGATATGTATGAATGAATGTATGTGTGTGAGTATGTCGTTTGTGTATGTGGTATGTAAGATGTAGGATGTAGGATGTAGGATGTAGGATGTAGGATGTATGATGTGTGTGTCTGGATGTGTACCTAGGTATGCAGAATATGCAGGAAATTCAAATTGATTGATTTGAGAGGTGCAAGTACTTGATAAAACAAGGTCCCTTTAAGGTTGTCAAGGTGGGTGAGTGGATGATGTGTATTTTGGTGGTGATGGGTGATGGGTGATGGATGGGTGATGGGTATTGAACATGGAATATTGGGTCTTGGGTCTTGGGTATTGGGTGTCTGTCTGTCTGCCTTTGGGTGTACGAGGAATATGGATGGTGTGGTATGAATGGTATGAATGGTATGAATGGTATGAATGGTATGAATGGTATGAATGGTATGAATGGTATGAATGGTATGAATGGTATGAATGGTATGGGATAATAGAATAGTACCATATCATATCTATGGACCGGTATGGATGATGTGATGCACAGATATATTATCAATGCAAGGAAGGATTCAAGGATTCAAGGATTCAAGGAATTGACTCGGTCGATGGATTTTCCTGCCCATATGCAACCTGGAACCCTTCCTTCTTCTCTCTTCTCTCTTCTCTCTTCTCTCTTCTCTCTTCTCTCTTCTCTTGTATTAATGTCTGGTGGATGTCGTGGTGGATTTCAGAGCTTGGATTGTCATTCAATCATTTCTTTTGATCTTTGATGTTTGATGTTTGGTGTTGACAGATTTGGAAGGGGAAAAAAAGTACCGCCCTCTCTTTCCCGACTGTGATTGATGTCATGTAATATGATAATATGAACGGAATTGTAATTAGGACTTCCAGGTTTCCACACTCTTCATCTCTTTGAATTGTCTGTATTCTCTTGTCCCTCTTCTCTGCCATAGCAAAACCTCTCTATAAGGATACCGGTTTTTGTAGTCTTTTTTAAGAATATATAAAGATATCCTTATATAGAGGTATCTGATTAATCTCGATATAATAATAATTGATTTTCGATTAGTTTTGATCAAATTTTATTTTTCTAAATGTAATTACAATTTCGATATTTTTATTACATAATAATTAATTTTATTAATTTAATAGAAATACATATAATCTTAAGATTAAAATATAATTAAATTCTTCATATAATATTATATTATAATTTAAATTCTAATGATTTTATCGATTCAATAAGAATATATATAATTCTAGGATTGGAAATTATAAGAATATCCTTGTGATAAAAAGATTTGAAAGATATAAGTCTTTTTTAATTCTAAAAAAATTTGGGTTCAAAAAAAATAAGGATAATAGAGGTTATCCTTATAGGGGGGATCCTTATAGAGAGGTTTTACTGTAATTGATTTTCCTATGATTTTCTGCCAACGCAATGGTCCAAGGAGACGGTTGTAAAAGTATAGTATAGTACTCATATGTGAGATCTTATTTTTCCCGTAGCTTTCCAGTCGCAACCTGGACGAGATGTTGTTCGTAAAATAGCTACCGAGTATCCCCTCTCAAGTCATATTAAAAGTCCTGTATTCTCTCCCTCTCCTCCAACTATATGAACTTCTCAATCCACCGAGGAAATGGTGACCAGGAGAGGATACGAAGACTAAGGTTTAATGATCAATCAATTAGTCCTCTGAGGTATACAACAGCCATACCATATTAACAAGGATTCTAGCTTTCTCTTCTATTACTTCGACGACCGACGACCGACTGACTGACTGTTTGACAATTTCTTACCATTTCCTCTACGATAGTTTCACTTGTGCGAACCTTGTCGCTGCTCTGAGCTCTCGGCTTCTTTTTCCTCTGATGAGAATCATGAGATAGATGCACGCTCGGCACGTTCATTCAATTCGATATGATATGATATGATATGCAAGGGCTAATACTCGACAGATTTATGAGTGGAGTAAGAGAACGCCGAAAGAGGGAGTGACGAAACGGTCGCACATACCAATTAAAGAACTGTGCCTGGGCGGCGCTTTGCTTGCTTGATTGATGGTGTATGATTCTCGGGTTTGCAAAGAACCAATTGGTGGGAGTGAAAATGGCAAGGAGGCGATGAAGGGGTTATTACGAATTGCTGAACTAATTAGAGAAGGGGAGAATGTTATGGATAAAGGTAGGAGAGCAAATTGAGAAGCACTCCCACGACTCGAATTGATACTGGGAAGATTCAATTAAATTCAGTATCAACGGCATTCGATTCGAGTCCGAGGTCTATTGTTTCGTGAAAGATATGACAGGGAAAAATGGAATGGAATTGGAGAAAGTCACGCAAGAGGGAGGGGTCTATCAGTCCGGTTGTGGCATTGGCGGCGAGCATCAAAGAGGCCAGGCATCGCGATAGGTAGACGGAACAAAAAGCATCTGGCCATGATCAACCACTTCTCAGATTCGAACTTTTCTTCAAGGCATGATATTGATGTCTGTTCCCCTCCATGTGATGCGAAGAAAGACGTTGAGTCTTCTTCAGCTCTGTGCTGCATTTCATGCTTGTTCAGGGAACGGTCAAGGAGTAAGTACAAGCCAAGGTATTCTATAGGTCGAATCGTGTGATATTGAAATCATGTGTGCTTCACAATCCATTCTTCCTTTTCAGGCCAATGCTGAAGGGATAATCGAAGGAATTTCATCCACAGGGGCTCTTGATTGGCAGTCATGATTTCAATTCTTTCCCCCATTTCTGTCCTATTTGGGGTGATACTCGGGGGGGCTAACAGCTCCCCTTGAAAGGACCCTCCGAGGTGCCGGCGAACTGTACTCAATCGAGTCTTAGAACCTGCCTGTCTTTTTGATATCTCTCATGCGGCATGCCCTTGATGTCCATAAGGCGCAGCGCAGTATCTGTCCCTAACAATTACCGAATGTATGAAAACAGTTATGATTGATCATCTCGACTGAGACAACTTTGAGAAATGGGGACGATATTTCCTGATTCCTGGAAACGAGAGAGAATCCAGTTGTGCAGCTTCTCATGTTGTGTAGTATCCGGTACCAGCAAGATACCTTTCTACCTTCTTCTTTCAAAGTCTCATGCTCAGCTACAACAGGTTCTTAACCATGGATTGGACCTCACACAGACCCTACATGATGTATACTACATCAACATACCCGGTATATATATACATTGATGTCGTAGACTCGTAGCGGATGAATCAAACAACATCCTTGGCTGGAGCTATTCACGGCTCATCTGTTTGTGTATCATTGACAGCCTCACGATAATCTAGAGGTCGGAAGTATATCTGCCCAAAAGACCATTTTTCCATCGTTCCAACAAATCATGTTACAAGTGTGGTTACAGCAGCAACTAAGTTTCAATATATCGATCGACGTGGGATATTTCTATCGGAACTCTTCTTTTACTGCGATCCGATTGAATACAATCGATATGCAGTGCAGTCATGGTGTGTGTGGTTGCCGCCATGCTTCTTTTTTTCTCTCGACTTTGAGTGTTAATGTTATGAGGTTTTGTATCTCCGTCCCCACCACCTATTCCTTTCATTTTATCTTGGGAGTCATATTCTTGATATAAGTGCGCGGTCACATTCGTTTCTAGGAAATTGCTGAAGTCTTCAATTTACGAGTTAATCAATCATCAAAAGAAACATCCAACCAACGTGCCAACGTGCCAACCAACGTTCAAGCAGCTTCGCCCATATCCGAAAAGTTGGGGATTCCGTCGCCACTGGCTAGATTTGTCTCTTTTCGTATTCTCTTCTCTTTCACGCAGCTGGGCGGGGAGTCGGGGACCTATTTCATCGGTTCGAGCTTGGAGCTCCTCCAAGGGTTGTGAGACATTTCTAGGATTTTCCAGGATTTCCATGTCCTAGCCATCGCCGTTCCATGCAGCCTCACTGCAGCCAATTTGGGACCTGCGCACGCTCCCCAGGATTATTCCGGGGGTCGGTCCCATATGAGGAAACAACGTCCACCTTTCATAACGCCAACCTTTTCTTGATCCAGTAACGGCACAATTCCAAATGAGAAAGTATCAATCCAAATTGGACAATGGTTGGTTCACCTCTCGGGATTGTTACCTTATGGTTACAATCCGTCAAACCACTTCCCTCCGACTGGCTTGGGTTCCTATCAGATATCTTCAACACAACGTTCAAAGATTCTGATACTGTACCGATGCTGATAATTGTCCGAACCCGTCACACAACATTCTGATCTGGATTCTGTCCGTCTTGCTTTGTCTCTGTCTCACATTACCTTGTTTCGAAGGTGCAGGAGCTCAAGGTGATCGAGCGCGAATCAAACACGTGCGATCACATTCTCCCCTTGATCAGTTTGCGCATTGTTAATGTAATTATTAATCTATTATGTTGACGAGCTCTCCAATAGCTTCATTTTTGACAGCGGGTAAGATACTACGGAGTATTAGCATGGAGGACCAAGCCCAAGTTCGGTCACGACTTTACTTGACCATTTCGGAAAACCAAAATCCTCACGCCTGGATATGCTGGGCGACCTTCTGAATAGAGCACATCATTTGCTCACTTATTCATGTTAAGCAAAATTATGGGATCAATGTGGATAGGATCTCCATGATCATCTACGACTTTATTCCTATTCAATGGGCATTATGGATACTTGAATATCGCGCTTAGATAAATTTACATACGGAGTAGTGACCTACATCGGCATTCTTACGGCAGTCGCCGTTACGTCCGACTGGAAATGTTTTGGGTGTAAAACGGGTCAAAAATATGACCATCTTTCATAGACATAATGATGTGTGTGATGTGATGTGAAGCAAGCAAACAAGAGCCAAGACAAACGGGCAACCTCAGAGTTGATAATAATTAGCAGAAGCAGGAGAAATCCAAGCTCCGGAACTCTATCTCCATCAAGATTCGTTCTCGCGCCCGTCATGTTGAGAATGGATGTGATGAGACGCTGTATCTTTACTCTCTCATAATGGTCATGGAGATGAAAACATTCACATCCACTCATTCTTCGATTGTCTTCACATCATCCATCACAGACGGCCCGCAGTACGTGGTGATACCGTGCAAACCCAATTAAACCCCACGCGAACAGGTATCTGATCAACCATAATCGTCGAGCAGCATTATCACCTTGCATATCTTACCATCTACCACACGACATGAGCCCACCCACCAGCATCAGGCTGAAGTATCAAAAGCATGTGACTGGAATGGTCCCAATGTTCACAACAAGGCCAAGCCCTTTGGAAAGGAGAAAGTAACCAAGATAACATTCCCCGTTCCGCGAAGCAGTCATGGTCATTATCATCACGTTATGTTCCGAATCCTTTCGGAGCAACGCAGTGAGTGATATTGAGATTGACATGGGACGGAGATTTGGGGGTTTCCCTCCTACTTTATCTGTAACAGATGCGCCACCAACATACATACATACATACATACATACGAATCAAATGTACTTTTCGAGACTTTTCTCCCGCTTCCACATTGTACAGCGAGAATGAATGGAAGGATGTCCAGAACGTGGGATGCGTGCAGCTTGGCTGAACTATCGACCTCTTTCCCTCAGGAGACGTTGAAAAATTAAAAGCCACCAACACCCATCCAACTTCACATCTGAACACAACAATTTTCTCAAAAATCACTTGGGGCATTCTCATCATTTTAGAATTGGGGATGTATTGGTATGGGATAGAAGTATTAAAATATGATACGAGATTTAGACGTTCCAGACTCTCCAATAGACCTCCCTATATTTTTGCGCTCCAATAACAATTCATCACTGCTGTGCGTGAAAGCTAACTTGTACTGTAGGATCTAGAGTACAGCATACATTACATATATAGATACATACGTACGATACATACATACTCTACAACCCCAACCAACACATGAATGCCCCTAGGTACGGGGAGTTGACCCCCGCGCCATCCACTCACAAGCCTTACCAAACATCATCCCACCACCACAAAGCAAATCAGATCTGTAGGCGGGCGGATTCGGCAATGGCATGCACTCTCGCACTCTGTTGGCACGCAAACGTTTCCCTTGATGCCTATGCTTCATCTTATCATGCATGGAGTATGCTCTTGCTTTTGGTGGGAGGCTGAGTACGGATTCTCTTAAGGGTAGGGATGGGAAGTATGCGGGGGATTTGTAGGGTGTGGAAGGTTCGTTCGTTCGTTCGTTCGCTGTGAAGTTGTATCTCTCGTACGTATGTATGTATTTATTTGGATGGATGGATCGGCATGCATGCGTGCAGCAAAACTGATGTAGGTACCGTACCGTAGTGTATTGTATGTATTTGCCTCGCTTGCCTTGCTTGCCTTTTTTGCCTGATATAATAGTTTTGGAGCTGGAGCATAAAGGAGTGCGAAACGGATCACGCCAAGAACATGTGACTGAACCACTATATTGATTTGACCATCAGATTCAGAGATCACCTCCTGGTGGATGGATTTCTGGAATTTGGAGGGAATGTTCAAGAACGGGGTCTCTGTTCCAACCCCTTTTCTTTCCGTCGGAACAAAGACATTGGATTGAGTTTGAGATGGGTGAATCAGTGGGAAATCCCCATGACATCAATCTCAGGAGTCGACCTGCGACGGTACCGTTTCTAATGGGACCCGACCCAATATATGCTTCCTCGGAGAACTCTCATGATGAGATTGCCTTTGCAAGGAGTAATTATCAGAAACAACACGCTTCGTAACATAATCTTGGTACCTGACGGAGCTTCCTAGATTCCATAAGCTTGTTTGTTTTACCTCGGATTGCCCGTTCACGTTCCTCCTACGTAGTGTAATTTATAATCAATACAAGTATTCTGAAAATGCTTCGCCTCAAAAGGTCTCACCCAGGACTTTGGCTCTGGAAATTGCCCAGCTCCATCCATGGATGGCCAAATGAAAGAAAGAAAGCCCCGTCGGCACATCGGCCTACCCCGAAAAGCCAAACCCGTTGTTCGAACAAAGCAAGGAAGGAAAGACTGGAGACCGAATGATGGAAGAGAAACTTGCTCGCGAGCGAAAGTTCGATTAATTATGTTCTTTTTGTCATCTTGGTTGGGTCATTGATTGATACGAGATGGACAAGCGGAAGCTGTATACCGCACCGCGAGACATAATGGGGATATATATCATGGGGTTCATATCGTTTTGCCTCGATAGATTGGATCGCCAGGGGCTTTTCAGGATGTCGGAAATATGTACATCATCGAATACGAATATTCTCGAAACTTTACTACTACAGCCCACTCTTTCTCGATTCTCGATTCTCGATTCTCAATTCTCGATTCCCAATTCCAGAACGAAAAGTGGTGGTTTTCGAACAAAACAAGCGCAGAAGTCTGTTAACATTCCCATATCTCAAATCAAATACTCCGAATTCCAAGGGTCTGGGTTAGACTTTGATAGCGTGTGTTTAGTGCTTTCCACCACCACTAAAGAGATAGGCGGACCCCTAAACTAAGGCCCTAAAGGATGGGTTTTCTAGAGGCACCACTATGTCCCGTGTTTAGTTTCTCAAGCCTTAAAGACTTATTTAGTAGTCTAGATAAGTTTCCTCCTACCTCGTGATCGCCCTGTTAGCTTCTGACTATGGCGTCGAGATTGGCATCGCGAATTAAATGTCACGTTTTTCCACGCTTGTTAGTTAATAGTGACGAAGCACATTTTCTGGAGCTCAGTGGCGAAGGCGGTTAGTTTCGATGTCTCGTGTGTATGTACTTTTTTCTTCGGAATCAAGGTTAGCATGTGGCTATTCTGTTGTCTAGCCTTTTGTCTGTGATTTCTATGTATCATCGTCAACACTACCTACGCAGTAGGGGTCTTCCTAAGATAAATTCTCCTAGTCTTCATGGAAACGATAATTACCACACACATCTTTAAACACTGGCTTCCGAACACAAATACCAAGAAAAACACGACACAGTGTTCGTGATGATCCCGAGATACTTCCATTCTCTCCTAGCGATTCCGATCTAGTATTGCTCCATTGTTACTGCCATGCGACCCATATAGGCATTCTTTTCCTGACGACAATGAAAGGAGTTTGGTCTTACAAATTGACTCGCGAGCCACAACTCCACGCCTAGAAACAACTGCCGGAACGGCATTGGGTTAAAGTTTCTGTTTTGAGAAGGGAAAGGGTATATTCTATGATGCTCTTTGCAGAGAGATCGTCATAATCTGAAACCTTGTACGACACAGTCTCAATACCCAGATCTCCATCTTCTCATTCCGCTATCATCGGAAATATGAGTCATTGTGCGAATTGATATCATACTATCTTCTATGCTTCATTCTTTATACATGTAATGATATCGCATTTCAATCCCTCGTGAGCAGATTCTCGTTTCACCATCATTCTTCAAAGTCTAGTTATTATCCCCATGGTAGAGAGTATCAGTGCGTAAGACTACTCTCACCAATCAAATCGCGCACATGGGGACGCACGCACGCTCGTTCATATACTATTTCTCACTTGCGTTCATCTCTTGTCAAGCGGCTTTTTGTTTGACAGACGCCCTTCTCTACTAGGCGTAATGGATTGGGGTCCTCCCAGCTGTCAAATCGCACTCGAAGCGACGAGTCTGGTTTTTGGAATCTTAGTTATCTTGCTTCTTTTTGCGGAGGAAAGATCATTGGTGAATCGGAATTCATGTTATCCTTGTTTTTGCTGCACTTGGTGCACCGCGATTGAAATCTCCACTCTCCTGCATTTTCTACGAGTCATTCATTATTTCCATGCCCTACTCTTCCGCGCGGATCCTTCCGCCGCTTAACTTCCTGCACTGCATATTAAGCAAAAGTCTTGTCCCACCCGCACTCATCCATCATTTACGTAATACTTTCAAGTGCAAAGTCTCTTGGAGAATCATAGCTCTTCAAGACTTCAACCACGTCAGATATCTTCCCAGCGCATCATATTACAGCCAAAAAAATGTCACATCACTCCATTTGAGTCCACAAATGCAATCCGGTAGTTTGCGAAGAACCATCGACGATTCATCATGATCTACCACTATAATTATACTCGATTAATGCACGGTTATAAGATCCTCACATATAGGTCTAGAAGTCTTCCGCCCGACCTGATTAGCTAGCCTCTTCTCCTGCCATCGGTCGCATGGAGACGGATTTGTGCAATACCCTGTTTTTTGCAAAATGGTTCTCGACACAAATTTTGTGACTTGCATATTATGACGATCCGCGGTTCGACAGGCTGGGATTGGCAATCATGACAAAAGGGGCGGCGGGGAAGTGATTCACATTGCATGCATGCATGATCCATTACAGCACCAGCCGCAGCGGGAGATGACTTCCGGGCCGCGTCGGGGCCTCCGATTCAAGTGCATGATGGGCTTTGATCGTCGCGTGTACATGGGCTGGCGAAAGCTTTGATTCTCTTCGCTGATTTCGTATCTTGACCCGTAGGAACTGGACGGGTAGGATCCATCTATCAATTTTCCCCCACAGTAGTAGACTCCAATCCTAATGTTGAAGCTTATTCGCAGTGTTCTCTCCTGTCTTCTACCCTACTTCTCTGTTGCTGTCGCGGTTGCACGAGATGGGAATTATAGTGCGAGCCTCGGCTCTCCCTTTCCAGGGCGTGCAATGTAAGTTACTTCTTTCTTCGCATTCCTTTGCAATAACACGTCAGTGGAACACCACCGCGCTATCTCTTTCGCACATGGCAATAGATGGATCAATAAGCTTTCCAAAGACCTCTCTCTCCATTCCCCAACCCCTCCTCAGGAATTAAATACCGGTGCGGTCCACACATGCGTCAAGGAAACCCTGTTTTCTATACTGGTATTCATGCACTGTATGCACAACACATACTATGGGATGCGCATGGCTCAGTCGTTCGCCAGTGTCGACGCGATCTGATTCTCGTGCTCAGAGCCTGTGGGAAGAAGAAAATGGGGGGTTCACTTGGATGATGGGGTTTTTGTTTGTTCTTTCTTTCGTTCATTCATTCATTCATTCATTCATTCATTCCTTCCTTCGTATTTACCTAGGTTCTTGACCTAGAATTCTCCATCTATCTAGTATATACGTATCTCCCGATCCATCTATCCATCCCAATCACCCACACAGAACAGTGGAGTTTGAATTCTAGACCTCATACCATTTGGAGCAAAACCCAATCTGTAGAGAAAGAAAATAATCTGGAAATGGGCTTGAGAGGCTAGATACTCAATTCACTATTTATAAATTTACAAAGTACAAAGAGTGCGTTGTTTCAGGTATTGGGATGCTATTCAATGGGTAGAAGAGGATGATAGAAGAGGAGAATAGATTCTGAGATTGATAAAGAGATGCTGGAGGTTTATTAAAAATAGATCGTATCCCGGGGATGAGGTTTTTGGGTGGGTTTTGGGATGGGTGGGATGGGTGGGATGGGTGGGATGAATAGGATGAATGGGATGAATGGGATGGATGGGATGGATAGAATGAATAGGATGAATAGGATGAATAGGATGAATAGGATGAATAGGATGAATAGGATGAATAGGATGAATAGGATGAATAGGATGAATAGGATGAATAGGATGAATAGGATGAATAGGATGAATAGGATGAATAGGATGAATAGGATGAATAGGATGAATAGGATGAATAGGATGAATAGGATGAATAGGATGAATAGGATGAATAGGATGAATAGGATGAATAGGATGAATAGGATAGGATGGAATTGTGAAGGTAAAGGTGAAGATTCTTGGGAATAATCATTGGCGTTGGGATTTTGCAGAGATATTGCTGGCTGGATGGAAGGTTCGCAGTGATAAGATGATTTTCGGGGTTTGAGGTTTGAGATTCGTGAGAATGGAGATGGATGCTTCTGAGCGGAGAATCTGGAGCGGAATGGCTGGCTGGCTGACTGGCCTTGTTGTGGATTGACAGGAGAGATATTGTGATAATATGCGTTTTGAAAATGAAAAGCTTTGTGCTTCTTTCGCTCGATTGTGTGTAATGGGGTTGGTAAGATGAATGATCTTTTTTCGTATATTCAATGCCAGTGTAATTGCAATATACAAGGGGCTCTTGTCCTGAGATATATAAAGTTCCTTGGAGCATTATGTTGCCTTTCTTCGTGATAACAAACGCAATCCGATATCGTGAAAATGTGGACAACACAGAGATTCCATTTCTCTTCCTGCTCGTCAATATGCTTCAATTCTGGATGTTGATTCACGTGGCTTGAGAACTGTCTCTTTGCCTGGAAGAGATATTGTGTATGTATCTATTTCTCATTCATGTTGTCATGCATGAAGTTTCATTTTCATTGTTGGAATTGCAATTACGTTGGCAAATCTTATGCATCTTTTGTCAACAGAAATGTCCCCTTCTGCAATATCTATCTTCCATCTCCTCAACAGTTGTTAGAATCGTGTAAATTCCTCCATACGGAAAAATTAGGATCAATCCGGGTCCACTAGAACGTCAACAGATACCGCACTCATGCAGTCATGTTCAAGTTAGATTTCATTTATGGGATAATGAATGAATACCATCTCTGAAATATTTGCATCGCCATTCTTTCTCTCTGTTATCAATGAGCATTTTACATTCCACTTCGCAAAATTTCTTCTTCACCATCTCTCAACCTGAATGAAAGATGATATTACTGAGAAAAAGCACTCCTAAATACATCGCTTCCCAAGACCATATAATCTTTAAGTTTTCATCACTAATTTAATTTCTTGACATTAATCTAGGTTGATCAATCTCGTCGAAAGTATATCACGAGATATCTTCGTAATCCCCATCAGTTGTTTGTCTGCCCTAAAATCTCTCACATTAGAATTGGAATTTGAAGTGACGAAGGGGAGCTGTACATCAGGCATTGCAATAAGCTGGATTTCAACGAGTTATTATTATCGAGTGTGCAGTAGTGTGATATACTCAGGTTTCAACTATTGTATCAATTAGTAATTAAAACAGAAAATCAGTAGCTAGACACACCGGTTCTGCCAATAAATCCTATCATGGAATGGGGTCACTTGCGTTGGATTGCCTGGTTCAAGAAGATCCGATAAAAAGGGAAATAAAGATTTGAACGAAGACTAATCAATAAGAAAAGTTGGCTCAGAGAATGTTGAAAGATGGACAAAGGTAGGGAGGGATTAGGTGAGGTCCATCATGATGCTCAGATGACCAAGAATTGCTCCGGTTTGGAAGATCAATAATAGGCCTCTACAGTATCGATAGAGATCCCACATCAGTTACTGAATTATGTTACGGCCATAGTTGGCCAACGAAATCTCACCTGGGCATTTTCATTACCTTTTCCCGCGACAGAGCTAGATAACTCTATTTCTCCTGTATAAAGACCATTCTTCTTGTAATGGAGTTACCGAAAGTCGATTTCAAAACGAGAATTAGCTGAACAGGCTCATGATACGGATTCGGAAGCAAAAGTTGCAGACTTGCTCGTGTATTCGAAGCCTCAACACCAGGAGATGGTATCATTGCAAGGAAACAAACTTCTTTCTACGATTTCTCATATATCTTCCAGAAGTGAGGTCTAGGTGGTATATGGTTGAGTTGAGCTTTTGACAGTGATGAAAGATTTTGCGACAATTACGCACCTTTGAAGACAACAATATTTAACCAGATAGTTTGAGATATGCCTCTGATATGTGGAAAATGGGTTTGAAAATATACCAACCAGATGATTTCTTCTGTCCGAGAGATGTAATAACCATACCAGGTTTCGCATCCCACTTTGTGTTCTTTAAAGGAACACTACAATACTTCAAGGATAGTCTATATATCTTGAACTTTTCGAACCCAGGTGAGTGGTTGACATTATAGGGAGTAAAAATCGAGTTTAAGAGCCTCAAGAGATATTTATCAGAGCAGTTGCGAGATCCTTCGAGTTGAAATTTCTTCTTGAGGTAAGGTCATATAAAGGTATCTTTCTGGGAAGTTTTACTCCATCAAAATTAGATTGGTAACTGGCCCCTTGCCGGTAGGTGGTTTCCTCCAAATTGCCTGATAAATCATCAAGTAATATGTTTGCTCTGCCAACTGTGCAGTGCTCGGTGACAATTCATTTCAGCAGGATTTTGTTTGCGCAAATGAAAAACAGAGTAAACTGATCGGGAGCTGTTCACCACATTTGAAATCGGCACATGTAGAAAGAGGTATATTTGATGCGCGTTTCAGGACTCTTAAACATTGACAAACAAGAATGTTTCATTGCTCGCTTGCAATTTCAATGACATTAAAATACTGTCAGGCACAATTTTTGTAACTGTTGATCCAGAACACCATATTTCAGATCCCATTTCTTCCGAACTTCACCCAAACACGTCACTGATATAGTCGGATAACTGTTTCAAACGAGGACTAGATTTGCATTCCACATTATTGTCTAATTGAATAGTTGATAAATATGATCCAGCAGGGGCAGGATACAGCAATGCATGTAATGGTCTATCGTTCAAAATCAGCGGTATCAAGGCGTCTCGATGATGTAGGATTAATACGCCCGGATTTTGGTTCCGGTATATGTCAGAAAGATCCGAATTTTCACCTGTTGTCAGAATTTTGAGGTCTTGGCTCACCGGAATAGCCCAGCTATGGAGTGTGAGAAGAACATCAGCGCCTTGCTCTTGTTCTGACTCGCGATTCGATGAGCCGTCGAGAACGTCGTCAGAAGTATCCATGATAGAGTCATCATCTTTGCCTAGTTCGTTGTCGTTGTCCTCAACTTTCACCGTGCGCAAAACAGCATATGCCGCAGTCCAATGGTCTGCGGCGTTGTATATAATTTCGGATCTGCCCCAAACGACTTTTGCAATGGAATCTCCGTCTCGAACATCTGCATTGACAAGAAACTCTTTCATGGCTGGAAAAATTTCCGCCTGTAAATTCGGCCACATGATGGTAACTCTTGATGTCTTAAGATCGGCTGGCAAGAGTTCATTGATATGCTCCTTAGACCATTTCTCATTGTCCTGCCGCCACGTATTTATATGTTCGAGTAATGTTAAAGGCGCGTACTCCTCAGCTTGAATGTTAAGATTGGCGTGGAGTTCAGTCTGTTGAGGAATCTGGCACAATTCCTTGATATCAAGTCTGATATGAGGGTCGATTGCTTTAAGCCAGGGATTAGTCAAATCTGAGGTCGAAGAAGGTAGCCAGTCTGATGGTGAAGGTGGAATTGATCTCAGGTATTCATCCATTTCCAGATTATGCTCGTTGATGTCTAGCCATTCCCTGATCAGATCAAGGACCTGATGCTTCTGTCCAATTTCCACATCTTCATATGTACTATACACTAATCTTGCAACGGCGTGAAACAGATGAAACGTAGGTTGTTCGTAGTCAATTACCAGATTTTGTCGGATGAGATCCTCCTGTGGAAGCAGAGAGAGAAGTGCGTATATCTTGTCCCTGGGGTTGGTAGCCTTTGCTGTTTTATACCGGAAAACTAAATCTACGAATGTACCAGATTTTGAGTTTGAGCGATGATTGCACAGTTGTAGGGTAGTAGAATTCATCTCGGCTTCCTGAATGGAATACTCCCGTATCTGACCCCACCGGTAAAAACTGCTTGAAGCATCTCCAGAATTCTCCAAAACATCGGACATACCAAAATCAGTACTCTCTTCTAAGTCTTGCCCCGAAAATCTTTGCTCAATGCTCGTTAACGTGTTGAAATCTTCCCACGAAACACTTTTTAATCCGTAGAAAAGCGTGATATCGCGCGCAAGAATAATTTCCTGTTTGATCCATACTCTATCAAAATATGGGATTTGATCAAACCTTCCTCTAAGTTTCTCCCTGGCGATCATAACCTCTTCGCCGCCATCGCTTGCTGAGGTGGGCTGTATGGCACCGATCGTGTCACCAGTACCAATACAACTGGCGACCCACAATGCTGATTTGTATATCGAACCCATGATAGCCACCTGAAAGTTCTTCTCTTCATTATTATCTTGATTGATACACAATGAATCGATCCACAAATAATCGGTAACGCCATGGTGTCTCATCTGCCACAGAGCATACCAGCAATTAAATCGCACTCGCATCCTTTTACCATTCACAATTATCGGCATGAGTGGGACAAAATCCCCCCAAGTGTACGAAATGGCAATGTATCGTGGCTGATACACATCATCGCAAAAGTTGTGAACCGTCAAGCTGAAGCAATAGTCATCACCATCAGGTGATGATTGCTCCAGCCGAAGCAATCTGATTTGCTTATCGGCGTGCAGGAGCGGAAGATCTGCGTAAGGAGACGACATGATAAAGGATGAAGAAGTATAAGGAGAGGACTAGAGAAGGAATCATTGATTTGGATTACATGAAAAGCTGATGCACTTTTGTGCCACGCCTCTCAGCCTCTTTGATATGTGGGTCTTAATATAGTTTTTGAGCGATTTCTCAGATTTCCCAAGGAAGTTTTTGAATCTATGGTATGGCGAAGGAATCTAATTGCTTCTGCGTGTAAACTATGGTGAGATGATAAAGTTGTTTGCTTTTCAAGCTTCTTACCTCTAACACATCTTGTAAAGTAAGAGTTCTGGCTTCTCCTCACCGCATATGTAACGCTTTTTCAGCTAAAATATAGGATTATTCAATTTTTCATACTCTAGTTTATTTCTTATTATAAATAATAAAATTAAATTTTTTTAAAAAAAATGTTATTTAATTAATCAAATTTTATAAAAAAATATATAAAATATTTTTATTTATTTTTTGAAATAGGATTTGAAAGGGTTAAAATTGAAAATTCTAAATTTTGATAAAAATTCGCTTATTTTATATAAGGAAAATGTTATATATTAAAAATTTTAAAAAAATTCGATTTCAATATTATATAATTATTCAATAAAAATAATAAAAGATATTTCGAATAATTTTTTATATTTTGATTTCAATTATTTATTATTTTTGATTTTTTAAAAAAGAAAATATAAAGATTTAATTGAAATATTCAATATAATAATTCATATAAAAAAACCTCATTTTTGCAGGGATTTTGTCACATTTGTTACAAAGATGCGGTGAGCAGATGCCAGAATTCTTACAAAAGTACTGGAATGACTGGGCCCCCCAAAGTGGCAAGTTGTAGAGCTGTTTCACGTGGGGTACGCTGGAGTTATGTATAAATACCAACCTTAGCTGCAGCTAGACAGATTCCATTCCGTCTTTCAACAAGGGGTATATCGTGGGAGATTCTGAGATTGAACTATCGTAAGTTGGATCGCATGAGCTTGAACAAAGTATCAAGTAAAGTAAATGGTAGGAATGACATGCCCTTGCACACCGAAATTAACCTCAACCTTACCGCCTGCCAAACGCGTCGTGTCTAACACCCAAATTCAGCACTTCAAAAACAGTGCACCTCCATTGCTCAACCAGACACTGAATATAAATTGAACAAACGTTGTCAAATATAACAAAAGATTGAACGACGTGAGATAATCTTGATATTCCTGCAAGCGCACGATAGTCTTACCTGCCAGCCGCCCAATTCCGAGCCTAAAAATAGTAGCTATAGAGCATTCATGGCCGGGGCCTTTCAGAGCTTGAAATCAGATCAGAGAAGTTGCCAGTCTTCTGCCAGCTTCCCAAAAGCCCTATCAATATCAATTCACGAATCAATTGCTACAATCGGCTTGATCCAAACATTGGCAGCCAATTAAGGCCGAGATGATCGTTCAACACGGCTGTGAACCTTACATTACATATTGGGAGCTGTAACCGGCATACAATCCGAGCAATTTCAAGGAAAGAAATCTTCTGAAACCAAGGCCTGAGTACCAAGAATTGACAAAGTAGTAGAGCTCGAAGAATCATTCGAACCTTTCGTTCACCGGCCATAGCCATGCCGATTTCACATGGTCAGCTCATCATTAGTTTTTAAGATCCTTGGTCATCGCTCAAGGCCTTGAAAGCGGTGGAATAACGCCGTAGGCTGTTTGTGATGCGTTGCAGAGGGATGTGAGGAACAAGTGTTGTCATCAATTCGAAATTTTCGTGCCCAGAGGACGCAAAAGCGTGGAGACTGTATTAGCTGAGCAATCAGCTCTCAAACTGTTCTCCGCAAGTTGCGAAATGATCAGGCTGCAGTCCAGTGCTCTGTTTACCACATAAGATTTGACTATTTAGGCCTGATCGAAGGGGTCTAGACCTACAAGCTTGTTGTGGATAGCATTTTCGATGATATGTTGAACGCGGATATCATCACCGAGGCTCACACTCTAGCCTCCAAACCATAATTCCAACCCCGTTTATAGTCGAAACCCGAACCACAAGGGAAATAGCCCTCGTTTCCTCTCCCATTCATCGATCCCAGAAGCCCGACAACAATAAGCTTTCCGAGCGGAATGATAAGTGATGACCTCACACCAGACCCTCTTCCCACAGTACCCAAAGTCTCAGGGTTTAGCGTCACCTAGAATGACTTTATATGGTTAGCATAACTGTGCCTGCTCCATGATAAGCCAGTTGCGTAACTACTTGAGTGAACATCTTTCCTTGAATCTCGCGGTCGATAGTTTATTGTCTATGTCGAGTTGGAACAATAACGGCTGATTGTCTATATGGAATTGAAACAATCAGGGTTGGTTGTCTATTTTCAATTTAAATCATGAGGGCCGATTTTTACTTGAAATTTAAACAAGCAGGACTGATTGTCTTCTTCGAATCTAAACAATAAAGGCTAGTTGTCTATTTGGAATCGAAATAATGAAAGCTTATTATTTGTATCAAACCAGTGTATTGAGAGCCTCTCTTGTTTCAATACTCCCTCTATCAGCCCACAAATAATTGAACAAACTCCCGCAATTTGATCCAGGTCACTACTTTCCCAAAACTTAGATTCGTCATCGCTATAAGTCGAAAAGATTTGTATATAAGATACGTGTTCTCTATGCTTATTTGCAAGAATTTGAGTGATGCAATATATTAGCATCTTGAACACATGTCGTTACTCAAAAGATATCTGGGCTAGAAAGAAAACCAAGTCGAGGGTACCTAGTGGTGCCTAAATATTTCTAGGGTATGGCGGGGTACATTACGTGAGGTGCGTTTGAAGTCTCAGTCAACTCAGGCTCCTGAAACATATTCACGTACAGAAATCATGTGGGAAATCTGAGATGAAGATAATGGTTTGGTTTTCATCGTTCTCAAAAGAAAAGGCGATAATAGTCGCAAAGCATATACTATAATAAATGCTGAACCCTGAGAATATCCGTCATCCAAAATTCCCTGCGCACGCTGGCGACATAGTCCTATAATACTGAGATCCCAAACTCCTTACTCATACCGCATCAAAATCCGAATAAAATCCCGCCTTGATCGTTACCATACCCATATCTTCATTCCGCGTCAAAAAAATCTTATCTCATCAACTCCGGAAAACCGCACCCTTTTCCTTGTACAATACGCATCTCATTGTCTCCAAAACTCTTCCCTTTGAGGCCTATTCGACCCCCCAAATGCATAACCTCTCCTCTCTCTTTCATTCAAGTCATCGTTCCTCGTTCTTTGCCCAGATACAGTCTCCGTCCTCGCAGGTCTGTACGATGTGGGTACCGCTTTGATGAATCCGTCGGGCCTTTCGTAAACTTTGTTCTTCTGATCATAATAGTTGACATAAATCAATTGTTCGTTGCTCCATGTCTCTGTCCAGGATTTCTGCATGTGTTCTACCAGAAAATTGAAATCGCTTTTAGAAACAATTTCTTGATCTGATCTGACTTTTGGTTCTTGATTCGGTGATGTAGCGGGAGTTGGAATATGAGTTGAAGCAGGCGGTGTAATGATTAGACGTTGTGAAAGTCTGATTATGATGTTGGAAGCATCTTCTTCAGTGAGTTTCCAGTGCTGAAGAAGAGTACTGAAGCCGGGGAGTTGTCTAGAACCGGATGTTTGTGTAGTCTTATTGGCTATCTCATATAATTTTCTTTTGATATCAGATGATACTGCCCGGAGACATTTGTTCATTGGCTGAATGGATGCTTCATCGCCGACAGCCATCCGGTGCCCGAAACATCGATTTAAAGTATCATATTGAACTGAGAGGGTGGTGTGTGAATGGAGGAGGGCGTCTTGAAGCTTGTCGAAATTCTCGTGCTTAGTACCTAGTCGTCGAGTTTCTCGGATCTGATGGCAAAATCCAATACAGTCTGACAACTCATTCAGGAGAGTGTCGACTTGTGTTTGGAAGGCAACTCCAGTTGGAGACATAGTTGCGGTTGTGGAAGTGTTTGATGAGTGATAGTAGTGGTAGATAATAATGAGACTAATTCAGTGAATGGATTAGACGAACTAATATGCAGCCCTACTGTGGTCTGTGCCGAATGAAAGGAGACCCTTTGTATAATCTGAAATGCTTGAAGAAATCAGAAGAAAGGAATTGATCAATGGATGGAATCCATCTTGGTTTTAAAGTCGGATTGGATCGCACAATCTAAAACTCGGAGGCCTTTCACCACATCAATCATCAAGGGAAATGTGAGTCCAAGCCTCAGCCACGCAAGATAACATCCGCATTCCATTGTGAATAAACCAGGGGATGCAATTGCGGGTATCCACCACTGGCTCGCCGATGACTTTTAACTGACTCAGATCCTATCCAATGGTCATGAAGCAATAGTGCTGGAAACAATCAGTAGCGATGATTGCCTAGAACCTAGAGGACAGATTATGGTGTGCATTGTGACTAGTACGTCTACGTGATTCCATTTCCTAGGGGTAGATGTGTACAAAATGAGGGGAAATTAAGGCGTAGAGTCATTGCGATAATCAAGCAATATTACTCAACACTCAGATTTTCGCAAACTTATATTGGTTGGTTCATCGAAACGAAGAGGCAGATGTCAACAAAATGCAAGCACGGCACGTCGCATAGAGCCAAAATTCGGCGCAAGGCAGATTTCGTAAATCACAAGTGCAAGCCAACCTGGAAGCTTTCAAAGTCGGGTTATGGAAGTAAGCAGCGGGGCTGTGATTTATTGGACGAGCCACAATCCTTCGAGAGAATGAAAATGATTGGTTGAATGGAAGAAAATCATGTGATCTCAAAGCTACGCCTCGTTTTGAGGCTCAACATCTTGAACACTAATTAGCTGAGCAGAAGAAGATTCCAATCTCCGGTTACATCATTGAGCCTCACTTTGCACCCCGAGTCTACTTCTTATCTCGTGCGTATGAACTGATGGAGCATGCGATGGCTGTGGGCTGTGCAGTATTTTGTTCCGAATACCTGTTGTGATGAAAGTGCTCGTCTCGATGAAGGGGTTCGCGTCCAACTATGGATTAAGGGAGTTTTCCGGAACACTCGATGATTCCACATCATGGATCTTGGCACACCCCTGCGTTTCTATGTCCGGTATCTTTAAGACTTCGGAGCTGAGATTCTGGGCATGAGAGTTCCTATGCTAGGTACCACGTTACAAAACCATCTACACGTGGGTGGTGGATCTTTCAAAACGTATGCGAACATGGAATCATAATTTCGCGCTCTAATGTTTGGTCCGAACCATCTTTGTTTCCATTACAATCTCAGTCCTACAGATGATACTCAATATGATCATTGAACGCAGTCACGTGAACATGGACAATTTCTTCCCTATCACGAACTTTCGCGTTGTGGACGTGTTTGCTTTAACAAACTCAATCAGCGAAATATCAAACCGTTCCCACTTCCTCACCGGATCAAAACAAAAAGCCTTCGTCACCAAGTGGAGAGCTAACACGGACCGGCCCACAGTACAAAGTAGTGATGCCGAATTGGCATAGTCTCCACAGATAGATTACTGGACAGTGATCTTCCCAATAGCCACAGCTGTCGCTAGCTGTCGCTGATATACTTCATCGTGTATAATTGGAGGAGTGTTAAACTCTGAAAAGGACTACTGGGACCAATCTGCATTGTAGCCTCGCAGGCTGAGATGAATTAGACAATAGTAAGTTTCAACACAGAATTCAGGAGAAACTTGATTCAAGAGAAGAATGAGGGGCGAGACTTTCAGAAACAGTACCCGCATTATAAGCTTAAATATTTTGATACCTGTCCACAGTATCGTCGTAAGCATATTCGAATTTGTCGGACTTGCAGCTTAAAATAAAATTGATTAGTATTTCAAAAGCTGCACACTCTTTAAGAGCATTATGTTTTTTACTTTTCTCGGAAACACTTGAAAATAGCGAGGTACAAGGGCGCCTCTGTCCTGTCCTCTTCCTGCTCTATATCGTGCTGATATTCTATTTATGGACAAAAACACCAGATTTAAAAACGCAACGAATCTGCTCAGGAGGGCGAGTTCGACGCATCAGAACCATTCCTTCCACCTCCGGCCGTGAGAGCTCGACCACCAGGGCTGATTCACAAACAACTTTTGAATGTCGAGAGCTCGCATGCTTTACGCCAAGTTGTCGATATCTTTTAGTACAAAACCCTTCCAGACATACAATCCTGGAACAGACCTCCCAAAGAGCATGTTCCGGAGAAAACTCCCCTCTTCATAGGTTTCACTCGAAACTGGCCTTTACTACAACAATGCGTTCTATCGTATATTACTGCAGGGTGGCCAGCAGAGGACATATATGTTGTGGATAATACTGCTACAATGAGATCTAATTTTGCTTCTAAGCCAAAGATCACACTTCAGAACCCTTCGTATCTGAATGTGGATCGACTCAGAAACGTCTTTGGGGTAAACGTAATTTTGACGCCAACCCTTCTTACCTTTTCCCAACTTCAGAATTTCTATATTTACACGGCACTTGAAAATGAATGGGAGAATTATTTCTGGAGTCATATGGATGTGATCGTATTGTCCGACGAGGACTTGACCCACGCACCGCTAAATCAACAACGTAATCCTGCAACGTCTCACAAGTCTCTATATATGCGAGCTGTCGATGAACTTCGGAGAACCTTTGATCTTGGCTACGCGGAAGGATACGATGGATGGGGAATTCGTTTCTTCGAGTACGATTGGCTTGCGCTAAATAATGTGCAAAGCTTTGTAAAAATGGGAGGATGCGATCTAATGATCAGCTATTACTCCTCTGATTGCGACATGTATCAGAGGCTTCAGATGGCAGGTGTCTTGCTAGATGAGGCTGAGTCGGGCTGGATTATGGATGTGGGAAGAACAATTGATCTAAATTTGCTTTTTCGTCGAAAATACAACCCAGATATGCCCCCTAAAACGGCAGCTGACATGAATAAATTGGCGGAAGACAAGATGGGAGGAGAAAGCTTTCAACATCTGATAAAGTTGTTTCAAGCCGAAGCAGAATGGAAAAACAATGATCCAAGCATCAGAAATCATTGGCAACGAAGGCAGTTAGGAGGCCAAGGAGAGCCATTTCATCGCGATCCGCAGGGCTTCGAACAAGCACTTGAGATATTGATCCGGAGTGCGGATGAGATATATTCAGAGAAATGGGGGCACATTGGTTGCGATCTTAAAGAATCTGGGTTGCAATTAGAGGATGCTTGGATGGTTGAACATGATTGGGAGTAACAACACGGTTGAAAAATATTCACTTCGCAATCAATTATTCACTTGATGGTACCTATTTGTTAGTGGGTTTCATTATACGGTGAATGAGATATGGAGTATATAACTATCCATCTTTTCGTTGTTTACTTTCCATTCACACACATTTCAAAATCAGTTGTGTTATTAGCAGTTTTCTCTGGAGATTTGAGTCTATCACCACACCCTACGTCTGCAGTTTCATTGCCCACTACCCTAAAAACATTTCAAGTCAAATCTCAAAGCCTGATTCAACATCTAAGCCGAAGGCTTTTGATCCAGGCCACTCTCGACACTCCATTCCGATCCTCATCCCCCATGGAGGACTCCCGTTCTTCTAGCCTGACATCGGGCATCACATTTAACAATGTGCAAATTCGTGATTCTATTTGCGATCCCGATCTCGATGCACTCGTGGAATGTTATAAAGACGGCAACAATTCCCGGCTAGATGAAAGCCACGCAAATAGTGTTGGAAATGTTGGTACAGAGAATTTTGATCCCCCAGATCATGACTTTATCTATGAAGATATTGTTTCCGACAACTCTATTACAACCAACCAACCCTCAAACACATCCTCCAACTGCCTGTTCGAATAAGAACCTTTCGACACATACCGCACTAAAGTCAATCAGTTGTGTATTGATATAGGCATTGGCGAACCATCAACTATAGAGCATGTGGATGGAGGAAATTACAATCGGGTGATTGGCTTGTCGTTCCAAATTGGCTCTGAGATTCAGAGACGTATTCTACGGATCCCGCGAAGATGGAATGCGTGGTCGAAACAGACTGACATCCAAAACCAGGCCGAAATTATTATGTGGCTTCAACGATTTGCATTCCTTCGTGTACCTAAAATTTTAGCCATAGATACAACGGCTGAAAATTCTCTCAAATCACCATTTGTGCTACAAGAGAGGGTTCAAGGAATTTCTCTGGACGATTTGTTCTTCAAGATTCCCGCGCAGCTTTCCATGTCTACGAGACTTGAAGTTGTGAAAGCTGTTGCTAAATTTATCATTAAATTAGAGAGAACCGCTCTAGATAAGCCGGGAAGACTAATTGGAACCATACTGTACCGTGGACTTCAACTTCCATGGCTCCTTCAACACCGCGAATTGAATTCGGTGGCTTTGCTCCGAATTACATGGAGACCGCACCTCCTTTTGAGGAAGGCTTACCGTCGTCACTCTTCAATCTGATGACAGCCCGCCATGATTTCAGAACAGAAGTAAATGCGAACTGGGATATGTTGCTACTTTGTTTTGCGGGAGATGGATGAGAGACAATTTTTCAAATCATCTGATTCAACAAACCTTCTATGGCATTGGGATCTCCAACCTCGACACCTTTTCGTCGAAAAGTCCGAATCTGGTCAATGGGAAGTTAGCGGGGTCATTGATTGGGATGATGTAACGTTCTTGCCGTTAATTCTGACTAGAGCTCCCAGGTACTGGCTCTGGTTCTTCGAGGGGTATTTCGAATACACTAATTACTTTATATATCCGTGGGACGGTGACTATGAAGCGCCTGTAGATCTACCCCTCAATAAGGATGTAACAATTGTTAAAGAGTATTTTGACCGGATAATGTAGGAGGAAGACCCAGCATATATAAACGATACATATGGAAAAGGTTATTGGATCCATTGATTTATTCGATTCACAAAGTGTGGATTAGATAACCCCTGGGACATTGATAGACTTTATCAGTTTATTAACGATTGGGACGATTACACTGGGGCATTGGGTTCGATTTATGGGGAATATATGTATCACATATTGCTTGATGATGGTACGCATCTTTAGATAGAATTTATCACTTCTCCTGCTTCTCTCGGGAATCTGTCTCTCTCAAATTGAAATCCAGTTCGGTATAAACATATGCAAGGTGAATGGCTAAATCTATCAATTGCTAAAATTTACACTATTCCTCCAAAGCGGCGAGTCTATATCTGTATTTGTTCTAGTAGAACAACCTCCTTACAAATCGAACTTTTGTCCTACGAGCTTCTCACTCAGCGCCCATAGACGCTCTGCGTAGTCAGGATTAGTAGTATAATCTGTCGTTTCAGCAATTTGACAATCGGCAAGGTAGGCACCCGAGTGGTGTGTATAATAAGTTTTATCTGTTAGCATTGAGAAGGTGTGGGTGGTTATTTGGAAAAGTGGGATGTATTTACTTTTCAAAGCTGGATCAAGAACCGCAACTAATGTTGTTGATGTGCCTGCTTCTAAGGTCTTCCAAGGGAATGGGCCATCCATCTTTATGTGTCCTTAATTGCAATGTCAGTAAAACTTGGACTATTCTTGAACGATGGAATTCGGAGTCTGAATTACCTCTGGAATTGAAACGTTCGGTCATAGTGCCATAATCTTTCTCCGGATCCAGCTCTCTTACCAAATTCGTGATGATAACTCCAGGGTGAACAGCAAATGTGTGTACTCCCTTGCTTTTCAATCTCTTTGCCAACTCAACGGTAAATAGAATATTTGCTGATTTACTTTGGCCATACGTTGACCATTTGTCATAGTCTTTCCCATCATTGAAATTATAGTCATCGAATCTAACTTCGCCCAATGACCATCCAATACTGGGAAGATTGACGATTCGTGCTCCTTTAGACGCAGCAGCAATAATAGCTGGCATAAGCAGGTTTGTTAGAAGGAAATGCCCCACGTGGTTTGCACCAAATTGAACCTTCGGCGGCAGTGTTGTATTCGGCTGGGGCCATGACACCTGCATTATTGATGAGAGTATGGATCTTGAGAGTGATAGCCAGAATAGATTCAGCTGCAGTTTTAATAGATGGATACTCTCCGAGATCATAATGAATAAATTTAACGGTTGTGCTTGGAGAAGCCGCTTTCACTGATTCTACGGTGGGTGCGGCTTTAGATTCATCGCGTCCGAGGAGGAGAATAGTTGCTGGCTTAGATGCAGCAAGTAGCAAAGCTGTTTGAGCTCCCGGTAATAACAACTAAGAATGTTAGAGCAAGTTCATGTGTAAGGGAGAATAGGATGAACTCACATGTCTTGTTAGCGACAGACTTTGGGAATGAAGCAACGACTTCAGCGCCATTGGTCTCTTGGTTGAATTGCTTTTGACTGGCCATTTTGCTGTTTTTTATTGAATCGATATAGAGATTTATCGAAAGATATGTTGGTGGGTTGATTGTAATGTTGATGATGTGTTGATGAGTAGAAACTTTCTGGTGATCGAGGAATGCAGTCTTTATATACATAGTTTCATTGCTCTTGGCCTCTATCACAGTTCCTTCTCAATCCATAACTCTGTGGGCCCTAATCCATCGGCGAAGGGTATTCAATTCTCCATCCACAGCATTTGCTTGACATCATCGACGTCACTGCCAAATTTTTGCATTGATTGACTGTATCAATTGAATAGAGTCCGAAATGATTACCAATGTCCAAGTGAGGAGACCTAAAATTCGGCCGAAAACTTACATTACAATACCCACAGAGTAGCAGTAATTCTAAAAGAGAATTTTAGTAAACGGATTAATGAACCAGAGGTTTGCTTGATGATGGAATTATTAAATTTTTAACGGATTTATACCATGCGGCTTTGGCGTCCGCAAGCGGCCGTTAGACCGCGTCGGATGTAAGGTTAATCTGTTTTTTTGATCTCCAAATCCGAAGTTCATATAAGTCAACCACCCTACTTTCGGGCCACCCCTGTTTCGGGCCACCTTTTTACACCAAAAATCACTTTTTTAATCTATTAATATCTCTATCAATATTGAATATAATTTAATAAAAATTTAAATTTACATAATTCAAATCATTCCAAATCTATTTTGAAATTTTTAGATTTTTAGGATTTTTCTGGATCGATTTCTAAAGCTTTGAAATATCGATTTTTAATTATATACAAATTACATACAAATCTAAAATTTTATAAAATCTATAATAACTTTTAAAGGAAAATAACTAAAAATAAATTATAAAATTTTATTATAAATTTATAAGATATTTAATTTGAAAGATTTTAAAAAAATAAAAAATTCCTTATAAATAAATATTTAAAAGGGTACCCTCAAAATTACAGGGATTATTTATACTATTCTTAACTCACTATATATTATATCTTTATATTTATTTATTTTTTTGAATTTTTTTTTGAATTTCTATATAGATTTAGATTTGAATTTTTCAAAAAAATATATAATCTTTTTTTAATAATTATTGTTAAAAAGTTATTAAAGATTTTATAAAATTTTAAATTTGTATGTGATTTATATATAAATTGAAAATCGATATTTTGAAACCTTAGAAATCGATCCACAAAAATCCTAAAATTCTAAAAATTCTAATATAAGCTTAAAATAGCTTATATTATATAAATATAAATTTTTATTAAATTATATTCAATATTGATAGAGATATTGATAGACCAAAAAAGTGATTTTTGGTGTAAAAGGGTGGCCCGAAACAGGGGTGGCCCGAAAGTAGGGTGGTCGACTTACCTCCATCGTTGAGAACATCCATGATTGATAAAATTTTCGGCGTGCTTCAACCCCGTCTTGCGATATCATGCAGCCGAAAATAGAGTCTATGAGTTCATGTATTTAACTATCTCCATTTTGGAGTATTGATTTTTACTCTTGGCGATGTCAATGCTGTGCCAAACGGGGTTATGAATTCAAGTCGAATTCCGAGATGTTAAGAAATTGTCAAAGTCTCCTCTACTTTGCTTGGAAAGTGAGATGGTGTAGTAAAATATTTTAAGGTCCTGGTTCTTTGGGGCTTAAATAAAGCAACCTTTCCCTCTTTAAAATATAATATCCACCGCTAGTTTCTCATCTTCTTCAAAATGGCATTTGTACTCCGACTTGTACACTCCCAATTTCGTCAAGGTGCCTAAACCAACCACTTCTTTCGAAGGCACGACCTCCATAGTCACCGGTAGAAATACGGGTCTAGGCTTCGAAGCCGCGAAGTACTAGCTCGAACTCAAAGCACACAGAGTCATTCTTGCTTGTCGCTCCCTCGATAAAGCGGATAAAGCGGATAAAGCCAAGCTCGAGCTGGAACGGACTTTCGCTAGAAGAGAAGACATCGCAGAAACATGGCAGGTTGATTTACCTTCCTACTCATCTGTCATTGAGTTCTGTGAGAAGGCAAAGACTCTGCCGCGTTTGGATGTCATGCTCCTAAATGCGGGTATTCTGACCAAAGAATATCGCGTAGTGGAGGACAATGAGTCGACTATCACGGTCAATGTTGTTTCGACTTTCTTAATGGCATTTTTATTGATGCCGAAATTGAAAGAGACGGCAAAGTACTTTGGCACAACACCACATATGACGGTAGTGTCTTCCGACTGCACCTCCTTAGTGATTTCACGGAATGGAAAAGTGATGATACATTCGAATCTTTAAATGATAAGAGAACAGCTCGTATGAATGATAGGTACATGGACTTTCTCCTTTATGAATGCCACTTAGCTAAATATTATACAGATACAATTTGTCAAAGCTCATGGAGATCCTCATCGTTCGTCATTTCGTATCTCTATACGGCACAGATTACCCCGTTGTCTTCAACACCGTGCATCCAGGTTGGTGTGAATCGAATCTTTCAAACGAAATCGCCACTACCTTTTTAAAAAAGGTAGAAAATTGTATGGGAAGGACATCTGAAGAAGGTGCGAGAAATTTGGTATTTGCAATTTCATATGGCAAAAAAACTCACGGAAAATATGTTGGTAATGGGGGACTTTTATCGTGAGTTCGCCACCCCTTCAAGAAATTGACATGTATAAAATAAGCTCCTACAATATAATACAGGGAATCAAGTTTTGTAACAACTGAAGAGGGTGCTGCAGCTGGCGAGAAACTGTGGACTCAGTTGTCCATCAAATTGGAGAAGATTCGTCCAAACGTTAGGCAAGGATGCTAGGACGTCTTTCCATTTTCTCTCGAGGTCTTTTGCAATATTTATGATTCCTATGTAAAATGCTTTTCGTTGTATACCTACCATACAGACATTGGTAACAAAATTTGTAATTTAACATTGCTGTCGTTACTTCATCCTCGCCTAATAACTCCGACTAACAAAAGTAGCCGTCACTGTGCCACAGTTGGCTGGTGGCTGAGACTCCACACGTGAGCAACCTAAATCCTCACCTGCATTTCATTTTCCAATTCCTTCCTACCAACATCAACAACATCAAGTCTTCACCCTTAAATATTTACAACAATTGTAATGTCGTGAATATTATCTCATACTTAGGATTTGAGTCAAACATTTTTTGTGATTCTGCAGAGCGCACAAGGTATCGATGCAAGGCTACGACATTCCAAAGCTGGAAGATTCTAGGGTCGCGGTCGCGGTTGGTTGATTTGGCCGTGGTCGTTGGAGTTGGGATTGGGCCAGCAGTGAGGAAGGCGAATTTAGGCACGAATTGAGAGACCACCGGAGACACCGATTTGATTCAGGTGAGTCAGTGA
The DNA here is from genome assembly GCA_014898425.1 of Botryotinia globosa. NCBI lineage: Eukaryota > Fungi > Ascomycota > Leotiomycetes > Helotiales > Sclerotiniaceae > Botryotinia > Botryotinia globosa. The sequence goes on along the minus strand of RCSZ01000008.1, from coordinate 2,292,781 downwards.
AGATGTATCTTCGGATTCTGTTCTCGATGGACTGTGCGTCGGGAAAGTTACCCGTGCGATGATTTCTTTGATGATGTTGAGATGTTTCTATAGTATAGTAACTATAGGGTTCATAACTTGAATGAATGGAGTCCTAATTGGAATTATCTGAAAGAAAGCGAGTGGGACTTCTTCATGTAGACAATGAGGAAAGAATTGCTCTTCGGTCTCAGTGCACCTCATACTCCTGGGCATCGCTGTCTCTGAAATTGCTTCAATATTTCTTTATACTCTCGCGATGGCGTGTAGAGTCGAATGAAATAGGATGGCTGTATATAGTTATTTGGTATTCCTCACTAAGAAAAGATATTCCGCTCGATATCTCTGGCAGATTAGTATTTTATATCTTGTCCCACACTCTTTTGTCTTTCCAATATCCCAAGAATTTATATAGATCTATTCAAGATGAGCACTAGATATGGACCTGATTTACAGATACACGAAGTTGGCGTGGGATGTATTTTGTGGCTCCCACCTTTCAATGCCATTAATGGAGATTCACGACCCATTTGTCAACGTCATACTGGTATGCGACACTTAATGGATATCAACGTATTCGATCACCCAGCGGTTGTTCTCAACATTCACAATCGATATGGCCCAGATCCTTCCATTCGTTTCATCGCAGTAAGTCTTTCAGGCAAGATGACACCTCTGGTAGTTAATGAAGATTTCTTAGTTGAGTTCGTATCGTGGTAATCGCCGCTCTCAATGCGGACCACGCTATTGTCTTGAGAATGGTCAAGATCTCGAGGCTACAAGTAATTTTCATACTTGTCATAGATTTGTGCTCAGCTTGTCAAGATTTGATCGACACCAGTGGGGGCGAGCAAGACCATGTGATTACAGACTAAATAGCGAATCATACACAAGCCTGATGTCAAGACTACGTCTTGACCCTGAATTCTATCATTCTACCCCGGACATCTTCAATGGGTTCTTGCAAGCACCTCCGGCAGTTGCGCAGCCATTTGCCCAACAACTGCAAGTCTTGAATTCATCTTCTCAAGGTAAGCAAGATAATGATTGCATTCAAGTACATAATTTAATGAAACACAGACCGTAATCCGTTTGCTGCGCTCGAGAGAGATGGCCCGGAAGGTGAAAATAATTTTTTAGAGGACTAAGTAGGTCTGTGGTTGACTGTTTGGAAGCAGCTCTATGGAATATTGCATACATAGCTCAGGTGTCATTTTAGATCTTTGCTGCAGGCAGTAAAGTCTTTTAAACCAAAAAATGATCATCATTATCTTCAAATTCCAATCAAATCCTCCTAGTGATAATACTTATGTGAAATTCCACATCTTCGGCGTGATCCTGGGGTATCTTGAATCCCTGGAAAACGCCAAGGTTCAACGTGAGGTTCAAAACGAGGGTTGTGTTTTTGTGGGACTGCTACTGCAGTTATCTACCAGGCCCAACTATAAACAGCTTGTATTATCTTGCCAAAATTTGAAACCATTATTCATGAGAGGTGTTTCGCAAATCTTCTTAGCCTTCGAGAAGATTCATATATCGGTTCACGATGAGCACATCAGTCGACACATTCAATACAATGGATTGTTCCGGTAGCTTTATTGCAAAGTGCTCAACTAATTGTTGTGATAGTGATATCTCTTTTCATGAAGATTATAGCTACTGGATATGGGGTCGACCCATAAGAAACAACCAGAACTGTCTGTTCCATTTAGTTGTGGATTTTTGCGATCAGGTATCTCGAAGCTCCCCTGTGGTTGTTCCGTGTTTCAAGTACTCGGTAAAGGAGAATACAGCCATGTTAAGTAGGTTGTAACTACTTCAAGGCCCCGCGTTTAAATAATAGTAAATAATTCGAACATCTCCACCGGACTGAAACTTCGACTGCCTCGATCACCTATCATTCATTTCATTTCCCTTTCCAGTTTCCGGCACACACCCGCTTGTCTCTACCGAAAACTTACTTCTCCAACTTTTGCATGCCAAATCTTACTTTGCCATGGTGCCAGAGATTACACTAAAGAAGAATGAGCTTGGTGCAGGCTGTACTGTAAAATTACGCAGAAGGAAAGCTGAAAACACTTGTGAGGGAATTTGTTCGGAGAATCGTTGCCCCAATTTTTGCACGCAGTGTCTAAATGGATGTGATGAGACCGCAAAACATTGCAAGTTGGAGAAGGGGTCCTATGGGCACCCTGCTCTGGTTTTGGGTGTAAGAGAGAGGTATAACATAACTCATGTTACCTTTGTAATTGTGAGATCAAGGCTTCCTCAAATCTCATCGAACTTCTGTAGACTAACTTGGATCAAAGATTTCAGCGCTTGGAAGCGACTTCAGTACCTTTCAGGAATTCTTGAACAAACGCGGAGATCCTGGAGCACTCACCCCTTGCGCCTTTGGCCCGAAATGTCGCTGGCGACCCGAAGAAAATAGTTATGGATTAAAATATGACGTTGAGCCCAGTGGGATAAATTTTACCAAGCGTTGTTACCTCCAGCTTCAGCACAGATACACTCTCAAAATTGACTCTTTCGTAACATTCAGGCCTAAGAATCATCCCGGCACTAAGCATGCTTATGGTTTGAGATTTACCGAAGATTCTTACAGCAAGATCATGAAGAGAATTGGACTGGAGAAAGAAAGGTTTGTTCCGACTGACGATCTAAAAAGAGGAAGAGGAGGTGCTACAGGAACTACAAACACTCTTGATACAGGGTCATTGCCTTTTGTCGATATTGACAAGCGTCCCTATGGCACTTGAAGAATCATATTCCGCACCAGCTCAAAGACGCCAGTCTTCCAGAGAATAGTTCTAGCTTTTATACCTCATCAGCATCCACTCCCGGCCGGACAACAGCACTTGTTCCGATGCATTTGATCTCACTTGAGATACAAGAGCCATATTGAGCTCTAATAGCGTCCATCAAGCGATCGGATATTTGAGCCTAAAAGTTGGTCATATCACCGTGCCAATACCCAGTTTCTCTTTGTGAAAGGTCGTCAGTCCGAAAAAGTTTACTACATATGCTTATATTAGTCCAATCACAATATCTAAATGGTTTCACTCTACCGTCTCTTCCTTTGGAAAACAAAATTCAAAAGTCAAAATTTTGACAGTCTAGGTGGTAATCGTATTAGAGAAATCGTGGGTGAAGAATCTCACGGTCAAATTCCTTACCGGAATTATGATTTTGATCAATACTGAAAGCTGTCAGTGAGTTAGCTCCATCATCGAAGGAGTTGGAGTAGGTTTATTTAAAACAGATACTGGCTTGAAACTTCGATTCAATTGCCGCTGGCTCCACTTTTTTTGAACTTGACTGGAATATCATTCAAACAAGTTGTTAATACATGGTTGGAAAGTTTTAGTGAAGAGCTGCTCGAACGTTTCAAAATTGTACAACAAGAACCGAATAAAATCATTGATTTGATGTTTCTGATCGGCAATGGGAACTCTGTTACTTTTAACTTTGAAATTAGAAATCGAGCTTACTTGGCTGTTGATAGTGCTGACCAAACGTACTATCAAAATCTTTATTTCGTCCGCATTACTGATGTTTCCTGTCTTTTTTGATAACCTCAAGGCCGGCCTATGGAGAAAAATGGCCGTCTAAAATAGCGAAATTGACAGGCACCATTTGAGAAAGCTAGAAAGTGTCTTCCGAAGTCATTCTGGGTTGAAAATAACATCTCGTCATTGATCAAAATGTTTTGCCTCTCGTCCTTTCTTGGACATCCAGGTCTACTGGCCTTGCGCACAGCCTTATTTCTATAGCCAGAGATTTATGACCATATTTCAGCCTCGCCGTTGCGATGACCTGATATGACCTTAAGCGCCAACTCCCTCCAACCTAGTAAGCGGCATCCAACCAATCAATCTACTTCCGCGAAATTATTTTGTATGCGTGATCAAAAAGGCGTTGTGTTGGTTCGGTCTGTCCATGAGATATCGGGGTAAAACATTTCATCGCTCCTGCAAACACGGGGCTGAGGGGAAGGATTCGTTCTGTCTTGGTTGGGTTTGCCAACGATTAATAGGCATTGAAGAAATAAAAAGTGCTTATATTCTTACAAACTGTTTGATTCAATGTGCACCTACTAATAACAGGTTGTCATTTAATTATCGAACTATATCATTCTTTCCAATCCCGCCCACATTCCAAAAGGTAACTGGACACCAGTGAGTCGCAATATTTCTTCGTCGTCATTTTTTCCTTATCACCTGAAATGGCCATCGCGAATCCGCGCGATTTGAAGTCTACAAAATCCCTTACTCCTCCACCAAGTGACGAGAATTTTCCCCGACCAAAAGTGCGATCGGGTGATCTATGTGTTGGGTGCATTGTCTGGTTACCTTCAGAGGGTTTCGATAAGAGCATTAAATGCTGCAAAAGAGATTGCTGTGGAAAGGGACTTGGAGAAGATGGATACAATAATCCTGTTGCCGTTCTCAAAATTAGACAGAGAAAAGGCTCGAGCATACGCGGCGATATAATTTGCTACGTTGCTACCGTACGTTACGTTCAATCTCCCTATAAAATATGTATTGACCAGCCGCAGATTACCACTTTCAGTGATATGAATTTGGAAAACTATCTGTCAAAATGTCCACACAACTCTGAATTTCAGCAATCATTACCTATTAGTCCGATAGATCAGGATAGTTGCGTCGAAAGCACACCCTCATGGCTTCTTCGACTGCAAAAGGGAGCGCTCAAAAAACAATCCTACATTAATCTTGCTCACATCTTCAAGGTGCCTTCCAGCAGCCTCTCCACATTTGGCTTCCGAAATCATCGAGCTTATAAACTTCGACTATCAGCAACAAGCTACAACAGCCTAATGGCGGAAATGGGTCTTCGAAACGAGCCCTACGAAGAAACTGCTTCGCTTTACAAGACTGCACGAGCACGACTCGAAGCACTTGCTTCCCAAAATAGGCAAATTCCAACTCTAATATCAAAGACAGCACAAGTATCATTTACCCTTCAAAATGAAATGGATATGGAGAAGAAGAAATACCCCACTACTCCCTTCCCAGTTGCCGCACTCAATTGCCCTCATGCTAAAACTGCTCCAACATCTCCTCTTCTCCCCTTAGGACAGCGAAGAAATGTCAGATTTACCTTGAATGAAATACCTAAATCAAAGAGTCTCCTCAATGTTCCACGAGCGGCTGGTTATGGGACGGTCAATAGTCAGCAAATGCTTACTCCATATCCGATTCAGCCGCCTACTCCATTGACGGCTCGATATCATTCTTTCAGACCATTTGTTGATCATGGATGGAAGGATGTTGCTTTGAGATTCTGCTTAGGGTGCTTAGGTCTTGGGACAGTATTTGGAGCTTTCAAGATGTTGTGGTCAGCGAAGGTTTTCCCTGTTAATATTTGATGGGAGTTCTTATGGTATTTAGTGGTTTTCAAGGATGGCGCATGGTTTAAGTGGGTTCAGGGGTGGAGTTTAATGAGCGTTGAACGGAGTACATGGATTTCTGCCTATGGTTTTAAATGTACGATATATTTGAAGAGACGCTGCGAGTACCCACTTGTGCTATATGATAGAAGATGAGGTGATTTAGTATTTGACTTCCCCATTCGTTGCGCCCAAGATATCCATTCATTGAGAGAAAGTGACCTCGACAGATTGCAGCATACGCATCTGAATATGAGCTTGGTGCAATCTTGGTCAAACTACAGCACCTCTTCTGATTGCGTCAGTGGCATGATAAAGAAATGATTGCGAAAGGTCCGTTACGTGAGTTTAATCAAGTGATATACACGAGCATGTTGAGTGGTTTATCCTAACATCAAAGGTGCATGTATGCATACCTAATTTTCGCAATTGTGACTTAGGGGCTGAGATACGCTTTAGATTGTGCAAGGTAATTTTGGATTGTAATTCACAGAACATATCCTGGATCTGAAGCTTTCTAATAGACTTGATAGCGATATTTCTCGCCCAAGTGGTTCAATACAGTGTTGAATTAACGCGAGTCCCAATTAGGAAATTCCTTGTCGTCATCCCCAAAGGGGGGTTTATGGCCAAACTTTTCAAAGTATTCTTGCATCTTTCCGTAGTACTGCGATTCTTCTTCACAAAAAGCAAACATCTCCATTCTATTTTTCACTCTCCCTTTATAGTCACTCCATCGGTGGTAACAGGCGTGTCTCTCTGGTTCTTTTGTCCATTGTATTAGTTGATCAAAGTTTCTACACATGCGAACTTGTTCGTGCCCAATTTTGTTCGGGAAATCGTTCACTGAAGATGATTTATTAGTCGAGATTTTCCAACAGCACTTGTAGAATGACCCCTTACGATAACATCTAAAGCTGGTAAATAGAAATTTCACATCACTCACTAGGCATTGGGGTGTCGTCGGCATTGCACATCATATCTTGACGGAGTGCATCCAAACAGTGGTGGACATGACCGGCAGAACTTCCAATATCACCACCTCGCTCATAATCGATGAAAGCTCTGCGCAGTACTTTCTGAAAGAATTTTTGATAAGCACAGCGATATGACGAGTAGTTTTTCCAATCCTCTGGACTGCATCAAAAGTTTCTTACCAGGCAATGTAACCCATGGAAAGCTTTCAAAAAGTAGATCCCTTTTGCTTCAGGATCCCATGGAAACCGAAATACTGAAAGCGGCAGTTGGTGCTCAGTTGCCCATTCATCGTCAAGTGCCACGACCAGTGGGCTTGTATCAATACTGTCCCACATCTCATCTTGGAGCGTGTCATTGTTGCTCATATAATCTGTGTGATTGTAGTATATGAGAGGGGTGTCGTATTTAAGACGTGCTTTCATTTGATCAGTATGAACACAATAATAAATTTTGTAATGGATGCTTTTCGCGTGATAGTATCAGCTAGTTGCATTATGAATTAAGAACATACCGTATCTAGAGAAAGCTAAACCATTTTCTGAAGATTTTGTGTCCTCGAGCTCTGTATAATAAAGTAGAAGGAACGTATTACTTGATAGTAGACACAAGATAATGAACACTAGAAACTTCGTCATGGAACCAACTTGTGGTGTAATCGTACTGACTACTTGCTTTCCCGTAAGAAAACTAGATGTAGTGTATTCTTCTTCTATATTCTGATTGGCTTGCAGTAGATGAATTTTCGACTCCATATCTTCCATAATTGATATAATGATAGCAGGATCTACTGCCCAGTGAAAAGATGTCCAGAATTTTTGACTTGATAGTTCAACTTCAGGAGAATCAAATACCCTCAATCCGACGGTGTGAACACACTTCTCTGGAATCTCGGGAAGTAGGGATTCGAAAACCTGCAGCAGTTTCCTAGGTAATGATGTTGGTTGCAACCAGTGATTCCAAGTCTAGTTACCGGCTGTTCAAGTCTCCGGACTCGGAAATTGGAACTTCTCAATTACGAAATCATTTCAAAATTCTAGGTTATATCAAGATTAGAGCTCCTGGATGGGTTGATCGCATCCGGCGCTTCAACGTCTCTCATTTTTCGGACAGCAATTCGTCTATCAAAACCCCTGACTGGTTAGTTCCTATGGCGTTGACACTCTTCAAGCAAGATATATTACTAGCAGTGGAGAAAGATAAGAACGGAGCCAATATATTGAAGTGATTCCGCTGCATCTCTCAAAGGTGTGGTGAAAAGCTAGAGTTGGCTGTTCAATATTTGGCCAACTAAACATGAGCATGTACGTGGGCAATGCTACATTGATACACAGCCTTTGCAGTTCATGCAACCTTCCTTCTCGGACAAGGCATGCATGAAATACCAAAACAAAGCTTATCTCTGCACAGAGGTGGTGCCGAGGCTATATGCCTCGAATGAGTATTTTCGTCGCAATAAGATCAATCGAGATATCCTATAACAAACTCCAGGTCAGATCTTTTCGAAATAAATTCTTGAGCCGTTTGTATCAACGAACGGGCATTCTTTAAATATATCATCCATCAAATTAAGATATATTTTAATTTTTTATGTATGATACCTCGTAGCTGAAAAATCTTACATTCCTGACAACCACACAGATCTAGCAATCCCAACACTACACCATGCGCCTTTCACAAACTCTTCAGTTCGTTGCTGTTATATTTGCCATTGGGACCTCCTGTTTGGCGATCAAAACTAAAGATATGATACGAGAAAACACATTGGACCTTGGCATCATCACGGATGAAGTACTTGGGGATATTGAATGAGGAACACCCTTGATAGTTCTTCACGAGGAGGGTAAGAGTTCCATGAGGCGTCAAATTTGTTTCCACAGCTAATGCATCCGAAGTGTTTTCTCGAGTAGAAATATGGAGATGCTGACAGTGGAATTTGGGATTTCGCTGCTGAGGGGTCGGGTATCTGGTTGTTCAAGATTTGTTTTGAGTTTACCTTTTGAGATTCACATAGTCTATGCCAAGTCAACAGTATCGCCAATGTCAAGAACCTTAGCAATAATATGCTGTATCGTTTGATATCGTGAGACTCTAGAATTATGGGGTTGATTTCCTAAAAAATCATTATTCTATATGCGTTTTCCATAATCCAGACGGGGCAGGAAATTACCTGTAGTGTATTCAAGGGACATGTCGTAAGACAAGCTGTGAAGAGCAGTGCCCAGGTGAAGACAGAAAGTCTGTTCAGCCACATTCAGCATTGATTGATATATACTAAAGTCGATTTACATGATCGATTGGCTCTACAGCCGCAGGGCTGATCGTTTCTCCCAAGCATCGAACATGAAAACTTCTGCGAACATCTCACAAGGGCTGCCATGGGCGAGTCCGTTCACCTTCCTTCACGATGCCATTAAGCGGTCTCCACACTAAGAGGTAGGGTTGTTAGAAGTTTGACATTTCAAATAGATCTCCCTTGACGAAGCGGGGGTGGGGGGCTCGGTGGTTAGATCGATAAGCAGATTATTCAAACTTACTTGCATACCATGGAGGCATTTTGAGGTCATGAGCAAGCTTGTTCCACAAATCTGACTTGTTGGAAGGAACGAACAAATCGAGCTTCATCACAACTCGATATCCCCACTTCTCGTATAAATGCCTACCGAGCTCATTAGCTTCAATAAAACCTTCTATCCCCATTTCGTCGATTTTGGTATTGGCCCATTCCATCATCAGTCCACCAACACCACGGGACCTGTGATCTGGGTGCACGACCATCATGTATAGTCCTAGATAACAGGCTGTTAAGATTGAAACTCAAGATTATGAGGTAGTATGACAACTAACCAGCATTCTTATCATGCATCCATAAGCTCCTTGGCGTCATGGACTGCCTTATCATCTCTTCGCAAAACTCCCTCGCCTCTCCCTCTGGCCACCAGTATACACTAGGCATCGGAATACCATCTGGAAATGGATTTCCATCATGCCATTTCCATAAGCAGCCGCCGACGATTTTCAAGCTTTCTTTTTCTTCAACAATTATCCAATGATTAGTCGCGGAATTCGCGGCCAGATGCTCTTTCCACAGTCGTTCTTTGGATGCAGCAACCCCTGCAGATCGTTCTTCTAGCGAGTAGCCGGCTACGGGGAAAAAGATAGAGCTTGATGGCATGTATGGAGAATATTGAGCTTTGAAGATAACTTCAACTACCGCGTCGAGCTGCTCCCTCGTTTGGAGTCTCCTCACTGTGTAATCGGACATGATCTATTGTAAAGATTCAATTAAAAGAGAGAACCAAAGGGCAACCGAAAGTAAGAGGTGAACTCAGAGCTAAGAGAAAAATGTTCTTAAGAAAGGTGCATCTATTCGTATCTATTAGTGTAACAGGCTCACAGGCTTTGCTTCCGGTCAGCCCTAGGTCATGTACTTTTTGGCCCGTGCCGCCCCCGCAATTAAATGGTTTCAGGTATCTGTCTTAGCTATCAAGCGAAAGCACACACAGCTGGCCAATCCATTTGCAATACTGGAGATATCATTGTGGCACAATGTAGAGAAATCGTACGACAATCATCTTCATCGAACACACTGTCAACTTCTTGCACATGCTCTCATATAACTTTCCATCCGAGGCAAAGGAATTGCTACCTTCCATCTTTAGTTGCGAGATACTTATCAAAGTCATAGATAGCATTGAACTGTGTTGATTCGTTCAAATGGGGCGACAATCTACGCCGCAACTGACCCCTGTGGGATTGAACGGGCTGGCCAATGCCCGTATGGAATGATATCTTCAGACCTGGTATGTATTTGCATCACAACTCAAATTCATATTCAACTTTATCGATATTACTACCATACTATTTTGCAGGGTGGTCAGCAAAATGTGTATCGAAGGTCCTGTAGAAAACTATCTAATGATCGTTCCAAAAACAGTCGAGTATTCCAGGGCTGTGGCGTAAGCTTATTATGCCTTCATTAGGGGTTCAGATGGATATCTTGTACGCTATATCCGCGCAATTTTGTACTAACAAAATACTTTCCAACTTCTTCCACAATTTCTATCACACCGAAACTTGTGCATTCAGTTGGCTATGGCTCATGACCAAGATCCGGGCTATGTACTTGCAGCGGGTGCTACATTTTTGGTCTTGTGTATTGTATTCGTGTTTTTGCGAATCTTGACGCGATATCTGCAAAAGACTAGGTTGGGCTTAGATGACTGGTTGACTATTCCGGCTCTTGTTAGTTCACCCCTCATTCAACTCCTCTCACTACTGTTTGCAGTCCCCAAAATTGGTACTTATCAATGCAAAACTTTAGTTAATGGTGATTGGTTGTTCATTAGTCTTGATCATTGGTATGTTTTAACGTCAAGTATCTCATGGTCGGTGCTAACCAAGATTCAGGTGTTGAAAAGAAAGTTCTCGCATACCCTACTCCGCCACCCACAGATCTTGAACACCCCAATGATGAAAAAAGCTTTAGTTTCACAACTGTGGAAAAGGTTTGAGATCGATGTCCTGGCTTTTATATATATATAAAAAATGCTAATGGTGAGCAAGCTAGAATGGGCTTTCTTCCTCATGCAAATTCTGTCCATGGGCTTTACCAAGCTCAGCTTCATATTTTTCTTCAGAAGAATATTTTTAACTGGACATCGATCCCATTTCTCAATAGTATCTGCTTGTATTCTAGTGGCTGTTGTATTATGGTGCTTGGCATTCTTTTTTTGGTTCCTTCTATCTTGCGGCAATAAGTTTGCTACTAGATGGACCACAATCAATGAACTGCACCACAACTGCCAAAGTGACATTCAGAGCGACCTTGCACTTGCTATTTCCGATTTTTTGACGGATGTCATGATACTGGGTCTTCCTATTCCAATGGTATGGCTCTCCAACTTTCCTGCAAATTTAAGAAGATCATGCATTGACATGCTGGCGGTTTAGGTCTTGAGATTGCAAATGTCAACCGGTAGAAAGGTCGCAGTCTTAGCAGTCTTTGGACTAGGGTCTATGTGAGCTATTCCTCGAAACATGCTTCGATTCTTCGTAGGAAAGCATGATTGATTGATGACCACAACAGAGCTCTCGTCGCATCCATTGTTCGGCTGGCCTTGTTCGTCAATATCACTGGCAGTGAGTCTATGATTCAATGACTTTAGTGCTTGGTTATGCAAACTTCTGTAAAATAGTTACACTAACATAGAGCGTCACAGTTGCATCGGGCAAGATCAAAGATCCTAACGCAGATAATGATTGTGGGTTCCCAAGAAACCTACCTCTCTTTTCGCAAATCGGGATAACTGATATGTATATGTAAATGTAGTATTGACAACGCGTTCTCTATTCTGGTCCATGTTAGAGTCAGGTCTTGCACTTGTGGCATGTTGCTTGCCCTCTCTGAACTCCTTGGCTGGGCTACCTGCATTTCGTTCAATGATTGACAGTCTTCGAAGTATTGCTAGTCTTCATTCATCATCTGAACATTACAAAATAAGCCAAGGGAATGACAACTCCCAACTCAAAGCCGAAGATCCATCTTCAGCTTCCCGAAAAGCTCTAGTGCCAGAATCTGCTGATTCCGCCGAGATCGAGACATATGCCATGGGTGATGTACCAAAGATTCAACACGGAGAAAGTACTGGAGAAGACGTTATTTGGGTCGATAAAGTCGTAGAGCAGCGGAACCATATTGTGTAAAATAATCGCGAACTTTTGAACAAACCATGGTCTAAAAATTTGTTGGATATTGAGAAGTATGGGCCCCCCTCTTCCTAGGTAGATTCTTGGTAGAGAAAATGAACTATCAGAATTCGGCAATCTTAAGTTCACCCAAAGACAAGGTCATTATATGCAAGTCTCTGAATACGGTGATTTGTATTCATCCTGATGGAGACCAACTTGATGATTGGTGCTTGCCCCCTTGCTCACTCTTCTTTGTGCCGCAGACATACAGAACGATGTGGGGCTACATGGTGGCAGCCGGCACTTGAGTCCTGTCACTAATAAATTATTGTAGATAAGATTGCATTCTGCTTCTGCCTAGCAATTCGAAATACCAATTTCTTTTGGCTCAGTTATACATCATGAAGGAAGAAAAGGAGAAGGTCCATTATCTGAATGACGCAAGGGTTGGCACTACCACTGCAATCGTACCAGAAGTTTCTGCCCCTGAAACCATACTACGTTCTAGCATCGTCGAAGTTACTGTCGACTATGAAGGGCCACACGATGCTTCCAACCCAAGAAATTGGTCGAAAGCTTATAAATGGAGTCTAATGCTTATAATAAGTGCACTTTCTATGACAACGTGAATTGAACTGAAACTTCATTCAACCATGAGTTTTACTGACAAATTAATCTAGAAATCTCACTGTTCTTATTTGCGCTCCTGCCATACCACAAATTCTGGAAGAATTTCGTTCTGACAGTGTACTTAACGCTACTCTTATCCTAACAATCTGGAATCTAGGAGCTGCCATTGGCTGTCTGTTCATGGGCCCTCTGAGTGAGATGTACGGACGCAGACCAGTCTACAACTTGGCAAACCTCTTGTTTATCCTCTGTATAATAGCGGAAACCCAAAGCAAGAATGTTGCCATGGTCATTGTTTTTCGATGTCTCGGTGGAGTGAGTACGGCCACGACGGCTCTCAATCCAACAATTGTGGGAGACATGTTTAATGTTGAAGAGAGGGGGAGTGCTCAGTCTTTACTTTCCCTGATGCCCCTGATAGGTCCTGCGATTGGACCTATATTCGGGGGTTATATAGCTCAGACAGAAGGTTGGAGATGGACCTTTGGTCTAGCTGGTATCACTTCTGGAACATTAAGCATTCTGTTCTTTCTGATATACCGTGAGAGCTACGATGCAAAGATTCTTAGGCGCAAAGCAGCAAAGATGCGCAAGGAGTTCAATGACCCATCAATTCATTCTCGATATGATCAGCAGGGCTCGAAGATAAGTTCAATCGTGAACGCACTGGTGAGACCACTCAAGATATTGGTCGCTCCTATCTTTGCATTGCTGATTTTCTCCATGTGTTTGCTCTCTGCGTATGTATATCTACTAGCATCGACGATCACAGAAGTGTTCCAGACAAATTATGGGTTCTCAGAGGGTGAAGCAGGACTCACATTTCTCGGGCTAGCCATAGGTATGGCATTAGGCGCAATTCTTTGCTCTGCGGTGCTAGATTGGTATACAAAGAAAATGAAAATCCTCCATGGCGGCGAGATCAAACCAGAATGGCGCCTTCCTCCGATGACCCTGGGATTCGTGATTGCCCCAATAGGTTTAATCACATACGGATGGACAGCTTATTTCCACATACACTACATAGTTCCCATCTTTGGAACTGCGCTATGTGGCTTTGCGACCTACACTACAGTAGTCCCTACTACAGTGTATTTGGTCGATATATCAGGAATTTTTCGCGGTTCCGCCATGTCCGCAATGACTATGTCTCGCAATATAATGTCTACCATTTTACCGCTGGCTGGACCACCGCTATATCGATCCCTAGGTTTAGGTTGGGGCAACTCTGTTCTGGCTTTTATTGCTTTATCGTTTGCTCCTCTGCCATTCATTTTGCTTAGGTACGGAGAACGCATTCGGAGCAAATCGCGACTTGAAGAGTTGATGTGAGACCCGAGCTTAGAAATCAAAGTCTGGAATAAACGTAGTGGCAGCGGTACTAGATTATTCCTCGAAAGAAGAGGATAATACAAGGGCAAAACTCGCTATGGGAGGAATAAGCATCATCAGCCGTCAAGTACGGGTGTTTGGTCTGGGAGAAACGCTTTCTAGTTCTTGACTGAGCCTTTTAATCTAGTACTTTTGAAATGCTGTTATGTACCAACGTCAGGTGATAGAAGAATCTAATTTGCTAACGCGCTTGTTTATACTGAGATATAGTTGAAAGCTTGCTGTATGGTAACCAAGCCCGATTCTTACTTTACATATCTATAAAGTGAGAATGATCGGGGTATTTCCCTAGGAAAACAGTCATACGCTTCTATTAAAGCTTGAAAGTGAGACTGAAAACATCAAAAGATGTAAAGCTTCTCGATCATAAATGATTTAGTAGATGATTAGGTAAGCTGTGATAAACTTAAGGTAACCAATTAGGCTTCTTTCGCTTTCAATCAGAATTAGGCCAAACAAAACTGCATAGTCTGTAAAGTACACTGCTATATTATTGGTCAAGTTTCGAAGGAATTGATATCTCTCGATATCTTTGGTAGCGCGTTTATGTCACCGCGGCTATTTCTAGAAGCTGGCCCGTCCGTGCAGACTCAAGGCTGATTTTTTTACCGTCAAAATGATCTAATGGAGAAAAATGAAAATGGCTGCATTTAATGCGGATATAAATCTGATGCTTCATTCTGCTTACTTCTTAGTTAAATGCTTTATCACAAATGTGTCCATGTCATTGGCGCGGCCGGGTGGAGAGATCGAAATCTACAGATTTCCCGATATTTCAGTAAAACATCTTATCAAAAAACGAGAAAACAAAGCGTCAAAGTTTGGAATACTAAAGTCTGTACAATCCACATTGTGTGCCAGATTGTCAAGCTACAAATATCAGCAGTCTCAATTGTGTGTATGTATTTGAAAGATTTGCTAGATGAATCATCTGCTAAGCTTGAATTGGCAGATCACTTTCAATCAATCCACTGTTTGAAATTATATAAAATCTCTTCAATTCCAGCTTGAATGCAATACAGTCAAGTTAATAAGAGCATTAAAAGTCTCTGATTCGTAAGCATAGCATTCTTTGCGAGAGATTCACTTGTCACCATCATTCGCTAAAGTCTCTAGTGGTGGTTTGTTATGGGACAAGAAAGATGTGTGTATTGAAATTAAACAGTCTTTCTCGGATATTGATCCTTTACAGGTGAATCCCTTGCTTAGCCAATCTAAATATCAAGTTCTGACATTTTCATCCACCTACTAAATGTATGACATCATCTTTAATGAACTAGGGGTGCTCTTTTCCGAAATGAATCCCCCGAAGTTCGCTGGGAAATAGATGAAGATAGTCTAAGATACATAAGCAATTCATGAGCTGCAGTGAAATTATAGATTGCACAGTAGAGCAAGTGAATGTCTTTATTGGAAGATAAACTTTTAAGAACCGCGGGGCACGCGCTAAGTCAATTGAAAGATTAGTTGAAAGATCTTAGCAAGCCAACAAGCCTTCCTACCGATAAAGAAGCCGCAGAAGGTACATTAATCTTTATAGTCCGTATATATAGCAAACAATCTTCTCTTTGAATAATAGGGGCTCCTTGTCTAATAACAGAAGTTGGTCTGTCTTTTTGAGAACCAAAATCTAAATTTAAACTAAAGTAAAGGGTTCACTAATTCACCACAAAAACAATAACGTCCAATATTCACTCAATCTCGTTTGTACAGCAGCGACCCATGTAGCGAGTTGACGATGCTCATTCACTACAGCAGGGTCCTTTCGGTGATGGTAAGCATTTTCTCATCCTTTTAAAGTCATCGATCTCTCCGACTTTACAACAACCACTACCAAACCACCTTCTTGACAGTTTTCATCAATGTAAGAACTGCAAAGATCTTAAGACTCTCTTGTTACTTCACACCTCAATAAAACATCTTTCTCAATCAAATCAAATCTCGAACTCTTCCTATCCACTTTGATTCTTCAATACATCAAGATGGCTGACCAAGAAGAAGATTTTCCCAACAACTGGACTGAGAGTGATGTAGACGACTCATCACCAATAACCCCATGTACTCCCAATTTTCAGTCCCAGAGTCAGTTTCCGGGCAACAACAACCAGGGAATGGCTGTTTCTCCATCGCCTAGAGTCGATCAAATGTTCAACTCTGTCCGCATGCCAGATCGAAATGGGTACCATTTTGGTAACAATTTATACTATCAAGACGTTACCACACCTCCACAGCATGTATATGGCCATTCATCCATTCCTATGCGCTTACAAAGATATAACGGATTTCATTCGGAACCTGTACGAAACTACCAAGGCACGAATACTCCTCGAAACAACGAGTACGTGGGAGTAAGCAGCCCTCTGAATCCGTTTGCTCCTATGCCAAAAGTGAGCAGCAAAATTCCAGGCAGTATACTCAATCCAGCTGCACAAGAGTATACGAACTACAGCGATCCTGTACCGCGGCTTTATAACGGGCCACAAAGCTACAGGCCGTTTAATGATGGTTTCCGAGCACCTGTAGTAGGCACTGCTAGACAACAAGCAATGCCCCAATACAACAATTCTTTGCATGTGACTACACCAGCTGCATCGAATTTCTCTGGAGGTACCTATATGCCAACCTCTAGCCAGTC
Source organism: Botryotinia globosa (assembly GCA_014898425.1). Lineage (NCBI taxonomy): Eukaryota > Fungi > Ascomycota > Leotiomycetes > Helotiales > Sclerotiniaceae > Botryotinia > Botryotinia globosa. The sequence goes on along the minus strand of RCSZ01000008.1, from coordinate 2,276,027 downwards.
TCCGTCGACTGCTCAAGTCAGTGATGGATTGGGACAGAACTTCGAACAATCCCAAGTTCCACAATCACGGCAATGGAGAGCCAAAGGTTCTCCATTACCACGATTAACACCAGCAGGCAGGTCCGACAGTAGTGGGAGTGCCACTCCTGAGAACGACGACATTGCCATCCAACGAAAGCCAGCCATGGTACCCAAGAAGTACCCATTGCGTGCCGAGCATCTAATGCCCGGATGCATTGTCTGGTTATCGAACTATGAGGACGGACACGAGCCCATAGTATGTGTCCAGAATCATGAGTGCAACGACAAGGTCAAAGAAAAGGATGGCCGCAATCATCCGGTAATGATCTTGAGGATTAACCAGCGTTGTGGTTCGAACATCGTTGGTGACGTCATACTTGACGTTGCACTAGTAAGTCTTCACTAAACTACTTTCTTGTCTTGACCCCTTATTCCAAATTCTTGTCTGTGATAATCAGATAGACTCTACCATGTGCTCTTGTCCTTTTATCAATTTATCTGCATTCGCAGAAGCTCTACAGCGCTATCCAAATTGCTTTCCTAAGGATGTTACTAACAGTCGATCAATTTAGATGACAACTCTCGGTGGTCTACCTCTGAATCGGTACGTAAACAAGCTGCGCACGCTTGGACCGGATCCATCAATGCAATGGTATCTTCAAGAGACCATGCCACTGTCTTGGAGTCCGTTACAAACACCCCAGCTGAAGGGTGACAAGCTTGACGCCGTGCGGAAACACGAACAGAAACAAGAGTCGCAGCACCATGCTGAGCTGAATCAGCGCGGCAAAACCTTGTTGTTTCTCTCGCGGGGGAGCATGCAGAGACGGTCGTACATGCGTGTACATCACATCTACGCCGTCCCTATCAAGCAACTGCAAGCTTGCAGCCGGTACGCAAAGCTTGCCCACATGGTCCGCTTGGACGAGTCTGGATACCGGAGAGTTATGGAGGTCTTGAGACTGGTACCCGAGCCTTGGGAGTCCAGTATCGAGAGAAGCATTGCGGCTGCTCCGCAACGCCTTAAGAACCTTCGAGACGAGGAAATAGCTCAATTCAACGCCATTCAATTGGCTGAACGCCAACCTCGTCAAGATGAAGCTGTCATGCAGCAAGGCCCTAACGTTACACATCAAAGCCCGTTGGGTAATGACTCTGGCGTTGAGGCCGAGGGTCGCGAGTCCTGTTGAGGTACTCGCGACTCAATTACTTGGATATATGAAGTTCTTTTGCGTTCCACTTGTTCACACTTGTGGAACCCGGAGAACAACTTTTGCACACATACGATACTTATACGCGCACACGTGGTGTTGAGGGGTGAGATTCAGCTGTCTCGATGCAAGTCAGATCAGCGGGTAGGAATTAAGGATTTATTGCGAGGATCTGGTGATTGGGTAGAGCGGCGATGTTCAATTCACTCTTTGGAGTTTGAATTAGTGAAACCCTGGATATTTGATACAAAGACAAGTACCAAACATATTGAGGTTCTAATTCATTGAACAGGAGATATTATGGATACGTTATGGTTGGTGTCTGGAAAGATTACTATGGACGAGGGACGATGATAGGAACTGAGCGATCCAATATATGGACGTCGACGTCGCAAGTCAATGCATCAAACTCGAATAATCTTATTTCATCCTCCTGAGAATCTCGTACATCATGATTGAGTTTTGTGCATGTTATGCTAACAGTCAGACCGGTTGTAAATCTGGAAGACAACGTGATTGGACACACCTGATGAACCCACGTGATATCACCTTCTGAACATCATCGGTTTCCATAGACTGATGGACGACCCATCCAGTCTGTCCCCATTATTTGCCTTCACTCTCATTCGATCTTCTGTTCGACAGTAAGCCTCACCTTTCAATTACTATTCCCACCCCCTTTTGAAAGCTGAAGAAACCCCACCAACCCCTCTCGACTCACAAAACCAAAGCAAAATACCACAAAACAAAACTACTGCAGCTCCCAACACACGAGCGACATGACTCATCTAACAAAGCATAAGATGAGGCTGGAACCTTTTCCCAGACTTTTAGATTGGCCTGGTCGTGTCGTTTTCTGCTAAGGGTTTCCAGACGTGCGACTAATGCAAGAGCTCGAGATTCCCCACAAATACCTCCACACAAATGATGCCACGCATCAGACGACAATTCATCAGAGCTCTCCCGTCATGAACACGAACGCGTTGGGAGCCACGTCTTTCCAGAGTTCATGATCTGTAAAGAGTGCATACAATTTTGATACACTAGTATGGATTGTGCATCAGAGGCGAATTTCATGTGATGTGCGTCATTTTAGAACGCAGTTCGAATCATGTAGCCAGCATCCATGGTAAGATGGTCTGACTTATATGGTTATAGATACCATAGCCCCTATAGTCGGGGAAGTGTTTTGATACTTACTATGGAATGATATCACTATTCCATCGAGCCTAGAAGTCACATAAAAGTCTGATGCCAAGAAATTGGGAAAATCTGATAATTTCAACCTAAAGTGAATGAAAGACGACTGCTGGTATTAAATATCAGACTATCGCAACTCAGGGGTATCACCGAACACGAAGCTCATCCCGGGTTCTGAATATCTCGCCCCCCCAATTTGGACCTTCTCAATAGCTGTCCTAATCTCTCTCTCCTCTTGTCTACTAAGTTGCACATGCAAGGCCTCCATATTTTCTTCCAAGTACTTGATTTTCTTTGTACCTGGAATTGGGATAATATCATCGCCTTGGGCAGCTAACCATGCTAATGAGAGTTGTCCTGGTGTAACACCTTTCTCAGATGCGATCTTTGCCAGCTCCTTTACAAGCACAAGGTTCTTTGGGAAATTTTCTTGGGAAAAACGAGGGGCGCTGAGTCGGAAATCATTAGGCTCAAAGTCAGCTCTGGATTTAATTTGGCCTGTGAGAAAACCACTAGTGATAGGTTAGCATGCTGTATGTAGTTTTGAGGACTTTTGTGATTGAGGGCATACCGGCCGAGAGGTGAATAGGCAACGATGGCAATGCCAAGCTGGCGACAAGTCTTCAAGACTTCGTTCTGTTCAATATCCAAAGCAAATGGAGAATATTCAACTTGCACGGCATCGATGTGGTGTACTTTCACTGCACGGCGAATGGTCTTTGGACTGACTTCAGAGAGCCCTAGATATCTGATCTTTCCCTCTCTATTTGCATAATCATTAGCATGGATTCAACGACGTGTGTTGGTGGGTGCGACTTGCCTCTTCAATTCAGCCATTGCCTCTACTGTCTTTTCGATGGGTGTCTTCATATCCACTCTATGGCAGTAGTATAGATCGATGGTTTGAACACCCAGTCTTTGTAAACTCTTTTCGCACGCAGCTTTAACGTATTCCGGACTGCTATCACAGGTGCGAGATCCATCTGCATTGGTTTTGAAGGCAAATTTGGAGGCCAAGAATATTTGATCTCGCTTTCCTGTGCGTTTGAACCATTTTCCAAGTAGATCTTCGGAGTCGGCATACATATCTGCGGTGTCCCAGTTCGTCTGTCCGAGTTCGTAAGCGCGATCGAGGACCTTGAAACGCTCTTCATCGGATTCGGTGCTGCCACTGATGAAGAGTCAGATAGGTTCATCAAATTGAAGATATTATACTGTGTGAAGCCACTGTATGAAGAAGGGTCCGTGAAACTCACTAGAAAGCACTTAAGCCCATGGTTCCGAAGCCTTGGGCAACTACCTCAGGGCCATATCTGCCCAGTTTACGAGTTGGAAGTCGAGGCATTTTAGATATTTGTATGCGAATATGCTGTCTGTATTTTCTTCGAAGTAAACAGGTTTTCGATCGAGGAGCCAGGAGACTTATGAGGCGGGAACCTCTGCTCTCTTTATACGTAACCCCTCGTTCGTCCCATATCTCCGTTTTCGTCACCTAACTCCATTCCAAGGCTAACCCCCACCATAAGCGTCGGAATTACATGCAGAATTACATAATCTTCGACCAAACATTGTTGTCCATGTATGCAAAGTTCTATTAACGACGACAATGATCTCCATTCGATTTGGTTTAGTGGGTTTGGTGGTGATGTGGTGATGGGTATGAGGTGATGACGATTTAAAGTTTTAGCGTACATATTTTGAGTGGCGTCTCCTCGGAAGAGCCCCTGTAAGTGCGGATAATTTAAATTACCCCACCTGGAATCTGGTCAAGCACATCAATGGATTTCAAAGCATGTGAATTTCGAATCACACAAATCACATATACCACACCAATCGGAGCAGATCAGGTTAATATTTTGAGCTGAGTACTGTAGAGGGGTTCTATCTCTACGACTTGGTCAGAGGTACAGCTCAAATAACTGTTCAAGCCTGCCTCTAAAAGCTAGGAAACGTCAATGATACAGTACATGTATGAGAGCTTCGTGGCCTATCCTAACTCTGCAAGTTTCCACAGTGGCTCCGGAAGTTTGAAATCACAACAAGAAAGCTATAATAAATCCCCAAAATTCCTTTGGTGTTTTCTGAATCTTCTGGCTCTGGGGTGTCGCTAGCTTTCCATGGGGGGTGACCGGAGAAAATACAATATTCTTTGCTTTGCACTCTGCAATAAGCTTCGTCAAGAAAGGGATCTTCTGGCTCAATTCGCAATGATTCTCAAAATCTTCACATTTGTATTTAAGACTAGCGTCATCCCAAATTAGTTCGATCTTTCGCAATTCAGGAACATATTCTTCCTTTTCGGCGACGATTATAGAGTTGTTCCAAGCTAACAACATCGTGTTCGTCAAAGAATGGTTTGCATACCAAAATCCTCAAACCGGGCGGCAAGAAATTGATCAACTGAGATATATCCTCAAATGAGTTTTCGCTTGACCATTTGGAAGGAGATGGCGAAAGCTTTGTAACCTGTAGTCGTTCGAATTGAGACAATGATAGGGATTGGTCATCCGGTATACGAGAAACGAAACTGACGTCGACGTATTTTAATGAATTTTTTGAAGATATTAATCCTTTTAATATATTGTCAACATAAAGAGGTATGTCGTCGAATTCATCCATGACGTCGGGGCTTCCACTCAAATAGAATCTTTGAATGCCTGTGAAACGCCCAAGGAAAGTGGCAATGTCATCGCTAAAGTAGCATGAAACGAAGTTCAGACTCTCAATATTGGGTATCGGTGCTACGCATTTTACCCTACGGCTGTTCATGCAGGAAAGATGCCACATCGAGACAACCTTGAATCTTTTCACAGATCTTAAAACCATAAGTGGCATGATGGAATCCAATCTTGTTCTTCTATGGCAAAAATCGGGTGCAATTGTTATGCTTTCTAAATTTTCAAGCACCCTTAGAGAAGCGATGTCTGGAGATTCAGTCCTCTGATCTTCTCCGAGTTGAGCTATGAAACTACTAAATGTAGAGACTTCGTAATGACTTCCCTTCAAAGTTAATCCATGCCACCGGCGCTCTTCTCCCAGTGTTGGAAGTCCCAGCACCCTTAATTTTGGAACGAGGCAAAGAAGTACTGTTATCAAACCCCAACATAATATTTCCATCCAAACAATGCCCTTCCAGGTAGAGATATTCCAAGAACTCAGCTTGTTTTACACCAGTGTAGGCAATAGTATACTATAGTGAAACTGTAGCGTGTATTAGCATATTGATATTGTAGCTAGTATATATAAAAAGGAGGTTATATTACTCTCGTATATATTCATATATTTAAAGAATACTAGCAATATATTGAAATACTAGAATCCAATATAAAAATCTATATTCCTATTCAAATTAGATTAGAAATAAAGGATTTCATATCAATTCGAATAAGGAATGGAATTTTATTATTTAATATGAATTAAGAATCTCTTATTTCTAGTTTAATTTGGATAGGAATGTATATTTTATATTAAATTCTAGTATTTCAGTATATTGTTAATAGTATTGAATAACTAAATGATATTGAATACTTTTAATAGTATTGGATTCTATACCATATACGTACATATTTCAAAAAAATTCGATACGCATTACTAAACTAACCCGTATACGAAATACGGGAAATACTATTGCCTACACTGTTTTGCACTAACATAGCCTTTTTGAAGAGATCAAAGGAATTTGTCTTCCACGGGGCTGGGTGACACAATTCATTCCAGCTAAAGTGGCGTAGGTCGAGCCAACAAATGCTGGGTCCAATCACCGATCTTTTGAGAATAGTGTTGATCGGTATTTTTAACGATTTCCGATTTCCAACTGTACAGTGAGAGTATAGTAATTCAATGCACATAGCATAATATCGACTGGAGCATCGTGCTAGCCCTGCAAGGGAACTTTGCGGTAAACATATTCCAATACCAATGATGAGCTCCTGCGCTAAGTCATTAATTGTTGTAGGCATGTTGCTGTGCGATGAGGGATCTTTGCTTAACGAAATGATATCCAGAGGGATATTTTGCAATGGATGTATGTTTTTTTGTTATTCTATTATTGTAGTGATGATCAAACCAGCCGAGTTGACAAAGTTTGTTTCGTCCAGCTGTACCTACCAAAAAAAATCATCAGATTAAAGGCAGGAGCAAAATAGTGACCTGATCTTGGTCTCTGAATGAGGAGATCACAGTTTGCTTTCATTGTGAAGAATCAACATGAAAGCTTGGAAAAGTCTTTCGAAAGAACTGTTCTTCATAATTTCTAGTCGGATTCGGAAAGCACTGAAATATTGAATTAGGAGAAGCAAATCACAAAATTGAGACATCAAGGCTATATACATGATTCGTAATTTTGAATTTTGCAAGCTCAAAGTATGAAGAATTTCCAAATTCATGGGACTAGTTCATTCCTAACGTCAGAATTGAACTACACTCTTACTTTTCCATCGATGGTACAATTGGGAGCAATATTGGTCTCATGAAATTTTCAGGATAATTTCATTCTCCTCGCATTGAGCTGAGAGTTCTGCCAAGAAGGGGTGGTGTCGGTATAATCCACATTCTGTATGGCTTGCGAAGGAGCGAGGATCGTGCCCTAGAAAATACTTGAGATGAAGCTCCTCCAAACTTGTCGTACCCTCCTTCACTTCTTCCACCAGCCTTTTCATGCGCTGTACCATACTATTTAGACTACACACGCCTATTCCTTTGCAATTGAGTTTTAGCGATTGCAGTTTATGAGGAAATATATGATTCAAAGCCGAGCCTAAAATTGGTCGCGTGGCATTATTTGTAGCCGGTAGAAAAGTCCAAACGCTGATCTCCAATATCGTGAGAGCTGAGAAATCTCGTAGGACCGAGAAGTCCGAGGTTCTCTGTGCATGAGTACCTAGAATCACTCGCAAGGCTTTCAAAGTATGCTTGAGATGAGACAGTCCTTCGATAATCTTTCCAAAATCAATGCTGTACTCATCTTCTTCACCGTAAAGCTGCCATGGATGTGCGTCGAAATTGAATATTTCCAAGTCTCTCAAACTTTTGAGGAACGGGATGAGATATCTGGTAGAAATTTGGGTGGCAATTATATTCAATAGTAGTAATGTCCAATTTTCCATGAATTTTGCGTAGTTTGGTCTGTTCGGTCTACCCAGCCTGCTCGAAATAATTAAAAAGTGCAGAGTGAGTGTCTTTAGCATTGAAAGCTGAGGAAATTCCTGTATTGATCCGCTCTCATATGATGCCTCGAGAGTTAGGTTGTGCAGAGCACTCATTGGACCGTTGGGCAGTTTATATCGTGTCTTGGGTTTCGAAGCGACTAAAGCAGTATAACAGAAAGAACGAAAATCCAGTCGTGCTTGTGGAGCAGCAAAACTAGGAGAGGAGAGCTTCTCCAGCCATCAAGCTCAGTGATTTGCAAAGGCCTGTAAAATGATGGCGAAAATCGTGTATAAAATACTTCTGCAATTGAATCATGAATCCAGATACTAAATGTCGATTTCATTATCTATTGTCACCTATTGTGAACGAAATCTGGAAGTGTTCATCTCCGAGTGAAGAAGACTTGCGCAAGGGAAAAAAGCGCAAGTGAGATTCGAGACTGTGAGATAAGGATAAGATACTGCTTTCAGCAAGTGCTCTCTGTATATGACGTCAAGTGTCCGCCGTGTGATATAAGGTGTAAGATCCCGAGACTTCGATTTACTCCACAAGTTTTGAGCCTCGTCTGCATGCAAGAAGGAACGAGTCTTTAAAATTGTATCTAGTGAATACATCCACCTGAAATCAACTGTTGGGGTCACATGCGTAGCTAATGCCTTCAACCTCACCCTCGGAGCTTCTCTGAACTCTTTCAGAGGTAGTCACACAAATATGTCTTCAATTGCTTAGAGCAGTGTGCTGCGTAACTCAAAAGAAATTAGTCATCGCACGCCGCGGAATAAATGAAGGGTTTTCAAAATATGGAAAATCTCCAGAATCGTCCTCAACTGTTGCCATTGGTCGTTTTCCACCTCTGACATTCATCTTCGTGGCATCAGGTATCTCAGTTCTCTCGAATTGTTCCTCGGCCGTATGTCGGCTTTGACTCTTGACTCCAGAGCTTGTATTATACGTATCGTTTAAACATCGATTTGCATTTGAATGATTGTTCTCGTCTGTGGTCTGCGCTGCTGCTGCCTCAGCCTCTTCGCCTGCTGGTGTCCATTCCAGTAAGAGCTGTTGCACAATATTGTCTTCAGCACATTCGGTCCCTGATGATCCATAGGGATTGTACGATTTGCCATCATAGTGATCAGGATAATATGCCGGTCTTCGATCGAATGGAATGACAGGCTCCTGTAAAAATTGGTGGGATGGAAAATTATAAGAAGTTAGCCGAGGTGGTGGCTGAGGTGATGGTGGTTGGAGTCTTCTGGATCTGCTCCAATCATTGTATGCTCCACTAAAGGTTTCCGGCTGAGGTACTTTATGGTTCGTTTCATAACTTTGTCTCCAGTTGATACTGTCAGACACAGTTCTTGCCACTGAGGCCGCTCTTCTAGGCGGAGAGTTGCTTAGTCGACGATTGGGCGCAGAGGATCTTTCAGCAAATGAATGTGCAGGTTGGTTGTTATATTGTTGTAAGGAACTTCTTTCTGGTGATGACGGCCTCAAATCATCAGATGATGCTTCAATTCTTGGAGATGATGGCCTTGCCGGACTCCTTCCAGCAAATGGATTTGTACGAGGGCCATATGTTGTGGATTTTCTCATGAAAGGATTGGTGGTATTCCTACCACGAAGCGAGGTTCTCAACGGTGAATGTGATCTTGAATCGTTATCTGATGAGCTGCTTTCGAGCAGTGGGGACCTTGATCTATAGTATCTTCTACGCAATCCGTGTCTTGGATGATCATCATATGTTGAATTTCTGCCCCGTCCTTTGACCAGTGATTGAGGAAACCTTCGGTAGGGTACTCTTCCCACCACATGAGTTCGTTGTGGAGGTTCATCATCTGAGCTGGAATGACTATTTGATTCGTAAAGCTCAGAATTCCTTATTCCCCGTCGTAGAGATATTCTACGACTTTCTGCAAAGCTCACGTGCCGCCTACCATTGTAGCTCTCATCATCACTCACATCATCTCTATCTCCGTAATCTTCGTCCCAGGGTTTTGTTCTTTTGAACTTTCCCGATAGATTTTTGTTTAATGTTGGGAAGTTTGTTTGTTTTTCTGGCTGTGGTTGGTTGAAGTTGTGTTCTTTGTCGTAAGCTTCACATCTGTTGGGTGCCCCCAAGGTGCTGTAGGCCTCGGTAACGAAGCGTCTCCTAGCATAAAATTCCGAGGGGCTCGACGTCGGATAGAAGTCCTTGCGTAATAAAAGATAGGCCCTTTTCAAATTAGCAATTGAAGACATAATTTCTAGGGATCACAGAAGAAAAGAAAGTTTACTTTTTGATAGCAGCAGCATTCGCATTTGTTGGGATCTGCAAGGCTTCGTAATAATTGCCAAAGGTTCTCTCGGAGTTAGAGGGATCAATATCAGACGTGTCAGATATACATGAAGTACTTCTCAGTGACTTTGGGGAGCTCGGAAGGATAGGTTCCGTGTCTTTAGTGCCGGGGGTTATAAATTCCAGGCATGTTGTTGGAGGAGATTTCAGCGATTTTGTAAAATCAACGTTCTTAAGACTCGAAGTTGTTTGTGTATAATCGACACCTCTGTCTTTCAGCGTTGATGAGGAACTCACAGTCCAACCACTATTCTCCGACCTTGAGGTGTTATCTGCTGATTCGTTTGAAGCTCCCACAAGATATACTGTGATTGATAGTATTCCATCACTTGTAGGGCTCAAACACTTCCCATAGACGACTTCGAGCTGCGCAAGGGTCATATGATGCTACTATTGACTTCGTTGTTTGATTCAACTATCTTTTGAACCAGTTTCTGCTGTGGCACTGTGAGATCCAAAAGCTTCGCAATGACTGTCCCACTACTTGTGCTTAGCTCTAAAATTCTTCCAAGTATGTGTCTTCCTGAGAAATGCTATTTGACTCCATGAGTGTTTACCCAATCAGGCGATTGAAACGAAGTTTCAATAAAAGCTGGGTGAATTGTGTATGCACAATAAAGACAATCTCTATCGTCCATAGCTCGTGAGATGAGTTCCCCAAGCTGCTGGAGACCCAGAGCATTACCATTACTACTGTCTCTCGTGTCTGCTCGAGTTGGTGCAGATCTGTAGTCGAGGCCGAAATCTGGCGCCATATCAAGGTGAGCCAAAGGCTTGTTAATGATGATAGCGATATGGCCCTTTTCGCCCCGCGACCACAATCGACTGGAATGTTTTTCCACTTCTTTGAGGCTTATGAGCGCTTTCCTATAGTTTTCCTGAGGTTTCAAAACGTGGGTCAGACTAGCGGTCTCGGCAGATTCAAGAAAGCAATATTCCTTCCACCAATCCTGCTGGGGAGTTTGCGACAGCATCCGCTCTATCTCTAATTTGCGTAATTTGAAATTTCTAACGGTAGGTATCTGCTGATAGCTCTGACCCTTGATAAAAAATGCAGTAAGAAAGGTACCTTCTGGAATCATCCTGCCAATGTCATCCTCCACAAGATTATTGCGTCTGAGAATGTGTTTGAAGCCACCGCTCTTGACAAAGCTGTGCTTTGAAAGGTTGCTCTTCGATGATTGGTTAGTGTCAGCCTCAGAACGTCTAACATCGCTTAAAGAATTGGAAATTTGAGATGCCGGATGATTGGTGGGGAGCTTTCTGAAATTCGACGATGGCGAACAATTCGGGTTTGAATTATCGAATAATAATTCCTTTCGCTTTTTTGGTATCTTCACTGAATTAGTTTCGATATTCTGTTGAGAACGACGTTTAGTAGATGATGAGGATGAAGTTTCTATTGATGCGTCTGATGCTCTGCTTTGAGGGATGATTTTATCCTGAGACCCATTGCTTTTGTTCTTGTCTGAGAATTTATCCATCATCGGCAGATTCATTGCCTCTGGTGATTCAGGGATCTCTTCTTTTCTAATGGCAAATTGTTCGTATGTTCAGCAATCGGGCTGATCAGTGGTACCGCGAAGTTGTGTCTGATTAGATAAAATGGGCGCCAAGGCAGCGAGCACCTTTGCCGCTACCGTCTCTAGAGTATCATCGAGAGTTACCCTAGGAGGTGTGTCGTAAAAACATGTTTTCGGGATGATAGGATTCTCCAACTCTCCTATCATTCCTGGCCGGAGTTCATCTAGATCTCCAGAAAGCAGGTCATAGTGAACGGCTTGTGAGCCTAAGTTTTGCGCTTGGCTTATCTCATCGATGCAGAGCGTAGTCGGTTGTTGCTGTGTTGTGATATTGTCACCAAAATCGATGAGATCCTCAGAAGCATCATGAAGTGAACCAGGATTCTGCTTTGAATTTTCCGAAACGGGCATATTTGGTTTCAGATTAAGCGTTATTTCTGGCTGAAGCTGTGTGGTCTGCAGACTATGAGATTGCCATGGCACACTCTGGCCTAATGTATTGCGCGGATCGGTCGTTTTATCTTTTACTTCAATGATGTTGGTCTCCATCACTGGCTTTGAAACGTTGCTGGCTTCATTGCGGCCAGCTTGGTAATTGGCCGATGGCGCCTGAAAAGCCTGTGATGGAACAAGTCCTTGATTGTTACTAGAAGAAACCTTGGGATGCCAAGGTTGGGCGGAGGCTCCGGGGTTCATGCGTTCGCGCCCCTTTTGAATTGGGGGGTTTATCTTGCCATCGGGGTACCTAGAAACTTTTTCAATTGGACTCTCTTCGTCTACACTCATGGAAGCTTTTGTACTTTGCTGGGCCACTGTGGAAAGATTGTCCATGTCTCTGTCTCTTGTCTTTCCGGCTAGCATAAAATTATCTGAATATATCTTCGTTTCACAATTTCCCATATCACTCGTAAGTTCAGGTTTTAGTCTCGCTTCAGCATCATGATGTGCCATATAACTCTTAGCGGCATCTAATGTTTCATTGCCAGGGTCCACGGCATATTCGGTTGTCGATTTGTGGATAAACCTGGCATTTGTTTTCCCCTTGGATTCTTGGTTTTGCAGAAAGCTGCTCTCGACCCCGGCATTCATTTTCAAAACAGAGTTCAGCGGATCATCTGGAACAGCTGGAGGAATGACTCTGCGAAAGGATGCGTTTTCTCTTCGATTTAGATGTTGAAAAGAATTCTGTGGAATATGGGTAGAACGATTATCAACATATCGTATCCCACTGGCTACAGGAATAAGATGTTTTCTGTCGGTTGGATTGATGAACCGATTGATCAAATGTTCGGTTTCGTAATCATTCATTCTAGGATGAAACATATAGTTTGTCGCTTCTGGGCGCATTCCAACTACTTGCTCGATATCACGCGAATTCATGTCATATGGTGCAGCAGACATTGCATTGATAGAACTTAGTCCTCTACACTTGTGTAAGCTCAATTTCAGATTGGCGAATAAAGATCTAGACTTACGATCGAGGCCCATTCAATCTGACGCTGATAACTGTGAAAAGCAAATTCAAACTCGCTTGAAGTTGATAAAGCTCTGTTGCATATTGGAGAAGCTTGTGTGTTTGTAACGGGGACAGGTATCGTGTAATCCACGATTCTCTGAGTTTGCGGACTTTCGCTGAAGTTTCATCGACTTTAAGGAATTGCGAAGGCCTTGTTGGATCAAATTTTACATCCTCTTTGTATTCATTCAGCCCATTGGCAATCTTGAGCTCCAATTCGTTTGAGTCGTCCTTGTGCAAGACCCATGCCTCCACTCTCCAAAATACCTTTAAACAATCGTCTGTGATACCTTGAATGTGTCTGATTCCGCGCGCATTAAGTGTCGCCTTTTGCCCTAACTTTGAGTGCTCGGTTTCCTGTTTCAGAAAATGATTGACGTATTCGAAGGACATACTTGCAGCATCAATGTTTCTTAATGTTGCTTTTAGATTCTGGGCCGCTGCGCCAGCATCAGTCGCGTACTTTGTCAGGATTTGTACTAGTTGGACGCCAAAACTTGCAATACCAATTGCTGAGCTTGCAGCTCCCAATATTGTAATAGGGTCCATTAAGCTGTCGTTATATCGGACGTTCTCACCACCAGAAAAGAAATGAGCCAATCTCTTCAAACAATTACTCTTCAGCTTTCTTTGATCAACTTTATAATTATTGTCCATCAAGGCTCGGGGCTGAGCAAATAAGCTGCATGGTAATATCTTATCTGCCTAGGTACTTATCTGTACGAGAGAAATGGGCGGAGTTCTGCAAAGTTCTAGAGAGCTTTGTAAATGAGCCTTGATGACTGCATGAGTGTGACCCTGTTGATCAGACACGTAAGCTTTCATCTTCGAAAAATTGAAAACGACATCCGAAGCACTTATTATACTGCAGGTCAGACTTTATAAATTTGATTTTCGTGTGAATTCTAAACCAGATTTCCACCAATCTCCTGCCTCTGGCACCAGTGATTAAGTAGTGCAAGGTGGCCAAAGCATGTCAATGTGCCCTCTTGACATTATACTCATCAACTACTAATGATTCCGCAACACGACATCTGTCGTGAACAGAATTGATCTGGTTAATAGACATCACCTGGTCCATTACTACTGCGCCTTGATCGACTGCAGGTTGGAGCCTTCTGAGTGTTCATTTTGAGCCAATTTAAGCCTAACGTTGCTGAGAGCCTTACCCCGCCTGTCGGATAAAGTCGAGGTCAAAGGAGCCGCAGGGACTCTTTGTGCATTTGAAAATGATTGATGTTACATCGCGCGAACTTGAAAGTTCGAGAAAACGAATTCCCGGGGTTTTGGTAGACTTCATAGATCAGCTCCCGACTGTGTTGTTACCTTTTGTGATTCCCTCCACTATATTTCTAGTCTTCTCCACCACCACTATGAAATCCTCATCCTCGGTATCAGCAAACCTAACCATAGCGCCATGCGTCTTCCTCAATCTGACCACGACTTCAAGCTTGCCCTCCCCATCTTCACTCTTCTCTTCTTTTCCACCCATCCCATCTGAATGCCCGACCTTCTCTTCCTCGCTTCCCACCTCTTTAAACCACACAATATCCCAACCTAAATGCTCACACACTGGATCAAATCTCTCACTCCCCATTTTCAGCCAAATCATCTCTTTCCTCAATTCCTGCATCTCGCTACTTAATGTGGCTTCTGGCAACGCAAGCACCATGCTCAGATTTTCCAATCCCATGTTTTTGGCTACGCCGAAGAACAAAAAAGCGTGGGTTGAAACTTGGATATCACTAGAAGGCGGAGCGATGGATATTGCCTGATTTCGTTAGCAAAATTCATTTCTCAACATAAAACGTGGGAGCAATACGAAACATGTCGGATCGACAGAGTACATACAGCCCGTAATAAGGGACCCCCAAAACTGTGCGCACACCAAATTATTTTCCTTCCTTCACTGTTTGTCTCAGTTCTTAACTCTCCAATGCTCTCCATTAATCCAGCACCGATGACTTCGACGGGATCTCGACGTGCATATCCATAACTGAGTACTCGAATCTTCACACCTGGATATGTTTCCAACATCCCAGGCAAAAGATCGCGTAACCAAAGTACTCCATTATCTCTGTTTGTCCAGGAATTGATGGGATGGCCATTTTGACCGTGAATGGCTATGATGCTGGAAATGTTAGTTATCGATGATGAAAGAAGAACATAGAGACATACTCAATAGTTGCATCGGGAGAATCATAGATCATTTTGAGACCAATCGATGATGGATCTTGGGGTACTATCGGCACGGGTTTGGATGGTGGTGGCTGTGGATCATTGTTATTGTGTTTGGAGATCTTCAATCGAAGTTTACCGAAAGCTTTCTTCATTATGGATTATTGGTATGATTTGGAGTGATTCTTTTTGATTACGATATAATTTCTTCAGAGTGGGCATGTAGATCGCCAACGACGAAATATATAGAATAGATCACGTCGATATTTGGGACGATTTGAATGTGTTTTGGAGCGCGTTGAGGCAATGGCGTATGCGTTGATTCCCTACGGCATCCTCGAACATACGATTATCCGATAACAATGATGTACACGAGTAATATCAGGGCTTGGAGCTTGGATCATTTCTGAGCCGTACATGGTGACAGTGATGTGGGTGGCGATGGTAGATGAGCCAAATTGGTGCATGGCTGTTTTGTTGGAACTAGAAAATCCGTGGAATCGAGTAACAAAACGTGTTTGACCAATAGCATTTTCGTGTACGAGTATATATCAAGGTCATAGTTTGAAGATGTTCTACGAAGTAGAGATGTTCTGCTATTATGGGCCGGTCCGAAGAATCGTAGAAAGGCCACGAGAAACAAGTTGCCAGACGAGCCAGAGTGGAGATCAGATGTTCCACTTTACTATCACGTGACTTTGGTCAATTTATCATCAGCTTCGCGACTGGTTCTCATGACTGAACATGCAATGCAATGTCAGCTATGAAAATAGGGTACAGCATCCTTAGTAATGTTGTACAGGTCGCACGATAATTCAGCTATCAGGAAATATCTCCGAGTCCAAACTCTTCGGAGCCATCACGTGCAACAAACAGAAGAGCGGAAATATCACCCCCTTCATCGCCCCTCGCTTCATCTGGACGTTCTTTCATAAGACAATTTCACGGTTCACAATGCAAAAAACTTGAACCTAGAGTCCGGACGTCTAGAGAAAAACAAGAGTCAAGAGCCGACGATAGGTCATCATTTCACGAAGTGGAGTATCCAATCTAATCCAATTTTACACAATTCACCATCGGAAGTCAGATTCACCGATAGCCATTCCATCTTTGCAAACCAATTTCTTGCCTAGGTACTAACAGCAGACCGCTATTATCTGATAGCACGCGGGCACTTCCTTTTCTGGAAGATTCGAAAAAGGTACCAGAAGCTAGTTCATAGTTCGACATCTGACATTGGTGCGAAGCCTTTACATTAGGAGGGATACCGCCGTTTTGAAATTAATCATAAGCTAATGTAAATGTTCGTGGCCAACACATTATTTGAGAACCACTATGCTATGGCGAAAAACGCCTCGGTGTACAAATTGCCAATTCTCATCAAGTCTAGGCGAAAAGACGTTCTCTAACGTTATCACATTGAAGATCCTCGTGCTACTGAATTGCCGTATGTGATCAATTGCAAGTAATTTTCACCACTCAAAATTCACTTCCTGAATAACATTCTCCATGATTGGTTGTTGAATATTCATGCATGTTATCCGAACAACGCCTACGCTATCGCTCGACCACTCGAGCCACTCACCAGGCATTTAATGTTGCCGGGCAGTTCGTCGATCCCCGCTATTACTGACTAACCCTGAAAATATTTGAAAACCGTAACTTTAACTTCCAATTCGAGGATTCTTTTCCCCTCCAACCCAGGTCAAAGTGTGATCAAACACCCAAAGACCTGGACAATCATACCCCGCATTCTCTAGTCCTGCACGAAAGCAGTTGGAAGTTGGAAGTGGAACGACAGGCAGCATAAGAATCCTGGGGACCCCAAGTTTAGAAGATGGCTCTATCTTCAGCATCTGACGATCTGGCCGCACAGTCGGATACCGATAACACGATGGGCAAGATTCACAATCACGATCACATTGGAGACAATGAGAAACCTCTCCATTTCCCTGAAGGGGACCATCTCAAAGCCTCGTCATCAATGGAACAGATGATTAAGGATGCGAAAGCATCAACGGAAAAGGAGCATAACATGTCACTGCTTCAGGGAATCAGACTGTATCCTAAAGCTATCGGATGGTCTCTTTTGATCTCGACATGTATTGCTATGGAGGGATACGACGTGTGTTTACTGAGTAACTTTTGTAAGTTCAATAGACTCCAGACCCCCAAGATCCATGATACTGATCTTTTAGATGCATTCCCTCAATTCAATGAAAAATACGGCGAACAATTACCTGATGGCACATGGCAGGTGCCAGCTAAATGGCAAGCAGGTTTGAGTAATGTAAGTCAATAATTGCGTCATCAAAGGTCGGAATTCAGTTACTCACGTGTCAAATAGGGTGCAAATGTTGGTGAAATTATTGGTCTATTTATCAATGGTTGGGTGTCTGAAAAATTTGGATACCGATACACGGTCATGACTTGTTTGAGTTTAATCATTGCGTTTACGGCAATCTTTTTCACTGCTCAAGACGTCATTGCGCTAGAAGTTGCTGAAGTTCTATGCGGTATTGTAAGTCCACCTCAACTCAACCTCGTCGGAACTTTTGTTAATATTTGAATAGCCATGGGGAGTTTTCCAAACACTCACTATCACTTATGCATCAGAAGTCTGTCCTCTTGGACTTCGTGGATACCTTACTACTTATGTTAATTTCTGTTGGGGACTGGGCCAAGTCATTGGTATTGGCGTTATCAAATCTATGTTACCACGGACTGATGAATGGGCTTATAAAATTCCTTACAGTCTCCAATGGATGTGGCCAGTTCCACTCTTAGTTGGCATCGCACTCGCTCCAGAATCTCCATGGTGGCTTGTTCGAAAAGGAAGGGTTGCAGAAGCTAAGAAATCGCTTCTTCGATTGACCAGTTTAAACAAGGAAACTAACTTTGATGCGGACGAGACTATTGCGATGATGGTTCATACTACGGCAATTGAGGAGAAAATCACAAAAGGAGCAAGCTATATGGATTGCTTCAGGGGTGTAGACAGACGTAGAACTGAGGCAAGTTCCCGGTGAAATGATATGGAAGGATCAGAAGCTAACGTTCAACAGATTGTCTGCATGGTATGGGCAATGCAAAACCTTAGTGGAAATTCTTTTTCGGGCTACTCCACTTATTTCTTGCAACAGGCCGGACTACCTACCTCGACATCCTATGACTTTGCTCTAGGTCAATATGGTATTAACATGGCCGGCGTTTTTGGAGCCTGGTTCCTCATGGGCTTGGGAATTGGTCGAAGATCTCTCTACCTTTATGGTCTTTGTATCTTGTGCAGTATGCTTTTTATTCTCGGATTCCTAGGTCTCGTCCCAGCTGCACATAAAACTGAGGCATCGCTTGCTACTGGCTCTATTATGTTGGTATGGGCATTGGCATACCAACTTACCGTCGGCACGGTTTGCTATTCTTTGGTCTCTGAGTTGTCTACAAGAAGACTTCAAATCAAAACTGTCGTTTTGGGCAGAAATTTGTATAATATTGTGGGTATTGTCTGCAGCGTTATTACGCCATATATGCTTAACCCTGGTGCTTGGAACTGGAAAAATTATGCAGGATTCTTCTGGGTATGTTTATATAATATTTTCCCCCATCATTTCGATGAGTACTGTAGACTAATACCAAATTCTAGGGCGGAATCTGTTTTCTTTGCATCATCTACACCTACTTTCGTCTTCCTGAACCTCAAGGCCGCTCATTCGCTGAACTCGATCTACTGTTTGAGAGAGGCATCAGTGCGAGAAATTTTGCAACTACTAAAGTGGATGTTTTTGATGACGATGTGAGTGTGGAGAGTACGAGTGCTGCGGTAAAGAATTATGATGAGAAGAATGCTGCTGGCGCCAGGGCACAGGATATTGGAGCTTCATCGTGAAATCTTGGTGTAAAATTCAAGATTCAAGTGAATTATAAAGAGAGGAATGTGATAAGAGGAGCAATATGACGACACGATGATGAGTGGGCGGACATTTTCAAGGAGCCTAATGACGAAATGGCAAACGGCGAAATATGAGCGCTGCGGTGGATAAGAAAGGAAAAATATATTGCGTCTACTTCAGAGATTGAAGAACGGATATGGCGTTAGGACTTGTAGATATAGTGATGATAATGCATGCGATTGCTGATCGATGGAAGGGAAGTAGTTGGATATGTTAAGATATTTTAATGCGATGTAGATAATACTCATTTATTAATACAATATACACAGCTTTATTTCAACCCCATGTCTTTTTGTCCCAGCCCATTTGCGAACAATCAGGGAAAGATATGGCAAGTGTGCATTTTCAGATTGGTGCAGCCATCTCTCACTTTCTTATTAATGCCAAGCACCGTCTCCAGATCCGAGAGACCACAAACAAGATTGTTTAGTTGGGGATGCAGCTTTGAAAGAGAGCGGAGTAGTCTGAGACCGAGGCCATGTTATAGTTTGCTGCTTCTTACTCGATCTGCTGACGCGGTCATGCCGAGAGAATTATGACAGAATCCATATTTTCGGGATGATAAGACATTGGGACGAGAATGCGCGACGAGATAATCAAGTTGAAGAATATTAGCTGCGAATCACATCCATAACTTTTCTCCATTTTTATTCCTCACGAGAAGATCTTGTTTCAGAAAACCTTTCACAATCATGTAAGTTACTCTATTCAGAATCTGCGTTCTATGAAACAAATATGCCACTACGAGTCTGAAGTCGATGCCAAAAGCAGATCTATCTGAGATCTCAATCTGCGAGCAGAAGCAGCCCTATTCGGGTGCGGCAAGTTTTTCACCGTCAATGTTATACTATGATGACCAAGTTTTCTTGTCATCCCTAGCTATTTCACTATTGTCGGGTTAGAGCATCGTCTTATTTCATCAGCAATACTTCTCAATGGTATTTTCACTATCATACTCGCCAAAGCTCTACTACAATCAATTACAATCTCGAATTCCGTGGTCATCTTGACAATTTGCAGATTCCGTTCTAGATGTCTCCCAAATGCTCGTACACTACGAGAGCAAGTCGAGCATCCTGTGGACCTTGATAGATATTTTGTTCAAAAAATTCTGCAGCTGAATTTTGAAAGAATATAGGGTTTTATATGATACACTCCCCACCTTTCCTGTTGTGATAAGTCATTGGTTTCTAACACCGGATTCATTTTACCATATATTTCTCCTTTTTCCAAATCAACATTTGGGTATAAATTCCCTTTGCTTTTCCAAGGTTTACTGTTTTATCACCTTCGTAAGAATCCATCTTCGACCCAAAATGGTGAGACGTCGAAAATTGTTAGGCTTATTTGGGGGAAAGGAGGTTGACTGTCTCTCTAAAGCCGTAATGATATATGGATGGCAGTGATGATTGCAAGTTTTGATTTGTTTTTACTCCTGAATCTCATTCATTGCTATATCAACATTGTTGTTACTATACTTGTTGCCAACGTTTTCAACCCCTTCCATAATGTCCACATCTAAACTCAAAATTCTCTTAATCTTTTCCAACACTGTCTATCCTACAGAGTTCTCAGCTTCTACATAGAACCTGCTTTAAGATCCTCTTGACAAAACTGAATATTGCAGTAACTTTCATGCATAAGAATCAACGGAAGATATAGTTGCTTATCATATATTCGTAAAACTCAATTTTCTTCTTGTCTGGCATTATTCCTTCTCGTACTAATGTATACATAGTCTCATGAAGCATATTGAATCTACTAATAGCAAGTTTCCAATTAGTTCACGAACTTTGAAAATCTCATACTGCTGGTATAAGAACCGCTTATTGGGCGTGTACTTTACCCGATAAAACAGCAATTTACTCTCGAAGTAGAGATTAGGGGAAAGGAAAGCTTTGCCAGCTTATCATTAGAGTTGAGATGCTTTGAGAATACATATACCTTTCAAAGATCTCTTATTCCCAGATTCTACAATAAACAGTCAACATGGCCGTACCTTCCTATTTTAATCACCGACTGTTTGATCGTTGCCATCTCATGTTAAACATTTCGTTGTGATTATTACTGTCACCATTCCACTTCTACTCATGTGCTCTCAAAGGCTATCTCTTGGAATCTAAATTCCCCAATATAATCATACCTTCTGACTTGTCCCTCACAGCACTGCCTCAAGAAAAGCCTCATCTCCTGAAAGCTTCCTCAGTCCGGCTATGTCCAGAATCTCACTTCTGTACACGAGACCACAACCGGGGAAGTAGAATTTATTTATATAGTCTTCTGGTTCGAAAAATATATTTGGAAGCTCATCATTCATATTTCCATTCTCGACTTATACCAGTCAAGGACTGTCATTTGCTCCGAGCCAATTCTGGAAAATTCTCCATATAATCGTATCTAAACTACCAAGTCACCATCTACATGACCATCAGGTCCAAGCCGATATATATCCTCCGCTCTTTTCAGACCCAACACTGTAAAATCAAACTCAATTAGTCCGTATTGATATTGTCGTGTTTCTCGAGGTGTCGGAAACTGATACCGATATCTAAAAGCCCGCTTCATTTTGAATTCTTTTGCACCGTATCATTGTCGCTGCCAGCATTTATGCCCCAAGCTTGCTGTCACTACTTTACTCCCAAGTTCTAGTGTATCAATTTAATGGCACTAGATTCGACAATTTCGGCACTCAGCCCTTGACATTAATTCTACAAGTTATTCAAAACTTTTGAACCGTCGGAACACTGAAAGCATGTCTAGCTTTTATTTTGAAATCCCCCTGACATGATTTGGAACCAGTTCCTATTATCATATACAAATGAACCCTGAGATATCAAGATACTTTAATATCCTAAGAATCTGGATCATTAGGAAAATTGTGCTACTTGTGAAATCTGGTAATGAGTTCGTCTTTCTGAGGTCAAACAGGTGTGTGACCCCATATGCTAGTCAAAACCGTTTCAGAATCTACTCTCATGTGCTAATCCATGCATCAATGCTCATTTGAATAAAGACTGTCTACCTTCCTGATCCCATAGCCCCCAAGATTCAAAAGGTACTTGAGTCACCTAGCCCTCCAAGAGCTCTGGTATCTTGGGGTGTTGGACCGACGGTGAACATGATTTCAATGACATAACTTCAGATCCCAGTTTTGCATTAGAATCGGTCAGTTTGTTTTTTCTACAATTTTGATGTAAAAACCGACAATAGTCCCAGAATTTTATTGTCACTATCGATTCATCAAATCTCTTCTCGTCCTCTGAAAGTCATCCTCTCATTTTCCGAAATCTTTTCGTCAAGTATTGCTTTCATTGAAATCCTAGATTTTCCACAGTTTCAGACTCCCAGATGAGTTGAGTACAAATCTGTGTCATTAACATTTCTTGCCACGATGTTTGCAACAAGAATCAATCTGGAACGAAGATATCTTCTTTATACCGGCCTATAAGACGCAGGCAGAGATTGGGGTCTTCGGGGACTCGTTAATTCTCCTTTTCACTATCTCCTTTTGAACTCAACGTTTCATATGCATGACACCTCCCGCTAATTTGAAAATTTGATGTCTTACAAACATCAACCCTCACCTTCTCAATTTCAAACTATATAATACTCATTATTAACGTCTATTATCTACAGAGATAATGGCCATACGACTATCAGAAGCCAAAGGTCAAGGACAAACAGCTCCTCGTGGTCTTCATCTCGGAGTCTGTTCAGCCAAACACAACTTTTCAGAGTTTCTCTTTGAGCTTCTTGGCTCATTCCCTTGGATCAAAACTCAGAGAATATCAGTCATGCGATATATTTTGTTGTCATTTTGATTCTATAATATAATAAGATTATGGGTTTTTTCGTTTCCGATTTTTCCAATTTTTCTTTCTCCATCATTTCTCATTATATCATCAAAATCGTCACTCTTCATTCTTTTGCATTTTGTCTCTCCCCAGACATGCCCTGGAGTCTTCTCAGATTTTTCACATATTCTACTAGTTATTGATCAACACTAGTTTCCTGTACCGCTTCCTATGTATATCGCAATTTCTATACAGAATTATTCAAGATACTAACGGTCCCTTATATAACCCTCTAAATTTTTTCCATCCGCTAGCTCTGTATCTTCATCCAACCTCAAGCAGATCTTTCTATTCACTCTCCGCGTGAGTTTTTTTGGGATGAAGAATCCGCCTTCTTATGAATTCATTCTATCTTTTTACACTTGGTATATAAGTCTCTCTAATGATTCTATTAAACATTAGGGCCCGTTTGACTCGAGGCTCGCATTAATATTGACAAAGTGCACATAAATAAATTTTTGCAATATATGAGAAAAAAGGTGAATTTATCAATGGTTTGGCTTGTATTATATAAAATATCATTTTTGAATAAAATCAAGATTGAGAATAGTATTGAGAGTGATAGCGAGATTATTATATAGTAGGTATTATATGATAAATTATAGTTTATATATTGAAGATATATATTGAATATAGAAAGCAATATAGAAAGTAATAAAGGGAGAGGAAGTTATATATATATAAGGCTTATTTTATAATAAATTGATTTACTTTTTATTTTAGTAATATATTCAAAAATGTAAATGAAAGTATATACTTCTTTTCTATTTATGAATTGATTCAAATAAAATAATTTCAAAATATACATTTTGAATTACAAAGTACAAAGAAATTTACATACATTTTTTAAATATTATATTATTTACGCGAGCCTCGAGCCAAACGGGCCCTTAACCACGATTCAAACAAATTCTGGTCAGACTAAGGGCCCAATTTCGTCATGCTAGCCTTGTATATTATGGAATGCCTCTTTACAAGCTTTCAGAATATCCAAATCTACTCCTTTAAAAAGGTAATGGCGCAGGAATTATATGGATTATTGCCGGGATATTGAATCATATATCTTTACTGTTATCACATCTTATTCATTTACGTATCCAAATCCCCGCTATCAACTCAAACAACCAAGATTTCATTATTATCTTCAAATACCATCAGCGTGAATTAATCATTTCCTGATTCCCAGCCCGCAAAGAGTCAAAGTTCCTATACAGAATATCACCAAAAAGCTTAAAATTTGCAGCTCTCATGAACTAAAATGGACTTCCTTGACTGATTCTACAGCATTTCGTTCTTCTATTCCTCAATACTAACTCATCTCCATTACTTTTATATCTTCCTCCTCCACCCCTTTTCCAGAGCATTTCAAACCCATCCTTAACTCCCAGCTCAGTGAATCTATCTCATCCTCCCATCCTCCCATCCTCCCATATGAATCAAACCCCTCTTCACTATTCCTAGATTACCTAACAATCAACCACTTTGTATTGATACAAAGATATATAAATCCCCTCAATCCCCACCTCAAGTTTCAAACAAAAATCAATATAAACTCATTCGCTCCTTCATGGGTGTGATTCATACTCATCAAGCTGCCGAATTAAGCGTTTTACTTCTGAAGATTTTGCTTTCTGCTAGCTTGAGAATGGACTTGTAGTCGTGAATGTGAAGTGTATGTTGTTATCGTTGATTTGTGATTACTATCAATTACATTATTCGAGCAATCCCAAATTTTATTGCCAAATTGGATTTCTTACCATCATTGCAATTCTAATTCTCACTGTGATTATTATCTGAAACTCCTCCTTTCTCTCATTCTTCCTTCTCTCTCACTCCATCTCCTTTTGGTGCGATCACAAATCTCCTGATTCAAAGACGCACATCTAACACACAAAGAAGGGAATAACAAGTCCCTACTAACTCCTAGCATCGTTGTCTTTTCAGTCCATACAGAACAGAAAACACACAGCACCTCTCTCTTATGTACCCTTATCTCGATGCCCCTTTCCTCAACCCCTCCTTTCTCAAAAGAATTCACTCCCCATCTGATAATTCCATTAAACTTCCAACATTCATTAACATCCCCTGCAACCAACATAGTCCTATTCTCCCCTCCAAAATTCGTTTCTCCGCATCAGTTCACTATATAAACCACCTCCTCCTCACAATTCTTTACAACATCAATTCTCGATGTAGCATTGTGGGAAGACATCAGGTGGCTTTGAACGAGAGCGCTGCAGTATCTGATATCTGATACATAATAAAGATGATGCGGAAGCAAGAGCAGATATTAGAGGATAATGTATTCATCTGTCTATCTTTCTTGAGATTCTGCATTAAAATGAATGGTAGTGTAACAAGATGAAAAGAGACAACGAAATCAAGTCTTCACCGTGGTCAATACTATGACCACCTATTCGCTTTATTATTATCACTCGTAATTCTCCACTTTCATTCTGTCCCTTATCATTATCATCACAGTCATCCCCTTCCTCTCCAACCCGCTACCCATTTCCCCATCCCCCTCCCAAAACCAACCCACAAACTCACATACACCTCTTTCCAAAAGTAATCCATTCCTTCTAAGGAAAATGAGATTATATTTAATATCCATACAGAACCTCTATCCTCAATGTTAGCTTGATTTATATACACCTCTCGCTTAATTTCCACTCTTGTTCTATTGTACATCTTCCTCTTAACTATTTCCTATTCATCAATCCTTTCCTATCTTACTCTCTATCCCCAATCTACTCCACTCATCACAATATCAGCTTTCCCCCTCCCCCTTTCTCCAAAACAGAAAAAATAATTACATCATAAAACACAA
Source organism: Botryotinia globosa (assembly GCA_014898425.1). NCBI lineage: Eukaryota > Fungi > Ascomycota > Leotiomycetes > Helotiales > Sclerotiniaceae > Botryotinia > Botryotinia globosa. The sequence continues at coordinate 2,250,261 of RCSZ01000008.1, read as the reverse complement.
ATCACTCCTCCTATCAAATATCCCCATATCCCTAAACACTAATAATTCAAGCCTCCATCCTTGCCCCCTCCCCCAGAATCCCACCCATCTTCTTTCTTTCAGATTCTGCAACCTCCACCGTCCAATTTAAAACATTCATATAAAAGAAATGAGATCTCACACCTAAAACATCTATCATATCTGAATATCTGACATTAGCTACCTACAAAAAAAGAAAACGAACAATGCTAATACGATATAGATCTTCTACACATCCAAGTATATAACATCATTTATCATTGCCAAAAATAAGATGTGCTAGATTATGAGCATGAAGAATAATGGTAATGGCAATTACAACAATAAGGGTAGCCCTAGATATGAGAATGCTAATACTAACAAGAATAGAAACAATACAAAACCAATTTTACATGAGGGTTATAAATTTCATTGTTATTAAAAGTATTACTATGAGTCTACCCTACCCTTCCCATCTCTTCCCCTTCCCATCTCTTCCTCTTCCCCTTCCCATTCTTCCCTTTACCATAACATCATTCCATTTTCTCTTCCGCATCTGCTCAAAGTTTTCACCCTCGCCATCACCACTACTACTATATACTTATTAATTACTCACTTAATATAAAATCCTATTATCCTAATATCTAATATCTAATATCTAACATCTAACATCTAACATCTAATATCTAATATCTAATATTTAATATCTAATATTTAATATCTAACATCTAACATCTAACATCTAACATCTAATATCTAACATCTAACATCTAATATCTAATATCTAATATCTAACATCTAACATCTAACATCTAATATTTAACATCTAACCTCCAAACCTTCAAACCTTCAAACCTTCAAACCTCATCATCCAACCCCCAAACATTCACCCTCTAAAAATCACAAAATCACAACCAAAAAAATACACAAATACAAAAATATATTCATTACTTCCCATTTTTCATTTTTTCACACCCATCTATTTCTATCCACACTATTCTATTCCATCCTATCCCATCATATCCCAACATCAAGCATCCTGAGCAAGACTTATAACAATAATCCATCCATCAATCCACTCCACCATCGCAAACCCATGCATACATACATACATACATACATACATACGCCAATTGATATCAATTCTCCGAATTCCACAATCCTCTCACCCACTCTCCTCTCACTACTCTACTCTATCCATATATCATATTATCACATCGACCTCGATGAACACCACTCACTTCTCCGCGGCAGCACCACTCTTCAAACCTCCCTTTCCTCCAAATTTAAGATCGGTATCCAGTTCGTCCCCTGGTTGATCATGTCTACTATACATCTTATATTCCACCGAATCCTTGAATTCCAACTTCCCCGATTCAACCTGTTTTCTCGTAGCTGTGAGTTTAGATTTAGGAAGACCCATTGATTCGAGGAATTTAACAGCTATTGTATTGTTAGTGAGTGTTGATTGGTTTCTGATGATTGGGAGAAGACAGAATGGCAAAAATTGGGGTTCACGGTGAAAAACTTACTATCAGTCCACTCAACCTCCTTTCTCTTATTACTCCATCCAAGTTCTCCAGCCATGATATCAATAACCTTTGGTGCCGCCTCCAAAGCAGCCTGTGCATTCAAAAATGCCAATCTAGTTCTTCTTGCAAGTACATCAACTGCCGTTTGAGCATATTCATGTCTAACAGCATATCTAACCTCACCATCTACAAATGGATAAAGTGGGGAAATCTTTTCACCTCTGACTGGGAAACGTTGTTCGGTAGGTGAAGAAAGCGATGCGACAGTCCAAGCTCTATCACCATAATTCTCAGTCAAATGCTTGGCAACATCTGTTTCTAATCCGAAATGTTGGATAAGGTTGATGAAGAGAGTTTTCGAAAATCCATGTGCACCAACCAATTTAACTTGATGAGTTTGACAAGTACCATTGAGATGAGCACCATCATCATGAAGTTGAGTTCCGGAAACATCTGGTGCATCTCTTACTGGCTTAGTCTTAAGTCCGAATTCCGAAATGGCTTCATCCACACATTCTTCTGCCATTTGACGATAAGTTGTCCACTTACCACCTGCACAAGTCAAGAGACCTGATGGTGAGATATTGATGAGATGGTTTCTAACAAGGGATTCTGTGTTTTTCGCATTTGGATCCTTTACCAAAGGACGAATGCCTGACCAAGCAGCTAGAACATCACCTCTTCTAACATTGATATCTGGAGCAAGGTATCTTCGAATTTCCGAAAGAATCCAGTCGATTTCCTCTTCTGATGCAACTGGGTTATACGAGATTTTAGTAGGAGAATCTGTTGTACCAGCGATGGTATTTCCTTGCCATGGAAGGAAGAAAATAACTCTGCCATCTGAAGTTTTAGGATCAATAAGACCCATCTTTTGAGGACTGTAATAACCGGGCAGAATAACGTGAACACCCGAACTTGGTGCTACAATTTCCTTAACCGCTTCATCATCCATCTTTCTGATTGAATCGCAGAAAGGACCTGTTGCGTTCACAACACCCTTTGCTCTGATCTTGAACTCTTTTGATGTTTTTCCATCCTTCTCATCTATCAAATCTCTGACGGTTGCACCGCAAAGTTTTCCATTGGCATCCTTTTCCAATCCGGTGACTTCGAGATGATTTACCACGGTACCTCCATACAACGCGGCAGTCATAGCCAATGAGACATTCATTCTCGAGTCGTTATGGGCACCATCGTAATAAACCAGAGCTCCGACCAAATTATCCTTCTTCAACATGGGGAAAGCATCGAGAGCCTTGCTCCTCGTTAAAAAGTAACTCGTTTCGATACCCTCACTCCCAGCCAAGAAATCATACGCCTTGGTACCTGCCCAATAATAAGGTGCTTTCCACCACTTATCCAAAGGCAACATAATCGGTAACCAACTCGACAAATGTGGTGCTGTATCCAAAAAGTATTTTCGTTCCCTCAATGCCTCCTTCACCAACGCATATTGATTGTAGTCCAATTCCCACACTGCCTTTTCCAAATATCGCACACCTCCATGCACCAATTTTGTACTCTTGGAACTTGTGCCACTGCTGAAATCATCTCTTTCGACCACTGCCACTTTCAATCCGCGAGTTGCCGCATCGAGTGCGACGCCTGCACCTGTGGCTCCGGCTCCTATGACCAACAAATCATATACATCGTCTTCGTTCTGCGGCACACTTATGGAACCTTGAGATCCTCCACTTCTCTTCAAATCTGCAATTTGTTCCAATCTGCTCTTGATCTTGGGGAATCTAGGAGGGATGAAATGACCATCTGCGCCGAACGGTGGAACGACTGCGGAATCTGAACCGGGGATGTTTCGTGGTCGGTATGTGTAGTAGAGGACGCCACCACCTACTGATGTAGCTCCAATGGTATATAATAAAGGTTTTGCGAGGCGTTGACGGAACGCCATTATCAATTAATGAAATATGCGGATGGGAATTTTCGTGGGGAGCTGGAGAGGAGAGGAGGAGCAAGAGGAGGTTTCGAGGGATGGAGAAGGAAAGGTTGGAGAAATGGAGAGTTGGGGAGCGTTGGAGAGTTATGGAGCGGCAAAGTTGTTGTGATCTCAGGCAAAGTCCAAGTGGAGATTTTAATTCGTGTTGGGTTGGTTTGTGTATGATGATGAAAGCGCCTGGTATGCCAAACTTGCTAAATGAATATTAATTGAATGCAGATCAGCCCGCTTTATTGATCCAACTAAGAGATTTCAATTGCTTTATGAAGTCGGGAAGGGATATCAAGCAAAAGATCAAAAGGAATTATTCCAAGGTTGGTTCTTTTAGGAGGGAGGGGTGGGATTGAGGTTGGGATGGGATGGGATGGGATGGGATGGGATACGTGAAATAATTATTAAATAAATACCATGTAGATATTGAACAATTCAATGGGATGATATATGATAATGATAGAAGAAAAGGTCCAAGAATTAATCACCTATTAGATACAATGAGGGGAAACAGTAGATGTATATGTGTAGATGTATATGTGTAGATGTATATGTGTAGATGTATATGTGTAGATGTATATGTGTATATATATATGTGTATATATATGTGTATATATCTATCTATATATATATATCTATATATATATATCTATATATCTATATATATATATATATATTAATATCAATATCAAATCTACATCATCAAACTATCATTTTCTACCTCCACCTCCACCTTCACCTTCACCTTCACTCCCACCAAACCTCTCCCACCATTCAATTGAGGAACGTGCACCCGGATATCCATATTCGGCCAAGCGCATTTCACAAGTTCAACCATTCTCCGTTCCGTTACACCATCCTCCCCTGTTCCTTCCCAATCTCCCTTTCACTGCACCATTCTTCCAAAGAAGAGGAATTCTTCCTCCAATGGAAAGAGAGTAACATTTGGCTTGGAGCTTGCATAATCCATGGGCACATGATAGAAATCCCGACAGTAGTATGTATTACCGCCAACTTATAATGAGTATGTATATACTATACAGAGTATATGTTCGAGAACTTGAATAACTTGACATGACATGGATGACACGAATAGACGCGGAATAACCGGAAAAAGGGGCTTACATATAATATACTACAGTACCTACTACCTACCTTACTATAAAATTACTCCACCAAAAAAAGTCTTTCATTCATTCAATCAAATCAAAATTTATTTACAGTAATTCGGAAAAAGTCATTCCACGTCTTCGCAAACTACTAATTATGGGAAATGGATCACTTTATGAGTAAAAGCACTCCAGGACTTGGAAATTACCCCACCTTGTTCTTATCCCATGGCATGATGGCCCTTGGGACATTTTTCTCTGGGGCTGAAATCTTGTCCATGTTGATCATTCATGTTCGTTCAGTGGTTATTTCTACTTCCTATACCGGAGTACCACCGAGTCATATAAGCTGATATCATACGTCGCACATACATACTTCCCTACTTTGGTCCCTTCCCCGTCCGATGGGATACATGGCATTTATGATTTCGAAAGGAGTCCGAAGATCGTGACATCAATCTCAAACTCGGATTTTATATTCCTGTCAGTGTCAAACACACATGATTGCTGCAGTTCTAAGCGATCTTTGACATTTGACACATAGCTTGTTCTCGGTGCCCGTATTCGGTTTGGATATCGGTGAGTTAAACTGCTCGGGTTTCCTGAAATCATTAGCTCAGTGATGATCACCAAATAGCCAAGATCTACATGTTTGGGGATAACAGATCACCATTTTCTCACTTACTCAGTTATCCGACCATTGTATATAAGTTCTCGAGCGCAGCGAGGTAAAGGGGGTTTGGGGGCTTGCCCCCACCAATTGAAAAATCATGCATGAAATACAATGTCGCTCCGCTGGCCCTTCGGGGACCACTGCCGTGGAGGCAGACTATTTTGAAAGGGTTTCATATGTTATCCACTCGCGAATGCTATATGAGTCATATATATAGCTGTCGAAGAACTCAGGATTCGAGGATTTGACATAAATGCCGACCTCTATGTCGCACACTTAAGAAAATTTGTTCGACTTTGAGGTTGTCTTGATTCATGAGCCCACCAACAAATGAATATGCTTGTAGGCTTCATCCGGAAAGTATCAGTACGAGTGAGAAGGGAATCGGAAAATCGAACGAGAAGTTGGATTGCTACCTATTAATAAGATTCGAATGTATCGGCTACCGAAAGCAGGCAGCAGGAGCGAGAGAATGCGGCGAAGTAAAAAAAAATCTCCTCCCGATCCATTCACGTGGGTTCGAAATGGAAAATGAACACCACCATATATCACCATATGTAATCGCCCTGTTTCAAAGACCATGAAGGAAGCGGCGGCCTTTATTTGGAGCTGACAATCCACAGCTTCATGGAAAAATTGTTACCTTTTGGAAAGCCTGTAATGTAAATGACAGAGTAACGAACTCATATCACACCTACCGCGTATCCCTCTCAGGGTCCTTTCGATATTAAATTCGACCTCGAGGCTGCATCCTTCTTTTGATGGTGGACATTACTGGCCTTTGGTGCTCGATTGGGGTGAAATATTATATGACCGCAGGAGTATTGCAAATTGCTCAACACGTAACCATCCGATTTCATCGAGTGATGCGGATCTGAAAGTCATCACGGAATGATATACTACTTGATAAGTTGTCAAGTAGGCATACTTTGACTGTACACTAGTACAGTAGAGTCCAGTCATGCAAGAAGCCGGTTGTAACAAACAACATAAGAGCCTTTATGGAACGTGGAGGAATACCTCCTTCAAATCTCCAGGATTCCAGATTTGTTATTATCTCGGATCTCAGCTCTAGCTGTGTATAAAAATGCCTTGCACACCATTAGCGCACACGATTCCCGCGTTTATTCAATGATATAATTACACGCAACAAACGCCGCTCGCAGATGAGGGTAACATTGATATCGGTAAGATGCATCGAGGAAATGAGATCTCCAGGATTGAAAGAATCCTACAGGGTGCTCAAGCTAGCGTCGGCACTGGGTTAATATTGAACTTCAATCCCTTTAGCTTCCTCCAAACGTTTCAACCAATAAGGCAAGGATTCCTGAACCGATATATCGGATGAGATACCAACGCTTCCTGAACATTCCCGAGTCATCAAAAGAAACAATCAAGCTGTGAGATTAATTTATTCCTAGGCAATCTTTTGTCGAGGCTTGGCACCATAAGACATCCATCATCCATAGATATCATTGGTTATCTGTGGCTAAGTGATCAAGTGAGGATCAGAAGCCATGAAGGAATCTCATCAATATCAGTTCCTGACATGTCTTGTCATTTCAAGGCCTCGGAGTGTATCTCAAAGTTACATAATACTATTTGAAGTGTTGAATTAATGATTGGTCAAGAAGCCCAAGTTTAATGAACCGTGGTATGATCAAGGATCAAAGTGAATATTTATCCTAGATGGATGTCCACGAGCTCTAGAGTATCCATGGTGGGTGATGGGTGAGATCGAGGGCGAGGGCGAGGGCGAGGGTGAGGGTGAGGGTGAGGGTGAGGATGCGGCTCTTTCCGTCGAAAAGCAATTTCCTGATTGGTCATTACGGAGAGGAAGGATACAAAAGAGTGGTAGAGATATTATCGTCCCTTCTCTATTTGATATCGGGACGGAACATTCAAGAAAAGCCAAAGCTAACCTTACCCGAGGGTCCGAGAGTAGTTTTCGGTATTTTGACGGATGGTTGGGTGGTATTTCGATATTCACTCCCATCATATTACAATTGTATACTGTGCTGCCCTGCGCGTACTTCTTCTATATCAAACCCCTTCGCGTTTGTGTTCACCTTCAACTGTGAAAGATTAATTTTGGTCAAATTGATTGGAATCAATTTGAACATAGAAATAAAATCATCTTCTCCTCTCTGCTTTCTACCCCTCTTCTTCCTTCCTCCTTCACAATCTCCAAACCTTCAACCGTCAAACCTTCAACCGTCAAACCTTCAACCGTCAAACCTTCAACCGTCAAACCTTCAACTCTCAAACCTTCAACTCTCTAAATTGAACCTTTGGAGTTTGAATTCGATCTTTATTTAGATCGCCAATACAAGCACCCTTTCTAATACCTTCTTTCTTCGAAGAATCCTCAAGTCATTCGAAAAGGATCACAATAGTCAAGTCTTCATCATGACAGACCATTCACAACAACAGTCCGCCATTTCCAATTCTTCGTACTATAGCACGGCAACTATGAAGCCAGTTCCTGCCCCTCCATCAGTTTCCAGTGCTCCACCAGGATGGCTCTACAAACGTTTTCGCATCGGTAAATATCGGCTTCCTTATTACGCGTCGCCACAAATTCAACTGGTCTTGGTCGCACTTGTATGCTTCCTCTGTGTTGGCATGTACAATGCGCTCAGTGGTCTTGGTGGTGGTGGTCAAATTTCTGCAAAGCCAGCAGATAATGCAAACTCAGCTCTCTATTCCACCTTCTCGGTCGTCGGTTTCTTTGCAGGTACCTTCGCAAATCGTCTTGGAATTAGACTCACTTTGAGTCTGGGTGGATTGGGCTATTGCATCTATGCTTCAAGCTATCTCTGCTATAGTCATACCCAGAACACTGGCTATGTTATTTTCGCAGGTGCATTACTTGGTGTTTGCGCTGGTCTTCTCTGGACAGCACAAGGTGCCATTATGATGTCTTACCCACCGGAGGAATCAAAAGGAAAATACATCTCATGGTTCTGGTCAATCTTCAACCTTGGAGGTGTCTTTGGTGCTTTGGTCAGTTCAATCGCGCGCACCCATCATGAATTAGTTACTAATAATTTACTTTAGATCCCTCTTGCCTTGAACATCAACGACACTTCAAATCACGTTGTTAGCGACGGTACATATATTGGTTTCATCATTCTGATGTTCATTGGAGCACTCAGCGCGTTATGTCTGTGCGATGCGCATAAAGTTCGACGTGCTGATGGATCTCATGTCATTCTCATGAAGAACCCAACTTGGAACACAGAAATCTGGGGACTCTGGTATACACTTAGGAATAACGTCTATGTCTTCCTCTTGTTTCCAATGTTCTTCGCCTCCAATTGGTTTTACACATATCAATTCAATGGTGTCAACGGCGCACACTTCAATACACGAACTCGAGCCCTCAACAATATCTTGTACTGGTTCGCACAAATTATTGGTGCTTTCTTATCTGGTTACGCCTTAGATATTCAAAGATTCAAGAGAACTACCAGAGCAAGAGCTGGCTTGATTGTATTGATCGTCCTGACTGCCGCTATTTGGGGTGCAGGTTATGGTTTTCAATCTAGTGTCCCTGATCGTGATGTTACTGGTAAACTTGATTACGAAGGCAAGATGGATTGGACAAGTGAAGGTTACGCTGAAGGATTGGTGTTATATATTGCCTATGGATTTTATGATGCTGTCTGGCAATTATCTGTCTACTGGTATGTATTATTGTTCCAAAATTGCTCTCAAAGCTAACGCCTTATAGGTTCATGGGTGCACTTTCCAATTCCGGTAGAAAGACAGCAAACTTTGCTGGTTTCTATAAGGGTATTCAATCTGCTGGTGCTGCCATCGCTTGGCGTATCGACGCAATGGAGTATCCATACCTTACTCAATTCGCCATTACATGGAGTCTTCTTGCTGGTTCCCTAGTTGTCGCAGCACCTGTTATCTTCTTGAATATCAAAGAAGCTACATCAATTGATGATGATATTCTTGATACTGATCTTAACTATGCGGACATCATTCCTCAAGCTATTCTTCTTGATGAAGATAAAAATTATCATGGTGGACACAGTAGTTCAACAGACACACGTCGTCCATTTAACCCCACTAGGGATGATATGGAACTTCCTCACCTTCGACATGAGAAGGTTTCCGAAGATATGGTTTAAATCGGTCAAAAGATCCAAGAGTAGGTTATTACTGTTAGCAAAGTCTATCCTCTCTTGGACATGACTGGTTTATCTTTTATTTACGATGTCAATGTTTATTTGCGAATGGAAGGATGGAGAGATTGAAAGTTAAACTTCATTTTCATTTTTTTTTTCTCGTCACACAACACTTTTTACGAGCGACTGATTGTGCACGAGTACCGAGTATATGCTTGAGATAATTTTTCGATTTCGATTTCGACGGGGACGTTTCTCGTTTTTCTGATATTTTACAGTGCAACAAAACGACGTACGGTTCAACGGTTCGGAAATTTGCTTTTTTCATGTTTATGGTTGTGGTAAATGGATTTGAGATGCGAGTTCTTAAAAAAAAAAAAGCAAATTGCGAATGAAGGATCAATGTTATATCAGAATCAATAGTTGAGATTTTGCGATTGAAAAATGGATTGTACGAATGGAGTGGTGGTTTTATGGCATGGCTAGGATTCAAAGCATGTACTCGTGGTAATAATTCTTCGGATGGATTCAAACTTGATGTGGATACTTTATACTTTTAACTTCAGAGGTACCACGGATGGATTTGACTGAAACCCTTGAGTTTCGAACTTCTTTTAGATACTTGATGATTGATGCTTGTTGCTTCAAATGAGATGTTTATTAGAGCATTGGATTGTTGCAAATTGAGCAGATACTCTAGGTGATAGTGGTAGTGGAGTAGATGGTCAATTTATGCGTGGTTTTTATTACATTGACTGTAGTGGTGATGAAGGTGATGAAGGTGATGAAGGTGATGAAGGTGATGAAGGTGATGAAGGTGATGAAGGTGATGAAGGTGATGAAGGTGATGAAGGTGATGAAGATATGATAATAATAGAGATAGAGATAGAGATAGAGATAGAGATAGAGATAGAGATAGAGATAGAGATAGAGATAGAGATAGAGATAGAGATAGAGATAGAGATAGAGATAGTGATAGAGATAGTGATTTTTTGATTTTTTGATTTAGTAGAAATTGATAGAAGGTGTGGAGGATTGGAAAATGGAGGGAGAAAGATTGGATAGGGGAGGATTACATATGGAGTGTGGAATTGGAGAGTGGGGGGTTAGATTGGAGGATAGATAGAGTATGAAATCGCAAGGAATTATTGATTGTATTGGGTATAGAATGAAGTGGGATTGGAGAGTACAAAGTGTAAAAAAACCTCGATATTGGGCGTCAGAAAGCTGTAGACCTGGATAGATTCAATGCTTATGTGAAGATGTGGAGTAGAATTACAGTGAAGGTGGAATGTGAGAGTCCAAGTGAGATACTCCAGATTGCTGAAACAACTTTGAAGTATAAAAGAGATGGTCTCCAACTGTGATAATCTGCATACGAAATGATAACGATCTGGGAATCTCTGTCATTGTTTTGGATCGCAGAGATGGAGCAAATATTTTGAAACTTGATATTTGGAATGGAGGGTTTATATGTTAGTAGACGAGGACTTTGGAGGTTCGTGGGGTTTCGAAGATGCTAATGTTTAAGGATATTGAGATGATAATGATGACATAAATATAGAGAAATGATAGTGAAAAGAGTGAAACAATATTCATCATTTATGACAGCAGGAAAAAGAGCCAGAGAGATTTTATAGAATCCTTATCAAGACTAAAGTATGAAGAATTGCTGAGTCGGGAAAGGGGTTATTACTACAGTGTTTTGCCGTGATTGGATTCGAATGATAACATCGCATCTACCACAAGCATGCAATTTTGTGAAAGTGGTTTGGTGGAGAGGTTTGGAGCGTGGATTGTTTTTAGAGGAGGGCTGGGGATAGAGTGGGAGCCGGGGATGGGGATGGGGTGAAACTGGATCAGATATAGACGAAAGATAGAAACGAGAACAGCGGGGTGGATTATGATGTGATAGACGTCGGGAGATGACAATCCGGAGCGGGGCGTAGGAGAGAAGAAGTAACTGGTGAAAGAGCTAGGGAGCGAGTAGACGGGAGAGGAAGTATAAGAATGGTTTCCTTTCTTGATTAAATGCATCATGACTTCTATATTCATATTAATATGAATATAGGGATTTCATGGGTAGATAACAACAGTACATCTATTATGGATTAGAATACTGCCAGCTAGATCAGAGACCTTCATAGATTAATTTGGCAAGCGAGAAGAGTTTTAGTAGGGCATGAAGCTGAAAATGACAGTGAGAAGTGTAGTGAGTGGAAATTATGATGATAGATAGAATATTGATGCAGATTAGAAGCGTGGGATATAGGAATGAGTATAGACTATTTATACATGGAGTCGAATTGATCTTCAAGATTTCTACGTATATGGGTGGGGAATGAAATCGATGACAGCTTCGTCTAATTTGGTGCATACGAATCTCATCGCGTGCGAACGAGAATTGGTTGAAAAACAATTGTGAAAAGCATACAGAGAAGAATGTACGCGGGGAACTATAGAAACACGACTACGTCGTTAAGAGATGAAGATGCGTGCGGTTATGGGAGAATATACTATCGAGAGCGTCAGGTGGAGATGTGTAGGTCAGGTTATGAGCTGCTAAGATTTGATTTTGTCTCATTGATCTAGTATATGGAAATAATCAGATTTATGTTGTGGTGAGTGTGATTGGGAAATTATATCTGATATGTGATGGGGATTTGATGGCTAAGGAGATAGCGTGGTTTGATGAGTATTGCAGAAGCAGAGAATAGGATGAGTGAGCATTATGGTGGAAAAATATAAAACAAGAACAAAAGTTATATGTAAGTTATCATAGTAGCGAATTGAAAAAGCGGTGGTGCTTCGTTTAAAGAGTGTTTGTATTGTACTACAAAATTGGGAGATCATGAAAGCTATGTATTTTTGACGGGAATATTGCTGAGATTATTGAAAGGACACTTGTCACTGGTAGCACGCCCCAATAGTAGATGTAACTTGATCACATAAGAAATTCCCATTATTTGCATTGCCAAAGATCTAAGTGTGCTCAAGGTATAGAACTGATATGTATTAATACAAGATTATAAACTATTTCCATTTGCGTACAGAACATGTGACAAACTTCAATCCCACAAACAATTATCGCTGGCTCCAGATACGCTCTGATAGAAGCAAGACTCCTGCTACAATCCCACAAACAATGTCCTCCAAACGGACTAAATATCCATGCGCTTAAGAAGAGTAAAAAGCGATACCGGCAGAGATCGCATCATCAATAAGCTTAGCGGCCGCTTCAGCTCTGGGGATAACATCCTCGGAGGTTCTCTTGATCAAGAGTCCACCGAAAGTATTGTAGTCACTCTGTAAGACTACCAACCACGCGAGAACAACCGTCCTTTGATCACTTGTGAAGTATTGTTTCTTGGCTTCCAAAGCGACGACAGCATAGGGGATGTCAACAGACAAAGTTTCCTCGATGGTGGCTACGACACGACTGGAATCCTCTGAACTGGATGGGGCCTCGAGAGCTGCACCGGTGACTCCTTGCTGATTTGCGATGTGGAGGGATGTGAAGTCGACGTCCACGGTAGAAGAGTCGAGAGTTTTCTCCTTGACGTCGCTGACGGCACTGGTCAAGATAAGGACTTGAGCATCGATACTGGCGATGTCGGCAATGACGCTATCGGCGGTAGTAACAGATTTGGACGCTGCGGCAGGAGCTGCTGAGACGGCGACGGCCATGGTGGCAAGGTAGAAGGCAAGAGCTTTGATGGAGACCATGATTGCGATGATTGGTTCTTGAAGCGAAGAATGAAGTTAGATGTTAAGCTTAGTAGTGAACTGGATGTGAAGGTTGATGCTTTTTGAAAAAGGGAGAGATATCACTGTGGTATTTATAACATGCCTCGACGACTGACGGAGCTCATCAATATGCCCAAAATCACAACATCTTGAAGATCTACAGAACTAGTCGATCTCGATCATCCGGCTTCTACACTTGTAGATTGAACCCTGGGAAACTAACGGAAAACCCCACAGCAGATTGAGGCTCAAAACACTGGTGAAAACTCAAGGAGGATCGAAGTCAGGTCTGTTCTACACATAGCTTCCGGTCACCGTTTGGGACCAAATTGTATGATTGCTGGCGCGCTCACTTCAAGAAAGTCTTTCATGGAAATATGGGTTGTTAATGCAAATTTGTGATTTCGCAGAGCCAGTCTTGCTGTATCAAAGTTTTCGTTCGGCGGTGAGGTAGTCCGGTCGTCATGGAAGCATCGTTACGTCCATTATGACGGATACAAAGTTGATTTTTAGGTGGAAGAAAAGTGGTCAAAATTCTGGTGTTATTATAAGTAATCTCGCTTTGTAAATTTGGTCTAGATTCACTCAATGACTTAGCGCGCGCTCTTCAGTGCATGCTACGCTAACTTTGTCCATTCCAGTGAATGTGTGTTTTAGAGAGACATAGAGACCCTCGAACATTGACATTGACTTTTGCCAGCTTTTTAGATTTGACGCGTCTTTGATTACAGGAATTTCACTGCAGAAACGAAGTGAATTGTGATTGCGTAGGTAGGTTAGGACCTTCGCCTACATTACTGTTGACACATAGAGCCAGTATCTCGAACTGAATCTGACAATTGAATATTAATAGATGTTCGAGAAAAGTTACAGAAGACGTCCCATAGACACATGCAAACCATACAAACAGAAAAGCTTGCCAGAAGGTAGAAAGTTGCCATAAGAAGATGCGTCAAACATCATACACCGTAAGACTTGATAATGATCTACAATGACTATTGTATAGAATCGATAAATAGCGGTGAGATGTAGGGAAATGAAGCTAATGCCACCCTAAATCGATCCAAGCTAAACCTTATTTCATCGTCGATCCACTAATTGATGTTCCACTTCAGCGCTTGTTTCACATTTCATCTGTACCTGCATTGTATCATTGAACGTTCCAAGACTTTATAATTTCATTCTTCATCCAAAGACTTTGTCCCATGTAATGAAATAGATTCATCAAAAAGAGATGACGGGAGATGAGATTGAAAGAAAGAGGGGACGGACTTCAGAAGATAGTTACAATTGAATTAGACAATGATCAGGTTTTGGATTAATAGTCTGATACATTCCGCATAGATGGAAAACGAAGCAAAGGATATTGAATGGTATAATGGTACAATTCAACATCTAATCCTCGTTGAAGATGGATATTTTATCCTTCCGAAGCACTCTCCTAACAATAATTACACTCGCCGCTCATGTTGGTGAAGTTGCTTAAGCTCAAACTCATTACCATGTCCATTAGGATAAGGTATATCTTCATCTTCAGGCACTGACCATTTCTGATAGACCATCTCACCATGTTGTACAAAATGTCCTTCATTATCAATACCGATAACAGGATCTCTCTTCACTTCCAATACAGCGCCACCCAGAAACAAGGGAACTGCGAAACGAAAGACCGCGTAATAAATGAAACCAGCTAGAACGAGGGTCCATCCGATTGTGGGAACAATGTACCAAGGTATGGAACTTCCAGAAGATGATTCGGGAATCCATAATGCGGCCACTGGAAACGCATTGGCGACGAAAACAATAATTGCAGTTATGAGACTGAACCATCTGTTTGTGGTGGAGTATGTGTTCCATTCATCTGTCTCTCTTGATCGCATCCATATCATGCCAAAACTGAGACATATGGCGACCATTGCATCAATTGGGTATGTGTAGATCTCTGCCAGAAGCTGTCAGCGAATGTTGGGAAGGTGGAGAACAAAAGTGAGATTTGAGAGTTCACTTACCAACAAGTAAAGGGTAAGCATCCCTGGATCGAGGGATTCGAATTGAGGCAAGAATCAGAATCGTAGAGAATGCGCAGTGGAGCACAAGTGCTGGAAATGGAATTGGCTCAAATTCGGCCCGTTCTGGCGTGGTTGTGATTCCTCCCTGTGAAGGATGCTCGACTGGTTCTCCGACTTGTTTCGATCGCTTCAATTTCTTGGTTGCCCATTCAATAATGTTAACATTCTTGGCAAAGACCAAAGAGAATGGAAGTATTCCTTCTTTCGCAATCTCCTGCTTGACACGAGCAGCGGTAAACGTAGTGACAATGACGTTGCCTAAGCTTGAGACAGCAAGACATGCATCCATCAGTTGACTTGCTCGCCTTTCATTCCAAGCTTGGCCAATGGTCCGCTTGAAGAATTGTTCGACCACCGATTCACCATCTGGGAAATTTCCATCCTGCGGGACCACAACTACTATCATCTGGAGTTGTCGTCAGCCTAATTTCATGGAATCCTCAAGATTCATACAAACATATGATATGTTGGTTAACAAGTACAATAAACACATGAGTCCAACGGTCCAAAGAGAAATGCCTCGAAACCTAGTGGTTGGCTTCTTAATTTCACCGAGTACCTAAAAGAATGTCAGTCTGACTACAAAGGTTGCCCGACACGGTACCTACATAATTTGCTTGGTTCCAGCCACCGCATGTGAATATAATGTTGAG
Source organism: Botryotinia globosa (assembly GCA_014898425.1). NCBI lineage: Eukaryota > Fungi > Ascomycota > Leotiomycetes > Helotiales > Sclerotiniaceae > Botryotinia > Botryotinia globosa. The sequence goes on along the minus strand of RCSZ01000008.1, from coordinate 2,234,391 downwards.
GTATGCGGCTGCAAATCCACGAGCATGGTCTCCTTTTCCTAGCTCTTTGAAACTGGTACTTGCGTCGAGGTTAGAGTACGATAGCGGGTCGCGGTGGAAGTGTCCAGTATGATTGTTGAGTACCATAAAGCCTAGTATAATTATCATAATGAGCATTGAGACCTTTGTCACAGCAAAAACACTGTTCAAGTGAACACCAAACATCCTGCCTAATGCATGCAACAAAGTAACGAGCCAGGCAGTACCAAGTGCGATTGCTTGTACTGCGCCTTTTGGTGGATCGCTAATTCCTGCTGCTGCAAGACAATGAAAAGCAAACGAAACGCAGTTGGCGGCAGAATTCCCGACGACTACAAATATGAAGCCAAAAATACAGATTGCCATGTATTTAGGATGTTTCGCGAGGAATTTAAGGTAGTTAAGTTCACCACCACTTCTTGGAACAGCTTGAATTTCGCCAGCCATCCTGCGCCGTGGAATCGTAAGGCCGTACTCGACATACATCAAAGTGCCAGCCATGCTGGCTATGAAGCCCAAGGTCCAGAGAACGAGACTCGCCCCGATGTTCCGATCTTGTTGTATAATAGTGGTTGGTGACTCGAATATTCCAGTACCTGAACCGTATGTGAGCAATGATCGCTGCAGAGGCAAGCTGCTCTATAGCAAGGCGACATACCCATCATTCGATTTATTATGATACAAGCAACTTGGAAACGACTTAACAAATCTTTTTCCTCTGGAGATTTCGTGAATTCTTTTGAAGAGTTACCGATAGCCTCCTGCTCGTCCAAGTATATCAAATCATCGACGCTGAGGCCACCAAGACTTATGTTGCTCCGGTCTTGATGCAAACTTTCCGACGGTACAGCCATGGTTGGTGATTGCGGTTGCGCCGGATTGCCCATGATAGATTTGATCGATTCAGAGTTCTGAAAACTGATGAAGCGCAATTTATACGCAGATTGATAGCAATTGGCTACATCGAAATATTGAGTTCTTCAAATATGAAGGAGATGTTAGCTGGGCCATGACGGTTCTGATGTATTTGAACTAGGCCTCGCCCGCACCTGTAAGGGCTTCGGTGAACTATTTGTGTGACAGCCTCATTCTTGGTATCTTGTCGGATTGAGACAAGGACAAGAAGCCAAGTTCGCAAAATGAGTGAGATTGGGTCACACTCACGAGGGTGGCAGGGGGTTTATGTATTAAGACTATTGCCTGCGCCCCCGCGCCCCTCATTCTCTCTAGTCGCACAACGGAACAATAGCTTCACAGGGCTTAGGCGTAGAGCATTCATCTGACAGAAAGATAACTATGGGACGGAGAGGATTTGCTCATATTTTCATGTGTTACGCCACTCTAAAAGAATCCGGATCGTCATTCCATCAAACTACAGCGGTATGATAAGCGGATGGGTGGAAATACAATAGCTAGTCATAGGCAACTAGCATTGAAAACAGGGCTACACACTACATCTTGAGAGAGACAAGTACTTGTTATTTTCACAACTTTCTTCTCAAATTGTTGCTGTCTCTATCGCTCTCTTTGCTTTTAACATGATACTCTTGCGCGCGATATTGTGGAACTCTCTTGATAAGGGACAAGGTTATGATGACGGAATTTTTTGACCACATGCGGGCCCTTGCTGATAAGCTCTACGATCGCACTCGTATCTCTTTACCTCGTAGGCAACATGTGTATGCGATTTGTTGCCGGATTTCTAATTTTCGATAGATTCTCACGATTCGAAGTCCGACAACAATTTGGAGGAAGAACTTGACGAACTTATAAAGTATCTATCGGCAATCCACGCCCGTTTTCTCAGTGCTCAGGGCATCTCGGGCCAGAATGGCGATCCTCGTTCGTCTGGGGATCTTACCAGAATATTGATCAGCATTCATGGAAATCTCCAAGTTACATTGAAGTTGATAGAAGAAGAAGATGCGAAGAATTATAACGCTACTAAAAAAGCATTTCTCTGGAAGTCAGAACTGTTAAATTCGGTTGCGGAAGCAATAGCCATCGAGAATCACAAATTGAGAGTATTGCTCTGCACTTTCGACCCGTAAGTATCTTAACGCCAGCCGATGAACCTTGCACATATTGACTCTTCTACAGAGATGCTAATGTAGAAGCTGCCATTCCTGAAGAATGGAGAAGATGGAGATCGGGAAAGATTGAGGGCTACGTCGAAATGGAAATACAACGATGTGGGAGACAGGGACGCCAAATCAGCCGACTGGATGGCTATAATTACCAATTCAAGTGGAACAAATTGAACGATGCAGAATACTTGAGCCATATTTCTGGAGACAAACTTTGCAAAGTTTCGGCAAAATCTTGGGAAGCTTTCATTCAATGTTTCACTCGAAATTTACAAATCGCACAAGAAGAGTCTTGTGAACCTTCCGATAGGTGGATATATCTTATGATTTGCTCGCACTACTTGATGTCTGCTCGAGGCACTCTGGAGTATCGCCAATTTGCCCTGCATTTCAAACATCCGCAAGATTTATGCATCGTTGATACGGGCTTTACTTTGAATCATTACATAACGGAGCTGGAGATCGTGAGTACCTGCAACTCTTTAACTCACCTAAAGCTGACAATTCACAGCTGCTCTTTGGTATTCTTACTGAACTAGATACAGAATACCTCAATCCTGATGCTGTTCAAGAGAGGACCAAAACGAACAAGTCGCAGCAATCGACGCCGTTGATCTCTCAAACTCCTCCTCTAGTACAAGATAGGCATGAAAGTGTCTCAACTGGGTCGACTCAGTCCATGAGCATCGATGAATACGGAGTCATTTTCAAATGGTAACACACTCGGCAATTCCACTATATAATCATGTAAGAATGCTAACATTTGTTAGTCAACTCGGTGGCGAGCAAGCTGATCATGTAATTAAAATTCGAATTGATGCAGAGGGTGCATTGACTTTAGATTTTGACGAGGAATCACGTCTTTGGCCTAAGACCCTCCAAGCGTTCAGAGAATTGTAAGTCTGGGCAATTGAACTGATGACATGGTAACATTTCCTAATTTCTCCATAACAGAGATCTACGAAGAGCTTCTATCCACCCCAACTACCTCACTCCCGGAATTTATATGTGTGATTTAACCCTAGAGAGAAAACTACGTGGAAGACCCGAGATCGCGAATGGCCGTTTGTTCTTCCAAAGTTCAACAAGTTTGAAGGAATTTCAAAAGGCTCTGACGGGATATAGGGTTCTAGTAGACTTGTTCGTTGTTTCACCCTCCCTTAAACATCTTTCTTGCTAATTTTTCCACAGCCAACGGGGCATCAAACTTCGAACCCTTGAGAAGTATCAATTTGAAAGCAAGAATGCAATTACCGGAAGACTGCAAATTTGGCTCAAAGACTTCAACAAGGGACATGATTCTACTCAGCCTGGCGCAGGCTCTTCGCTTCGAAGAGCATCGACCTCTTTCTCAACCATGAGCGGGACTACTTTTGCTTCGATAGCGACACTGAAAGCACAACAAGCTATTCCTGGCTCACATCTAACTGCTATCGACGAAGGCAGTGGCTTACAAATAGAAATGCCCGTTCCTCCACTAGTCATCATGTTTGTTGAATCGTCGTCGAGAGATGGGAAGATCCAACGAGGGCAGATCTTGGCATTCAAATGTAAGCAAGCTGAAGCCAATCTTAATTGATTACTAAAATAATTGTAGTTGCAGAGCACTCGAAGCTTGATCGCAAAAAATGCAAGCCTGATGACAAATTTCCTCGCTGCTTTGTGCTTCATCCTGTCCGTTGCGACCTTGAAATCGGACCTTTGAAATTTCCTCAAAACCCAAAAGAACTCAGCTGGCTCGAAGTCTCTTTCTCAAATGATGAAGGTAAATTGTGACTCAGTAGCAATTTTTGTGATAAATGCTGAAATATTGTTTATAGAAAGGGAAATTTTTACCAAACAACTCGAAGATGCAAGAAAAATATACCATCGTCGCATGGAACAACATAACAAGGGCTTGAAATTCATGCGCCAGGGTCGTCATAACACCAAAGAATACGGCGTGGATTAATAACAATGAATAATGTATAATCTTTCATAATTAACGAAGCGAAGGCGATGAAATTGGTAGCATTCAGTGCACCGTGTATATATTTTCTGGGGTCATACACCTTTTGTATATTATGATTCTACTTAGTGAAGATCACCTCATAAATTGAGTCTTCCCTATATATATAATGGTTTCTTGTTGTTGTGCTAAGCTAATGTTGTCTCCAACTCATCTTCGGAGAGAAAGGTGCCTCTTCTCCTTGGAGCCGATGGTCCATTGATAATTTTATCCCCTCTTATTTGGGAGGATTCATCTACTGAGGTGGATTGAACACCATTCCCCCGCTCTACCAAGCTACAGACCATACCATCTATATTGCTTGAAACATCCTCGTAAAGTAGGTCAGATCTCCTGCTGTATTTTACCATGCCAGAATGGTCGGAGTTTAGAGGTAAATTTCGTGCACCTGGTGTCGCACTATCTTCTACCATGAGAATTTTTTCGCCTACGATCCCGTTACGCTATTTCCATTGTTAGTCATCCGAAATTCATCATCGAAGAAATTCTTACTGTTCGAGGCTGGGAATAATGCCTCTCCCAAAAATACAACACTTCTGGTGCATGTGAAGAGGACCTTTCTTTTCGCTTGCAGCAACTCTCAAATCTGTGTTTTAACTCGATGAGATAAGCAGAGGGAGTCCCGTTCTCACGATCGCGACATAACTGGCCGATCAAAACTTTGTTTGGCTGTGATTTTACAGCTTCAATGAGAGAAGGATTGTTAAGACCTGCTATTGGGATACCAAAGCCGACGAGTCCGTGCCAGAAGTCGAAAATCTCCCGCTCGTACGGATCGCGACTATCTGCAGCTCTAAGAAGCGACTAAACAGCGTGATATCAGCACCTATACCTAGAGAGCCGAGATGAGACTTACCTCCTGAACTATCAGACCTCCAAGACTTTGGCCAATGAAGATTATGGGACGATTTCGTGTCTATAACTCGTGTCAGCAGCAGTCTGTAGCGGCTTGCGCGAAAGGGATATACCACCTACCGAGGTGTTTCTGCGAAGTAGTGTCAACCTATTTAAGAAGGTACTCGCTATATCTTCGACCTTTTCCATGGACTGACCTCCTGAAACTGTGGACGGATAGCCATACAAGAGAATGCGGGTGTTTGGGATATCTTTCGGAAGGAAATCTCTCAACCACATTTCATGACTACCAGGAGTTGTGGATCGGAAAGTCCCAAATGCGTGCGTTCCAAGACCCACCACAGCTACGATACTACAGCTCGTGTCAGTCATGAGAACAACTCTAGTGAATGATATATGTACCTACTCCACATCAGCTTGCAACCTCTCAGAACTGGCATTATACAAAGTTGTGAAGTTCAGGAAGTCCGCATCATATTGTATCTCCGGTGCATCTGAACGTGATTGGCGTGCTAGGATCACTTTTGGCAATTGCTCTGTTGGAAAGCCAAACTCTTCTTTTGGGAATGTGACGGTAGCACAAAGATGTTCTCTCATATGAAGTGCGAGACTATGAATCTTGGGTTTGCTGCGAAACTCCTTCTGCACGATTATCTCAACAACTTCTCTCGTGTATGTTACGGGTATGTTCCTGATACGAATCGTATCTGGTCTGTCTTTTTTTGCAGGTGGTTGGGGGATTTTCTCTAAATCAGAATTTGGAGGTTGCACTAGCCCTTTTCCTTTGTCTGACTTTGGTAAAGGATCGAGTTCTCGCAATAATGCTTGGACTTTGATACGACAGAGATTATGTACTTTCTGTGATTGTTAGTTTTATGTAAAGTACTTATGTCGTGCTAAATACCTGTAGTTCCTCAGGTTTGGGGGCATCGTTGCCTGGTAGTTGGACTTCATAATCATAGTTCTGCGCTCCGGACTAATGGTGAAACGTTAGATTCACAGTTTACTTGAGCATTTTATGACAGATACTGACAGTAGACTTTTTTCGAATTACTTTCGCATGCTTACCGAAGAACTTTTGAACAATGCTCTCAATGGCAACAATATATTCTTTTCGATCACCGGAGACGGTGTATACGCAGCACGAAACATCGTCTGAATTTTGACTCATTGGAAAAAACAAGCTTTTGATTATACTTTTGCGAAAAGATAGCAAACTATGTAAATAGAAAATTCAATTTGTTGAGGTATTCCGTACGCGGGATCTGTCAATGTGCCTCGACTAGGCTGCAAGGTATACTTCAATGATGAGGCTCAATGTGGAGAGAATACTCGAGCTGATCATTTACTTGGTTTACTTGGTTCTCGGGGGCTGTGACCCAATGCGGAATCCTTCACATGTACCCATGCATCCTCGGCGTTGTGTGACTAGTCATATGTCTTATCGCTCAGCCCGAAATGTTCGCCCTGTGGAATGAAGGCATGCCACCAGGGCAGTGCTCAACTCGTGGTATCGATGTACGCTCGGTGAGGGATTTGATAAAGAAGAGATGATACCAGGCAATTGGAAACATTACTGCATCGATTTTCGAACTTCATAACAGACTTCAGAACAATGCCTTCATTACGGAAATCTCAAGCGGAAAACGTGGAAAAATCGAGCCGGGTCCCGTCTTACAGGTCAGCTGACTATCCAAATCCCCAATGGCAAGAAGACTTGAAGATAAGCACGCCTTCATTTGGCACATCAAGCCTCGCGATAGAAATGGAAACGACTAGTTCGTCAATGATAGTAGCACAACCGCCAATAAACATTGACGATGTATGGCGAGAAGTACGAGCGCTTGAACGCCACAGGTTTGCATCGTCTCGGTACCGGAAAGTCGGGAAGACAATTGAGCCGGTAATAGACTTTTTAACGAGGTTCTCTCCTATTGTAGATATGATGGTTCAGGGGACCAGTAGTGCCTCTCTAGTGTGGGGTTCATTGAAAGCTGTTTTAATGGTTGCTCAGACTTCGGCTACTTATTTTTATTATATCGATAATGCTATGTTGAAGCTTAGCGACATTCTTTCTATATCAAGTCAGTATGAAAAGATGTTTGCGACGGAAGTCCGTGTGAGAAATGCGTTGTCGGATTTATATGATGAAATTTATCTCTTTCTAGAGAAGATACGAAAGTCGGTTTCTGTTAGCTGTTAGTACAACGTCCCCTGATTTCTTCTACCCGGTTCTGACAAAGTGTTAGCATTGAAGGTCTTCTTCAAGAACATGAGAAGATCTTTCGACGCAGAGTTTAAAGATAATTTAGAACATATCGAAAGATATACTCGGGTTTTCAATGATGAAATTACTCTTGCGCACCGAGCCAGGATGGATGTCTCGACTAAGAAAATTCAAGAATTGGTTGGAACTATTGCTCTAGACAATGTAGATCTCGCAAACCGAGTAGATAGTCGAGATACGTATCGTGAGTCGAGCTGTTTACCCACACCTACCTTTCATTGGACTTCCTACACTTCCTATAACAATCCGCTGACGAGCACAAATAGACACCAAAGATGCAATATTAAAATGGTTAACCCAGGTTGACTCTCGAGAAGATTATTACCGAGCTCTGAAGAGACGCTCACCAGGAACCGGAATGTGGCTGCAAGACGATCCAAGATTCCGGAGCTGGAGACGCTGCACCGAAACTTCGACTGATCGTTCGATATTATGGATTCATGGCCGGCCGGGATCAGGCAAAACGGTGCTAAGCACTACTGCTATTGAGCATCTTCAACTTAAATTCGAAAAAAGTTTAGAAGGGTCGGAGAATAAAATAGGCTCCGTAGCTTACTTTTACTGCGATTCTGGGGACGCCAGAAGAAGATCGACGTTAGAGATCCTCGGATCAATTTTAGCACAGTTGATTGTACCACTGCATGAATTTCCAAGCGAAGTCAACGAAGCGTATGAACGAGCGAGGAAGTATGGAAGACGGCATTTATCAACCGCAGACGATATTATCTCCGTCATCAAACACGTGGTACAAGATTTTCCCTCTTGTTACATTATCATTGATGGGGTGGATGAATGCAGTGATCCAGGCGATTTTACAAAAACATTTGCGGATATTGCAATATGCTCCCCCAATGTTCACCTAGCGCTATTTTCTCGCAATCTCCCTACTATTGCATTTGGGCTGGAGAAAGTGCCGTGCGCAACGATAGAGCTGGAACCTTCGTTGGTACAGCCAGATATTGACAACTTTTTGACAAAATCATTAGACAATCTACCCGGGAAAGGTACAGGAGCACAAGATCAGGCATTCTCAAAACTTTCGAATGCTTCTGGTGGTATGTTTTTATATGCTTCTCTGGGAATCCAAAGTCTAGCCGAAGCAATTGATTCACAGAGTGTTTTGGATGCCATTGAAAGAATACCCGAGGGACTCAACGGATTCTATGGTCAGATACTCGAGAGATTGGGTTCGCAAAGTATTCGAAGACGGGATCTTGCTCGTAGAATTCTTCTGTGGGTTTGTTGCACAACAAGACCACTGTCTTGGAAAGAGCTCCAGTGTGCTCTGTCTTGGGATGAGACAAGGGAGGTGTTTATAGAAGATCAACGGCCCTTTAAGGATGCCGTACTCGATATATGTGCTCCTTTGATTGAGTATAGAGCAGAGAGGGAGACATTCCACCCAGTTCATGCATCAGTTCGCGAGTTCCTATGGAAGTCTCATGGTTTCGACTCAATGTCGGCGAAAGCAACGCAATTTCTCATGACCGAGCCTCACGCACACCAGACTATTGCTGAAGTGTTACTAGCAAGCCTTTCACTACCAGATGTTGTACATAACACGAAAGTTGATGACCTTCAATATCCATTGGCGAGATATTCTACAGAAAGTTGGTGCCACCATCTATCGTCAGCGTCATTTGGAGAGAATCTATGCCAAAAATATAACACGTTTGCGGATTCGTCTTTAGCGCGATCGACATGGATCTTGCGTTTTCTTCTTTCGAACAGACAGTCATTTCCCTTACAACGTATAGCAAAGTATCAAAAACAAGTAAATGATTGGAAGAATCGCAAAGAGAGCTCAACCACCACTTTTGCTGCGGAGGATTTAGCTGATATACAACGAGCATTGATTGAACTAGATCAACTGGACCTCGACCAAGTAGAATCTATCTCAAATTTTGAGCGCGATCTCATTGTCCGGGATCTGGCACGGGCTTTCACAATGGCAGGAAAAGTCGACGATGCAATTGATATGTTCGAAAAGGCTCTTACTCATGGACCACCAGGGGATCCCTCGCCAGAGTCTGTCCGGACCACCTGGCTCCTAAATAGTCTTGGGATAATGTATGACCAAAAGAATCTTACTGATCTTGCTTTGCGCACGCAGTTAAAGGCTTTAGCCATCCAGGAGAAGTATCTTCCTCCCGATCATCTCGATCTTGCATTAACACTAAATGAATTGGGTCGGGAAACGCGACACCTTGAGAGATACCCCGAGTCCGAACAATACCATCTCCGCGCCCTCAATATTCTGCGTCAATCTCTTCCCGAGACGGACTTGCAGATAATATGGACCCTAAATACCCTCGCTCGCTGCTATCGCTTCCAAGGACGTTACCCCGAAGCGCTCGCTCTCCATCAGCTTGCACTCAACGGCCAAATTACGTTAATGGGGGAAGACCACCCGCATCCCATTCGAACGAGATCAGATATCGCGAAAGTATTGAAAGCGCAGGGAAAATTTGAAGAAGCATTAGAAATCATGGAAGATATGTATGAGAGAAGAGTCCGAGTATTGGGAAATGATAATCCGGATACATTGTGGACGATGAATGATATTGGGATAGTGTGGGAGGAGATGGGTATGCAAAGTGGAGATTTTAAATGCAGGGCAAAGGCAATCGAGTGGCATGAAAGAGCGTGGGAAGTGCAATTTAGGGTGCTGGGGGATGAGCATAAGCACACGGTTTGGAGTCGGGGAGTCTTGAAGAGGTTGAAGGGAATGGAGAGAATGGGCGATGCCGTTGCAGTTTGTTGATCTTCTTGAGAGGCTTGGAACTCTATTTTGCTTATGTTAATGATATACGATATGATGCATTGCTTTCAGGTAGATTTTCTGGTTTCATTTTTCGAAATGGTGGGTTTTGTGGTGGTGCGGGGTAAAGACATTTTTCCTATGGGTGGTTCAGGATACCACCAAGTTAGTGAATATATTTTTCCACATATAACTGTGGCTACTGTGATAGTGTAGATTGGCGACGTACCATAAATATATGTGATCTCAGCTCGGGTGGGAAGTGGTGAATAGGGTGAGCCAAGATCATTGACTCGATTTCAAAATTCCAAAATAAGAGGTTCTGCTCTTCCATAATCTGATGAAGCAACACTTGAAAGGAATCTCGCTAAACACCTGGCCAAAGATCTAGAGATTGAAAGTCTCATACACGATGGTCTTGAAAACTAATAGTCACTTGGACGCCGAGTCAAGATCATTTGTCTTTGTCACTTTGTGCGCGATACATCCATCGGCTATGGCATCAACAGTGCAAATTTATTATCAATAAAAACATTTCTTCTCGTGAGAAATCGTGAGAAGATAAATCAAAATTTGAAATAACAATCATTAGTGAAGCTAACTATATCTGTCGGGACATCGATCATGTGATCAAAGAGGGCACTGTATTAACTAGCATCATGCTAACACTTCCCTATATATTTAATACCTAGCTTCCTATAGTTAAGAATAATAAAAAACGAATACAATTATATAGAATTAAGTATTTACACTTATATCAATTAAATTGATATCAATATTAATTAGTGATATTATAAATTAAGGCCTTGGATTTTATTAAAAGTATTAGATGTTTTTATATAGTATTCAGAATTAATAGAAATTCTAAAGAGATTATAAAAAAAATATTATTATATTAAATATAGTATACTATTTCTTTTTGTAGTATTAGAAAGTATATTCCAAATAATTATATTGGGAAGATATATTTAAAAAGTTTGATTTTATTAAATATAATAAATCGATTTTGTATTTATTATATATTCATTTTTATATTATATATTGTACTAAATAAAAACAAAGATTTTTATTTACTTTTTATATCTATAAAAGATTCTTATATATATATAAATATATATATATTTATAATAACTTTCGAAATACTTTTATTTATATATATAATTATATCGGAAAGCGATATTATTCTAATTATTATGAATATTATTAATAAAAATATATATATAAAGAAAAAAAAGAAAAAATACAAGGAATAGCTTAATTTATTAAAAATAATGTTAGATAATAAAAGAGTTATTATTATTAATAATAAAAAACTTATCAAATATATCAAATTCAAATATAAATAATATAATTATAAAGATATCAATAATAATAATTTAATAGAGATTTTTTATTATAATTTCAGAATATTCATAATTATACAATTTATAAAAATCTATTAGATTTATATATAAAAACTATATATAATATTATATACTCAAAAAATATATTTATTAAAAATAGATATTAAAGTATTTACAGTTTTATTTGAATAATCTTGTAAAACTATTATTAATAAATAAATAAAAACATAAATTCAAGAAACTTTAAAAAATATTAATATCAAAAAACCCAAGTTCAAATCCAGAATTATTTGTAAATTTATTAAAAACGATTTTAAATATATAAATAAAAACAATAAAAATAAGTACAATAAAAATGAAGATATAGAAAACCCTAATGATGGGGATGATGATAATAATAAAAACAATAAAGATTATAAATCCTGAAAGAATAAAATATTAATATTATATTTCAATATATAATCTCTTATTAGTTTATCGAAATTCTATACCAACAATAAGAAATATAGTAGAAATAATAACAATTTCAATTTCAAACTTTTGATATTTTATGAAATTTCACAATATATAAAGATATTTATAAATATATATTATAAAATATTTCTAATTATATTTAAAGAGAGTATATTTTAGTTTTTTTATATTAATTATAGCTTTCTATTATTGATATTCAAAAAGCTTTATATCTATATATAGAATAATTTTAAAAAAGATAAATATCAATGAAATATATTATTGAAATGGAATAATATTATTTTAAAATCAATCAGAAAAGAATATAAAAACAAATCATTTAATAAATATTTTATAATTATAATCAAGCAATTATATATGTTATAATATCAATTCAATTTTACTATATAATAGATATTCTATTTTTATAATAAACTTATATTTACTTATAAAGATATAAAGGCATACAATCTAGTTTGTTTTAATCCTAAGAAAAAGATATCTGGTTTAATTAATCAATTATAACAATTTATTAATATATAAAAGAAATTATATAAAAATAAAGAAGATATAATATTATTTATTAATAGGAAATTCCACAATAATAATAATTATAACAATAATCAAAGCGGTTTCAAGGATTTTAGGAATAGTAATAATTTCAAAAACAATTTATACAATAAACAACAATATTCAGGTTTTTCTAATTAATATAATTATTATTAGATATACAAAAAAAAAGGATATTGATTAATAAAACACTCTAAAAAAAAACAAAACAAAAACAAATACAAATACAAAAAGAAGATCAAAGATAATAATAACAACACATTTAACAAATATTATAATCAATAGATAATCGAATATAAAGAAAAGGTTATCAATATAGAGTTTAATTCAAAAATCGAAATAAGCTTGTTTTTTGCGAACCTCAATATTGAAAACAATATAAATAAAACATTTTTTATGAATTTCGAGTCTATCAATAATCAGGAAGTATTTAATTAATTATTATTTAATATAATATTATATATAATAATTAGAAACTTTATTGAAATTATTTTATCTATAAAAAATACAATAAATATCTTTTATATAAATTATATAAATAAAGAATTCTTCAGTATATATATTAATACAATATATATAAAGAAATTTACAATTGAAATTAAATAATATTATGTATAAAAACAAATCTACTCAATTAAATATAATCCATTAATAATAAAAACTGTAAATATATATTTCAAAAAGAAAATTGTAATATCAATAGAATTATTTCAAATTATTATATTATTTGGAGATATCGATTTCTATATTATAAATATTGATATTTTATTTCTATTAAGTTTTGAAGATATAAATCGTTTTAAAACATTTTATAATAATATTATTAATTAGTTTATTATTTTAAAAAATGAATATTCTATTATTAGAAGATATGGGTATATGTTTTTAATATAGAAAGTGAATATGAATTAATTTATTCAAAAATTGATTTATTAAAACAATTGTTATTTAATAATTATAGAGTTATAATATTTATATTAACGATTTGATTATTTATTAGCATAATGTTTTTATAATATATTATAACAAACAAATTATAATAAAAATAATAATATTATTAAATATTTTATTAAATATTGCAAATATTATCAAATGTATAATAAATCATTAGAATATTTCAAATTTATTTTATTAGAAAATATTAAATTCAATTATACTATTTATATTAATATTATATATATTATAGACAATCTAGTTCTATATATTATTAATAAAGTAATATACTATTAAACAGTTTGATTTTTTGAAAATATTTTTATTAAGTATATATTCAATAATTTCAGAAAATACTAAATTGATGTATATATTGAATTGTTAGATTATATTATTCACAATATTAAAAAGAATTTTGTGAGTAAAAAATTCATTCAAAATATAAAATTTATATTAATCACCATCAAAAGTATACCTATCAAAGTATATAACTCTATAGGCATTATCAAAAGATATTATTATTTATTACATCACACATATAAGATTTTAATGAAAAAACTTGAAAACAATAATCTAATTAAAATAATGATTTTTCAAATAATAGTGAAAGTTGTGAATAATATAGTAGGGTTAAATGGACTTATTCCTATATTACTGATTTATGAGATATATCCCAGATTAAATAATATTAATTCATCAATTACAATAATTATTCAATATATAAAAGTTATAAAGAAAGTTATAATAAAAGTACATTATATTCAAATTAAAAAACAAATCACAAAGGTATTGAAACTAAGGAATAGATTATTTATAATATCTATTTTTATTTTATTATTAAATTTAGAAATTTTAATATAAAAAAAGGAAAAAGATAATAATATATTAAATAAATAAATTAAATTGTATATTCTGATTGAAACAGATAGAGAGATATACAAGATAAAACTTTTCAATAAATTAACTAAATTCCAATCTATATTTATATAATCTTTTTATATAGAACCTAAAGAAATAAAACTAAAGGATAATTATACAAATAATAACAATAATAATATTATAATTGTTGATATATTATATATAAAGATATTACAATTCCAAATATTATTATTAATAATACAATTAGATATACAATTATATTATTATATAAAAAGCAATTTGATTAAAATGATTAATATAAAAGATATTAATAAAGAATATATTATAAAACTATTATAATTGATTATATTTTTACAAGATAATATATCTATGAGATATATAGAATTGCAATACAAGAAAATTGATAAACTAATAAAGAATAGAGTTTTCAAGATTATCTCAAAAAACAATATTCTATTTGGAATAAGATTTTTCAAATTATATTTTATTAATAAAATAAAAAAAGAGGGTATTGATAGAATATATACAAAATTACAACTAATAATTCAGATATATCAAAATGAAAATAAAACTATTGTTTTAATACAATTATCCATTATTCAATATATCAGCTAATATATTATTCTTGTATTTACTATTATTCTATAAATATTAAATAAATATATTCAAATCTATTTATAGGATATTATATAAGTATATATTCAATCAACTATTGTGAGCGAATCTTTGTGCTGGTCACGTGGTCCACTTCTGTAGCTAGTATTTATAGCCCTTTTCCTTGTAGTTTAGAAAGAACAATTAGTTCCCACCCACTAAACTTCTAATATATCTTATAAAACATTATATAAAATTTCCCTCTTCTTTCCTTTATTTAAAGCAATATATTACAATAATTTTCTTATAATATATATAAAGAATTATTTTATAATTCTACTATCTTCTACTCTTTTATATTGATAATCTATATAAAAAAAAACATTGAAAAATCAAAAAGCTATATATAAATCTGAACTTTTGAATTGCTTCAAAAAGTAGAAAATCATTAATTTGAAAAAATCGATAAAAAATAAAGGAATAAGGAATTATCTAATATTACAATAAAATCAAAATAATAATAATTCGATAATAGAAAAAAGAAGAGGAAAAATAAATATTTTATTTTCAAAATTGATTTGTAGTTTTGTATAAATCTAAATTGGAAATAAGATTGTTTTTAATTGGATTATTTTTATTTCTTTTGAAAAATTATAAGAACAAATTGTAGGAATTTCATTATTTATAGAACTTATAGGAATTTAGATAAAGATTTGATTTTGAAAAAAAAAGTTTTTTTTTATAAAATAAATTTAAGATTTATTGATTAATATTCACTTTTATATTTAAAACTTAATAAATATTAAATTTATTTAGAATTTTCAAGATTATTTTGATTATATTTATATCTAAATAAAACTTAACCAATTTAAGAAATTCAAAAACAATCTATATCAAAATTAGAAATATTATATTATTCAATCTAATTGGAAGGATTATTTATAGAAACAATCTTTTTGTTTTTAAAAACAAATTTTCAAATATATTTTCAAAAGAAATTCGAAATTCGAATTCCTTAAAATAAATTATTAATTTATATTTTTGAATTTTTGTGAACAAATTTGTAATTATATAAGTTTGAGAAAAAAGAGTAATTTTGCTAAAATTTAATAAAATTATTAGAAGAAAGATGAATAAAATAGCAATCGAGTTTTTATTTATATTATACTAAAGATTCTTTAAATTTCTATATAATTATTCGATTATTGTAATTATTTATCAACAAAAACAAAATCATTTAATATAATAATAAAATCTATATTATATCAGTTTTCGATTCCAATAATGGATTCAAAATTCAGAATAATTATTTAATTATAAATTCAAAGTCTTCAAACTTATTAATTAACTTTAACACTTTCAATATAAATAATCTCAAAAAGAATACTTTCAAATCAAATATTCCTTTTTTATTCAATCGAAAAACAAATAAAAACAAAAAATCTAATAAAAACTTCAATCCAAAACTTTTAAAAAGAAATCTCAATATCCAACAATTCATTATTTTCCTAAAATACTTTTCAAGAATTTTTGTATCTCCAATATTATCTTCTAAAACTATTAGTATATTATGATTCAAGGATTTCAATATTATTGAGTAATATAAAAATATGGAATAATTTCAATAAAACTATTATATTCTGAATAAAGATTTCCAAATATAAATCCTTTTATAAATAGATTATATATTTTAAAAAAAGGTTAAAATTATAAAGAAATAACAATCTAAAGAATAAAATTAGAAAAAATATTTCAAATCTATTTTCCTCAAGGAGTACTTTAATAACAATATCCTTTAGAAAATATATTTTTACAAATATTTATAAAAATTTGTTAAAAAATATAGATAGAAAAAAGGTATTAAATATAATAATCTTAATTGTTTTATTAAATAATATAATTAAATTATATAGTAATTGATTAAAAATAAAGTTTTGATAAAAAATAAAATCATTAAATTATTCCTTAAAAGTATATCTATTAAAATCTTTCAAAAATATATTACTTAAATTAAATATAATATAAAACAATCAAGTATAATAAATTAAAATAAAATATTCAATTAAATAATTCAATATATTGAAAACAAATCCTAATATATTCTTTTCAATACAAACAATAATAAGAATTCTAATTTCAATAAATTATTGGAATCTGTTATTCTATTTATAAAAACTTAAAAAAAAAACGAAAATCCTAATAGTTTAAAGAAATAATAAAATAAAAAAAATAACAAAAACTTTCAAGAATTTTATATTTATTATAAAAAAACAAATACAATTAGATTTCAAGTCTAAAAAGAAAATTGAAATTTATCAAATCCTTTTTAATCCAAAAATAATGGAAATATTTTAGATTTCAATTTATAAATCTATATAGATTATAATACCTATTATTATCAATACTATTATTGATTTAGAAATAATAAAAGCTGTGTATACAATTTACAAAAGGATATATTATAATTATAATAATAAATGGTTTGGTAACAAAGATTATATTTTAAAAAAAAATTATTTGATTTTTAAAAAATATTTCAATAAAGAATTTGTATATTATAATAAATTGAAATAATTAATATAAAAATCAATAAATAGTTTAAATAATTCTATTTTAATTATATATAATAACAAAACTAATCTTAGCTTAATAAAAATGATTAGGTTGTAAACTCTTCAAAATGATTAATTGAAACTCTTTAAGGATAAGGAAATATTATATTTTGTTAATATCAAAAAAGAATCTATTGATATTATATCAAAAAGGAAAATATATATTATTCAAAAATATATTAATATTATAAAGGAAATATAAAAGAAATATAGAAAACTATTTCATAATAATTTAGATAAAATAATCAAATTATACTCAAATGTTTTTATAAAATCTATACCTTTATTTATAAACAAAATCCTTAAACTCAATTAATAATCTATAATCGAAATATCCTTTTAAAAACCTATACAAATTGAACCAATAAATATCTACATTTATAATTCTAAAAATCCTATAATAAAAGTTATAATCAAAAAAGTATTAAATAAAACCAAAAAGTTTAGGAAACAAATAATTCTTTAAATAATAAATAATAATCATAAAATAATAAAGAAAATCAATTAAAATATTTTATCAATTATAATTTCTATTATTATAAGATTTATTATTAAAGAATACTTTAATATATAGAAAAAATAGATTATGAAAATAGATAACCTAATAAGATTATTAATTCTTAATAACTATACAATAAACTTGATTAATAAACTTTTTATTTTATTTAAATTTTTAGAATAAATTGAAGTTATAAAAGCTTTTTATTTAAATATAATCTATAATTCTATTTATATTCCTATGGAAAATAATAGGAAAGATTTTCCTTATATTAAAATATCTTTTAACAATCAAGATTTTATTAAAACAATTCCAGATTCTAGTTTGATTATTAATTTAATTGATATCGATTTGATTATAAAATTTAATTTATTAATCAATTTGGTTCAGATTATTATTATTAGAATCAATTCTTTTAAAATCAATATTAGGGATTTTTACAAAAATATATATATATTTTTTAAAAAAATATCAAATATTATTAGTTTATTTATAATAAAAAATATATATAATGATTTATTACTTGAAATATTATAACTTATTATAAATAAAATTATATTTATATACAAAAATAAATTATAATATATTATAATAATAAATAATAATCGAAAAAACTAAACAAATATCTAATATACTAAACAAAAAACAATTATATCTTTTCAAATCTTAAATCTGGGAAATTAGAATTTAATATATTCAAGAAATAATATATCAGAATAAATTCATGCTTTTTATTAGAAAATAATTTTATTGAATTCTAACAAAATTGTTTTTTATTTTATATAAATATTTTATATAAAAACAAAACAAATAAAATATTTTTTTTAAATCAATCTGGAAATCTTATAAACAAAGAATTAAAAAAGAAAAGTAATTGATTGAAAAAGTATAAGAAAAAAAATCTTTATTTGTAATCTTTAAAAAAATAAAAAGATTATCTAATTCTATAATTCAACAAAAAATCTAAAGATTATTATTTAATTATAAATAAATATAAAAAAATAGATTTTGAAAAAATACTTTTTATTTACAAATAAAAACTATTATTTGCTTATTTATTAAATCAAAAAGGAATATTTGTTTTTGATTAAATATATATTAAATAAATACAAAAAGAAATAATTTCTTTATAAAAAATATAAATTGTTTTATATAAAGTTTAATAAACACTTGGATTTTCTATTTCAAAAGTTTTAATTGAGATTATATTCAAAATGCTTTGAAAAAGAATAAACCAAGGAATTTTTGAATATATAGATAATCCTTATAGAAATCTGTAATTCTTAATAAAAAAAAAGATTTTTAGTGCTTATAGATTTATAAATGTAATTATTGAATTCAATAGATATTTGATTAAAAATATAAATTTATCTTTAGATACTAATATTTTTATAAAAAACTTTGTAGAATATCAAATTGCTTCCCTAATCGATTTTTTTTTGGATTACAATTAGATTTCTCTAATTATAGAGAATCGCAATATAATTGTTTTTCAAATATTATTTGGATTATTATATTATATAATATTACTACAAGGTATTATTAACTCTATTACCTAATTCTATAGAATTATTATAAAAATTTTAGGTGATTTAGTTTTTGAAACAATTATACCATTTCTAAACAATATAGGAATAAAGGAATTTAAAATTAATTTTAATAATAAGGAAATTATGCCTGGAGTATGGAAATTTATTTTTATATATATTCAAAAGATTGATAAAATTTTGGAATATATAAAAAAAATAAAATATTCAATTAAAACGAAATCCAAATAATACTTTAACAATATAAAAATTGTAAAATATATTATAAAATCTAAAAAATGAATTTTATAATAATCAAAAATCGCTTAGATTATAAATTAATCTAAATCTAAGAATACTACAAAGATTTGTATATTTTTAAATATATATATATACTACTATATTTAAATCAAATAATTTACTCAAAAAGCTAAATCACTATACTGCTTATTAAAAAAAGATTGGAAATTTGTATAAATAAAAAAACAGAAAAATACTATAAATCTATTAAAGATTGAATTAACCAAATCTTTTATCTTAATATTGTTAAACTATAAAGATATTTTAATAATTGGGATAATCATTTTAAATATAAATATTAATTTCAACAATTGAAATATAATATTAAATCAAAAACTTAATAATAAATATATGGTAGTTAAGTTTGAAAGTAAATTATAAAACAATACAAAAAAAAATTATAATATTATAAAAAGAGAATATAAAAAAATACTTAAAACTCTTTGAAAATATAGATATAATTTATATAAAATATATTTCATTTTTGAAACTAATATTAAAATTCTTATTATTCAATTAAATAAAATAGTAATAGATTTCTTAGAAATTCTAATAATAAAATAAATTATATAAATTAGATTTTTTGATTTTGAAATTCGATATATAAAAGGAATAATATATATTATAGTAAATAAATTCTTTTATAAATCAAATACTTTTATAAAACTTTAGTAAAAAAAAGTTTAAAAAGATAATATTGATGAATAGATTATTAACAAATTCAACAATATTCAAAATATCCTTATTTTATATAACTTTACTAAATTTGAATAAAATTATATATTAGATTTAATATACAATAAAAAAAGTCAAAAAATAATTAGATATTTAATTTTATTACAAAAACTTGAGGGTATGATAAAAAAAATCTTCAAAAATTTTAAAAAAAAAGCTTTCGAATTCTATATTTATAATAATTATCTTTTCAAAATCGGTATAAAACATTTATTTCTTAAAAAAATGATTGATAATGAAATAAAACAGATTGTTTTTATTAATAATCTATATAAAATCTACAATTATAAAGAAATAGAAAGTATTTTCGATAAGGTATTGTGGTTGTATTATTAAATAGAAATATATAATATTATTAAGAAATTTATTAATTCCTATCCAAACTATTAATTACAATAATCAAATTTCTAAAAAAAATCTTTATATTTAATATGGGTAAGTATATATTAATAAAAATGTGGGTTAGATATTATGTATATATCTTTGAATAATAACTATAAATATTTAATACTTCTTAGAGATAATCTATTAGAATGGATAAAAGAGAAAGCTTTTTAGAATACAATTTTATAAGTAATAATTATTTTTATATAATCTATTGTTTATTATTATTTTATTTTTAATAAAATCTTGGTAAATAATAGTTTGAAAAACAAAGTATATATAATATATTTCTTAAAAAAATACAATATTCAATAAATACAAATCTTCACATATAATTTTAAAATAAACAATCAAATTGAATAAGATTATAAATCTATTATTAATAGATTATCCAAAGTAATAAATAGAAAAGGAGAATAACTAAAATATTTTGATGCAATATTATTTATTAATAAGGTTATAATACACCAATCGATTAATTTTATTTTATTTTATATAATTTATAATTATTATTTAATATTACCTATCAAAACAAAATTTTGTATTTGGAGAATTCTTAATTGGGAATTAGTAATAATCTAAATAGATTTATTAGTATTATATTTCTAATAATTAAAAATGTGTGATGTTGATATAAAAGAAATTATATTTTATAAAAAATGCTATTATTTGGATGGGAAAAAGTATTTTGATAGGGATAATAATACAACAAATAAAAATATCAATCTAAAAAATATTATATTTTAATATAATTTATAATTAAAAATTAATATATTATATAAAAGAAAGCTTATATATTAATAATTTAAATTATATTAAATAATAATTATAAATTTTGATAAGAGTGTTTATATCTTAAAAAAAATAAATAGAATCTCAATTGATGAAATTTATTCAAAATCTTATTTTAAAAAATTTATAAAAAAAAAAGAAGAATACTTATTAATTTCAAACAATAATGCTGAGGGAAATAATAATTAATTAAATTATAAGAATCTATTGGAAATGTTATTAAAATCATAAAAATCTAATTATATAAATCA
Organism: Botryotinia globosa; assembly: GCA_014898425.1. Taxonomy (NCBI): domain Eukaryota; kingdom Fungi; phylum Ascomycota; class Leotiomycetes; order Helotiales; family Sclerotiniaceae; genus Botryotinia; species Botryotinia globosa. Next base: position 2,212,504 of record RCSZ01000008.1, on the reverse strand, counting down.
ATATTTTAATAGTTCGAAAACAATAATTAATTATATATAAACAAATAATATATTAGAATCCTTGAATATAATTTTAAGAAATATTTATTGTATATTTATAGAAATCCTAGTTATTAGTTTAACAATAAGAATAGTATTTTTCCTTGTATAATAAGAAGAGTAATTGTTTATAAAATTCCTTTAGTGGAGAAAAGTATTTATTTACTTTTATTTGGAAAAATAATTTTTCTTTTTTCTTTTATTTCTTCTGGGAATCATTTCCTATATTTTTTTTTTAATATTATAAAACAAAAAAAACTCTTTATAAGATAAAGATACTTTCCTTTTCTTTTTTAATGTTTTTATTAATCTATAATCCTTTTATTCTTTTTATTATCTTTTTTCCCAATCATTTTGATATTTCAATCTTTTGTTATTATATATAGAGCGATTCCCTTTTATATTTTCTTAAGTGGTCTATATAACTTTATCAAATTTTAATAAAATTATTTTTTTTGAAAAACCTTTTCAAAATATCTAAACAATTTGATAATAAATTGAATTATACTATATAATATTCAAATATTCAATTACAATATATATGTTATAATATAGTAATAATGATTGGTGATATTCAACTTTTTAATATGCTGAAAGCCTTTAAGGTTATATAAAGATTTTCGGAAGAGTAATAATATGTAAAATTCATTGAGTTCAATGTGTGAGCAAAAAAATAGAAAGCTAAAACAAATATATTAATAGAAATAACTATAATCTTGATTTTATAAGATAATCTTTATATTAAAGTTTATATAATAATAAAATAAATAAAAATCAATAATAAAATTGTTTTTTTTAGAATAAAAAAATCCTACAAATTATAATAAAAGATTATCAACAAAATTTGTGTATACTAGGGCTACTTATAGAAAGATATAATATTCGCTATAATTTTGATTATATTTTATGATACAAAATTTCATAATAAACTTTCTAAATTGGTTAGGATTATTATTTCAAAAATTATATTAAAACTGGTTAATAGGGAATTTATATGCAAACTCTTTGAAGATTTGAAATCTAGGGTTCAAATTAATCAGTATTTGATATCTTTCGAATTCAAAATTATTTTCAGAATTCTAGATAAAAAGTTTTTTAATAAACTTTTTGAATAGAATAATAAATAAAAAAGAAAATTTAATTTTTAATATAATATAATTAAAATATTTAAAAAAACTAATGTAAATTACTCCAAAAATATTCTTTTTATTAGAGATTTAATAATCGAATTTTTACAAATTCCTTTCTTTTTGTTTTTAAAAATTATTCTTATAAATTTTCAAAGGTAGTTAAGATTTGGCTTGGTAATAATAGATAAAGATATTAAATTATTCAATAAATATTTAATAAATAAAATTATACCTTGATAAGATATTCTATTAAAAAATAAAGATAAGAAAGATAAAAATAATAATATCAGTTAATTCAAAATATATAAATATAGAGAAGATATTTTATAATTATAGAATTGGTTTTATTTATTAAAAAAAAAGTATATTGTAAAACAAGTGAATTGAAGGGTAATGATAATATTGGTAGATAAAATACCTAATAATCTTTATAATTATTATCTATATTAATTTGCTAGTGTTTTTGGATTCAAAGTTGTATGTATAAGTTAAAAGAATTTATTAAAACATTTTCGATTTTTATATAAATATTAAAATTAAATCAATAATATTTATATTAATAATAAATACTTTTATTGATTTAAAAAAAGTATGGTAGTTAGTAAAAAAAAAAAGGCAAAACTTTTTGATATATTAAAATTCAAATTTATTAAGTGTAGTGTTATTATATTTATAATTATTCAAACCCCTATTATTAGTTTAATTGCAATTTATAGATTTGAAGTATATAAACCTATAGAATCTAATAAATATTTTTATTTTATTAGAAAAATCTATATTTTTTTAATTCAAGAGTTTATAAGAATATATTATCATTACAATTACTATAAAAATATAGGATTTAGATTCGTTTATTATTATTACTACTCCCTAATATAATAAGCTTTTAAATAAAATCTAAAAATCTAGTGAATTGTTATATTGTAGTGTATAGATTGAAAATTTCATTTCATCTTTATTTCTTTTTTAACTATTATTATTTAATTTAATAAAACTTTCGATTATATATTTATATATAGAAATATAAAAGAATTTTATATTAAATATTGATTTAGGTATGTAAATAATCTTATTATATATATTATTCATTTTCAATTTAAAAAGTCAAAATACAAAATAGGGTATAATAAAGTAAAATCAAAATTGAAATATAAAATAATATGGTAGAATCTTGTTATATCCATTTTAGAAATATTTAATAAGCTTTTCGAAAAAAATTATTTTCAGGATATTATTTTAAAAAAAGATTATACAGGGTATACTCATTTGATTACCTTGATATAATTTGTTGAAAAAACTAATCACAATTGGATTCTTATAATTATAAGAAACTCTGTAATATTTAGAATCAAATTCAACAATAAAAATATTGTTTTCTTTATGGTATTAATTGTATTATATATTATAATGAGAAAATTTCTAGGGGGTAATTTAAACCCTATATTAAAAAATAAATTGAAATATTAGAATATTAAAAATATATATCATAATTTGAAATCTATTTTTGATAAATATATTATTAATAACAACCAATATGAAATTTCTAGATTTCCAATTGAATATTATTTAATTGTTTAAAATTCTATTAAATAAATTTTTATCAACAAACTTCTTTGGAATAATTTGTTTATACTCAAAGAAACTATTAGACTTTTTTTTATGGATAATGATGAATTCAATACTTAATATTAGTATTATACAAAAGATATCAAAAGCTTTTTTTTGTATATTTTTAAGGATATCAAATTTGTTAAGAGATATTATAGGAATAAATTGTACTTTGTAATCTTAAAACAAAACCCGGAGAACGAATATAACAATAGATATTTTAAATCTAATAAAAAAGAGGAGATCAAATTAATCCTATTAAATAGTAATAATGATGAAAATAGCTCTAACCCTAAATAGAATAACAAAGAACCTTTCAATATTCCAAAAAGTAGGAAATCAAAAAAAATAATAATTTCTTTGAAGAATAAAGATTAAAAAAAAGAAGTATAAAAATCCAATTCTCCCTATCGATTTTTAAAAACTTTAAAAAGCTTATAAAAACCTAAAAAGATTCTAAATTCTTTGATTTCTTTTTAAAGAAATAAAAGAATTTGCTATCAAGCTTCTATTAATATTTAATCTTGAAATTCTATTAAAAAGCTATTTAATTTTACTAAATTTTAATAAAAATTTTTTTTTTTTGTAATATTTGTTGAATTAATTATATTGAGTAAAGGTAATATTTGTTTTTTTTCTTTAATTATCTTTTTTCATATTTATATGTTTGGGTTTATTAATTGAAGCAATCAATATTTTTATATAGAAAAAAATATAAGTGAATCTTTGTATTAGTTATATAATCTATTTTTGTAATTAGTATTTATAGCCCTTTTCCTTATAATTTAAAAAGAATAGTTAGTTTCTATTTATTAAACTTTTAGTATATTTTGTAAAATATTATGTAAAGCCTCCCCCTCCTCTCTTTTGTTTGAGGCGATATGCCACGGTGACTTTCCTGTGATATATGCGAAGAACTACTCTATGACCCTACCACCTTCTACTCTTTTACACTATAACTTTGAATAAACTCATTTATATAGAAATATTAAAAGAGATTGGATTTGAAAACGGATATATTCTATATATTATAAAACCCTTATACAATATTCCTAAAGTAGGAAATTATTAATTTGGAATTTATTATAATTATTATAGGGATAAACTGAATATAATACAATTTATATATGATCTTTGTCTATTCTATTCAATCGATGATATTGATATTATAAAGCTTCAAATCAATAATATTTTTATAATTATAAACAAGAAATTTATATATTTAAAACAAAAGCAATTAGATAAGGTCAATTTTATAATCAAAGATAGAAAGCAATTTATAAAAAACTATTCATTTAGATTTAATAATTACTTAATCATTTTCAAAAATAATAAGATTTATTTCAATTAAAAGAAATAATACAATAATATCAGAATAGTTATGGCTGGGAATATCGATATATATAGAATAAAGGGAAAAGTTTAAAAAAATATTATTTCGAAAAATCAATATATCATTCAATATATAAAAAAAGTATATATTATAATTGTATGTCAATCAAAGATATTTTATTATTTTTCTATTGTTGTTTAGGTAATAAATCCGAAGGAAAAAGATGCAAATAAGTTTAATAAAGTTATTAAATAGTAAATAAACAATTTAAAAAAAGGACTTACATTCGTATCTTTAGATATAGATTTTATCAAATTAATTGTTTTTATTAATGTATTATTCATTAATAATATTAATTTATTATTATAAATTGGTTATGTGATTTGTTTAATGGATAAGTATAATAATGTTAATATTATATATTGGATATCAATTAAATGTAAAAGAATTATTAAAAGCATATTAACTTTTAAGCTATATGTATTGGTTTTAGGCTTTAATGTTGAAGCTATTATTAAAGATATTATCAATATTATTCTCAAATCTAAAAAGTTGATATTATTTATATTTTATATAAATTCAAAGTTATTATATAATTTATTAACTAAATTTGGTACGAATATGGAAAAACGGTTTTTAATCGATATTATAACTTTAAAACAATATTATAAGAATAGGGAGATTATAGAGATTAAATAGATTGATAAGAAATCGAACTTTGTAGATGTTATAATCAAAAACGATATATATTAAGTATTAAAAGATTTAATTGATATTAATAAGATAGTTATTAAAGTAATGTATTAGATAGAAAGGGGGTAGTGATATAGAAATTAAATAGAACTAAGAGAATATTATATTTAAAATAGATTATAAATTAAAATATATAATTGTATTTATTTTTAAAGAATTGTTAATATTAGGATATTAATTATATAATTAAAGAGAGTATTATATTAACTAACGTTGTATTAGCGTTTCCCTATATATTTAGTATTTAGTTTTCTATAATTAAGAATGATAAAGAATGAATACAATTATATAGGACTAAGTACTTATACTTATATCAACCAAGTTGATATCAACAATATTTGAAGAATAGTGCACACACAACTGGAGAGCGTCCCAGATTTTGCTTTCTTTGTATGTAATTACAACGCACGCACTTTGTTCTAGGGTAGACACAGATACTTCTTTTCTCGAGGTTGTGAAGAGACCTATTCGTAACTGCGAGTCTCTTTTTATATAAGATCGTGCCTTTTTTACTAAATTTTCCTTCAGGAAAAATCTGGTTTAGAGTTAGATAATTAGAGGTAAAGGTAACCACTTCAGTGACTATTCCGTTGCTGCACATGTGCTACCACCACAACAGTTGTTCAGATACAGCGATTACTGGATATAAAAGAGCGAGAGACGCTCAATATTTAAACTCCAAAATCAACAATCCTGACATCTTGCACGACATGAAAAGAAGGATGAAGTTGAGGAATGACGACTGAATATTAGACGGGAATTCTGTATGACAGGGAGAGTATCCTTCTGTGATAGCGAGAATTCTGACCTAGTAATGTAAGACTTTCATCTCATGATTAACTATCACCTATGACAATTGTGTATGTATTGATAAAAAACCATTAGAGCTTCAGATGGCTTGACAGGAGAACATCAGATCATTTCAGTCGCAATCAAGATCCAAGAAACATGAAAGGGGATCTTATTCTCTGAAAGCATTTCGGCTTACAAAACTCACCTTGCTCCGTGACCATGAGCTTCATAGCTCACTGAGAGCAAAAATCGTTCAGTGATGATAAGTCGATATGCGTGGCTTTCAAAGTGGTGAGTTTTTGCTATTGAGTGATCACGTTCACTCCAAACTATCATTACTTAACGGTTTTCGCACTTTGCAATAAGTCAAAGCTGGTCAAGTAATGCATAGTGGCAAGAATTGCCTTCAAAAACAGTTCCTAACCCATACGAGTTCGTTTCGCGCAAGTTTATCGTGAATTTTGGAGCTCACTGAGATAAAAGGACACATTTTGTCGTTAAAGATCTAGTGTAGATTCTCATATTATTGCTTTTCTATGACGCTCTGGAGTGATCGGTTTGAGAAATACTCAGTAAAGGTATAAACTGGCCTGCTTAGTTGCAAGAACTCTTTCAATTTCAACCCCGATCACGAATTTCGAGTCAAAATATAGTTTAAGGCTGATGTAGATATTCGGAAGCTTCTTACTTGCTAGAAAGAGAAGTCTTTCACAACGCATATGAGGAACGCTCAGTAGGCGAATATGAGTAAATACGCTGTGCGAAGTCTGCAAGGAGTGCTTCTAAGTAGTCGCTCGAAGCTTTGCGTGGAACAACTAGATGCCCCAACTATAAATTCGGACTTCATTTTACACTGAATCAAAAAAAACCACGAATAAAACTATTCTGCAACTCAGACTCAACGGATCAGTAATCCAGTTAGATCTCATACAACAAAGATATGACTATAGAATGACCGATCAAATTGCTCAATAGAATCAGCTTCGCATTTGATTTCATCTGTCTACCATAGGAGCACAGTTTCCACTCTAGTCTCAGTAAGCTCCGAGGAGATTGTTTGTGAGCGGTACAAGAGTTGTAGAACCACAGCAATAAAGTCATATTTTATCAGCGGAAACGTTCGATAGCAGAATGAGGTAGAATGTTTGTTACGTGTGGTAATGACAATAATTCCAGTACAATTCAATAATAAAACGCGGTATAGACACCAGCTTTATCAACAGGAAAGGCTACGCTTCAGATCGAGAAATCAAACAGGAAGAGAGGTTTATGTTCCCCTAAAGGAGATGATTCTGTCCTATGAGAATGTTGCCCGAGCACCGAAACGTGCACCCATAGATCATTTATATAGTACCAGTTTTATTTAAGAATTCCGGATACTAGTAGCCCCAGAGCCTGTCGATCTGATAATGTAAAATGACACTTTTGACCATCGAGCAAAGAGCGGGAACTCCATCTTTTCGCACTCCAAACTCGCATAGATGTTAGACTATAAAATCTTCTGACTTTTCTCATGACATCTATAACAGAAAACTACAAGAGCTGAACATCATTGATAAGGAAGTGTACGCAGACGATGGGGAATGTGGTCTTATAACCACAGCAATCAGTCACCGATTTTCCCAGAGGAAATCACATGCATCTCGAGATCAGGGACGCCACTAAGGGATTATGGTGATGATGATAATGATGATGGGATTTGATAGCAAGCCAGCCTTGATGATGGTAACGCTTCAATACGACTATCCGATGACATGAAATTTCTTCAATCTGCCCCTCAAACACCCGTTCCATGCCAGAACAGAACAGCCGAGGAACTCAAATCTGGCTGAGCACTTTCTTCATACCATCTTTAACTTCTTCAGAACGCTTTCTTATGCGTATCTTGAAGTTTCATTCATCATCTGCAGTTTTTATACAATCAATTCCAAGAGCTTAAACACAAAATCCCAGACCAAAATTCATGCTATATAAGCATCCTATCATACCTAAAAGAATTCTCGCAAAGAAGATAAACTGGGCGTTGATTGGGCATGGGGAGTCCACCTAACAACAAGCAGATTTCTATAGAGTCTTCGTTCGTATTAGAGAAACGATGAATCGCCTGGTTTCGATGCCAATTTGTGTGACAATCGCTGGACGCTGATTTTGGATTACAAGGCATTTACTGAAGAATTTCGACAGTGACAAAGGTAGTCAGTCTATGACAATAGCCACTTCCAATGGTGGTTAATATAATGATATATCGACTGAGTAGAATCTTATCATCCCAAAATTGAGGGCACAGATCAGGATAGCAATACTCCATCTCACCAGACAGACACAAGAGGCAGACACTGGGGTTACTTCCGGCATAGTTTTCTGTATCACCAGCACCACGACACACCATCAACTTCTCTGAAAAAGTATAAAGATTCCCGACAAGACAAAATACCTGCTAATTATACTTTCCTCTGCAATTTCTCGGAAATCGTTCACTGCTAAAAATGAAGGTAGGAAAGACTCAATGCACAGCTTGTGAATCCCACCTGAGATGTGATATACCCCAATAAAACTTCACATTTGAGTTATAAAACAGATGCGGCGAAAAAATGAGCCCCTTATCAGAAAGGAATTCCGATGTCTGGTATGGTTTGAAGGGTGAGTGAGAAGGTGGTGTGAGAAGGAAAGGGCACTTGTCTATAGATTAGTGAATAGGTGAGTACAAAAGAGATCGTCCTCCCTAACCATATTGCTCCGCTCATATTAATACAACTCATTACCCACTCAACCTCCCTGCAACCTGTTTTCTGTATGTAGTTTAAGACTTTGTGTCATGTTCTTCCTAGTAATTCTAGTATTTGGCAAATTCTTCGTGGGTCACAGAATCGCGAAGCAGATGAAGAATGAATGAAAGTATGACGGTAGAAATACATTCACATTGACGACGATATCTATCCGATGAAAAGATCGGTGATACATATAAGCGCCGTCAACTACCTCGATTGTGCTGCGTATGAAGGCTATCGGAGAAAGCAATTGCCGCCAGTGAATTATGACCGTATCAAGATTAATGAATGAAAAAGTTAATCACATTCGGTTATATGATTGATGAATGCTAAAAACCCGATATGATGAGCTATGATTGCAAATAAGGGTATTGTATCATTAAAAAACATATTCAGGGAAATCAAAACCTCGCTTCAACCTTCTTCTCCACATCACCCAAAGCCCAAGCACTAGTCTTCGTCTTACTCCTCACACTGGTAGCTTGCTGCTCTGTGAATCCTTTTGCCTCGACAGCTGGATTGTACCCCAACTTATTCTTCTTTCCAACTTCAGCGGAATCAACAGGAGCATTTGTTTTCCCATCGGCACGCTTGTAAACAGTCACCACAACAGCACCACCTAACCCAAGATTGTGTTGTAAAGCGAATCTTGTGTCATTAACCAATCGGTTGTTTGCCCATCCACGAAGATGCCAGACGAGCTCAGCGCACTGTGCGATTCCTGAGGCTCCGAGTGGATGACCCTTTGAGATCAATCCCCCGGAGGGATTGATCACCATCTTGCCGCCATATGTGATATCACCCGCTCTTACCATCTCGTGTGCCTTTCCTGGTAGAGAAAGACCCAAGGAGTCGATAACAATCATCTCATTGGCCGAGAAACAATCATGCAACTCGCAGACTTTGATGTCTGCAGGTGTGACCTTTGCTTCCTCCATAGCAGTCTTTGCTGCGAATTTTGTCATCTCAAAACCCATCAAGTCAATCGCAGATTTGGAAAATAACGATGGCGCATCAGTAGCCATGCATTGACCTGCAATCAATACTGCTTGTTCTTTGAGGTGTGGGCGGGCATCAAGGAAATCTTGTGAAACTAGAACAGCTGCGGCCCCTCCATCTGATGTAGGACAGCATTGCAATTTTGTGAGCGGCTCATGGATCATAGGAGCCTTCATGACTTGCTCTAGAGTATATACATCTTGGAATTGAGAGTATGGGTTTCGTTGCGAATGTTCGTGATTCACTCTCGCAATTTCTGCGAAATCTTCATTTTTGGCACCATATCTATTTGCGACAAAGAGTTAGTTATTTGCTACGAGATTGAAAATTGAGTGGAGATGAACATACTTTTCCATATACTCCCGACCTGCATTACCAAACATTTGCGCAGCCCCGGGCGCATTCGTAACGCCTCTAGTGGCACGCATCATTTCACCCGACGTACCAGTCGGATTACTGCGATCATTCCAGAAACTCTGCAGCGAACCCGGATTCATCTTTTCGAATCCAACGACCAATATACAATCCGCACCTCCATGACTAATGACATTTCTTGCCAAAGCCAATCCTGTTGAGCCTGTTGAACAATTGTTGTTCACGTTGTAGATGGGAATCTGGGTCATTCCGAATTGATAAAAGACACGTTGTCCGCAGGTCGAATCTCCATAGCAATAACACGCTACTCCTTGGTCGACATCGTCGTAATTGATTTGTGCATCAAGCATAGCCTTGATACCAGCTTCGAAACCAAGTTCGGTGTAATCGACTTTACCCCTTGGCTTGATGAATTTGGTCATGCCGACGCCTAGGACGTAACATGGTTCGTTGCGCTTGATAACCATTTTGAGATTGAAGTTGATTCAAAACAAGTGACAATGATTACTGTATTTTCAATCGTACAAGAAAAGAGCTACGAAGTTGTTATATAGATTTATAAATGAGAAATGGAGGTGATTAGTGAGCCTTATCACGTTCATTTCTGGGGTAAGTTTTGCGGGGAAACTACCGAGGCTCGGAAGTGGATCGTTGCCGTTATATCCGGTGCTAAAGGAACGATTTTGGTGCAAGCGCGCGCTAGGTATTCATTAATTAACGGCCTCGAGAAGGGTTAACGATTTTAAGGGTTCGTGGCGAACATGGCCAACATGGCCAACATGGCCAACATGGCCAACATGTGTATGAATTACCGTCCGTACTGGAGTGAGCATCTTGCCTGTTATAGCAGCTTGAGGACCCTTTGCCCATCATTAGTGTACGATATTGCAACAATGGAGGAGTCTACCAAGTGAGGGCCCGCTATTCACTGTTATCATGGCCTCTAGAAAGCCCGAGGGAGGTAATGTTCTGTTGGGTAACCTATTCACAAGGCTTGATTTTCGAGCATCCTTGAATCCTGCCACGAAGAATTTGTCCGCAGCTTGAACTCATGATTCATGAAGTAGAATGAATAGCTTTGAAGCCAAATGGCCAGGGATTTTGCCATGCCATATTGTTCGGGCACATGCGTCCAGTCCAGTGTGAAGTTCAATCAAGTCCAATCAAGTCCCTCGTTCTTCATGCTTCTGTTCATCTTCTCTTGGTTCAATCTACGTCCATTTGTTCTATTTTGAATTATCCAATTGTTTCATCTGCCGATTAATGATCGTTGCGGGCGTCGAAGCTAGCCTGATGAAGTCAAAGTCAAGCATGCAGTGGGCATTTGAGAAGAATATACGAGCCAACATTCATGTCGAAGTTTCGGAAGGAGAACCATCCACATGAGCTCCGACCGAACTGATCCGAGATCATAATCCGAATACCAGTCTGGATCATCAGGATATTATTGTCCGACCAATGTAACAATTCGATAAGTCTTGAATATCTTTTTGTTTAGCCGCCCACACAGTAATTGAGCCCCCTCAGTCGTGTAAAATCATTAGTAAATTATGTCCAAAATAACTGTCTCTCACGCGACACATTGGTCTTTGATTCATCGTTTCTACATTGCCAATAGAAGCAGAAAATGGCGAATATATAAACTTCATCGTAGCCCATGATCTTGCAGTGTGGCCGAAGCCGGTTTGCACACCTATCTTCATTCAAAGCCGCCGACTTTAGTAACCACTTCAGGCATTGCAAAACAAACAAGGTGACATATACCAAGTGTACAAAAAAGCAGCTCTTGAAAATTATCTTCTCTCCTATACCTCTTCCAATCTCCACCTGAAAGCGACAGTAGGTAGCGAGAACGATGCCGTCGCCCTCCTACAAAAACTTTCCAAAAAAAAACATACAACAGTGGGGATTCGCTGGTGGTCACCCACCCAACTACTAATCCACCGATCTGAAGCTTGTGTATGGCAGAGCGGACGGGATGCCCAATTCTCTTCAGTCTATGGTCGTATGTGACAGACATGTAATTCTGAGGAATTATATTTGGTTGTGGTGTTGAGGTCTACATGGTGAGAAGATGGTGCTGGAAAGGGGAATTATAGAAGGCGATATTACCGGGGTTTAGTTCAAGATCTCAACGCTGAAAGACATAGTGTAAGATAGCAAGTCAGACTGCATCGAAGGGAGAACGCCAAGGACAATACGGATGGATAGCCACTTTTTGGAGCAAGATCGGACTGCGGCATACAACGATGCTGTAATCACAGATGCACTCAGATCCATTGAAGCCCAAGCAAAACGTATAGAACCGAGGATCAAATACCAAATTGGAGAAATTTGTACATGGGATACACCAACACAGTAGCACAGATTCACGCATCCGCCGACGGGAGGGGAAAGAGCGAACTCACAATGGTAGATCATAGATCCTGTATTCTTTATTTATTTATGTCGGGACCGAAATGACCGATAGGCGAAAAGAACGACAACGAAGATCATACGACGATGTTTAGGGATAATGAATCTGACTATGGGAATGCAGCATAACTCGTCTAATAAACAGGGGATAGTTCCCAAAAGCCTCTTTCCGTATGAATCGCAAGATCAATTCGAAGAAATGGGAGACTTCTTCTCATACTCGTGATTATCGCAAAGGGAAAAGATTTGTTTTGTAATCTTCAGTCTCTCAATCCGGCTGTTTAAGTACTCAGACTGTGAGAACTGGCGGGATCTTCACAAAATACAATTATCACGGGGCATAAACTCTTCATTGTTAAGCAAATCGGTATGCAAAAAAGCCGAATCCGCTCAAAATCCACTCAAATAAATCCAAGAAGCGAATATAAAACCCTTCCGGACTTGTAACGAGAGAAAATAAGCACACAGCAAACAAACACCACACTGGCGAGTTCATGAGCCATGGGCCGTACATGAAAAGAAAAAATCGACTAGAGATAAATAAGTTGAATAGGAAGAAATCTCTAAATTTGCGTCATTTTGCTAGTTGTGAAAGTTCAAGTAATAATGTATACCAATGAATGACAAATATTGACAAAGATTGACAAAGACAGGGGCAAAAACGCTTCGCGACAACGGGCAGATTTATTTGCCCCAACTGTGAACTGAATGAAATTCACTGCTCATAGCAAACAAACCCAGCAGGTCTAGCAGGTCTAGCAGGTCAAGCCCAAAAAATAAAAATACAGTCGCCAATGTCGAAAGACAAGTATGCTTACGAAAGGCGCAGCGGAGCGGAATCCCTTTCACAGTGGTTGGGAAGGTTCTGATAGACTTAACAATTTCGGAATCAACTTGAGAGAGACTTATATACCACCAAATAAAGTAAGATCTTAAAGCGATATGTAGCGATATCAAATATCTCCCCACTCCAACCCCCCTCTCTTCCACATGAGCGACAGCCGCTTCGAACAATACAAACTCTACATCTCACCAGAAATTACTCGACATGTAAGTACAAAAAGACTTGCTTAAACTTCCATCAAAACCCCATAATCTAGTATGAGAAGAGGCCCAAGAAAAAAGCTCATGGATTCGTATGCACCCAAATCACGTATATGATAGGATAGAGGGATCTGGCATACCTTACTATCTCTATACTTAGTTATCTACTACCCGTCTGTCAGATTTTATGAGATGGAGTGATGAGTAGCTGTATCAACATTTGTTCGAAATAGAATAACAACGAAAGTGGTAAAACATGATCATTTCCCTCAACAACAAAAACATCCAGTTCTCAAAACTCCGTTAGAGAAGAGCAACAACAACAAAAACAACAACAACAACAACAACAACAACACCAACAACACCACCATCAAAATCTCCCCTCCTCCAGATCAAAACCCACTCCACAAAACATAACATAATAACCCACCATCCCACCCCCCAACAATCCTCAAGCAATTTTCAATCCTCCGCACAGGAGCATTCGAGTCACTGACTGTATCCATTAATCATTGAGTGGGTGGAGAGGAGTCGAAGATCTCTTTTAATGTCTCTTATATAGGTGGTACTGAGTACTTGGAAGATATTGAGTAGGGTGTAAATAACATACTTCCGAAGAAGATGCGTATGCTAGTCGCCCGGTTTTCTATCACCGAGTATGAATGGTGAGGCAGTAGTCTATTAATAGCAGAAGATCATTCACTATTCGAAAAGTAGCCAGATAAGTTCATATTCGGTCCACCGTCCCTTCCCCGCATGGGATATTAGATATACATACACGGGTATAAAGCAACTTCTCATGATATCTTTTCTAGACCATAACTGGAACAGCAAGAAAACTTCTATGACCACATGTTCCTTGATTTGCAGCACATATTCAGCGTAGAATATGTGTCTTCTCGACTACTGCTTTTATGTATCTAGTTTGATTTATTTATATAATGCGATATCGCTAGTTTGGGTTTGAGAGAACAATGAAAAGAACAATAAGAAGTAAAAAAGGAAAGTAACAACAATACATCCAAATTCAATCAAGACACAACAACAGCCAAACCTCCCCATCCAGCCCAAATCACCCCCAAATCACTTTCCTACACCACTCTCCCGCACAAGATTCTCAGGCCCAGAAGACCAGCTTCACAACACCCGCCCAACGCACCATCGAAAGACTCTCCAATCCACAGTCCAACAAGCATGGAACTCTCATTGCTCGTAGGCCCGGGATATATATATAAAAGCTTTGCTCTCTCTTGAGCTCTTGAGGTTGCACAGGGAATTCCCTCTCCTCATACTTTTCTTATTCTCGGTGATTTCCATCCACAGGGAAGCAAGCAAAGAAAATATCAAACACACATTGACATTTCGCTATGTGAATCATCAAAGAATGTGGAAAAGATTTTTGAAGATCGTGTATTCACTCCGAAATCTAGATAGATCGTTGACCTTGACTATCAAGAGAATCCATAGATATTCACGATCCGCGATTCTAGCTATCCCCAAAAAGAACATGATACGTTGTATGCTGTTCCATTTACTCTCGTGAATATGAACCCTCGCCCCCCTTTTTCCTTGCCCTTCACCGTACCCACCCCACCGCACCACAATCCAACCCCACGAATCCCCAAACCATTCACATAAAAGACCTCTCCAAACATGCATCCACGCACAAACCGCAAGAACCACTCCAAACTACATATTTTCATGCCAAGGACAAAGTTCGCTTTGCAACATCCAAATCCAGACGCAAGGTACGTAAGCACTCGTTTCCGTAATCTCATATACATCTACTTGATCGATTGCGTGATGAGACTAGGAAAAGATGACATTCATAAACGTAAATTCCTAGTTACATTAGATGACTGTAAAAACACAACTCAACGACAAAAGCAACACTCAGGGGAGAGCACAAAGGCCGCAGAATCACGCAATGCACTACCCATTACTCGTAGAAATAAAAGCTACAAGATGATTGATTATTCCCTATTCCGGGATCATCCAGTAGGTGCCCAGACAGATGTTAAAGAAGCTTCTGCTTTCCCTGAGCAAGATTTTATATACTTCTCCCGTTCGTGAAAATTGCGTGATCATATCTGTATCCGCGGTGAATGCTGGTTGTGGTCCATTATTCATAGCCATGTTGCGGATGGATTGTCTTATTTGAAGAAAGCATAGAGTCGCTGCGCTGGTACTACCAGACATCCACTCATCAACGCAATTCTTTCCCGTCTCAATCCAGTCTTGACACAGCACACAAATCAGACTTATAGGATATTCAAAGTAGAGCCTAGTACACCATACCAAGCATCATCACCAGAATAAATCAAATATAGGTCATAATTTCGTATTGATCCTCCACATCTATTAGAAACCTGCACAGTCTGCATCTCAATCCACCAGTCTTTCTACCACATATGTATGCGAGCCTATCATCCGCCATCATCTACGCATCAAGCCCTCACGAATCTACTCTTCTCCCCCTCTGTTTAAACCCCTATTCAGTCTTAACAGCAACATCCTTGCTGACACCATCCGCCTCCGCCGAATTAATCTTCTTTCCCGTCTTTGCGATCTTCTCCAACACGGTATCGAATTCCAATTCCGGCTTTCCGATGACCGTTGCGGTTTGACCTTCGAGATTGACTTCGTATGCGCGGACACCTATTCTCTCAGTTAGTGATCTTCTCCATGCTAAGATTACAATCAAGGTGGTTGATCGATATGCGACACCAAGCTGCGCAAAGCTCATAGATTCCATGCGCGAGGGAGAAGAGTAGGGTATAAAAGACCAAGAAAACAAAACCAACTCACCATCCAATTTCTTTAAAACTCTATCAACAGCCCCAGAGCATCCTCCACAGCTCATCGAAATGTTGAACTTGTATGTGTGTTCGCCCTCCTCTGCGATCAAAGGAGCTGGTGTGTTTACTCCGGTGTCTGCCATTGTGACTTATTGCTGTTCTTATCGTATTTCCGAGGGATTTATTGAAGAATGAATCTTAATTCTTAGACCTGGGTATGCAATGTAGTAAAGTAGGAAATCAAATGTATTATTATTGTATCGAGAGTAACAAGAGAAAGAGGATGCGACGACAGATCCTTATAACACTTTCGAAGCTGCGGAAAGGCTGAGAGGGGCACCTGCACTGATAACGCAATGCGGTCGCTTAGAAATCATAAAGCCGATGGACCCTGCCTGGCGCCAAACAAGGATGAAACTTGCTCAGAACAGATCATTCATTCACTGGCTGAGTCGAGTGGTCATCACACACACGGGGATTATGGATTGGAGTTCCATCACGGACGGATATTGCTTTTTCGGTGGTGTGAGATGTTATGGGATATTGTGAGCATGTTTTTCAAGGGGTCGAATCCGCTTTCCTAATAGAAATATTGATAATTTAATATTGGGAGCGGGTATCACAAGAGACAACTGGCAAGAAGGTTTATTCAAGACCGCTTTAGGTTGAAGCTAATTGATTACACAATTGCCTCTCACTTGCAGCATAACCTACAACATACAATCGTGAATGCAGGTACAATATTTGGGCGCGCTGATATCACAGGTCCGAGTGATATACATCAGTTTTGCGCTGAAGATCATACTCTTCGCTTCAAAATTGCTTTCTAGCTGTAATATACAGACATGAATAATTACATCTAAATCAAACCAGGCGTTTCTTCATCGTCGTCTGCATCTTCGACACGTGGCTGCCTATGGTCCCCAACTTCTCCCTCCGGGGGATTCAAAGCAGGTATCGAATCATTGTCATCCTCCTCAGATTCGAAATGGTCTTCGAAATTTTCCGGTGTTCTCCAAAAGCCAAGATATTGCAAGATTCTTGAAGCCGCAGAAAGTGATGGCCCACGTGGTCGTTCTTCTGATCCTTCTTCAGCATCTGCCTCCATTCCCCCCTCCGGTAATCCTTCTACCAAATTCCTTAATCGTTCAATTGCTTCTTCATTCTCTAATTCATCGCTACCGCTGATTTCATCACCCCTTTCTCTACGGCCGCGGAATGCTTCTAGTCCTGGAAATCCTGGCATCAGTCGTGCCAGAGCCGCGAGCGGATCATTAAATCTATCTTCAACGGGTTCGTGCTCATTTCCTAGAGTTCTTCTTTGAGATGGGTAGGAGATGGTATTTGAATAAGGTGGCAATGGATCTGAATCCGAATTGTTGCTTCTGTGGAGGAGATTCGATGGGACGAGACTCATCAGATCTGGTTGATTTTCCAAATAAACAAACCTAACAACATCGAGATTTAGTTCCCTAGGGTCCAACAGCAGGGGGGTTTCTGATAACCCGGGCTTATCAATTGTATGCGCAATTTCCATGAGTAATGCAGTAGACTCGGTAGTATTCCAAAGATCTTTTGTTTGGAGAACATATAATTTCGTGAAGAAAGTATCGGACGCAGTTGGTGGTTGAGTTCCCCAAATTGACGGAGGTGCGTCAAGGCTTAGTTCCTGGAATAGTTGACAAAACAGCCAAGGTACCTGTTGCATAGATTCCGAAAGAAGACTTCTACATTTCACCGCGTCCTTAAGTTGTTGCGCAGCCAGAGCAAATGATGGTTTGGCGTAATTTATTGTGTTTTCCCACTCGGGTAAATTTCGACTGGCGGCAAAGTCCAAAAGCCACTGAAACTCATGTGCACGTAAAGCAAGATGGTGTATCATCCATCTCATGCAATATGGATCAGTTTCGGGATCCAAACTCAAGAGCAATTTTGCCCATTCAAAAGCAGTTCGATAGGTTCCTTTCATGATAAGAGATTTTATGTAGTGATACCCAGCCAACCAAAGTTCTCGATTCTCTGGTCTACTAAAATCTAATCGAGCTTTACCTTTGGCCAATTTTGTACCAAAGGACGATAAAGATATGCGGCCAAATGTAAAGAGAGCTCTTTCGACAAGATCCGATGCTAGAGAATGGTCCCCTTGATTTTTTGCAATCTTGCTGACTTGGAGAAGGAGTGAAATGTTGTACGCTGTTGTTGGTCAGTTAAAGTTATGTGAAGTATAGATAGATTGTACTCACGAAATCTCACTATGAATCTGATAAGATTTTGCGGATCACCCATTTCAACCAGACCATTGAATGTATCCTGCACAGCTTGGTATGATTGATCATGTACAAACCTGTATTCTATGGTGCCGTCAGCAACCTTCTGGTTTTCGACGACTTCCATCGTTAATCCACCCGAGCTAGATTTTGGCCACTCATCCTTCCCCTGGATGAAGAGGTTACGCCGCAAGGTAAGCTCTGGAAGCCCTTTGCCAGGTGGATGGTGTCCCTTCAAGACTGTCTCTAAATCCATTTCTTGATTATGTTGTCTTCTTCTGGCTCCACGGCCAGTAGGTCCCCCAGGATCTTCATTTTGCTCTGTAGCAGCTCGTCCAAATAAGCTTCGCATTTCGTTTGCAACCTTAAGATGCTGCGTGTTGATACCCAAGAGAAAACAAACTCTTTCGTATTCTTCATCCACTTCGATTGAACTCGTCATATTCGTAGCGTTTGGTTTCTTCAAATTTAACTCTTTCAAAGCTTGATCGATATCATCCAAATCGTTCTTCGGTTTAGCTTCAGCAGCTTTTGCGGAGTCTTTCGCTTTTCCAGCATTTTTTGCCTTCTTCTTTTTCTTTGATTTTTTGGGTTTCTTCATCGTCACGATTGGTGTGGGTTCGATCAGTTCTTCTTCCGCTGACTCTTCTTCTTCCTCGACGCCCTTCGACTCGTCATCGTCTTCTAAGTCTTCTAACGCTGCGAAATTCGCAAACAGGCTGGGTTTTGATTGTGAAGGCTGCGGCTCTTCATCGGATTCTTCTTCTTCTTCTTCTTCTTCTTTTGCCGCTCCTTCTTGAGCTTGAAGTTTGGCTCGTTGTTCCAGCTCGCGCTGTTGTTGTAACTTTCGTAATTGTCTACTCGACATAATGAGGGAGGGTAGGTAGTTGTTATTTGAATAATCCCAATGGATATCAAGGTGTATGTGTAGAAGTATGAGAACAAGAATGGCAATGAATGAGAATGAGAATGAGAATGTGAATGTGAATGTGAATGTGAATGTGCAAGAATTGACGAACAAAAGTAGCGGTCCTATTCTATTCTAGAATCTTTCATCAGTTAGTTCCAATAAAAATTGAACGGGTCATGACGCATTTGATTTACTTACCTAGTCTCGAGCTAGTGGGGTTGATAAGCGATAGAGATTGCTTACGTTACTTACCTTGCTTACATAATTATCTGATTGGTCATGTTTCGGGCTGAGTAGAGAGCAGATCCATTTTACTGCTGGCAAGACCTCGCAGACTCTGATACACAGACCGACTCCGTATTAGTAATTACTTTGTAATAAAAAGGGAGGTAGGTTCTTATCTAGTACCTATTTGTATATACTCCGTATAATAAGAATCTCTAGCAATTACCTACCCAGTATGTTATGTTGATAGCCTTGGAAGAAGTCGCATACTAGGTAGTCAGTCGTCTTTTTGGTCCTTGTTATCTTTTCCATCTTTTCCATCTTTTCTCTACCCTCAATCATTACCTTCCAACCACTCTTCCACACTCCGTCCGTCCGCCCAACCACCCACCCCTCTCACGGTCCTGGCAATATCCGGGGTACTACCAAAGCGTTATCTCGGAGATCGATCAAGCTTAGCTAAACCCCCCCCAGGAACTCAAAACTTTGCAATTTCCTAAATACTAGAAATCTTCATTTCCAATGCGTCGAGTAGCATTAAAAGCGATTCGCACCGCGAGACAATTACCGGCCCTTCGCAGCACCCGTGGAAGCATCTTTCAACCATCAAACTATGTTCTAAGTGCACGATATTCTTCCGGTAGAGCTCCCATTCCCAAATCATCAGCATCATCAGCTTCACCACTTCAAACTTCCGTCATCCCAGCCTCGATGTATTGGCGAAGGTTCGGTCTGGCGTTCGTTTCAGGCTTGGTGGGATATGGCGCGTGGTATGCATATAACGAAGACGGAACTCTCACTCAAGAAGCCAGTCCAACTTCATCAGTACAACAATCCCGCGGCTTCTCAACTAGCACAATCTATTCAACGCCGATTGGGCCCGAAGAGACCGCGGATGCTAGAAAGGCTGTAATTGTCGGCGCAGAAGGTCTTTATACTGACACAATTGAAGGTCCAATTTCAAAGGATACCGATGATTCTGGAAGAAAAGTTTTAGAGATGTTAACACCAGAGCAAGCAACTTCAAAATTGAGAAGAAATGAGGAATCTTATTTTGTCGGCCGTGGCAAAGGAGTTGTGCGATACGATGTCGTTCAAATCCCAAGCAATGACCCAATCGAGGATGATCATTCTGAAAAGATTATTGAAACCAACGAAGCAATTGCGGGTCAATCGCCCTCGGATTGGATGTTTTGGGGTGTATTCGATGGGCACTCGTATGTTTCTAGTTCAATTTACAACTACACTCACTGACACCTTAACAGAGGCTGGACTACTTCTGCGAAATTACGACAAGTGTTGATCAATTATGTCGCTAGAGAACTCAACTCTACCTACCAAGCTTCTCCAAACCCTTCCACCGAAGCCATTGAAGCTGCGATGAAGACCGGCTTCACTCGACTCGACAATGAGATTGTACATGAAAGTGCGCAGAAAGTAATGAAAGGCAATTCAAAATTGGTCGCGGCAGAACTGTTAGCTCCAGCGTTATCAGGATCTTGCGCGCTCCTTTCCTTCTATGATACCAACACCGGACTCTTGCGCGTCGCATGCACGGGAGATTCACGCGCAATCTTAGGAAGACGAAGTGATAGTGGAAAATGGACTGCTAAAGCTTTGTCAATCGATCAAACTGGTAGCAACCAAGATGAAGAAGCTAGGATGAGGAAATTACATCCTGGAGAGGATCACGTCATTAGAAATGGTCGTGTCTTGGGAGGTCTCGAGCCAACTCGCGCATTCGGCGACGCAACTTATAAATGGACTCGTCAAGTTTCAGAGAGGCTAAAGGAATCTTTCTTCGGAAGAACACCATCTAGCCTTCTTAGAACCCCACCCTACGTCACTGCGGAACCTGTAGTAACAACTACCAAGATTCAACCGGAGAGTGGGGACTTTGTTGTGATGGCTACGGATGGACTCTGGGAGATGCTCTCAAACGAAGAAGTGGTCGGCTTGGTTGGACAGTGGATTGATAAACATTCAGCCGATTCGAATGGAAATTCCGCAAGTTCATGGACAAAAATGTTTACAGCGTCGCAAAAAGGATTACCTGTAGAAACGAGTAAAGATGATGGTAATAGTGGCCAAAAAGCCCCAATTCGACAACGTCAATGGGGTGTCACTGAAAGTGATAGATTTGTTGTTGAGGACAAAAATGTAGCCACACACTTAGTACGAAATGCATTAGGAGGAAAGGATAAGGATATGGTTTGCGCTTTACTGTCACTACCTGCCCCTTATTCTAGAAGATACCGGTATGTTACGCTCTCCACGCCGTTGATTTCATGAAACCATGCTGACAAATGTACAGTGATGATCTTACAGTAGAAGTCATCTTCTTCGGCAACGGACCAAAATCTGGCGATATTATCGTCAACAAGGAAGCAAGCGCGAGCGCAAACAACGTCAAGCCCAAATTATAAAATAACTTTAGATTCAAAGAGAAAGACTATTTCTACTTTTCAGCGTGTATTATTAAGCATTTAGCTTTGATATTGGATTTCAGGGATGACGCAGGGAATGATTAGTATGGATGGATGGTGGTAATATACCCAGCGTACTGGTCAGTGAGTTTCAAAAGACTCGAAGTCATGAAGAGCTTAAACTATTGTCAGCTATAATTGCGAATGGTATATGAACCCTTCGGAGCATGTTCATGGTGCTAATGTTGTGAGTATTCAAATGTGGATATCAATATGAGCATGTCCCTACTGGCGGTTAGAAGGTCGTTAAGAGGGGCTCAAAGAGTTCGAGAGAGAGTTATTCTCTTGATTTCACTGTCAATTGTGCTCAGGTATCTTGCTGGGTAAGACCTTACGGGCCGATGTATCTATCTATTTACTGGGAACTATTTGTTAGTAGCAAATGTCTGACATCCAGTGTCGAGTGACAAGATAGGCAGAGCGATCTCAAATGCTGATTGTCAGACTCCGGAGATGTCCTCATTGACTTATACTTGAGTACCCGATAAATTCATTTCTACTTCATCTTCTCTCGTCAAAATCTGATGATTGTTTATTTTCAAGCAATGCATGCCGTTGTCACAGATGTGGCGGATGCTACAAGGGCATAAACTTTGACTTGGTCAATTGACTCGAAAGCGAATAATTTTGATTCTTCTGAAATTTAATTTAATGTTTTTGAAAAGTTGAAAATTCGAAACCTCGCAAGGGTGATTCCGAACTCATTTGGCCATGCGACAATCTTATCCCCCCTTCTGGCTCTGCTTGACTCTTCTTTCTTCCAACTCCTGCAAAAACTCTTCCTTTTTCCTGTCCCTCAGGGTGATGATGTGCCTATCAAGACGCTCTTTCTGTTGACTAGCAAGATAGTTATAATATCTGTTCCTTTCTTTCGAATCATGAGGTCTACTTCTCAGTTCCTTCATCGACTTCTCTTTCACGCGTTCAATCAGGACATTGGCCCGCGTATATTTCTCAAAGGTGAGATTCAGCGCCTCCAATTGATTGAAAATCGTCGGAACATTCATCGAACCCACATCTGCTTCATTCTCATCAACACTTAAAACCTGCTGGAAATTTGCCATCAAGTTTTCAATTTGTCCATTGGCATCCTTGAGTGATATATCTATGTATATGATCAACTCTCTCATCGTTTCATCATAGCCCCCCCAGTTTTTGTCTTTAGTTCTGCCTCGACTAAATCGTTCGAAGAATTGGTATGCGGAGGGAAAATCATAATTATCCCATTCCCGCTTTTTTGCTTCTTGGGTCATGCCGGACTCGGCTTTCCTAAATGCCTTTTCAAGATCTTTCCTATCTCTAACGGCCGAGTCAACAATGTTTGAAATAACATCTTTCATCCTCCATATATTTCTCATCCTTAGCTTTAATCGTTTGTAATGACTGATCCAAATTGTGCCCACTTTTCTACAATCTTCTAGATTTAAATCGGCAAGTTCATCTCCAGGTTTCACTTTGGCGAGTTCTTCCCTGAGATGATCTGTTTCTCGCTGGAAGGTACCTATATAAACATCTATGAACTTTGAAAACCCACCAATAGCTTCGGAGATTGTCCAGGCCTGTTCTCGAACCTTTCGAATCTTGGTGCTTAGTGCTGGGGAATTTTTTGACAATTCTGGCAGACCCTCTCTCAGTCTGCTCAGTCCATATCGTGAATCGATATATGCATCTTTCAAGACATCAAGCTGAGGACTGATATCTAGATTTGCGAGATCCATTAATGGACTGACTAACTCGTAGGGCTCGAGTTGTTGTGGAATGTGAAAACCGTCGTGATTATCACGTCCGTGTGTGAATTGTTTCTTTTCGCGCTGAAAGTCTTGCTCTCTCTCGTAAACATTGTCATCTTCTGCGTGCAGAGCGTCTTGCTCTTCTCCGTGGTTATATCCTTCATCTCTTTCGTACCCAGGACTTTTCCCCAGGGAGACACGAATATCAATGACGCGGATGATAAGGGCAGTTGCGTAGATAAGAATGATCACCTTGATGAGTCTTCTCACGGAAATGCGATGACGGACCGCGGTATTGAATTCAGACCATAACGTTGGTATGTTGGCTATTCTCTGTCGCCATGAGGTCTGATCTCTTGGTATTTCCATTCCTTGTGGAAAGACGGGGAAGGAAACTCTTTTTCGTGGACTGGAAGTTATGACTTTGGAGGCTCGTCGAGTGCTTGGTTGTGAGGTTTTGGGGGATTTGGGGGATTCGGGGGGAGTGAAGAAGGTTAGGCGACGAGGGGAAGAACTATTGGTGCCGATTGTAGACATGGTGTTTGAGAGTTTGTTCACCTGTAAGATTCACAGGATGGATTCATGATTTGTGATGGGGGGGAGATGGGGGAGATTCTTGCTTTGAGAGAATATGAAGGTCTTTATGTGGCTTTTTATCCGGATTGGGCGATTCGACGATACTTCTTTAAGCTATTTTATTAGTCTATTGCAACTTGACAAAGGTTCAGATCTCTTATTTGATATCAGAAATACTTTGGCCCTGCGGTTGAGGTGATTTCAAAAATTCTTTGTCTCTACTTGTTCTTGATTGAATAGGAACTGTAATGTACTGCAACAAAGATGGATGGTATGTTTTGCGTTTACGACCAACTCACTGCCACAACCAAACAAAGGAAAGCGTTGCGGTCTACAGTATAGCGCGACTACAGCGAAAAAAAATCATCCCAAAGGATCTTTTGGAAACTTTCGAAAACCACAACGCCGCCAGCAATGGACCCTCGCCAAAGTCGCAATGTTCCCAAATATGGCGCCTGGCCAGAGAACCCCCAAATATCAGGACTTACACCCCTCGCCCCTCTCTTTCCCAAAGCAAACATGGATCCTGAAGAAATTGTTCTCCGGAATCGAATTGAGAATTTTCAACGAGAGCAATTCGATGGATTCACCGCTCGGGAATTCGCAGATATGGATGTTATCACTGACAGGCAATTGAAAGAGTCTACTTTAGATAATCCCATCATGCCGCTTTTTCAGCAGCAGAGATGGGAGATACAACCCCATCAGCCGGATTTGACGAGAGATCATATGTATCCGCTGATAATTGATGGGGTACAGAGGGGAGATTGGTCAATGCATAATCCGTTGGTGTATGAGAAAATGAAGCCGGTTTTGCAATTAGCGAGTAGGACTATAATGAGCATGTATACATTACCGTGGGTAGGAACTGATCTGCTGTAAATCATCTGAAGTTGGTGAATAAGGCTGATTTAGATAATAGTTCGCAGCTCTGATATTCGGTCAAAGAGTTCCTATCGATCCAGCGAGAATTCGTCCAAAAGATGAAGTGCCGGATAACTTGGTTTCATTTCTTCCATACAACATCACAGATTACAGTGTCGTTCGTAAGAGAATGGAACAGGTATTCGACGATCTAGAAAAAAATTGGAATTGCAAATTCGGCTTCATGTCACCCGATGAAGATCCTCGCGGTCCAGAATATCCCATCGACCCGGAGGATGAGCTTCCAGATAGTGTATATGGGCTTACCGTAACAAATTATCAGTACATGGAATATCACGAAGCAGAAGATAAAGAATGGCAGATTTATGTATGGCTGGCTTATTCAAGATTAGAATCGTTGTTTAAAAATGATCTGACTACTTCGGAGAGGAAAATGGTGGAATGGGCTACTGCTATTACGCTTGTGCATGAGATTATTCATGCGATTAATTTCGTTTGTCCGAGGACTGATGGGACGAGGGTGCAGAATCCGGATGATGAGAATCCGCCGTGGTTTTTCGATGAGGAACCATTGGCGGAAGCGGGGTTTAGTTTTGAGGTCGCTGTGAGTTTTTGTTCTTTCCGGAGTTGGGAGCTTGAGGACTAATCTTGGTGGCTATAGTTGAATGGTGGTACGGTCCGCTCTTTTACGACGGCGGTAAAAGGAATGCCATATGGGCATTGGTTTGAGACGGTGTGGCCATCGGTAGAGAGTCAGGATCTTTGTGGATCGAAGAGTATCACGTTAATGAACCCCGGACCCTTTGATTACCAGGAAAAATTCCCAATACCGGCTTCTTTCTATGAAGATATGCAGCAAAGAGAGTTTTGGGATTATATGGTACATAGATTCGGACACAAACTGTTTCACTACCGATCAATCAACCATGGCGTTCGTCTCAACTTCAACATCTATACAAAGAACAGAACGCCGATAAAATTTAGAGATATATCAACTATACGGATAGGTCCTGTCACTCCTGAACTAGGCCACGATAATCAAATCCTGAGAGAGAGATGGAAAAGTGTCCATGCGATACTGGGTGCGCAAGGTGAAACCGAAGAGAGCAAAATCGCTCTGAGGTTCGGAATGTCTCTATTGCAAAGTTCCAAGATCGAGAGTTCGTTCTGGACGCATGAAGAAACGCAGCGGAGAGGTGTTGCTTCGATATTTGAACATCTCAGTAAACAGAGCGTCTCGGAAGAAGAACGACTATCTGATTTTACACACTTGATTGGATTCATTTGGACGATTGTCCAGAATCACAAAAATAAAATCGACGCCCTCTTGAAATCTGGTCAAGTCGATATTCCGCAAATCCAGGTTCCTTCGGAAGAACGTCGAAGAGCTTTACTTGCGTGGAATAGAGGAACATCCATTTTTGTAAATCAATGTTTGAAAGAATTTCCCAACGCTTCAGAAGATCACAGATTTCAACTTTCGACTCTGAGACTGAGTCTCGAAATCCTACGCCTGCAACTCTTTTCTCCGGATCTCCGCGTCGAGACGATTAAATCCGGACCTGATTTTGTGGAGCTGGCTTTGCTTCTCCATTTGCAGGATTCGTTTGTCAAAGGTGATAGGGTTTCGTGTCGGGATCATGTGAAGAAGATTAGAGAGATTGAGGGATGTTCACTTTTTGCATTTTTGTGTACGTTGTGGATAGATACAGTTATTTATGCGGGATCCGAGACGGGTTCGGAGAGGGTGAAGGGTATGAGGGAATTCGAGGCGATGGGGAAGTGGTGGAGAGAGTTGTGGGAGAAGAGTAGTGAGGGGGAGTGGAAGGAGATGTTCAGGATTTGGGAGGGGGTGAGGGAGGATGCGGAGAGATCACTTAGGAGTGCGCATCATATGTAAGTGGTTGGGTTGTACTGAGGAGCCCACGATATCAATGAATCTCAGTATTAATAAATATTCCATAATATGAGAGTAATGGCTCGAAAGGCTTCATGACGGCGGATACGAATGCTTTCATTAATTACATTATGTGATATCAGATGTATTTGACTATTGAATTCATGATCACAAACCACGTATAAGCTCCAGCTATCCTGTAATACATAATAATATACCACATTATAAAAGTGAAGATATTCGAATCTCCCAAAGACCCTGTGGGATGACATGGAATGAATGTTTTAACCACTCATATGTCATGAAATGTAGTAAATAAACCAGGAGAATGGAATGCATCCGTTTAATTTGAACAATGTGATGATTTCAAAAACTGAACTTGATTTGACCAATCGAGAGAATCTCATGCTCTGAATTGACTTTATATTGCATAACGTATTTTGACAATAAATTGTTCTAAATACCTGATATTCATTTGAACAATTAAGAGTATGCGAGTATTTCTATTGGCTTTGATAATTATTGAAGTGTCATTGTCCAACATGACTTTATACTTTGAAATTCATTTGGAAAATGAAATATTCTAAATACCTGAATTTACTTTGGATAATCAAAGGTATTCGAATATTTTATTGGTGTTGTATTATTAAGTGTGCTAGATATTTTAGGATAATTGGATATTTGAGATGGATTTGAATAACGAGAATATCTTAATAATTGAAATTGATTCGGAGAATCAGGATATATCAATGTTTAATTTGGTTTTAGAATATCAAATGAATCAAATATTTCAAGCGAGTTCGATGGATGTCAGATGTTGGAATATTGAGAGTATCTTGAGAATTGAAATCGATTTGGAAAATCAATGATATATCAACTTGCCATATGGTTTCATAACATAGAATGCATTGGATATATTAGGAAAATTGAATATAGATGAAGAGTTTAAACAATTGAGAGTTTCTCGATTGCTGGAATCTACTTGGACAATTAATAATACCCAAATCTGTGATTTGATTTCATAGGAATAAATGCATTGGATAAATTGAGATAATCAAATTTGTCCAACGGATTTGAGATACGAGAATATTTCAACAATTAGATTCGATCTGAACAATTGAGACTATCTCCATATATCACATGGTATTACAACATCAAGTGTGCTACACACTACAAAAGAATTGAATACATAAGTCGGATTTTTATGATAAAATAATTTCAATCTATCAATTGATTCAAACAATCGAGATAAATCATTCTCACTATTCAGTCTGATTACCATAGGTTTTTTAGTGCATGGAAAAATGATGTAATGTCTCTCGAGATCTAGACACTCTATTAACTTTAGCTGTCGCTTAGAGTAAGGGAGCCGAGAATTGATGAACAATCCATAACTATCAAAGCTAAACAACTTTCTTTGATTTATCCATGTATTATATTATGCTAATGATTGTTTATATGGTTGTTTGATGATTTATTTGTTGTTTTGAAGTGTCAGAATGATCAAATGTGTTTCTGGAAACTCGGAAATGACTGATTCGATGACTTGATGTTGTTAAGTTCTGGAGTTCAACTAATTCCAGTGTATCTATTTGATTATTGAATTTTAAGAACTTCAATTACATTCTAATGGTAGATGATATTTTTTATACAGCAAAATCGATATGTTCTTGGCTCAAACTGTGGTATTGAAGTGCGATTTAGGATAGTTCATAGCCACAAAAGAGTTATTTGTGATAGTTTCACTTTTCAATCTGATCTCACAAGGTTGATTATCAAAATTAAGCGTTCTCTTCTCATAAATAAACCATTCCAAGCAGTGAAACCACAAATTAATCCCATTCCACGCCATCCCACCACCAAAATGAACAATAACCACGTCCAAGTCGCTCCTAGCGCACAACCAGCGTTCTATCAACTCCCAGGCCATATAAACATCCAAGCCGCATCTCTCCCACCCTATCCCCTCTACTACCGTGGTTTCCCAGTCCCCCAATTCGCAACCCTCACCCAAACCAACGCCTGGATGAACCACCCCATCCTCCACTCCAGTTTCGGTCCCCACCCCCTCCCCGACGATCACCCAGCCGTTCCCTATCCAGCAGAGCCTGGCATGCAATGGCTAGGCTATATAGCCCCTTCTACCGGCCGCTATATCCCAATGGATAACCCCGCGCATTATATAAATCCATATGATATCAATGGACCACGTGGATTCCCTCCACACACACCTCCAGCACATCTGGTATATCCTCCTGCTATACTCCCTCCTCAAATCACCTACCAACGACCAGCTAGCCATCTAGCTCCAGCTTTACGCCCCCGCCATCCTCCTCCACATGATTCTCGCTTCGCACCCCCTTCGCCTGTCGGCTACCTTGCTGGTGGTCTCCCAGGCCTTCAAAACAGCCTTCTAAATACCAGTCATGGTCTAAATGGCCCCCCTATCGCCAATCCAATGGCTGATTTAGCCGTTGTTGGCTACCGTGACGAGAACAATCTGGTAGCGATGGAGAATCAGCGAATCTTGAGGCAGATTGATATTCCGGATCGACCAGAGATGATGGATGGGTCTCGTCAGGAGACTAGAAGAGAAGTGGGGAGATTGCGGCCTGTTTGGGAGATGCAGCGAGCTAGTGGTGCTTCTTTGAGTAATTTTGGTCCTATTCGTGCAAATACCAGGGGTAGTGGTGGAGAAACGGGTGCTGGAGAGGTTAGAGATAGTGTTGATGAAGAGGATAGTCTCAGTGAGAGTGACATGGATTACGAAGGATAAAGCGTTTTTTTCTGGGGTTCTTGTGCTTAGGGCACTTTATGTGTATCATAGACCGTTTCTTATGTTATTAAATTGCAATCAGACTCTAGAGAGGGATTAAGACGCAATCATAGCTTTTTTATATACAGAATATTCTTTGAAGCTATGAATGATGAATCTACAGGGCAGTTCTGTGGGTAAAAGTGTGAACGAGAAAATGCCTCTTCTCCTCAAGTAGATAAGATAAGAAGTATGCTATCTCAATACTGACCACACCAGCCTGTTCCAGCAAGTAAATAGAAAGGATAATAAACCTACACATTCGATTAGCTTCTACAAAGTCTAATGGACAGGATTGAACTTACGCTTGGTAACCCATTGACAAACGGCACATCCATCCCACCGTACTCATCGATCATTACATTCCTACAACTCAACACATCCGTCACCACCGATCCAGCTTCAAATCCCACATTTTTCATCTCAACCGTGTAATCTTCTGCTCTCTCCCCGATATTGTTCAGCACCATCAGAGTCATGTATTTCCCATCTCCCTTCCGAAATGCAATATTATGTGGGTCTGAGTAAGCGACTTGAGTTTGATCAGTCGCATATTTTTCCGAGCGTGCTATTGCCAGAGAACGTATAGCATTTAATTGCTTGACTAGAACATAAAGTGGGGAGCTAGTATCGTAACCTGTAGGCCATATTGGCTCACGATCATAAGGATCAGTTGCGCCTTGGAAATGTTGTTCTTGACCTTGATAGATTATTGGAATGCCATCGGCTAAGATTGTGTACGTGATGATATTTCTAGCCAATGTGAGATCACTAGTATAATTTCCGAAGCGGGGTTGATCGTGGTTTTCAGTGAACGATCCGAGAAGTGTTGTGTCTTTACATCGATAATTTTGAGACTGCAGTTGTCCTATTAAGTTTCCAGACGTTGCGGAGGTGTTGGAAAAGAATTTTGTGAGTTGGTAATACGACGCGTACGAAAGTAGTCCGTCCATGTAGTCTTGGTAAGGACATAGATAATCTACATCTCCATCTGCTACTTCGCCAACACAATAAACTCCGGCTGCTTCATTGAATAAAGGCCAGAAATCTTTTTCCACATGTCTAACAGTGTCCACTCTCAATCCGTCAATTGAGTAATTTGATACTAATGACTTGATCCAAGTAGTGAAGAGATCTCGAACATCTTGTCGAGTAGTGTTGAGATCTGGCAATGGATACTTCTCCGTACCAAGTTCGCATAGTTCGACATTCGTCTGATTGTTGTAATCATTAATGAAACAGACATCATGAAAGTATTTGCTATCGTTAAATGGATTCATGATGCTGAAATCGACATTATGCGCAGTATCATCAGATCCCATGTGATTCGCTACGACATCAACCATCAAGTACTGCCATGGTTAGCTATCTTTATCTATGCTTCTTTTGTATTCAATATTACCATTCCACGACCATGAAGTGCATTAGCTAATGCTTTCAAATCCGATGCGTCCCCAAAATGAGTGTTCAGACCATATAAGTTTTGAGCGGAATACCCGTGAAAACCTCGACCTGGATCAGCGACTTGTTCGACAACTGGTGATATCCAAATTGCAGTGAACCCCATATCCTAGTACATTATCAGCACCTATTTTCACTGATGTATGGCTGCACCTTTCCTCTCATACCTGGATATAGTCAAGCTTGTTGATTATGCCTTGCCATGTCCCACCACAATATCCCCTAGTTTGAGAAGGGCAATCCGTGGTATTTGTAACATCTGTTCTAGCGAATCGATCTGTAAATACTTGGTAGATTGATCGAGTTCTCCATTCATCAGGTGTCGCTGATTTAACGCCGTTCAAAGAAGCAATGCCTAGCAAGGCGCCTAACAACATTTTAGAAGAAAGCATTTCCCGGCCTTCTATCGTGAGATTGAACAAGACTGAAAATTCTTGTGAGAAGAACAATTTAATAAAATTTTACTAAATCTTTTGCAATGTCACTGAATAGGCAGTACAGCAGGAATTATCGTCAAGAAGTACTTGCAACAAATGTGCCTAGTACAAATGTCAAGCACGAAATGAAACCTCACAGGAAACCTCACAGGAAGGGACGTACAGCATAAAGGGCGAGCATAAGCAACCGATCTAGTAACCTTAACCAGGTATATTTATGATTAAAGGCACGAGTAAATCCTTTCGGAAGGTTGCAGTGTACATTTGCCCCAAATGGGAAGGTTACAGAAACATGGTTGGTGATCCTTTTGCGGACGACCCACCTCAAGCGATCTACGGAAGACCAACAGACCTGCACATCATAAATTCTCAATTCGAATTGTTGTCGTCGCAGCTAATTCTTGGGAATAGGTACCCATGCTCGAATATCTGTGACAATTATCAATCGGTCCGATGAGAACTGAATGTTGCGGACGTCACGAGTGTAGTATTCTTGTTCAATTGCACATCCCTAGTTGAAAACTACAGGAAGCAGGAGTGGAAATAGATTGTGCTTAAAATGTTTCAGATACCATTTCAATGATTCAAAATTAGCGTTCATCCTATTCATATGCGCCTTGGGCGTCATGTAACTTAAGGAAATCGAGAAAGCAATGGAATTCAGATACATCCTTAGGTATCGGGGGATGAAAAGTCTCCTCAAGCTCCTTGCCCACTCTGAAGTATTGATGCAAAAGAGAAAGCCGGAGCTGAAAAGGACTTTTTATCTGTTCTATTGGAAGTGTAGCTACTGAGAGACATCTGACACACCCTTTCTTGTTTCTTCAATGATTTTCTCGGCTGGCATAACGCTTTTAATCAGCCCAGCCCCAGTACCAGAATATGCAACCATTCTGCCATGTGAGCCCCAAGCCTTATCACCATATTTTAACTCTTCCTTATATAAACGAACGTTTTCTTCATCTGACATTCCAGCTTTCTCGTCTTCATGGCCTTTATTGAGTAAAGCGCGACCATCATATTGTGTTGGCCATCCCACTGTTGTCTTCAATCGGTCGCATAAAGTAGACTTTCCGGTACTAACACCACCATCTACTGCTTTTAAAAGCTCCCATTGCCAGCCTTGAGAAATACCAGCTTCTTCAGCCGCTAGAAATCTGGTATCCATCACAGCTCCAGTCGCTCCCAAACACATTGCAGCAGCAACACCTCGTCCATCCATAATTCCACCCGCTGCAAGTAGTGGGATGGAATTCATTTCCGATATTCTATCTTCAAGTGCATCTGCAACTTCTGGAAGCAATGAGATGATACTGGCTGATCGAGCTAGACCGTGGCCACCAGCATCGGAACCTTGAATGACCAGTACATCAGGTCTGGCTGTATCCACAACATCCAAGGCTTCCTTGACAGTACCAACCTGTAACCAAATTGAAACATTTCCATAACTGATAGATCTAAGTTCTTGAGCCCATTCTTTCAAGTCTTCCGTTCTTTTCGGTGCGTAAAGCCATACCGCTGAGCTTTTGATGGAGATCTGTCGCGTGGGTTGTCGCTTGAGACATTGCCTTTCGACAGCATCATGGATGATTTGTGTCTGAGTTAAGGTTGGGAGTTTCGAAAGTTAATAATAATTAACAATAGAATCACAAATCCCGGTATGCTTTTCTTTGATTTAAAGAGGAAGAGAATTCAGTCACATGAACTCAGTCCAACCCTTCAGATGATGCTTCAATGAATCTGAGAAGCGTGCAGGTGGTGGTACTCATATGCTTACTAATCTGGTAAAAGGATCAGACGCGGGGATGTCACGGGGATGTCACGGGGATGTCACGGGGATGTCACGGGCCGTGATACCCGCAGTTCAGCATTCAAATCTTCAACCCATTTTTCCGAAGTCACCCGGTGCCCCGTTCCGTTGACAAACATCGATAACGTCCCGGAAAACTAAGATGGACAACTCCCCGGAGATGCTTCAACTCCTGGTGGATATTGTAGATAAAGGATCTGGATGCAATATCTTCATGTCAGCGGTATCCCTCACTCGGCTCCCAAAACATGCCACTGTTTGTCGTGATAAACCAATTACAACCGAGGCATGTGTATGATTACAATGCCATACGATGAAATCAGGTCAGAAAATTTTCACGGTCACGACAGGGGAAGGTTCTACAAAAAGCAGTTTGTAATCATGGTGCTCGAGGTGGAATTCATACATAAGGATCTTGGGGCCAGTATGTCCAGAATGTTTGGATGTCTAGAATCATCGATATCGGAAAACAGTAACAAAATCTACTGGATAATTGAAATATTACTATGTCACTCACACCTCAGCAAATCGACATCATAAAGGCCACAGTGCCTGTGGTCCAAGAGTATGGGACTACCATCACTACCACCTTTTATAAAAACGTTCTCGACGCGAATCCAGTACTAAATAACATCTTCAACCAAACAAATCAAAGGAATGGAGCTCAACAACGTGCTCTGTCAGGTGCTCTCGCTGCTTATGCGGCCAATATTGATAACCTCGCTGTACTCTCGGATGCAGTGGAAAGAATATGTCAAAAGCATGCCTCATTATTCATACGACCAGAACACTATCCCATCGTTGGAAAGTACCTACTGGAGGCCATGGGCCAAGTACTTGGCGCAGCATTGACGCCAGAAATCCTTGACGCGTGGACAGCTGCCTACAACCAATTGGCCCAGATTATGATTGATAGAGAAGCGCAATTATATCGAGAAGCTGGCGACTGGAAAGAATGGAGAGACTTCAAGGTCGCCAAGAAAGTCAAGGAATCCAGTATTATCACCTCTTTCTACCTAGAACCCGTGGACGGAAAGCCCCTCCCTCTTTTCAAACCCGGCCAGTACATCTCAGTCCAGGTTCATGTCCCAAACTTCGGGTATTTGCAATCCAGACAATACTCGTTAAGTGATCGTCCAAATGAGAAATACTACCGCATCAGTGTGAAACGAGAGGATGCCCTTGTCTTACCAAAAGTTAATGCACCAGTTGAAGCAGGTGTGATTTCGAACACTCTCCACGATTCGAAGAACGTGGGTGATATCGTCCAGGTATCTCCACCCCAGGGAGAATTCTTCCTCGATCTACACAAGAACGTCGACTCTCCCGTGGTGTTGATTTCCGCCGGAGTTGGCCTCACACCCATGGTATCCATACTCAACACATTGGTAGAAAGAAGAAGCACGCGGCCAATATCTTATATCCACGCAGCACGCAGCAAAGAAGTTGATGCATTCCATACTCATGTCCAGGAGATCGCTTCATCGCAGTCGAATATCGAATCCTGGGTTTTCGTCAAGAATCTACCAGCAGATCATTATGGACATCCGGTTAAAGATCTAGCGGGACGAATGGACTTATCGAAAGTTAAGGCTGATGCGTTGCATTTGGATGAGTCCTCGACAGTCTATTTCATTTGTGGTCCGGGGGGATTTATGAATGATATGAGTAAGACTTTGCAGACATTTGGAGTGAGCGAAGATAGCATTAAGTTGGAGGTTTTCGGGACAGGAGAAGGTAAGTGAGGGGTCATAGTCGTAACGGATGATGTATAGAGAATCGAAAGTGTATATAGAAGATCTCCAGAAGTTTGAACTCCACTAATATCTTTGATACCAACAAATATATTCTTACAGTCAATTGCCGCATGTTTCTCTCGCTCATATCTATATTCCAGGAAATATCCCAGTCTTCCACCTATAATACTTGCGATCTACGATATATATGGTTTAATAGTTTCATAGTCTTAAGACTTTGTGGAGGTAGGTTTTTCGAGTCATTATCTAAGACAAGGTAAGTTCTCACCTTGAAGCAATAAGTTTCAGAGTAGTCGATCTCCATTCAAACGAGCTAATGAAGTTTAAAGATCTACTACAATAACTTGTTGAAAGTCTCACTTGGGTAGGTCTTACAGTCTTGTATTAGATATACAATTGTAAAAGAGTTCAAGACAAGTAGGGTATACTATCATTGGGAATTGCTTTATACTCCGTTTGATTCAGGTTCGACGTAAGGGTCTGAATTTGGAATAATTCTAGAAGATAGATGGACCAATATATAATCCAGATCTATAGCATTGACAATTCCACATTTCATCCACACCTACGAGAATGATTCCTCCAGCGCAATTGTTTTTGTCCCGCTCCCCTAACTCCCCGCAATAACCGGACGCGCATCATCCGAGCCAAAGACGTGCGCACTGCTTGTAGCAGGATATTGACAATAATCTGGAACTTTTGATTTGTTTGGAATCGAAATTTCATATTGAATCGAAATTGAATCTTGAGTCAATCGCTAGAGTATATAAAGATTTTTCCAGGACTGGCTTTAATGCAGAAACAAATATCCTAAGATATCATTGTTGACGAGGCTTGTATTTGACATCCGCAGCTATACATCTGATGATATGAGTATGCATGAGCCCGAAAAGCAAACGCAGGATACTCAATTCTCAAACGCCAGTACCGATACCGAATCTCACTCCCAAACTCCAACCCCCAATTCAACAAATCCCGGACCGCCTCCGGATGGGGGATTCACAGCTTGGCTGCACGTTTTCCTCACGCATCTCGTTTTTTTCAATAGTTGGGGTTTCGCAAACAGTTATGGGATTTTTCAGGAATACTATACCGTCAGTCTAGCACAAACTTCTTCATCCATCGCTTGGATCGGCAGCGTTCAAGTATTTCTCCTATTATTCGTCGGAGTGATAGGTGGTCGAGCGTCGGATGCTGGCCATTTCAATCTCGTCTTTAGAATTGGTGTATTCCTACAACTACTGGGTGTCTTTATGACATCCTTATGTAGGAGCTACTGGCAGGTATTTCTTGCTCATGCGGTCTGTGTTGGCTTAGGGAATGGTTTGTCATTTTGTCCTGCCCTGTCTGTTTTGTCCACATATTTCAAGAGAAACAGAGCGTTAGCTGTGGGCCTCGCAGCGGCGGGAGGAGCAAGTGGAGGTTTAGTGTATCCGGCTGCTGTGCATGTACTGATTGGAAAAGTTGGGTTCGCCTGGACGTTGAGAATCGTAGGGTTCATTATGCTCACAGCTCATATCCCTTCACTTCTCTTCTTTAAGCCAAGATTGCCTCCTTACAAAGCGGGTGCGTTTGTGGAATGGGCGGCATTCAAAGAACCTGCATATACCTTTTTTACCATGGGGATGTTCTTGAATTACTGGGGTCTGTATTTCGCTTTTTTCTATCTGGGAACATTCGCTCGCGACCGCTTGGACGTTACGACTGAAACCTCTGTCAATCTCCTAATGATTTTGAATGGGATTGGAATCATCGGCCGCATTATTCCAAACCTCATCGGAGATCGGATCACTGGACCCTTCAATGTCCTCACCCCATTCAGTTTTGCAGCATGCATTCTAGTTTATTGTTGGGCGGCTGTCGATTCGATAAGTGGAATGTATGCATTTGCTATTATATATGGATTTGTTGCAGCTGCCTTGCAGGCGCTTCTTCCGGCTACTGCTACAACATTAACGACGGATCCAAAGAAAACGGGGGTGAGGTTGGGTATGATTTTCAGTGTTGTTAGCTTTGCGTGTTTGACTGGTCCCCCGATTTCTGGTGCGCTGATTCAGGTTGGAGGAGGAAGTTATCTTTATGCGCAGATCTTTGCTGGAACGTCGATTGCGCTGAGTGGGGTGTGTCTTGTAGCTTCGAGGGTATCGAAGTCTGGATGGAATTGGATCAAGGTCTAGGTCTGTTGGTATCAACTTGGTTGATATAAGTGTAAGGGCCCGTTCGGATCGATTTTTTAAGCGATATTAGGCTATATTTATTAACAATATAGATCTAAATAAGCATTTATCGAATACAAATGTTATTCAATAATTTATATTAATAAAAAAAGCAATGAATCGAATATTAATATTGAATTACAAAAAGCTATAAAATATTAATCAACAAATTTGAAAATTTATATAACAACCTCACCAAATCTCTAATACAACTTTGACTAACTATTATCAATATACTATCACTTTACATTTTATAAACTACAAATTTCAACCTCATATTTAACAAATTTAATCTAAATTATTAATCAACATATTATTTTGTCAACAAATTAAAAAAACGATCCGAACAGGCCCTAAGTACTTAGTCCTATATGATTGTATTCGTTCTTGATTATTATTATCTATAGGAAGCTAAGTGCTAAATATATAGGGAAGCGCTAGCGCGACGCTAGTTAATACAGTGCCCTCTTTGATCACATGATCGATGTCCCGACAAGGTCTCCTCCTACGAGAATGAATAGAATTCGGAATGATCAATTGATACCAGTTTCTAAACAGTGTTTGATAAGATTTTTATAAGGAAGTAAATATATAGAATAGGATCAACTAGAAGATTGAATTGTTGCTCATTTCGGAAGAAATCACAAACGAAGCTTCGGTGAACGCCGAGGATTAACCTTCGGTCGCATCTAAATTACGTAATGCACATGCAGCAAATCGTCTCCACCATAGCTCTGCCATGTCAGAGCATCAAATGGGTCTCAAAATGTGATCACTCAAGAAGGTAGGGAAAATTTTCGTTTTTCTATCTCAGCTGTTTGTTATCTTCGTTGAGAAAATTCTTTAGCTGCCATGACAGACTCACCATTGAAGCGTAAACGCTCTCGAATAGCCTGCGAACCTTGTCGTGACCGCAAAAGAAGATGCGACGGCGGTCAACCATGTGATTCTTGTGTTCGATTCGAATACGAGTGTCAATACAAGAACCATTCCGGACATAGCAAAAGACCTAGACACAATCATGAGCAAGCATCATTGTCAGCTCCCACAAAAGCAGAATCCTTACCTCCTCCATCAATAGAAGCGAATTCCGGTGCAACTTTTGCCAGGCAATTAGCGCTGAAAATCGATCCTCAAAATGCACCGAAATTGAATCTGTTTTCATGGAATATTGGAGAGAGGTATAGTAATACCAGATCTAAGCGGGTTTCAACATTATCAACGGAAGACATATCGAGCACGGGCATCGTGGATGAATTGTCTGCGTTCTACTTTGAAAAGGTGGACATTTGTTACAATTTCATTGATCGGGCAAAATTCTTTCAGAGATGGAAGGTTCGTCAACTTGTCAAGAACGAGAAAAAGCCATTTGATGCAATCTTGTTTGGGGTGACTGCGCTTGGAAGTCTGTTTTCTAATCGGGTTGCACCTTTCTTGGAAATGCAGCTGGTTGAATCTGCGCGGTCAATTCTCGATGAATTTTCCGGAGAAACACCAACAGCAGAAACAATCACAGGTCAACTTCTTAGGGTTGTCTATTTGCGTATGACAGCATCACCTCATGTCGCATGGATGTCCAGTTGCACGTTAATGCACATGATTGAAGCAGCAGGTCTTCATATTCCGACTACCACAAATGATCCTTCAATACAACCAGCATTAGACACCAATTCAGAGTTACGATGGAGGCTATTAGGTGTAGCACAGCATCTAAATACGTGGATCTCCTTTGATCTTGGACGTTCTAGGGTGGTACTCCAAGGAGGAGTGCCTTCGGTCCTCCCATATCTGAATTGCCAAGATTCAACGAAAGAGCTTCTTAGCTTATTGCCCATGTCCGAAGCTTTGGATCCAATTAACCAGCAAAATGCATCTAACCTCGAATCTGCATTTGTGCAAGTCTTGAATAGCAGTCACATACAGCCGCCATCAGTAATGGCTCAATGTAATCTGATGCTCTGCATCTTTCGGCGTCTTCGCGCCTTGAATCTCACCGTCTCTCCGGAACTCTTAGACCGAGCTCTGACGCTTATGAGTAAAGCTTTGCGCTGTGCTAGAGATATGGTCCGAACAAAATGTCCCTGGCATCATATGGCTAACGTACCGTTCCAAATAATTTGTACACTCCTCGCTATCGACAACCGAAGTTCATTATCGAGACTCGGGGACGCAATGAAGACTCTTGGGGAAGTATCAACCGCATATGATACGAGTGTCATGAGAGAAGCATACAAAACTGCTCGATTACTAGTTTTGCTTTCTCAAAAAAGGAAAGAGGATGATGCGAAGATGCTCAGTGAAGTCATGAAGGCTGATCCACTACCACCTGTTGATCCTACAATGGATAGAAGTAGTAGCCAAACACTACAAGATATTGGGTATGGTGATTCGTGGTTGGAATCACTTCTTGCGGATATACCAGGACTAGAAGACATTGAAGCACAGTTCTCGATGCCTAGTACGTCATGGACATCCCAAGGTTCAAATTCTTAAGGGTAGTTGCAAACAAAAAGGGCAAACAACATAGAGACAAAGATTTCTCGAACCACGAAAGAAGCCAAGTAACTGCAAGACAAAAAATAATCACATCACCTATAGTGAATAGCAAATTGGAACATCAAGAACAACCCATTTCTATCTATCTTCTCGCAGAATCACGAATATTGCTCTCGAAAGTTGGGTTCATAAGTGAATCTCCCGTTTCTCATAGCCGATATTCAACATCACTTGGTAAAATATCGTTCCATTCAATCTGTCTTTGTGATACCAAATTTCTAGCGTGGCATTTTCCACGATCTCATTTGATTCAACGTTGACGAATAAAGTCATTTTGCAAGAAGATGTGTGATTCTGATATTGAATACTTTTGCAGACATTTAGATGACCAATTTGTGTAGATATAAAATCTGAATACAATATTAATGCCAGAAAAGGCTTCGATGACTGAACGTCCTCGCTTCTTTCGTGATTCCATCCCGTTTCCCCAATATTCGCATATCAAAACATGCTCTTTGCCCTTTAAATTTAAATTGGGCGAGAATTTAATCAGTTTGATCTCCGTTTGCATAGAATGTCATTTATTAATCACACGCATTACAATCTGTATAATAGCAAATCTCCCCTGAACCCCCACAAGCACCTATTCAGCCCCCCTCACACCCCGCATCTCTCATTCCCCTACTCCCCTCCATCCGCTTCCCCTTTCCCAATCATCAAACCCCTCCCCTCCTTCTCCATCCCCTGCGTACCCTCTCCCCCATATTCACCCCCTCCATACCCATTAAACAAGAATCCATCATTTTCTCCACCCAATCCCGCACCTCTCATTACCCTCTCCCTTCTCCTTCCTCTCTCATATCTACTTGAAGCGCGACGAATAAGCGTTTGTTTGCGTGTGCGAGAGCGATAATGAGAGTAGAAAGTTAGGGTTATGAGGAGGGAAAGAGAGATGAGAAATAGAAGGGGGAGGAGAAGATGGGTAGGAGAGGTGTGGGAGGTTTTTGATTGGGGTTTGGACCGGGAAAGAGGTTTGGCGTTGGGTTGGTGAGGACCTGGGGATAGTTATTTTTTCTGGTCTACTTCTTGGTAGAGGTGTACCTGTTCGTCACACAGGAAGCAAAATTTGCAAAATTCAAAAACTCACCGAAAAATCCCCTCCCAACACCCTCTCCCCTACGCAACACACTAACTCTCCATCCCACACTATCCAACAATCCCATTTCTTCTCGGTCACTATATCCCCTCTTATCATCCATATTTGTAGATGTGTTAGCACCAGTACTAACACCCACATTCAATACTCCCTCTTCAATGCGTCTATGATACGCATCCCACACCTCTCCAAAAATCTCTCTCTTACCCGTCATCAACTTCTCCCCCTTCTTCAATTTCTCCGTCAAAATTAACCCTCCTGTTTCTCTGTCCCTCTCCCGTTCTCCTGTTCCTTCAACCCCCGGCGCATTATGTCCCATCAATACATCTATCAACTCCACCACAAATCCATGATTTCTCGGAGCGCCCATGATACGTGATGAAATTGTTCCTTTTAGCTTCTCGTCTCCTTCTTTATCCCCATTTTTGTCTTCAGATGAAGATGGAGATAAAGGCTCACCCATAACAAACAGCCCAAGCATCAAAAATGGATCCAGAGCACGCAGACATATCGTATCCATATCCAATACAATACCACCATATTTATAAAGCAGAAGATATTTCATCGCTTTGACGCGTTGAGAATTAGAGGGGTAGGATATATACGTTTTGAGAAACGATGGGTAGTGAGTTTTTATAAAGGCGAGGGATTTCCGGGAGGTCCAGAGCTGTGTATGGATGGGTCATTAATTTCATGCTCTCAAACCCCAGTGAGAAACAAAAATTACAGAGCTGGAAAAGATCATAGAGGGGATAAACAGAAAGATACATACAACATAATCCCACCCACTCTGTTCATTAATCCCCCTACAATACTCTCTCCTCTCTTCCCACTCACGAGGAATTTCTCCATCTCCTCCAGATACTTCCCATCCCTCTCTATCTTCCGCTATATATATTTTTCCTTCTCCTGTACCGCCCCCATAACTTCCTCGTCTTTCTGGAACTCCCACATCCGTATCTCCGCGTCTCTCAACTCTTCTCGCAAATCCTCCTTCCGGATTATGCCACACCTGATGGATAATTTTTTCTCCTCCCCTTCCCTTCCCAGATTTCTCTCCATTTTCACTACTTACTCTTATAACACCGTGTTCTAGTAATTTCTTCAACGCGGGATATTTTCCTTCGTTGATTTTTGCTCGGAGCTGGATGATGGTTTGTTGGTTGATGGGTTTGCCTTCTTGGGTGATGTATTTTTGTTTTCTAGATGGGGTGAGCGAGTTGGAAATGGATAGGGGATTTAAATTCAGGTTGAAGTTGAGTGCATGGGGATATGTGGAATACAAGAGAATGAGGGAAAAGAAGAGTAGAAAAAAGGATAGGAGGATGCGATGGTAGTGGAGAGATATCATTTTTGAGGGGTTTTGGGGGACGTGGAAGTTGAATTTTTTTCTCTGGAAGGGCAATCATAGAAGGGGATATTTTGAGTCATTGTTTGGGTAAGGACTAGAAAGATAAGAAGAGAAGAGGGAGAGAATTTGATAGTGATAAGTGTGAGGAATGTGTAAGGTATTGTGGAGAAAAAAATGAATTCCGCAGCTGGAATGATGGGATTTGAGACTTGCCCTCGCAAGATATTAAGTTAGCAATGTGTAGTCAGAATTTGGACTATAAGATTGGATTGCCAATTCCTACTGAGACGAAAGAGATCAAATGATTGGATGAAATTAGTAAAATATTTGCCCGTGGGTAGCAGCGAGTTGCAAAGAATCGTCGCCGAAGACTCAATTAAGTAGCGGAGGAAAGGCAATGATTAAAATACAAGAGTACAACCGTATCTCGTGTTGACTTAAATTGAATGCTATATATACAAAAAAATGAATCCCTCACTCGCTGAATCTTTTCGCTTTTTTAATGAATACATATACAGAAAATAATGAGTCCAGATCCATTTACATCACCCGAACCACAAATCATCAAACATCATCTAAACGGGGTTCTGGTAGGAAAAGTATTTGGTGATCGCAGCAACTTGGTCTGCACTACCAATAAGAACCTCTCCAAATCCATCACTAACTTCCATAGTCACCATGTCAATTTCTGAGTTCGCACTCCATTGTGGCAAGGTTCCGTTTCCTTTGTAGGAGCCTCCGTTGTTGGGATTCAAAGTCTTAGCGAAGTTCGCCCAATATCCGTTCATCTTGAGAGCAATCTCAAAATCAACGGCTTCCCATGGCTTATCAGTTCCGTAGAGATTGTTGAGAACATAGTTGATTTCAAAATCGTGATAAGCGCCTTGAGTTTGTCCTGGAGGAGCATGATCTCAGTAGTATGTGCAGATAGGCGACTTGGACTTAACAGACCAGAAATTGGCGAATGACCGACTAGAGACACGGGAAGTATCGCGCCAATGAGCATTATACGCCATACATGTTTGAGTGGTGTTTGAAGCTGGGTAAAGCTCCAAGGATGTGGATGAAAGGTTGTAAGCACCGTATTGCGTTTCGATTTCAGCTTCGTACTCGGCAACTGTGATATTGGTGCTTGTAGCTGCTCCGGACTTATCTTTGGTGTTTCCAGTGATGTATGGAACATCGTTCGCTGGGCCAGTGGCAAGTGTCTCGATGTATTTGGCGGGGATAGCATAGCCGTTAAGTAAGAGTTCTGGCCCTTGCTCATTACACCTTTGTGACAAATGTGACAAAATCCCTGCAAAAATGAGGTTTTTTTAATACAAATTATTATATTAAATATTTCAT
The DNA here is from genome assembly GCA_014898425.1 of Botryotinia globosa. Classification (NCBI taxonomy): domain Eukaryota; kingdom Fungi; phylum Ascomycota; class Leotiomycetes; order Helotiales; family Sclerotiniaceae; genus Botryotinia; species Botryotinia globosa. The sequence continues at coordinate 2,168,628 of RCSZ01000008.1, read as the reverse complement.
TCAAATGTTTATATTTTCTTTTTTAAAAAAATTGAAAATAATAAATAATTAGAATCAAGATATAAAAAATTATTCGAAATATTTTTTATTATTTTTGTTGAATAATTATATGATATTGAAATTGAATTGTTTCAAAAATTCTAATATATAACGTTTTTCCCATACAAAATAAGCAAATTTTCATCAAAATTTAGAATTTTTAATTTTAACCCTTCCAAATTCTATTTCAAAAATTAGAAAAAAAATTCTAATTTTATTTTTTAATATAAGAAATAAACTAGGGTATAAAAAGTTGATCAATCTTATATTTTAGCTAGAAAAGCGTTATATATGCGGTGAGCAGGGGCCAGAACTCTTACATTACCGAATTTATCGGAGAAGGTACCTCCGAAAAGAGACTCTTCGAGGTCAGCGAGAGGGAGAGCGCGCATCTCAGCAATGGTGCTAACGTTCTTGGAAGCCATGTACTCAAATCCGGATGCGAGAGCATAAGACTGGTTACGATAATTCTCGGCAAGTGTGAGGGCCTCAGGATCGTATGGATCACGCGTTCGTGACTCGGCGATGGCTCCGACAATAAGTCCCTTTGACAATGGACTGTTAACGAAGTGGTAGACAGCAGCTGACCCAGCGGATTGACCCATAACGGTGATGTGGTCTGGATCACCACCGAATGCAGGAATGTTGGCATGTACCCATTTCAAAGCGTGGATTTGACCAAGCTGTCCCCAATTTCCGGAACTGTTAGATCCAGTAGCTTTGTACATTTCTTCCGAAAGCTCTGGAGTTGAAAGCCAACCAAGAGCACTGATACGGTAGTTGTAATTAACGAAAACAATCCCTTGAGCTGCCATTCCGGCACCGTCAAACAAAGGTTGATCGGCAGCACCACCTGCTGGGAAAGACCAAAAAATAACTGGGAGCTTGGCATCGGTAGAATTACCGTTGGTCCAGATATTGAGGTTCAAACAATCTTCGCGAACGGTGCCACCAGTTGTAGATGGATTGCCTAGTCCGCAAATAGGGCCCATCTTGTTTGTTTGGAGTGTATTATTTAAAGGTGTTGCATTCTTTGGAGGTGTCCATCGATTCCCGCCAGAGGTATCGGCACCATAGGGAATACCTGTCCATACGGTGATATCCTCCCAGCGCGAGATGTTACCATTTGGAGAAGAGTTGAAGGCAGGAATACCTTGAACAAGTCCGTAGTTGGTTTGAATTACTTGGTTGTAAAGTTGTGCTGAGGCTCCATGAGCGAGAGCGGCAGCCCTAAGGACTTGAGAAGTAAACTGGTTCATTGTAAAAAGAATGTAAGTTGGAGAGGAACGTGTGAAGAGAAAACTTCCGATGAGAACGAAACATATTTCTTTATATGTCCACTTGCAAGAAATCTCAACTGAAGCTATCCACCAACTCTTGCGTACCCCATCTATTGTTCGGTCCTGAATAAAGGGTACTGTGCTATTGACTCTTGCTAAATCAAGCATTGCATCTGCGCATGAGGCGGTGGCTAAGCCTTTACGCATGTTAAAGGATATTAATAAAGGGCTCATAGAATATTAACATCGTTGAAGATGCATTGCAAGCTTCGGCATTTGTCGACCGCCACGTTAATGCTCCATATATTCTCAAAGTCCGGAATGACGTTTAGATGCGGCATTGAGCCAGACCACCTGGTTCATCCAATAAAAGCGGATTGCAAAAGCATGCCAGTCGTCCTGGGCCTTCCGTGCATTGAATTCCAGAATATACGTCGAACTTGCAAAGACAGCTCTAATTCAACCATATATCAAAAATACCAGTTTTGGTCGAGCCGGCTAGCGATACAATGATTAGATATTCTTCCTGTTAACCCGGCAAGTCCGGTGTCTCAATCTTCTTAGCATCAAGTGTTTTCACACAGAGGCATGGTAATATATGGGTAACATCCAAAATATGTTCCCATATAGTTCGGAGGTTTCGGACATTTTTCCTCTGGTTTCGGCACATCTTTTTCGAGCGAAAGAAGTTATGCTTGACCCGAAATAGGCTATTTGCGTCTTGCAAGTTGCAACGCACAATTAGTGTACGCGTAGACAAACACGCAACATGTATATTCAACGTTCTTGGCATCCAACCTCTTTCATATCAATGACCGAAAAGAACTTCGAGCAACCAGGCTGCACCGAAGCCGAGGTCAAGCAGTCCGAATGCCGTACATGTTGAGCATGGATTTATCAGGTATAATTTTCACATAAAGATAATTATAATAGAGAGCATTTATACTCTATTAGTTGATTTGGTACAATTCTTGGTACTTGAGACGAAAACACTTGTTCAACACTCTGAGTTCGAGGACGCCTTTTAGTTGGCATATCACGTGAACGTTTTCGAGTACAATTAAGCAATCGCTTGGCGTTCTGACTTGTAACTAAGACTTGAAGAGAGTCAAGTGAGAACTCCTTTCTTATCACCTCCATCCACTCCTTGCCATAAAGATATGAGAATGAAATCAACTCCTCAAATAATAAGTGTATTCGAAAAAACTTTTCATTCACTTGTTCAATACGCAAAGAGAATTTAGTCTAGTGCGGACTAGCTTTCGAGTCTTAGACACTTTGGACGGTAGAATTTATGTTCCATTTTTACTGGACTCGAGTTCGCAGACACGTTTTATTGGTATTTCAATGGAATGATCTGATCTTGTCAGCTGTAATGGATCACAAACGTTACCATGTAAGTAAACTTGCGATAGAATACTTCAGACAATATTTCATGTTTCAAAACCATCTGATGATTATACACTCATCCCCATGAGAATCTCGACACCAATGAACAGCAACATCTGGAATCAAGAGCCTAGAAGTTCAATCAATAATTATCGGGTATCTTTGGTGCATAAACCGTAAATCACAGAACCCAAACACCAACCCACATCTTCCTCGATGTCCGTTCTTCGTATCTCTGCCCGGCCTTAAATCTACCTTCATATTTTGAGACATTGTTCATCCTCATTCCCTACGCTCCAAATACCCAGTCTTATGAAAAAATTACTTTACGCTCTCTTCCTCCAATTCCTCCCTCACAATTTTGTCTTTCGTATCTTCTTCGTCTAGAGTGTGCGAAGTATCTATGGCCATAAGTTCGCCATTTTCTCCCCAACCCGAATTACTTCGACTTAACCTTCCGGTAGAGCCTGTAAGATCGCGCGGACTAGCCAGTGGGCTTCCTGGAGCAGCCATGCCACCGATACTTCCAGAGATGCTGTCTGTCCTGCCATGACCTAATAACCCACTTTTCACACTTCCACCATCATTTGCCAAAGATTGTTTGTTGGCGTAATAACTATTCCTTTCACTTGGTAAAGCTGGAGCCACACCTGTTGAAGAGTAAATGCTAGCTCTCTCATTTGCGATAGGGCGTGGTTGATATAGACCAGTTGGCGATGTGATTGTAGAACCGTCAATTGTAGCACTCAAAACACTCAAGGGTAGACTTTCGCGACTGCCACCAAATACCGAAGATGGCGCCAAAGCACGAACAGATGCGTCAGTGTCCATAGATCGCCTTCGTCTGCGTTTAGAAGATGAGGCTAGAGTCAAGATAGATGCGTTATCTGTGAGGAGATTGTTCGCTGTAGCTGTATTGTATGTTGCAGGGTGACCTCCACTACCTTGTGGGGCCAAATGTGCGGGTAAGGCTGTGGCTGGTGGGGAGGTAGGAAATTGATGTGTGAATTGAATACCTTGTGTGTTATTCGAGGCATGATTGTGCGAAACAGTAGTACCAGGAGCTCCAGCAGAATGAATCGTTGTAAGAGTTGTAGTCAAAGATCTAACAGATGGTGCTGGGGAGGAAAATGTGCTATCGGCACCTCTACCAGTGCTAACCCCGCATCCAATTGTACCGTTTGTAGCCTCACCTGAAGATGGCGCGTGGGATGCTGCAATGTCTGATCTTGCAACATCGTGTTCCTCGCCCATTGTAGGAGCAACTGATTTATTTCCAATGGTTGGTGGTGGATGTCCATCCTCAGAATATTGAGTCGATCTCCGACTTCTTTCCAACGATGACGTGCTGACCGAGTTACCGGTTGGTACAGTTGAAAATGACAAATGTCGATCGCGAGAGGCAGGCGCTGCTGCAGTACCATTTATGCGACCGGATTCTGGATATGGGTTGTTATTCTTCGAGGGAGATTGCTTTTTTAAGCTCCCCTTGATTTGTTGACCATTTTGTTTCGCAATAGTGGTTTGATTGGAATTTGCAGTTGAAGAGCCACTTTTGAAATTAGTGAACTTTTTCATCCATGTTGTAAATGGTCTGCGACGTCCTCCTACTTGTTCAGAACGGTCTGGCATATCAGTTAGTTGATGACAATTTGAATCTAAGAGTGAGACAAAGGTGAGAGAATATGTTAATGCACGATCGCCTAGAAGTATGATCGTGATGAATGAATTACGAGGTTGGGAATGGAAATGGAACTGTAATGTGGCTCATACCATGTTGTTGTGAGCTTGGAGGAGATTGTTGTTGCTGTGCTAACTCCGTGGCCGCCATTGTGCGAAACTCAAGTGACTGGCTTGGCTCGGCGCGATATTATGCGGAGAGGATATAGAAAGCGTGGAAAGGATACCGAGGTTGGGAATTGAAGAATGGAAGGGAGATATTTGATTGTCGATCTCAAATGGCCGGATTATCGTAGTTTGATGTGTTATCTCGGTATTTCCCTTTGCTTTGCTCTGCTCTGCTTTGCTATGCTCTGCTTTGCTCTGCTCTGCTTCGCCTTGCCTTGCCTTTTTGCTTAGGCAGTTAAGGAAGAAGAAAGAAGGAGTAAAAGTAATCAGACACCAAAATTCTCTCTCAAGTAAGACAAATGGGAATGCAGATGTAATTTGATATCTTTATCTTTGACACAATGATAAGAAGAACAGAAGAAGTTCAGACGACGATGATGAATTGGTTTGAATGGAAATTCGCTGGTTCAATCTAATGACCATCACTCTATCTCTCTTCTCTAGTGCTAAAAACCCTTGGTGCTTGTTTGGTGCTTTCAAATATTAAGCCAATCAATCGCTTCATGGGTGTATTACATAAGCTACAGCTTACCCTTCGGGTGATTCACATCTAAACCTCCGACCCTCACAAATGCTACTGCGTGCTAGCTAATTGAGCTAGTCTAGCTCAGGCTTAGTGTGTCATTAGGAGCTGATCATGTGATGTGCAATCAAAGTGCGAGACTGCCTGGTGGCCTGGTGGCCTCAACATTGTTGATTTGTCATCTACTCGAATAGTTCACCAGTTCACCAGGTTCTGATGCTTCAACATCAACATCGAAAGTTGAAGCTTTTACCTTTATACTTCACTGGTATATATCTGAACAACGGTGGTTGCGATACCCCCATATATGTATTTATCCTCACAGTACTAATCATTCACATGATTTTGCCAGATGGCTCTTGCTCATTATACTCTTTCCTACTGAGCAATATGATCTCACCCACATGAATCGTGTGTGGTATCTTATCTGATCTGTTTGTCTGTCCATACTCACATTCAACGACCTGCCCATTGCTTTCATTATGTCTATACAACCATTACCTTCAGATGTAATAGCACAAATAAAATCCTCTTCAACTATCACCACTCTGAATGGTGTCATCTTTGAGCTCGTCAAGAATTGTTTGGATGCTTCTTGCTCTAGCATTGACATTGATGTAGACTATAGCCGTGGAAGTTGTACAGTAGAGGACAATGGGCTTGGTATATTACCATCAGAATTCGGAGAGAATGGAGGGTTGGGAAAGCTCTATCGTATGTTATCACATACCTTCTGATGCATCCAGAAATATAACTTACCTACGCCAGATTCTTCGAAGCTAAAGGTCTCGAATCCAACTCATGGGGGCTACGGAACGTTTATTGCCTCGTTGTCTGCTTTATCTTTACTCTCAATTACTTCGCATCATCATCTGCACCACTCGCACAATTCAATAAATATGCATAGATCCGAAATTGTATCACGTCAAACCCCAGTCCCTGATCAACATCATTCTTCTTCTTTTGAACACGGCACACGTGTTATGGTCCGAAATCTGTTCGGCAGCATGCCAGTACGTGTAAAGCAGAGAGCGATTGCTTCTGGAAATCGGCAGGTCATTGCTCAGATGTGGGATGGTTTACGTAAAGACATTGTCTCACTCTTGCTCGCATGGCCGAACGATATTTCGGTGTCTATAAAAGAAACTGGTATTGACCAGAAAATTACCATCCGAAGGTCTCTGGCAACATCTGAATGGCGCCCAGTTGGAAGTGTTGATCTGTCCAATACTTGTAGTATACTCTCCAAAGCCTCATATATCGCAATTGATGAAAAGCCATCTTGGATACCTGTGAGTGGCTCTACGTCAAGCTTGATGGTCAATGGCGCGATCTCTCTGATCCCAAATGCAACCAAGCACATTCAGTTTCTAGCATTTGGGATAGAACCTCTGATTTCTCAAGACAACTTTCACTTCATTTATCAAGAAATCAATCGTTGGTTTCTCAATTCCTCATTTGGAAATCAAGAGGAGTCAAATGAGCTTGATGAAATTGAGTTGAAGAGGAGATCTAAGGATGGAAGGTTTAAGGGTGATGGATACACCAACAAAGAGCTGAAAGCAGGAAAGAAGAATGTTGATCGATGGCCAATGTTTTACATCAATGTTCACCAAGTCGATCCATTGAAGCATGCAAGATTGAGAGTTGACGATGTGTCAGATGAGAAGCGGAATACTCTTGACAAGATTCTGGAATTGTTGCAAGCGATTGTCTTGGAATTTCTAACCAGGAATCATCTCCGGCCAAAACTGGCACGCGGGAATCGCACTAAGAGATCAGAAGTAGCTACTTCATCAACAAATTCGGAGATTCTGGAGCAAAGTGGATCAACCAAGACTAATCAATATTGTCAAGATATGAACACTTTCTCAACTATGCCGCAGTCTTTTGCTGATGGAAAAGAGAATTACAGCCAAAAAAGAGTAATAATAGATACGATGGGAGCGAAAGTAAAGCTTCCTTCTTTTCGTCAGTCGCATTCCGCGTCTGATTCCCCTTTTGGGTCTTGGTCAAAAATCAAAACAGGGATTGTACAACCACATGGAAAGTTTACAGATGTGCCAGAAAAATTTAGTACACCAGTAAAAGTTAGCTCGAAGGTGGAGGTACGAGCAGAGACACCTTTGATTTCCAAATCAGGTCAATTGACTCGATGTCCTTTCGACGAAAGTCAAGCACCAATTTCCAAAGCAACACCGTTCACTGCCAAAGTGCAAGAATCAGATGCAAGTGGAGATGAACTGGCTGTATGGGTCAATCCTGCAAATAAGGTCAAATCTCTAGTGAACAGGCGAACGGGTCTTGTCGTATCCGAAAAGAAAGAGGACAGAACGAACAGGAAACAATTTATCTCCAATTCAACTTCTCGCTTGACTGCGGTCAAGAAGTCTCCCACAGGCAATAAGCAGCCTATTCCATGGATCGATGACATTTTGAATAGGTGGGAGAATCCAGTGTTCGCCCCTGCTCAACCTCCAATACCTCAGGTATCGATGGATGGGCTAGATCTGGAGACACAAGAAATTATACACGGTCGTCATCAACACTGTTCACAAGCTGAAATCGAGAAGGCATTTAAAGAAACTTCTTCAGGACTCCCTGCGCGCATCTCAAAAGATGCTTTACGAGAAGCAGAGATCATCTCACAAGTAGATAAAAAGTTTATCCTAGCCAATCTGCAAGGAAAGTCTATAGCTGGAGAAGATTCGAGTTCTCTTCTTGTGATTATTGATCAGCACGCAGCGGACGAACGAATTCGAATAGAAGCACTTTTATCTGATTTTCTTACATCGCCCACAGTCCCAAATATTCCAGCCTCAGCATCAGTACCCACTGCTCCTCTTGAGAAATTCCTTAACTTTGACATTTCGACGAAAGATTCTCAGCTTTTTCGTACTTACACGAATCATTTTTCCTATTGGGGAATCATTTATTCAGTTTTGCCAACGGGTAGCACTATCACCGTCCGATATCTTCCACCCTTGATAACTGCCAGACTTGTCGCAAATCCAAGCCTACTACTTCATATTCTCCGCACAGAGCTTTATTCGTATCACGAGAATCCAACGTCGCATCCTAACGCCACTTCAGCATCCACTTGGATTGAGAGGATAGCTCACATTCCAAAGAGCATCTTGGAGCTGTTGAATAGTAGAGCTTGTAGGACTGCAATTATGTTTAATGATGAACTTGGTGTTGATGAGTGCAGGGAGTTGGTCAGAAGGTTGGCAAACTGCAAGTTTCCTTTCATGTGTGCACACGGGCGGGTTAGCATGGTACCACTTGGGGAACTTGAGATGATGGCAAAAATGAGAGGAGGAGGTGATTACTCACATTTAGTATGGTTAGATCAGGGAACCAAAAGGGGGGGTAGTGATGCGGCGTTCGGTACTGAATGGGGAAAATGGATGAGCCAGCGAGGAAAGAAATAGTGAGCAAGAAAAAGCTCACTTTTGTTAAACACAAGTAGTGAATTTCTGGTGCCTTCTTTTGATGACCGGGGATACTTTATCCGAACTGTAAAATGTGCGCTAAGCTTTTCAAACTTTTACTCAAAAGCTCGGAAACGTCAAGTTGTCGTTGATATAACAACAATCGCAGCACAACTGCAACCACAACTGCGACCGCGACAAAACATCACTGCGAATTCAACAAAATGGAAAATCTGGAGCATCCTTTCGTTTTCGAGGACGGTGACGTGCGAGCCAAAGCCAAACATGGTGAACGAATAATCACTTTCAAATTATCCTCTCATGCGCTGTGCTTCGCCAGCCCAGCTTGGAAGAAGTTCGTGTTTCCTCCATTCCCTCTTCTATCCTCAATTCGAAATGAAGAAGAGCCAAACTCGAAAAACGCTTGCGCGGTTCCCGAAGAGCCATTTCCCGACAACGAGTTGGATTTCACCGAAGACAATCCGGAAGCTTTGTTAATTCTTCTGCAGATTGCGCATCTGAAATTTTCGGATATCCCTTCACAATTACCGTACGAAGTTCTTTATCACATTGCCACCCTTTGTGATCAGTACGATTGTAGAAGATTGGTAAAACCATGGATTCAGGGTTGGTTGAAAGATGAAGCAAATGAGGCGTATCTACCACACTATGAAGGATGGTTGTGGGTTGCCTATTACTTTGGGAGAAAAGAAATTTTTTACCACATGATGAAAATTCTGGCACTACGACTAGAGATTGGCAAAGATGGGAAATTTATGCTGCTTGATCAAGATTTTTACCACGAAAAGTGCACTGTTAGGACCTAACTCTACCCCTTGGGTCTGGAAGAGAGTCCATTACCTCCTGGAATCACAGGTGAGCCTCATGCCGCATATTAATTTTCCGTGCCTTAACAACCAACAGATAAAATTATCCGCTTGCGTAAAGATATGATCTACTTCCTGATAGCTTTTATGGCAAATGTCATGGAAGGACTCTTGAGCGGTAAAGTCATCAGTCCATGCAAAGAGTTATGCTCGTTGGCCATGTATGGAATTATGAGCAAACATCTGAGCAAATGCAAGCTGTGGCCTCTACCAAAAACAGAGAACTACAATTTTACACCTTTTCAGTTGTATACATCGATGATCCGCGTTATATGTAATAGTTCTAGTGCCCACAAACCCATGAGACAGCTCCATATAGGCAGCTGTTCATTCACGGGTGCTTGGAAACTGGAACTGCAGCTTGAAGCAAAAACCGTAGTATGCAAATGCGACGTTCATTGGGGTGAGGGAGAAACTGACAGAAGCAAATTTCAAGAATTTATGGATCACGCGGCCGAAGAGCTTAGCAACTTTGACTGTCCTAACAATTCTCTAGGGCCACTTCAGGATAACTTCGGCAAGGAAATCTTGGAGCTGTGCCCGATGGAATCATTTAGATGATCCGTCGCCTTGTAGTTTATTTAACTTGCCTCGCTTTGCATTTCATACCCGCGACCGGCAGTGTAGGCAATAGTATTTCCCGTATTTCGTATACGGGTTAGTTTAGTGGTGCGTATCGAATTTTTTCGAAATATGTACGTATGTGGTACAGAATCTAATACCACTGAAAGTATTCAATATCATTTAGTTATTCAATACTACTAGCAATATACTGAAATACTGGAATTCAATATAAAATATACATTCCTATCCAAATTAGGTTAGAAACAAGAGATTCTTATTCATATTAAGTAATAAAATTCCATTCCTTATTCGAATTGATATGAAATCCCTTATTTCTAGTTTAATTTGGATAGGAATGTAGATTTTTATATTGGATTCCAGTATTTCAGTATATTGCTAGTATTCTTTAAATATATGAATATGTACGAGAGTGGTATAACCTCCTTTTTATATGTACTAGCTGCAATATCAATATGCTAATACGCGCCACAGTTTCACTGTAGTATACTATTGCCTACACTGGCGACCGGTAGTCAAAACACTGGTTATGTTACTCCTCTCATACAATGAGTGGTTGGCTGGTTAGTTCACTCACAACTTCTTAGTAATGGCTTCCACGAATCTCGAAATGCATGTGGTAGCGTATTCCGACTAGAGTAACGCGAAGGAACGATTCCATACGAATGATTGCGTGCTAGAAAACTCATATTACGGTTCCAGCATATAAGGGCATGAGGAAACTTGAATCGAGGATATAACCGGATCATGGGGTTTAGTCTACTTTCTGATACATCAATAATATTCACATACTTCAACTTCAAAAAGTTTTGCGATTTTTTATACATGATCGGGTGTTTCCTGTGAGCTGCACTTTCCACTACTATGATAATATCGCAATATAAGCTTACTCCCCCCCCAACAAATCATTTCACTCGACTTTGCTTTCTATTCTCGTGCATCAGCTTTCCGTGACTCTCTTCTGACCAGTCCGTGATATTGCAATTCCCCCTTCAAGAAAGTAATTGGAACCAATAACAACCCATTCACGTCGAACACTTCAACAACCTCAATTCCATTCCCTGATCAAAGAAAAATAAAATAAAATCATCCCCTCACCATGATTCCCTATCAATAAAAACTCCCCATCGTTTCATATAAATCAAATCCATACTTTGTAATTATAGCTTTATTTGATATATCAATCTACAAGGAATCTCCCTCTATCTGTACATCCCACGCCCCCACCAAGCGAGAGATGGCTACATGGTTCTTCGTTTCTGGTTCATCTTATTATTATGCGTTTTTCTTGTATTTTCTTGTATTTTCTTATATTTTCTTGTATTTTCTTGTATTTTCTCATCTCAAACATGTGGGTGGATAGATGATTTTTGGATTTTTGATTCTTGGATTTCCGATTTGTTGGTTGTGGGGGTTATTTGAGTTGTTTGGGGTCTAGATTTTTTTGGGATAGGCTAGATGAGATGGGATGGATTTAAATCGTGTATGTACGTGCATGTGTAAGGAGTAAGGCCTAAGGTGTATGTAAACCATGCTATATTGTATGTACCTATGTACCTATGTGCAAATGCTATCTACCTATGTACGATGTATACAGCAGGAACATATCCACCATCCTGCCTGTAACTATGCAAGCCCGAAGAAACCATGATGCATCATTTAGTCTCAGACTAAATTCTCATCATCATCGTCAGTCATCATACTTCATTTAAATGAACTTACACCATCTGAAAAGAACTTCGCCAAAACGCTCGAAATGATGTATTTTCCAGCCCGTAACCCCAAACGCCAAGTGAGATGGATGAATAAATAAATAAATAAATAATACAAATGCAAAGTGGTATCTGTTGTCCCGCCGCTAAAAGAAGAAGAAGATCAATCCACGCTTTGCTTGCGTCCACAGCAATAAATACGCAAGTTTCCAAAGGGAAGTTGCTCCAGTAAGAAAAGGCGTTTGGGGAATGGGTACATCATTGCATCCTCCCTATCATATCTTCACAACCTGTCTTTCGATCCACATCACGAGTCATCGTCTTCATCCCATCCCATTCCTAATCCAAAGCCGTAATCGCAGCTCCTACAAGCGTGTCCAGCGCGCTTCCATCACTCTGCACACTATATACCGGTTTGGTGGCGCCACTCCACACCAATCCGAGCATATTGTCACTACTAGTATCCTTGCGAATGATGCTCTCTGCATTGAGCGCTAGGAAAGCTCGATACTTGGCGAGAACATCTGCGTCCATACCGGTAGCTCTGTTGACCATGAATGACAGATTGCGTGTAAAGACACCTTTGAATTGCTGTTCGTCTCCATTACAGGCGTTAGGCTCGCAGGCTTTTTCCTGCAAGATTCCTTCAGAGGTGGTCATGTTTGCGATGACTGAGTTGGCGATTTGGACGGCGAGGGCAGTGTATGAATGACTTCTTGTGCTCCAGGTGAGTTCGGTGAGACCAGACAGAATAATTCCTTGATTGTAAGTGAAGACGATTTTTCCGTTGTTTTTGCATGTGGACATGGAGATACCATCGTTGAAGAGATGAGTAGAGGGGTTCATAGAGGTAGTGGAGTTGGTGATAAGGAAGTCATAAGCAATCAAAGCTTGGGAATAGTAGTAACCTTGACCTTGAGAGTTCTTTTTCGCAGGGAGGCGGTTGGCGAGTTTGGCGGAGGCGGTGAGGTAGAGTTCGTTTTCTACACTGTTGACACCGGCGTGGTTCTTGTCCCACCTGATTTATTGTCAGTATGTTTGTTCAAATTTTGTACGGCTGTTTGCGAAAGGGGACACATGATGAGTTGCAAGGAGATTATGTCGTGATTTGTGTAAGGGGAGATTGGTGGTCATTTGACCGAGAGTGAATGGAAAGGAACATACCATAAGCCACCACAAGGAGTATTACCATAAACGCTTTTGGGATCTTCATAGATTGCAGCCGCGGTATTAAGATAGGTAACATTTCCAGTCGCATCGTAAACCTGAATCCAAGCCAATACCCACCAGAGTTCATCATCATAATAATCATTAAGAAATCCATTCGCATATGCTGGGGCATGCGTCAAGATTGTCGCAAAAACATCAGGCATCCATGTAGCTGTGGTTGGGTATCGTCCATAGTAGTTCGCCATCATTGTAAGGACATTGGCGGAAGGCCACCACTGTGGGGAGAACTTTCCGCCGTTGTCATAGGAGCCCCATAGTCCGGAGGGAGCGTTCCAGTAGGTTTTCTGGAGAGCGTTGATAGCTGATGAAGCGTAGTTTTGAAAGTCCCCGCGGGTCAAATCTGTTGCACGCTTCGCTAACAAAGAGGGGTCGAAATCTCGCTGAATCTTTGTTGGGATAGCTTCGACAACCGAAGAAGTGAGGGCAGCTATGGACAGCGAAGCCAAAATATGGCGCAGAGAGATATGCATGTTGTCTGGTAGTACTTTGTCTGTGGAAGAGGTTTCGTGCGTTGTTCTTAAGCAGGTTTCAGGACGTTATGAATCAATTAAAATTCGATGATTCACACTACTTTCCTTTTCTGTGAATGGGCGCGTGATAGGATAAAGTTTGATGTAAATGACTTCCTGATTTCTTCAATATGCCTCGTGCCAAGTCTAAAGCCAATAAAGTCACGCTGCTAATTTGTGAAAGAGATGAAGGAGCAACAGGATTGGACGTTCCTATAGACCATTATGGAAAGCCGAGGAGCGGGAATCGGCAGACTTTATATTCACGCCCATGATGGCCGGCGGACCTCCCAAGTAAGCCAAGGTCCAGAATTCTATGACATTGCTGAAAATCGGTCGGGAAATTGGTTTCTCGATCTCATTGACAGAAAGGCTACAATTCTTTCGAGGTCGAATAGTGGACTATGTGGCTCGAGCGTTTGTGGTCCTAAAATTGGATCTCTTCGGGGATTTTATTCCAACAAGTCAGGGGTTTAAACGACCCGCTACCATATACCTACAAGGTGATCCCACACTGGTGAAGATCATTTGTAAAGCAGTTGAGCCTTGCTCCAGAGTTTTGGTGTCTCATCTTCATATAATTGGATGACGTGAGATCATGTGTTTGCAGAATGGATCCTTTGATTTACATTGGATGAGCTCATAGGAAAATCTCGAAGTCAATCTCGAGAGGGGTTGGAAGACAAGAAAATCGCAATTCTGGAGCATTGCTAACATGTCTTTAGGTAAATGGTCTACAGACGATCTGAAAGTCCCAATAATGTTTGCGGTATGATAACATCGACACCCAAAAATCAATAAATGACATGGCCCTATAGCAGGTCAATATCGGTTACCATCAATTTCTATGGCTTGGCCGGCGCGAAGACCTTAGATGAGCTCATCCAAGTGTCGAACCGATCCTTGGTGCTTACAATAGCGCACCTTCTCCGATTGGTAGGCGGTAGGTGAAAGAGCCTAGCCCTTTATTCTATAATTGTCCCTTATACTGATTGGTCAATGTACACATCCCACTTTTCTGCATCCGGCTAGGACAATAGCTGAATGGATTTTGATCACAGTCTTTCGTGTTTCTAGCATTGGTACCAAGTGAGAGGGTAGAAGAAAAACGCCTGACCTTGTCAGATCTATGCCACGAAACGAATTTGTACGGAATTGTGACATTCTGGACTTGAGGGCTTGTTCAATTTCCCGAAAGGAGCTCAATATGTCTTCTTTCGTTTCATAGCATTGACCAGTAGCTTGAAGAAAGCGGCTGAGCAGTTTCAAGTTCTCAATTCAGATGAACAGCTGTTGTGTTTAGATACATGTATAATTTCAATTTCTCGTGAGAGGATTCGGGCCAAGACAATTCGTAGTTCTCGTATGAATGATTCCTCTGTCGATATGTTGATTCGTTTTGAAAGGTTATGAGAGCGTCAATATTGATTGAGGTTGATTTTTGTATCTCGAGATTTGATGGGTACGCGCGATGGTGAATGTTCTGATTTGTCATCTGGCTGGCCGTTTTAAAGTAACCATAGCATCGTGACAGATTTATTAAAGCAGCCATGAAAACTTCTTTTCGACTAATACTCCGTAATCACACTCAATATCTATCTTATCAAATCTAATTCTCACCAATACCAAATTTGGCAGCAGGAATGAACGACGAGGTAAGTTTAACATCAGCAAAACCGCCACCACATAGCTGGGCGCAATTTTATTAAGTTAATTTTTGTCTCAAGCCAGATCTTTAAGGTTAAATCAACGTTGAAGTGGGCCATGTACCCCAGGGTTAACGTGATGGCAATACTGAGGGAAAATGTTATCGGCGTTTAATGGGAAAGCTGCCTTAGCTGCACACAAGTTGCATTAGAAAGTTTGCTTGTGAGTTTTCAAGGTATTTTACGCAAAATGGTGTGGGTAACACTTCCTTTTGAATCTAGCGGTCTTCTCGGAATCTCGTATTGGTGTACCAAAGGAATGGTGTAATCTTAAATCCATGGCATCTCCAGTTCGTTCCGATGTTTCCGTTGAAGGAAGACAACTCACTTCTCAGTATCGTTACTCTCAACACATACTAGATTTCTAAGCCTTCTAAATTGAAGAATGGGGGCATTCACGGCTCGATCCTGTGCAGCAAGTGTGCATTGCTGTTCTGCAATACTGGAATACATTTCTTGAAATAATGGCGAGCACATGACTGGGGGTCGTTTATCATGTTCTCCCCTGGATGGTAAAATCGTCTCCGAGTAGCTTACAATGAAAAATAGAATCTGAGGGACGTATCGAATCATGTCCGCTGGAGTTGACATCTCCTTCCCATGCACATCACGAGGATGAAACTCGACCTGAGGTCCCTTCTCCATGGCTCGAGGTTGATAGATCTTTACCATTTCCAGTTTGCCCCTTAGTATTTTCCTTCTTCAGAATTTTAGGAGCTGAAGCTTTCGTTATGCTGGTCTGGGAAAGAGTAAGAGCCAGAGCACAGGCCAAATGGAATTTGGAGAGAACAAAGTGAAAGATTGAAACACTTGTTCGATATCACTAATGAGTATTTATAAATCCGAAACGCCAAAAAAATGATAAATCTACATTTCCAAACTTCGCTTTGTCGCTCTCATCACACTCCTACAATATGCATACCTCACTCTGTCCTCCTCCAGTCCTACCAACCCCTCAATCGTCGTTCCTCTCGGACTACTGAACTGTTCTCTAATCTCATCACCCGTCATCCCTTTCGACTTCTCTTTTTGCCTACCATTCGTCTTCCCATCTCTTTTTCCATCATCCCCACTACTCTCTTCTCCCTTGCCTTCCAAAAGTCCAACCAAGCCCTTTAAACTCCTCACCAAGATATCCCTTCCCTCACTCCTCTTAATCCCCTCCTTCACACCCCCATCTAGTATCCCGTCAAGCGCCACTGTTAAAAACGCCATGCTAGTGGCCGCCATCACACTAGCCGCATCATATTGCCCAGGTCCCACTTCCACTATCGATCCTATACATCTAAAAATGTAGCGAACAATAGATTTATTTTGTTGCGAAAGAACCATCGAGGGAGATATTTCCACTACGGTATTTGATTCCCCGAAACTGGCTGCTAGACTCGGCATCGCGCGGACAATAGCAATTTCTTTTCCTTTGCCTTTTCCGATTGAAGATTCTGAGATTCCGATCGCAGCAGTCATTTTCTCCACCGGTGTCCCTACTGCTACACTAATCACCAGTTTTCCTCCCAACGCCTCTTTTACTCCTTGCATTGAAAGCACTCCCTCGATTGTATATGGCTTACACGCTAGTAGAATAATATCCGCCTTCTGCATAGCTTGAAGTACCCCGTCATTCCCAACAAGGATATGAACACGTGATTCGCTCGAATGGAATTGTTTTCGCAATCGTATCACGGAAGCCATTGTGTTGACTGTAGCGATAAATGTATTTATATTGGAGTCTGTAGCAGCGCCTTTGGACTTTGCGTTGAGAATACCAGTGAGAATTGAAGTGCCCATTGTTCCTAAGGAGGCATGTCAGGTGACTTATCCAGGGGCTGATGAGTTGTGCTCTGTGCAACCCTTCACAAGAGTACAGACAGATGAACAGAATAGAAGAGATACTTACCACAACCAATAACCGCAAGCGTAAGTCCTCCATTTTCTTTATCTTTGTTAGACATCGTGAGATCTGGGGAGGTAGGAGAGGAGGCCATGATTGCAATATATTGACGTGTTTGTGGGTGATGTTCGAGATATATATATATAATCCGTCTTCACGTCAATTTGTCTCCTCTTTAGACAGACAATAGTCTTGAGAAATTTCGACGAATCCGCAATTACGAAGGTCACCGATTTCGAACTTCCTCCTTTCTTTGGAAATTAAATTGCTCCCTGGGGCCTGTGTTTTGAGAAGGAGGGATTGAGGCAAGGTTTACGGCCGCAATCCAACGGCGCTAATGCTGTATAGGTGTCCTGCTTATGCTCATGTGAGGCTTTTCATTCGCGGAATAATGAATGGTGATTGATCCATAATTTTCTTGTATTGCGGATTATTAGGCAACGTAGTGATACAACAGTGTTGGAAGATAGTTATTGCACTGTACCAACAGATATAAGGGGTTCGGCTGCATGTATTGAAGAGAAGCTTTTAGGGGAAAGGAATTCTGATCTGTGCTACGATAGAGGCGTACAAAATGATCAAATCGATCCAGATAAGCTTCCGACTGATCGTCGCTGGACGATGCGTCTAGCCCACTTCGTGAGTGGGTACCTTTTATCTCTGCATGGGGGCTATAGAAGTTCGTGCAGTCATAGATAAAAGACATCAGTAGCTCTACCGCGTTAGGGTATTTCACAGCTTCTCTTCGTACCACATCGTGATGGAAGAGCAACACGTGCAAATTCCTGTAAAGGGCAGAGGTGATGTGTCTCTAGGAATGGAAGGTACGATTGGCGTCTTGCTAAGAAATTCAGAGGCAAATACTGTATCAGAATTCCACCATGAACCTTTGTCGAATTCCAAAACATGGATACGATTATTAGAACTTGACAATGTCGAGGGGGAAGGCAAGACGACCGAATTGCGTTGTAACGTTGGCGCGTGGCATTTTGACCATACACCATCATATCATGCCATATCCTATTTTTGGGGTAGTACAGAGTTTAGCACAACTATAAATGTTAACGGGAGAAGTCTAAAAATAAATAGCAATGCGGGTTACGCGTTGCGACAAGCAAAATGGTTTGGCGTCCGACATCTTTGGATGGATTCCATATGTATCGACCAACACAACATCGAAGAGAAAGCTGATCAGGTGAAAATGATGGGGAACATATATCGGAACGCTTCATGTGTCTTGGCTTGTGTAGGGTTGCATGATGATGACAGCGAGTTTGTGATGAGATTTTTCTGCAAAGCCAAGATCTTCAAGCCGGGACTGGACCATATCGATGGAGCCTCTGGGCTGACTGTCATGAAAACATACTATTGAATCTCTGATACGGGTCATCAAGACCCAAGACGTCAGAAAGAGAAGGCTTCGCAGAGCATTTTTCACCTTCATGGAAAGACCCTACTTCAAGCAAGTATGGATCCTCCAGGAGGTTTCTACCGCTGGAGGTGTGATTGTTTGTTGCGGAGGTGACCATCGTCCTATAGGCGAGCTTTATACACTTCATCGTAAACTACACAGTCTGATGGTGAGCACTGGCCGGTTTTACTCATGCAAGCAGTTGTTCTTCGTCGCTTCTTTGACAATGCATCGACAAGGGATAACAAAAGCTTCCATAGAAGACTGGCAGGACAGCAGTTGTGACCCTGGTACGAATTCTTGCTGGGGTTACTGTGCGGATCCTTGCTATCGATACCTGGCATATGGGGCTAGCAAATTAGATTAGCGTTTCCTTTTACTCCCTTTATTAGAGTTGACAGAGGAGTTACAATGCCAAGACCCTCGGGACAAGATATATGGGGTTCTCTCCGTGGTTGACTGGCAGTGTATTCTGCCTATTGAGCCGGACTACACAGCAGACATCTTTGAGCTAGCAGTTTTGGAAATCATTAGGATAATCGAACAATCAAAATATTCAAAAAAACAATGTTCAAAAGAAAGTTGCTATCAAGCAGCATTGCCTCTCGCTTTACTCATTGGCGAAGAGCATGAAGCCACCCCTCGCGTGCATAAATCCAGAGATCGTTCAAATAAATAAGCACCCAGAACGAGATATCAGTTTTGATGATTCTATCAATTCACACGCAGAAGACACAGAATGGTTTTCTTGTAAAATTATGAAAAGCAGTGACAATAATAAAAGCGGTGGTCGGCCAAGATTGGTCTTGCCTGATCTCGAAGGGGAAATCCCGAAAATTATGTCAAAATCACAGATGAAGAAAGCGGCCTCATAGCGCTGCTACCTCAAGCTACACGACATGGAGACTTGCTTGTTACTCAAGCGTACGCACATTTTGACCGCAAAGGGCCAACCGGAATCAGATATGAAATGCCTCGCTACCTAGTGTTACGAGAGCACGAATCGCGCCGCCATTCAATAATTGGGCAAGCTATAGTTGTGGGAGGATGTGTGGCGTCTAGCGCTACCATCAGCTCATGGTTCGACTTGCAATTTGATGTCCGCGACGCGCTTAATCTGACGATTTCCTGGGCAAAATGTCCCGCCTACCAAAAAAGAGATCTTTCTTTGATGACTTGGAGTATGGCAAAAAGCTTATTGGACCTAAAGATCTGTCGGGTTCCATTATCTTCATACGCATCCGAGGTGCAACATAGGCCCGGGGGAATTGAAATAGATTGGCGTCAGAAACTTGGATTTGATCCTTGGACGGTGGAGAAGTTGGGAGGACTTATTAGAAGGAGACTCAGACTTTGTTGCTTAAACTTTGAAGTTGAATATGGAACGAGACGAGTAAACAGAAATGCTACATATACACCTGCGTAATAAGAACAAGGTTCGAAGAATGCGCATATCTACCAGCTTTGAAATTTGCCCACAATATGCGATAAATCGTCCAGTTGCAGTAACAGATTCAGAAGCTCTCACTAGCTTACTCTACGGTAGCATGTTCATGTACCGCACGTTAGAAAACAAGAAAAATCTAGCCAGATGCACTGGATGATTGATAGAAAGTTATGGACACTTCCGTATTCACTCGATCTGATGAAAGCTCTTCTCAATTCTCTGTCCCTCAAAGTTGTGATTACTCGTGCTCTTACGACTCTGGAATTGCAATTTTTCTAGAGAATTCAGCCGTACAGAAATCAGTGATCCAAACATTTCGGAGCTGAGCTGAATTTGCGAACAGGAACGGGTTTTTGGCTCTCTTACTCGATCCATGGAATGGGAGGAAACAAGAAAAGGAAGATGATGTCAAGAAGTGCAGGTAATGACATGAAAGCTTCACGAGCACTGAGAATTTCAAAGTATCTCTACGGATAATTCGCGCTAATTTGGTATGTCGTGATGTGATGATCTTGATAGACCAGATCTGATGGAGTCTTCTTTGGCTCGGGAATGTCCCATTTTGATTCCTGATGGTCCCTTTCCAAATTCACACAAAACTCCTCCTACCTCTGATATTGGTTAGGAAGATACGAAGATTTACTCACGACACGCTATCTAAATCAAAAATTTCTCTATTTGGAAAGGCCAGATGCCGAGCACTAAAGTTACCTAGGTAGAGACACCGTCTTCCTATCTACTGTACAGTACTAGTGAATACTGGTAAATACACTACACGTGATTTATTTATGGTGAAACATGATCTCACTATAATAATTCACAATTTCAGTACATCCTCATCCTTTTATTAATCGGTTCTGGTCCAGATTGAAATCGATTGAACTTTACATCAATTCAATTGAAATCAATCCGAAATCAATTACACTTCACTACAACTAAAATTCAAATCAACAAACGCCGCAACAAAAGATGTCCGACTCCAACGCACCTACCAACGTATCTGTTAGAGATCTCGACTATTCTGGACTCAGAAAAGCCATCGATACAAGACTCAACAAATATTTCGAGAAGTTGGACGCGCCAGAAACCCACGAAAGACCCAAGGCCATTCATCGTAACGACTTTTACAAATTCACAATCCGTGCAGAAGAGCCAAATGTAGAATTCATCAAGTTTGTACCAAAAATCATGTGGTGTAGCAAACTGGGAGTCTACAAACACGTTTCCCGTGAGCGCGCTTATGAACTTCGCATTGTTCTTGATGAGTTTTGTGAAGAATGGTGTAGTCAATGGTTGACTGGTGATGCTGGAATATTCTTTGTGCAGATTCGTACGAATCTTCGCAGAGGTAGGAACTTGTGAACCGACGAGGGTTCCTTCCGACTACTGGGAAGTAAATCACTTGTAGCCATTTGTGGCTCTAGGTGTCTGGCCACACGTCATTCTCAGGGTAATCTCTACCCATTACGAATGCAAGAGCAAACAGGAAGTGGAAAGGCTTCAATTATTTACAAGCGTGTCCTTACAGAATGAAACTTTTAACCAATCCATATCATTTTTTTTCTCGCCACAAGAAACAAATCAAAAGCGACAACACCAAAATAAGACTAGTATTGAATTTATCTTAATCAAGACTCTGAATTTTTAGACTGGGAAAAGTATGGAACGGGAATCACATCCAAAGGTTTTAACTGAGGCAGAATTGGGAGAATATCTTACCAAGTTCTTTCTAACGTTCAATGAAGATTGGCTTCGAGATATCATGGCTCAGATTGTCAGGGACGAGGGCTACGGACGCCCTGTTTACAATGAAAAAAAGGAGCCTATCTTCATGATCAACATTGACCCATCAAAGCTATCTCATAATAATCCACGAAAGATGATCACGGCATACACCTTCATGGATGTTGAGGATATTCGAAAGTTTCTTAGGGACTTGTATTATAAATCCTGTGTTGACCAAGATACTCGTGGAGCCAAAATTCGGTGCGATCTCCGTTTGGAAGGTCAGAGAGTAGTCTCGCAGGTCAAAGTATGGGAAGAGGGTGACTCAGATTTCGATGAAATTGGAGATGAGGACGAAGATGAATCGGTGTTCGAAGAGATACTCGGTGGCACAAAAGATGACCATGCCGTCTGGAGACGAAGGGTCTGGTTCGCAATCGAAAGAATGAGAGCTCCACGACTTCGTAGGGCTATCCACATGATATGCGGAGGAGTCTACAAGCTGAGTTTGCCCGCTGATGAGGAATACATCAATCAAAGGGAAGATTTGGATTCGCGACGTATAGTCGCGGTCATCTTTATAGATGGTACTCAAGTCGTCCTCACACACGAAGCCGAAATTTGCGATCTACTGGAGGAAATGACTGCTGATGAGCTTAGAAAAACCCTTGTAGTTTTGTGTAGATCTGAACGTGTCACATTGCCACCTATTACCGACAAGCGATTTTCTATAGATGGTTGCAAAATTACTCTCGAAATTTGTGGACACGCCAAGCCGCAAAGTGAGAGTCCCAGTGAGAGCGCCAGTGGGAGCGCCAGTGAGAGCGCCGGTGAGAGCGCCAGTGAGAGCGAAGAACAACATCCAGCAGATGAATATCCAGCAGAAGATGAAGCAAGTGATTATGGAGTGGAAGTTGACTCGTCCGACGAAGAATACCATGAGCCTGAGAGCCCCAATCCTAGAAAGAGGGCTAGACTGTGGGCTGAGCCAAGTCGGCTACTCGGACCAAGACTGTTCTAGTATGTTTATTATTAGAGTGACTATCGATATGATGGTGAATTCGAGATCAACAATTTGGTGTCCAGTATTGTATTTTTCCACCGCGGGGGAATGGGGAAAATCAGGTTGCATGAGCAACCAATCAACACCTAGTGTTGATTAGAGAAGTACAGAATCGAATAAGTTTGTCATCCGTACAGATCTGATGAAACAGTGAATTTGGGCCAACCAACTTCTTTTGCCTATAATGAACTTGCAGAGATTTAAAGTTGCTTCTGAGCTTATCTAAGCGAACGGTGAATTCTGTGACTGCAACTCGCGCTGTTGTACTTATATTACTACCCAAGCACGTCCCAGCAACCTACTACATTGTCAAATCGGGAAAAGCACTGATACAGCTTCATCAGTACAACGACAATGAGTGACCCAAGACTCAGGACCGCCTTCGACGGAATGAATGCGCCAAGACTTCGAGAACTCCTCAACAAGCTATGTGAGTGTGGAAAGTTTACTATTTATGATGCGATGGGTAAAATCGAGGTCGATGGTCGCAACATCTTCATCTCGAATGGATTCATCGACCTTACTCAAAGCGACGATAGCGAGGGCGAGGGCAAGGAAAACAATAATGGCGAGGTTGGAAGTTACAACGACAACGAGAACGAGCTTGCTACGGAAAAAAGAGACGATGAAGAAGTTACAATCCTTGAAAGTGCGAGATGGACTGAGCTTGAAGCGGCGGAGATAGATCAACGAGCGGGCGCAATGGGAGAGCAAAAGGTAGATGAAGCAGTTGGAATAGTCAAATCGGCAGATCAACAGACAAACAAAGGCTACGACGAAGTACACAGAGAGGAGGAATTGGAGACTGACTCATGGGACAACTCTGATGATGACAAAGATGTGCCAGCTTTACGCAAAAGTGAGATCAGGGAATTGCTTTTATCAAAGAAAGATTACCTAGAGAAGATGTACGCTAAAAAGGAGAAAAGATTACGACTTTCGGTCGCTTCAAAGAAGAGAAACCTGAACATATTTGAGTGCGAGAACTGTGGCTCCAACTTCAATATCGAGGAAAACAAGAAGGGCGATTGTTGCTTCCATCCAGGTATGTGTTGAAGTGTTCTATCTTCATGTAACGTTTCGTCATTGACACTCATTCTAGGCGAGAGAGAACTAGATGAAAATTATGCGGAGGATTATCATTGGCCGAACTATGGAGAGCCATGGAAGAGTGTAGATGATCCGGAGTTTGCAGATCGTTTCATCTGGAATTGTTGTGAGAATAACTTAGATGTGGAGGCGTGTATATTCACGAGACATAAGGCATTGGAGGAAGGAGACAGCAAAAGAACTAAAATTGATAGTTAGTGGTTTGTCATGCTAGTAGCGACAAAGATGGCGGGGTTTATACTTGAGGCTGATACTGATCTTCCAAATTGGGATAACCCTCTTGAATGATTGAGGATGTACATTTAAAAAAAGACATGATGGTGGTCCTTTATAGATTGACAATTCCAGCTATTCATCTCATCCATTGCTTTTGATCTTGAAGATTATTTGTGCATTTGCTGCTTATTTGATGCGAGAGAGACACAGTTACTTTATACCTTGTAACCATTTCAACAATCAAACCATAAGAAGCTGCACAGGCTTTCTCCAACATCTTTATTAGACTGTACAGATATATGACATGAATTCATTCCAGAAATTCTCGGACAAATCTTGTGCAGAGAGTGTGCAGCTTGCTCTCATTCATCAAAAGATAATTATGTGGTTTTGAATCTCCTTACATTGTTGCCATGCCTTGGACGAATTTGTTTAAAGGAATTCAAGAGGCATCATCGATCGAAATTCACCTCTTAGCTATCACCACTTCATTTTCGTGATGAACAAGGCCGTATCTACTGAGATTAACGAGTAGATGGTGTATCTCGAGCTTCGTTCAAGAATATCTGCTTTCCTTCCCAACAACGACTTTCCTTACACCTAGACACAGCTCTAGGATCCACAGCTTTAATATTGTTCATCTTCCACTTTTGTATCCCAGCACAGACAACATGATCGACTCAAGATTATGCGAAGAATTTGACAAGATGGATGCTCCACAGCTCCGAAATCTTCTCAAGTTGGTCTGCGACAACAAAGGCTTTACTTTGAAGCATTGTCATGGAAAGCTTTTTGTCAAGCCAGAGAAGATGTTTTTCGGAGTCAATGGCTTTCACGACGGCAAGCCTAGAATTACTGACTTCGGGGGCTGCCACAACTGTGAGGAAAGGGAAGAGGATGTTGGAATCGAAGTTGAAGAAGTGCCGATCAAGTCAAAGTACGAAATCCATGAGTTAGTCAAAGCCAACAAGACAAAACATCAGGGCAAAAGCCCCACGATGTTTAGATGCGAGAATTGTTATAGTTACTTCTGCATAAACAACAATCCGGCCAACGACTGTCTATGGCATCCAGGTACATTGTAAATATTTTTTGTCCCATGCCTAGCGTACTAACAACTGCAGGTTACAGAACAACGGATCTTGACGATATCATATGGGCAGATCATGATTCAAAGAAAGACGGAGCAATTGAATCTCTTATGGATCATCCGGACTTCGAGGATCGTTGGATTTGGTCTTGCTGTTCACAATTCGGAAGCGACTGGGGTTGCAAAAACACGAGACATAAAGTGTTGGAAGAAGTCAAAAAGACTAGAGATATATTCGAACCCACCCCCCAAGACTCACGGAGTGACTACGAAGATCTTGAAGATTCTGACTCACACGATGCATCCGAGGACAGGGAAGATGTTGAGGAACCGGCCGCGAAGAGGGCCAGACATGATTGCAACAGCGTGTACAGGAAACAGAAGAGTAGACAATGGTACTGAATTGAGCGTATGAGTACTTCTGTGACGGAGGAAAATCCATGCTTTATATTGAGAGAGAACATTGAGGGAACCGGGAACATTTAAAGGACAAGACCTCGAAGGTGTATAAGTGGAGAAATGAGTCCATTTCGGAGGGACGAAATATCGTGGTCAATATCAAAATTTTATGAAAATTGTTGCCAAATTCATCTCAATGTACGTGAAGTGGTGGTGCATTGTCATTTCATCTTTTGAATTTCACGTGATTGGCAAATAAAATCAAGAGTTACGTAAGCTCAGTGAAGCACGTGGGACCAAAATGAGAGGTCAGCAAACAATTCGAAATACAAAGAACTGAATATGTTCACTGACAATAATTCATTAAGTTGATACAGTCACATAAGATTGATGAATTTTTTCATTCATATTGTGGGCTTTCAGTACTGTACTTCGCCATGTTGAGATACGAGATAAAGGAAATTTATCTCTTAAAGCTCTCATAACAAAATAACAGCGCGAACTTTACTACGCTATACAAGTATTGCACATAGTGGTCATGTCGGATGCCAATATGGAAGGTCGCAATGGCGATTTGTTATCACTTGCTAAGCTTGATACTAAACAACGAATCGAGCAGGCAAAACTTCGAGCAGCCGAACGAAGAGCTCGTGAAGCTGCTGCAAGACGCGTGGAACAGACTTCTCCATTACCATCCTGGTCACCATCTTCCGCATCGCCCTTTATCACACATTCTTTACCATCTACTTCCGATCATGCATCAACAGCAAGCATTTTTCTTCCCTCGCCGACTACAAATCATGAACGCGTCGAGCGGGCTAAAACACTCGAGGCACTATCAACGAAGATCGATGGGGCGGGGAACTTTAAGCTTCAGGAACTGATCATGAACATGATATTGAAATGTCCAGGAGCAAAAGAGGTTGCGGAATCCTTTTTCCTATCGAACGGCGTGGAGGAGAATAACGAAGAAGACGGTGAAAAGAAACGAGATGATGCGGCGGAATCAGAGCACACAGACGTGCAAACCACCAATCACGTGATACCTACCTGTTATCATGGCGCAAGCACTACTTCAAATATGGACCAGAGTCGAGAGGATCCGTCAGCAACTGAAGCAAGCTTTGGACCCCCAGCGACGGCAGTGCTAAGTCAGCAGATTGGTGAAGCAAATACCAGGCAAGAATATGTTTCACCACGTTTACATCCAACTATTTCTCCAGAGGACAGCTTGATATTGCACAATAACGAGATAGCCTGTCAATCAAGTGCCTTGGAGCTGAGAAGTCGCTCTGATTCTGTGGACTCACAAAGCTTAGTTGACAGGCAACTTCTTCCCACTCTCAATAGTAATCCACAGAAAGACTCTAGAACGATCGATAACCTAGGATCGGAAACAACCTGGATATACACAAATACGGAAACGCTTCATACTGCAAATAATGGCAAACCAAAAGAAATTGTGTCTGGCACAGATATTTCGAAAGCGTTCGACACTCTTCTCATTAGCGTTGCGAAGTCACGTGGAATGACTGTTAATAATAATTCTACGAGCGCGACTCCTCAATCCTCAATTCCTGGAGCAAGCGAGTCTGTCACGACTTCAGTAGAGAATAATAACCCGCAAGATGGCATGCTTCAATTAGCCAGTGATATTTCAGTCAGATACCTTGCTTTAGCTCGTGCTTCTGGTGTCGCCAATTTTCCTTACGACCAACCTGCAAGTATCAGAGCTGGATCTCCACGCAATGTATCCACTAAAGAGTTTTCGTTTGAAGCGTTCAACGATCTTGTTTATAATTTTCGGAGGAACATTGAATCGATGCATGAAGATCATGGAAATAATGAGTCCCTGGGAAATATGAGGAGTCAAGAAGTTCAAGAGGAATTCAGTGATGCTAGTGATCTGGGCAGTCCTATTCCTATCGATCTAAATGGCCAGAAGTTAGATGGAAGCTTAATTCGTATCGACGGCGCCAATCCGGGCGTCGAAAAAACTACGCCCATGGCAGAGTCAACGGATAGCGAGGAAGACGAATATGATTTCCTAGACAACATGCCAAGTAGCCATTACAACTGTGATGATTGTCGAAAGCCAATCGTGTTACCTGAAGGTTCAATTGTTAGTCTGATGAGTCCAGCACCTATCACATGTCTGCATTGCAAGACTCGAAAAGCTACAGGGGTCACACGTAGGAGACTGGGGGCTGGATCTCGATCAAGCGTTGTTGCAGAATCTCCAATATCCGAGAAAAGCAATCGGCTTTCACCTGACCGAGTAGATCAACCCGTTACGGAGACTTCAATTCAGTCTTCGAGACCTGTTGCAGAGACATCGGCGCCACTCCCCGAGGCTTGCTCGAAACAACTCCCAGAATCTCTTCCAGGACCATTACCAAAACCGCTACCAGAACCATTACGAGAATCACCACCAGACCCATTACCAGAGCCATTATCGAAACCACTATCAGAACCACCACGAGAACCACCTATAGAAGATATCGAGCACCTATCGCATTCAATAGAAATTGAAGAGAGCGATTCCGGTAAAACGCCTCGGGACTCTGAGTCAGGCGATCGAAGCAATATAAAAATGGAGTATCATAGAGGGACTTTCACTGTGGAGCTTCCGGGATGGCCCAGTCCTACAAGCCCATGTCTTTCCACGAATCAATTTTCGGCTAACAGCCAAACATCCCAAAATGGTATGAAGCGCAAGGTTGAGTACATAGGAGGCGAAGCTATCTATTCCTGTCCCATAGGCCCGAAACGACGCCGCGGCAGACCTTTGAAAGATTATTATGCAATCGTTTCAGACTCTTCGCCGGCAGGGTCTTCTCAAGCTACGACACCGACATCACGCCAAAGTTCACAAGTGGGTCTGAGTGGCAAGAAACGAGGCCGTCCATTTGGAAGTAAGAATAGAGTCAAATCGGAGACTGTAGATCACAATAAGCCAATGGATATTACAGAAACAATCAGACCTACGGGCCAGCGTCAATCTGCTAAGAAAACTCGGGAAATTCTACGTGATTTATTTAACGCAGAACAAGATTTCATAGAACATCCGATCGCCTGGTCTGGAGTACCAACACACAGCCAGGCTAATTCTAGTTTGGCCACTAATTCTACAATTCCAGACTTGCAGTCACCCTCTGGCCGTGTCATTCCATTAAATAAAAGGGCTCGGCGGGATCTTGATCCTGACTACATGCCAACATCGGAATCGGGAGTTCGAAGTGGAACGACACCAGATGGTGACTCAAATTCGTCTTCGTTCGGTGATGGAGTGTCAAATATCAGCAATGAGGGCGGCGCAATCGACAGTACTTTGACCGGATCTTTGGGGGATAATGCGAGGGAGGGTGGGACTTACAATCCTCATAGGAGAAGCTTTGGAGACGGTGCTGACTCAATGATATCTTCGCGTCGCTTAGACATGGTTGCCGGGAGACAGGATAGAGAAGTTCCTGTCCCTCAGAGCTCGACCTTGGACCAAGAACAATCTCGCGGTGAGTCCCTCGAGCTATTTTGACCGGGAATCATTCCTAACAATCAACCAGTCCAGCCACTCTTGCACCCAAGCGGCTTTCATGGTATCGAGGGTTTACAACTTGGGAGAGAAAATATAGCAGGAAGAACGTCGCCTGGAGAGCCACTGACTGAAAATTCATCGTCTAGCACATTGCCTGTAGGCGCGTTGCCCTGGAATACCTTCGATCAAGACCCCGATCTGACTGCGCTACCTGCCTCTTCGCCAACTGTTCAGAGTCTGCAAGAACATACTCCAAAAATTTGCTGCGGAGAATGGAGTCGCACATGTAATAGTAGATGCGAAAAGAAACTCACTCGTAGGGAAAGGAGGAAGCAGCAGAGAAGACAAAAGAAACTTTTAGCCAGGACAAACGGCGGTAAAAAAGGGCGTCACATGAATTGATTCTGCACATATCATAGGAGAAGTACATGTTCTCGGGAAGGCAAACAGAGGAGTATATGACAGTGAGCTATTGAGTGAAGAGTCGAAATTTTGCCCAGATTTGATGAAAGACTGAGTGGATGAGATGTCTATTATGAACTTCCATTTGAGTTTCTCTCGACGAGCTACGCTTCACAGAAATAACCTGATTGAGGATAGCTGTCATGGAGTTGATACGTAGCGGTAATAACACATACGTTGCATTCATTGTCTATATTTCGAAGAACCTTCTGCACATACACAAATTATATAGAATCTCAACGTTTGTTCCCAGATTTATCTAGTCTAGGATAGAATCAAACAATACAGAATAAAGATTAATTTCATCTTTACGGTGCTTGCTAGGTAATCTGGACGTAAATACATTGGTATTTCCAAGTAGATATAACATAGATAGCTGGCTTTACACATAAGAACTGAAGTGTATATAAAAGAATCTTCGTGTGCCTACGATTTTCTTCAGTATCTAAAACAGAAATTGTCAAATGCGAGAGGGTATGCACATGTATTTCATACCTAACGGTCTATAAGGAATTTTACTGGTGGTATTGATTGGGTTGAAAACGTGATTCGATACAAAGCTAAGAGATCTGAGGTTCATAGATGTGCCAATCTTGTGGGATACTAATCCGTAGAAATTGATCGAGATTCCAAAGAAGGGGGGTGGATAGATCTGGGCAAAGGAGGACAGAAAGTTCCAGAGACAGATTAGTCCTGAGGAAATTTGCGCTTCGGTGAAGCTCCTTTCTACCATAATTTGTGGTTATGCCGACATTTGAAATCCGTAGGTATGAGATGAAACTATCACATCAACTCTGCACTGATTCATTTTATAGAATATTTAAAGCATTCTCACATTCAACAAAACGTGATAACATTCGTCTGTGTTCATTCTCTCGTAACTTAGTGAATAAACATTACGGCTACTTGTTTTTTAGTTTCCTGATCTATGAAACCCTCGAAACATAAATGATCTCTTTTTCTCGCTGTTCGAAAACAAAATCAAAGACCAACCATCATTTCCACCCAACAAGATGAACAACAACGTAGCAAATCTGGAAATCGATCCAGAGTCCCAAAGAATCATCGCAGATCTCGCCGCAAGCATGAGAGAAGACGAAGGCTTTTTCGAATACACGAATGATCGAGAGGCAGAATTGCAGATGTACGTCGAGGAGCGCCGAGCGAATCTCAAGATTTTTATAGAGGAGCGTCAACTATATCGACAGATGTATGTTGAGGAGCGCCAGAACCGTCTCGACAAGGAAAGGAAGGACGCCCGATTTATTCAATTGATGAGTCAAGTTATAGTCGTATTGGGTATCGCTTGTTCGGTATACATTGTGTGCAAATATGGCGTCTAATGTAAGGGATTCTCAACTCTGAAGTAGTACAAAGATTACTAATGTATATTTATGTGCAGATGATGGACTTCTGCTTTACGACTTTGTTTCCTAACGCCTGTTTGCTTATGCAGAGCATCTTCCTTCTTCTGTACAGGGGATTACTTGGCATCGTTCAAATAAACAATCCACATTCTTGAGGACAATATCGAATGGATAATATCATAGGAACTACCGAGGGTGATGAAGTAATCAAACAGCTTTTGAGGTCGTATTGAGACGAATGGCCAGAGGCAGGATACAAATAATCACAAAGATACCGTTTTTATCTCGGATACTCGAAATCTAACTCGTCTATACATGAATCAAAGAATAAATGCTTTCACGCAGTTAAAATATCAATACTGCTACCTCATTAAATGTTCTTCCCATTGAAAGCGAAAGACTTTTGCCGAATTTGCCCTCTTCATAGATAGCACTATTGCCTGAACTTGCTACAGATTTCATCCTATAACCTAGCAAAAGATCAACAACATGAGCACAATAACATACAACTATCAAAATCTCCGCACGCTATTGTAACTCAGCTACGTAAGTTTTCCTCATCAACCCTCTTTTCCTCCGAGAAGTACATGAGTTGGTTCAGATCTAAGATTGTAAAGAAGTGTAGCTTCATTACGCAAGTAGTATCAAGATTCCTCATAAATGCATAATCACACAGCTAAGCAACACACATTGAACATATAGCTTGATATGGAGTAGACGAGCTTGAACCCTTTTTTTGAGATAGTCTTGTCAGGAAAACTTCGGTAAGATTTTATTCTCGCAGTCTCCACGAGATTCTTCCATTTCCTTGCACAGTACTGCCTCAAGAAATCGATAATCTTGCGAATTCTTGCTGCTGCATTTTTTCACACGCCTCATCTCATCTCTGCTCTTCTTGTGGAGCCTATCGCATGATGAAACTTCAACGCTAAAGTCCTAACAGCGCAACAGGGTATTCGCACAAAAGCCCCCCCCTCATTCCAACTACTCGCTCGATAGTCAGAGAAGTATACATAGACTCAAGTCACGTTTTCAAATCCAAATTCGTTCCAGCGCCTATCGATCTATGAATGCTCTTCGCGCGTCACGCGCTCTATTTCTTCCTTCGTTCCTTTCCCAGTATCAGTACCCAGTTTCCTCTGATTGACAACGCTACTACCGCTACCACTCATGTTCCCACTGTGATTCTCGGAACTGGTATGTCTGTCCTCCCCATTCAATACACTCACACCCTCAAACTCCTCATCCTCTCTTTCTGGCTCATTCAATCTCTCGATCACTCCATGACTTCTTTCAAAGATTTTATCAACATCTTCTAATTCCAACCCTTTGGTCTCGGGGAAATAGAGATATATGATTGGAACCCAGCATGCATTCAGTACCCCGAATATTATGTAGGTTCTATACCCTATATTGTTTAATGCAATTGGAGTAATTTGCACGATCATGTAGTTGAAAATCCAGTTACATGCTGTTGAGACCGAGGAGCCTCGTTGGCGAAGACGAAGAGGAAGGATTTCAGACGGGTAGACCCAGACCTAAGAGTGAGGAAGGAAAAGATTAGTAATGGCAAGTAGAATCAATGGATTTTGTGGAATGCTTGAGATATGGAGCTGTCAAAAAATTCGTCTTTGAAACTGGCGAGTTTTTCCGTGTACCAATCAAAAATGTGAACATTGTTACTCACTGTCGCTTGAAATCCAATGGTAAAAGCCCCTTCAAAAATGAACAACATCACCGCGGCACCAATACCACAACCTTTGGCAATTGATGTGTTATTTTGCACATTATAAATCAATCCCGTCTGTACAATCATTACTATTGACATGACCGTAATCATTGACAAAAGTAGAGGGCGCCTTCCAATTCGATCGATAAGTAACCAAGGGATAAAACTCGCAGCAAAGAACCAGGTTTGGAGAAACCCAGACATAAGCGCACTGAGATGATCCGAGAATCCTAGGGATGTCGAGAAAAGAGTATTGGAGTAGTATATCAATGCGTTTATACCGCCTAATTGTTGGAAAGATTGGATAGCGCATGCAATCAGGAAACGCCGTTGCGATTGAATTGCATCATTTTTGAACAGATCACTCCAAGAGCCTGTTCCCAGCGATTTCTCGAATTCGCAAGTGCGGACAATGTCTATGTGTAAAGATTTTATTTGCTCCTCTGTCATGTGATCTGAATGTAATCGAGAGAGGACATTCAAGGATTCATCGGTTTTCTCGTGCGCAGCTAGCCATCGAGGAGATTCAGGAACTATGGCGAGTAACACAAGCATTGGTACTAAGAACATGCATTGGAGAATCGTCGGTACTCTCCAAGAAAACGAGGCAGTGTATGATTGCGTAAAGCCGTAATCGACCCAATACGCTAAGAATATTCCAAAATTCAAAGTCGATAACTGCATGCAGACATCTGTGGAATGATCAGTATAGTGGTTCCCCTTTATATCAGGTATCTTCCTTACACAATCCTCTTGTTGCTTTGGGACTGAACTCTGCTTGGAAAACAGGAACGGTGCTATTTATAAATCCCATTCCAACTCCAGAAACCACTCGTGCAACAATTATATGAGCTCTCGAGTATGCTGATGCTTGCAGTAGTGCCCCAATGATCATGATTACTACTCCTATTCCAATTGATCTCTTCCTTCCAATATGTTCTCCAAACAAAGATGTGGCCACACTCCCGAGGAAACACCCCACTTCATATATAGCAACGATCAGGCCAACGATGGCGGGGTCAGGATTGTTGAATGTATCTTTGAACCCTGTTGCATTAACGAGTCTGCCATCAACTGTTAGTTGAAGGAAGTCCAATGGTAGCGTTCAAGATCAAAGAGTCGCATTGGGGATTTATGGAAGAATATTCACCCTCCCATCAATCCATTGTCATATCCTATCAGCAAAAACCCAAGACATGTTAATGATGTCACAGCCGTAAAGAGAGCTCGACCTTCAAGGTCCGGCATCGTGGTGATGATTGAAACGAATAGAAATTCCGAGTAGAAACTTGAACATGAGAGTTGTTCAAGCAATTCTTCGCATCGTACTGATGAAAACAATGTCAAAAGACTCTTAAACGCCGTTTCAAAGCTCAATGAAGCCGCGATTAAGTTTACAATATAGATATACAATTTTGATTTACCAGTATATGTATCCCATGTAATACCGTTGAGTAACGTGGCATCTGTTGATGAATGATGAGGATTGGAGGCTTAGATATCTTGATCTCGCAGTAAATGTAGGATATCTAGCTTCAATTGATAAGAAAATAAACAAGAACACATCATCGATTAGATTAAATCCGGGGAAATGGTGGACTAATGAACAGCTGGGGAAGGGACGTTTCGGCAATTCAGACTAAAGTGGGGTAGGTGCGTGTGACTGAGGGGTAAACGAGGAAAGAAGAAACCCTGGCAATTCTGTAAGTGGGACATGTTTGGTCGGCATGTTGATCATCGAAATACCAATTGAGATTCGAAATGAGTGAATGTTTCGAATATCCCCATCCTCAATGGCTATATCCAAGGTGATGAATTGATGATTGACAACCATGCTGTGTTTGAAAAGATATTTTATTGATTTCATGGCTCGAGTGTATTTGAATGTTGATTATGATGTGCCGAGCATATTAGTTATGTGCCCAGCACAGTAGCTTCTCGGCTAAACTTTTAATAAGGTTTCGGCTTGAGACAGCAAGACTTCGATAATGTATTGTAAACTTTCTTGAATTAAGATGGTCTGTAAATAAACTCGAAAGAAGAAAGCGCAAGATAGAATGCTCATTTGTTTACCGCTTCATTGCACTATGCTGATCCAAATACCATGAGTTAGAGAGAATGAGGATGGAAGCTAAAATATTGTAAAATTCCAGGACTCCTAATGCCTTTAATACCTCAACACTTTCTGTCCATACACTCATCAAAAACTGCTAATATAACGAAAGACGTAAGTGTGGCAACCCTCGTGGAACGATTAACTCCATCCAATTGACAAAATTACCAATCCAATGGGTTCCAAGCTTTCGGTACTATCTTGCAACCCGTGAGTCAAAACTATCATGCTAGAGGTGATATGTTTGGACTTATAGCCCACAGAAACTAACCATCGACTCCCTATCAGGGACATTTAATGTACAAAGCGGCTGTCGGAAATTTTGAACCGGATATGAAATTGAATATGCAGACAATCATTTTCGAACGCAGCATGGAATCAGCTAGGTCTCGGGCATTAACATGGGGATCAGCACCAGCGTCAGCACGAGCCCGGATAGTAGTTCCTGAAGAGTCCAAAGAATGTCATCGATTTCGAGAATCCAAAAGTCTCTAGGCGTGGCAATCCTCCAAACAGAAGACAAAAGTACGCAATTTTCTCAATTATGGTCCCAACATTATATCTTCTCATCAACACCACCGATATTATAGGAAAAATTCTATCCACTGTAGAAGAGTAGAAGGTGGTGGGATCATAGAGTAATACTTCACATATATCACAGAAGATTTATTGTAAATGTAGCACCTTTGGCGGAAGAAACGAATGTAAAACTCTAGATAGTACTTCGAAATCTATCAGGGAAGTTATATTGATATGAATTGATTTCTTTTTTTAACTACACAAAAAAGGCCTATAAATACTAGCTACAGATAAGACCACGTAAACAGCACAGAGATTCGCGCGCACCACTGCTATGGACATCATAAGTGAATCCACACGCTAAATTACAGAGCTCCTTGGGTGTAATACGAAATGTTGCAAAGAAGACCATGGCTTGGAGTACGAGAAGAGGAATGATAGAAGGACATTGGTATGGATAGCAACTTTCAGATTTGCATCACCCTTTTCTCCAGTTTTCAATTCCACTTTCTTACCGTTGTTGATTGACTGGTTTCTACATGTATATACAAAGCAAGATCCTCTGAATGAGAAAACGGATGAAGCACAGTATGCACGGGAACAACGTTTGGTTAAAAATGAAAGCAATCCAGAGCGAAACTTCATCAAATTGGGTATCTATTCTAGAGAAAACGACGTAATCACTTCCCCTTCACAAGAGAACAAAGAATAATGAGCACCAGCAGTTATAAAGCCCAAGCTCTCTATCCAATGCTTTCGCACTCAATCCGTTCAGTAACCAAATACAGCATGTGCAAATCTGCTCTCCTTTCCGTACTGAACCAGATAGTAAGTCAAGTCGTCTTTCTGTGCCAGTTGAATAGTTATATGACTCGTCCACCCGCTATTTTATTGAGAAGTCTGACACACCAAAGGACGACAAAGATTGAAGAATGAAGGATCAGGCGTCGACAATAAGAAGACGACGATGACTAATATGACCTGCGGATACAAGGGAGGCGGACGAAAGACCAGCAGACGATAGGTAGACAGCGAAAATTGAAGATTATAAAAACGACGACAACACAGCGATTGTGTCTGAGGGGAGCGAGAAGACAGCGAGAGAAATCCTCGGAATATCTGCTTGTATTGAACTGTCTAGAGTCGGGAAAATGTTCTGAATGAAGCTGCGCCCTTGTTCCACCAAAAAAGGACCCAATGTCGTTCAAAATGACACTACTGAACCCTTGGGTATGATTTGTTGGCTACCAGACACGAAGAGATGTCGCTTGTACTGACGATATTCTGTAAAAGAAGAACAGCGAGAATTTGCGAAGGAGACTGAGTGGTGGCTAGAAGGCGACGGAGAAAAATGGGCGAAAAGCAAAAAGATGGATAGAGCTATCGCAAGAATAATGAAGCATCGAGCTCAAGATCGGTTACTAAGACCTTTGCTCAATTAGTTGACCAGGAAGCCAATCAATCATCCCTCTTACGTGTCCTCTTCTTGTTCTTTTTGCGCTCCCTGGCCTTTCTATCTCCCCGTTTCTTGTGACTGTTCGACAAACAAATAGTTAGAACCTTCCAATACATTGTAGAATAAAAGAAGCCTCATTATAGAACTGCCAATCAATGAACAATAGGTAGCTTACTTTGGATGGAACGAACACTTTCCCGGCGAACTTTGATACGCACAACTCATACAAACTCCTCCAAATAGCTGTCTATCACTGCCAGATTGAGGTGGAACCACAATACACTCCGCAAATCGCCCATTACCGGCTTTGCAGTAGCTGCAAGGTTCAGGGGCTACTTCACCCACTAGGTATCCGGCTGTTGCATCCCAGTAGTCAGGACGCGAGCGATGAAAAAAGTCGTCTGGTTCTCGTAGAGAGAGTTGTCTGCGCAACGGCATATCCCTCAAAACGTCAAGCTGTTTACGGTGTGGGACATCAAGAGGAAGGGTTGCTGTTCTTGCTTCTTTGGTTAATCTTGCCATAACTGCAACGCGGAAAGGGTCGGGTTTCTCTTCGATAACAGTACCGACAGGAGCGGCGTTTTCGGCTGGATGCGTGGCTGCAGCGGACAAACGACTGCTGGAAGGACCTGATACCTGAGCTTGTAAATGCGCCGCTACTGGTCTGGAGTTGCTGAAGACCATGGGTTCATCGATATCATCACACATCGCTGGGTCGATAGGAATTTGTAGATGTGGTGGAAGAGAGAGATACTGGGGAGTATTTTGAGGGTCATTAGACCGCCCTGGAGACATGGCAGGAGGAAAGGGAAGAGGATCGGCGCGAGTTGGTTCTAATATGTCAGTTGCCGCTGCCAGTTGCGCATTTATAATATCCAATGGCCCTTGAGGATATTTATAGTCGCTCCATCGTTTGTACGTCAAACCATAGTATTCGTATGGAGCGTTTGATGGAGTGGATGAGGTAGCGGGAATAGAGGCGTTGTCTCTGTGATATGACATTTTTATTTTCGATGGAAGTAACTTGGAGAGACTCTGATTCAATCCGTTATGTTTGAGATTGATTCGGGGTGTAGATTAATTTTGGAGGATGTGAAGTTGTGTTGTTGGAAAATGTAAACGATCAAAACTAGACACTGCTTTCGTTTGATGGTGATGGTTTTGGTAATTAATCGTCACCACGTTGATATATATTCCCGTGTTGATATCTGGAACAATTTGACTAGCCATATGAGGAAATTCAGATACTTCACTCAACAACGGAAACCATAATTTGCCAGCTTGAGATTTCGCCCATGCGTAAGGTTCTCTTCCAAAATCACCAATTGCTGCAAAGTCCGTTCTGTCCTCTGCTTTCAGCACTATTCAATGCCTCTCTTTGCCTTTTTTGAAAGATGAATTTAGAGATTATCTTCTGGCACCTTCGTGTATCAGCTTATCCAAGCCTTTCACAAAATCTACCAACATAACGAATTTCTAAGGAAATTCACTCAAAGAGCAATGAAAACGAAGAACACAGCTCCACCACTGCATTAGTCTTTGAGAGTGACTAAGTGCTATCACTATAGCCTTCTCAACATCTTTTGCAGCCTTTCAATATCCTTCGACGATCGCAGAGGCGATTCAAGCTACAATAACCGGCACTGGCTCCTCAAGAGGAATTGCAAATGATATTTGGGTGGACAATATCGGAAAAAAAAGTCTAAGCAAGGAGAGTGCGGCCTGTCGATCCTTTAGTCCTCAAAGTTCAGCACTCTCCGGTATGTCTGAGCTTTTCTGGATACATCACTTTGATCTAAATGAATGATCAGCCTAGCAGACTTGATAGCGGCACAAATGAAAAGAAATATCATAACTTTTGCTATCGACCTTCAACGTAACCATAGCTGCCGGGCTAGCTCTGGTCTTCTACCCTTTCTCGAAAGTCATAAGGCGCGCGCAGAAATCTCTTCATAACTGGTATGCCAGCAGGAGAAACAGTGAGCTTCCACAGTCAACATCACAGATACCTCTACACAGCTTCTCGATAAATCTGAGTGCCGTCGATCGGCTGGCCCATGGCCTTCTCCCTCTTCGGCAGCCTGAACCAATCTACTCATCGAATCATACATATTGGATTTCCGGCGTGAAATGCCATTGGGTTGCTAGAATGGGCAGCGAAAGCTATCGATTTACGGAAATGATGACTATTTGGAACACTCTTCCTACTTGGAAGAAGAATTACTAAGGATTGCGCGAAGGACTGTTTGAGTTAAAGGGGGGGCTTGTTCGACGCGGTCGATCACCGATGAAATCACCGTTCCTATCGAGCTACGAGAGTTGATTAGACCTCAAAAGGTGATCAGTCGGGTTCGATCGACAATATTGTAATAAGTGTATAGATCTGGCCTCTCTTTCAAACTGGCAGCTTCGGTTTAGTTCTCGTCTAGAATGCTTGCGGCAGCCTGTTGCCTCTTCCTTCTCGATGGCCCTACTTTCATTGTAAATCTGGAATGAAATACTAAACCAGCTTTTTTCAGCATTCGTTTCACTCAATCACAAGAGTTGGCCCTCAGGTTAACTTGAGTCATGTTATATGGGGCTCCCAGCGGCACCTGATTTCTAAAAGGGGACCATGCTCTCAAGTTCTTCGCAGCGCATCGGTACCGATATAAATGTGGCTCGCTGGAGCTGACATTGGTCGCTTGATTAAACGACTTAAAGAGACTAGCGAAGGTTTTCCGTGGATCCAGGCAAAAACCCGCACCTTAGTATAAGCCGTCAAGAATGAGTGATTTTTTGAGGCTCTGGGTCTCGTCTCTAAGACTGACCCCTTCATCTCATAACTTTAGAGTCCAGCGAAAACTCGAAAGATCGAGTCCAAATGGAGTTGATGGAAGTCGTTGACCTTTTATGAGGTTCTGCCAGCATTAAAACTCTTTTTCGTATCTTCTCTTCGCTCTTTTCAAGAATTTACTAGTTTCACAGGAAATCTCGTCAACTTGCAAATCTAGGTAGCTCGAAACCTATTGCACAGCCTCCCAAGATTCCACGCATATATTCCAAGAGCATTCGCAAGATAACTCTAACACATAATGGGTCGAGACAGGCTACAACTTGGTTATCATTTCAATGTTCTGTAGCATTTTTTTGGAGAAGTTGAGGT
The DNA here is from genome assembly GCA_014898425.1 of Botryotinia globosa. Classification (NCBI taxonomy): domain Eukaryota; kingdom Fungi; phylum Ascomycota; class Leotiomycetes; order Helotiales; family Sclerotiniaceae; genus Botryotinia; species Botryotinia globosa. The sequence continues at coordinate 2,128,811 of RCSZ01000008.1, read as the reverse complement.
CAGGCGGAGTTTGACCACAGCAGGCATCACGTTCGATGATTAACTTAGCTGCCTCGAAATCCCTGTCCTCGGTGTGCTCAAAGATCGTGGTTCTTCTAGCTTGCATGGAAGAGTGGAAACATCATATATGAGCGGGCCGATTTCTCTTCAAGCTAGATATCACTGAATCAGCCTCGAGAAGTAGAGAGATCTCCACCCATGACTAAGTCGATAAAGCATCGAAGTCAAAAGTTCCACTAGGAATCATCTATCCAGATAGCTTGCTTCATCAAGCTTCAAAGCTACAAAACTGTACTAGTGCAAGCACGAGCTCTGTTGCTTTCAAATCAACTACCGAGAGCCTAATCAGGCGACAGAATACCTGTTCGCACTATACCAGCTGTTATAGAAAGCAACTAACAATTGGAGCGTTCTCAGAGGCAAGAGAAACGGGATTATCCTACCTATGTCATCTTGAAATCGAAATAATGAACCAAGACAGCAGGACTCATTCTGGTTCTAGGCAAGCTCCACATATTCGCTTCCCTTGAAATCTGCTGTATATCCTTCCAGGCCCAGCTAAGTGACTAAATCATGATATTTCAAAAAGTTCTAATGCACCATATATCAATGTGTGGGCTAGCTAAACTAATTTGAAGGGACGTTTCCCACACTTCATGACATTTTCGGCTTCTACTAACAGAGGGTACTGAGTCTACTCCGTAGGGTGCATGACGCCTTAAACGCGGATTCCATCCCTCGATCTTCCAGAGAATACTTATGTGTAAGCGTATTGAAATTTCAAGACTCGATCTTACCGTGGTATTGAGTCCACGGTGTTACTGGCCGGCTGTAACCTCAACAACCGCACATCGAAATTGTGGGCAGGAGATCGTCGCTGAGGTCATTCAGCCACAAAGCCTAAAGCAGATGGCAAGCGACAGGTATATTCGAGGTGTTTGGTGGTTATAGCGGATAATTTTGATGTCTCTTTCGATCCGTCTAGTATCGATTAGTCGATGACCGAGTGCTTGACTATCATTCAGCATATATATACTGAGCTGTTGCAATTTTTATGCACTTGCTGTGACATTCTTTCTCAATCGCCCTACTGATTGCACGTTGCTATTCTCTAATACCACCATCTATTTTCGGAAGCTCTACTTCTTCACCGGAGCGAAGAGTTTGTTCAGATCAGCCGCCGCGAACATGAGTAATCATCACAACCGATCTAGCCTCCCCTTATGGAACCTGCGGTAGTAGCCTCGACATCAGCGGTCTCGCTCTCTTTTTGTATACTGTCGATCTCGCCATTTGAATTGTTCTCAGGCTTCGGGCTCTTCCAATTAGTCAACTGAGAACCTTGAACGCTGAAGAGGAAAGGTTTCATTCAGTCTCCGTGCATCATTCTTATGGAAGACTATGAATTCCAAGATGGCAAATCTAAGTTGAAAAATAAAAATTAGCAAACGTATCGTTTTTGATGGAGCTCTCATGTCTCCTTTGAAATTTTCCCTGGAAAAAACTTCCAAGAAACTGCTGAAACAGACGCATTCAATTTTGTATAGGTGATCAATTGATAATGAAATCTCCTTCACTCTTTGCAAAGATCTTTAGCAATGATATGAAGTCAACAATATGAGAATACTTATAACAGGATAAAGGAGCAGACCTGCAATACTCAGTCTGCAAGCCTGTTCCTACAAATAATTTGGAGAGCAGATTTTGAATTGGAAATTCATAGAAAACTGACAGGAGGACTTCACTTACCCATAAGTGTCAGAAATTTCATCAAAAATTTGACTTTGGTACACAGTCTTGGTTGTTTTGTTGATTTCCCTGCTTCCAAAAATAAAGTAAAATCCCTCTATTCTGAAACGAACAAACAAGAAAGCTTGAAAACAGACCAGGCTGACAATTCATATCTCACTTTGCCTCTTTAAGTATCTTAGGCGAAGAGGCTCGAGCCCTTGATGCAATTTTTCCAATTCAAAACAAACTAAATTTGGACACATTCCATCTTTCATTCAACAACCTATTCTGCATCAACAGTTTTGATGATGATCAATCCTGGGTACCTTTGGAGTCTCTTGCTTCTTCTTTAGTGTTTCATCAGGAAAAAATTCAATAGGCAAATTAAAAAGGATCAAGCGGAAGAACTTGTCTGTCTTTACATCAATTGACGGTGAATCATCTTAGAATCGGTCTATGAGAGATGGCTTTTCATATTTCAAGCATGAATAATTACTCGATATTCTTACTTTATACTCATCTACTCCATAAAGAGGTGCTACATTATAATCTACATGATTCTTACCGGTGGTTCGATTGCCGCACTCAACTTCCTCGAAAGTTGACTCGAGGAAGTCAAGCCAGAAAAACGAATCAACATATTCGCCTAGACTTCTCATTCTGGTCAGAGATAATGGTCAATGTCAAAATCAGATGCAGGCACTGGCAAGCTGTGATAATTTTGGAAATGTTAAAGAACGAGAGAGCTGTCCGTCATCGAAGAAACTAAAGACAAAGAGAATTCCATTGCGTATGAGTCGATTCACCACTTATTCTCCTCAAGCATTCGGATTAGCGTAATCTAGATATGACATGCATTTATAAAGTCTATTGAGATTCCATAGTCAGCACTGGGCATATTGGAGTTCGTGGGAGTTTTCTGGTCACCACAACGTACCTACCCCCACACCTTAAATACATTTCTCCGACTCCGTCTCAATGGATTATTTACCACTGTACTATGCTTGCTACCTTCGTCACCAACAGAGTGCCGTAGTAGAGACTTTCGACGCTTCCGAGTTCCAGTGTTCTTGGTTCATGCCTTTGGTGCAAATATTGATTAGTTCCTTCATTACTTTGGCTCCTTGTGGCTGTCCATATACATTTCTCGGTTGAGTCGTGATATCCAGACGTCTAATTTTAGTAATCATGGTTCATTACACCATTACCAATAACTCTTCTGCGTGTTTTGCCTATTCTCACAGAGAATCAGGCTTTGCGCATCCTTATACCACAGTTCCTGTATGACAAGGTGCGAGTGGCATTACATTTATATCGTCTACTTGACTCCTTTAAGCCACTTTTCCTGCACGCTAATCTCTCACACAAAAGAAACGAATTGAAGGATGTGAAGTTGTGACGCCATAAAGCCACCGCAATGACTTTGATATAATCCCTCCCGCATTACAGTAGCAAGTCATCACCGATTAATTAAAAGGGATCACGATAGGATGGCGACAAAAGTTGAAGCAATACTACCGTTTCCACCCCCAACAACCAATCGGTACATCTCAGAAATAAACATGATGCGATAAAGCATTGGCCATTTCGTACACAAGCGAACACATATTATTATCACAACTGCCGAAACCATAATGAATTTATTAGTTAGATATACGAGCAGTGCATTTTGTATGGATGTTATACGAATAGATTCTCACATGTGCGCCATCATAATTAGTTATCATTACTACCTTACCACACCACAACACATCAAAATACAACACTGCGCTCATACCTTACACTACACCATAATCTCATATAATACAATACAATACAATACAACAAACAATAAAGTTATCTGCACAGCACAGCATACCACTACATAGCGTCGCGCACGAGGCCTATCCTTGAGCCTCCCCTGCACCCCGACTTTAATTTATCTTGGGCAGAAAGGTAGAGTAAGATTTCAATACCGATATGAGGTGACTCGGCAAGGCAGATAGATGAACGCATGATTATCTTATGCAGTTCCACATGTTGTGCAGCCAGGAAATGAATAGGTGAATGGATATTCTCCGTGGGAATCAGTTCAAAAGTGCTCTTGTATGGCTAGATTGGTTAAGCATCTATGATTCTAGACCGAAGCTCTAGCTTATTTGACGGATACTATCCGTTTGAGGAGCACAAGACTAATTTTTTATATCACGTATTGATTAACGGCTTATCCAACAATATACATCAGTGACTAGCAGTCATTCTCTTCGTATCATCGTTCCCATCCAGTAAATAAACATCATCCTCATCCCTGAGAAACTCCAGCATCAACCACTACACAGCATTAGACTACAAAGTCACTGAATCCTCCACATTCCACATTCCACATCCTCTCCTAATCTATCTCACAGATGCCGTACCACTTTCAATCACACCTACCAATGCTACCATAAGTAAGATCGGCTTTTCTCACCTCAATCACCCCGATCCCAATTCATTTTTGCGTCATCCCAAACCATTTCCCCTTCCCGCTTTCCGTGCCGTTCTATTCTCCTCCCGCCTTTCCATTACAGTCCCTACCGCCATAGCATCCAACACCAACAGGTATCAAACATAAACATCAGATGAAGCCCTCATTAAACCAAATGATGTTATTCAATGTACACATAGGTACCTACCTGTACATGCTTACATAGACATATGCCCCAGCACACCCCAATACGCATACAGAAACATAATCAGATATCGACGCCGAGTTAGATGAATATAGTAAGTAAGTGAGTAAGATTCCCCCAGGAAATAGAATATCACAACATCCTCATCCTCATTGTGTTCACATGCACATTCGCATATATACATACATGCCGTGCAATTATGCAAGCCATCATAATATTACCGTTGTTGCCTATATTTGTCGTGTGTTTATACACAAGGTATATACCGAATTCAACCTCGCAAGAGTTAGTTTGTAGGGTAGACTACATATCGGTAGGCCAAGGTACGAGTATAGGGCTGAGCCGGTTGCTAGTGACGCTTTTAGTGCTTTTGATGAAGATTGATTGAGAGTATTCTTAGTATCTTGAAGCTTATTTGATTTTTAGTGGACTGCAAAATGCGCTAATTTACGATAATATAAGGTTACTAAATGATGATAATTATTAACATGAGTTCTCACTCCCAAGTATTACCCCTTAGTTATAAAAATGATTTTGATACTCGATTATGTGCAATAATCTTTCCGTCGACCTACTCCGGCGCCTGTACGCCAATCTGATTCCATTTCCTGATTTATCCTATCCCAATATCCTGTATTCTTTCCCATCCTGTAGTTCCGTACAAGCCTCATGATACAATATTATTTGATCCTCAATAATCTCTTCATACCCGATTTATACCCAAGCCGATGTCATTCAATCATAAGCCCAATACGAAGTTCCAAAAGTCTCACCACGCTCGCCGTGTTCCAGCACAACCTATCTTGTCCATACCCACATCCAATGCGCCCACGTCTTGAAATTCTCCATACTAATTCCCTCATCCGGAAACTCTAGTCTTCCCTTTCTCTTCTCACTCGCAGCTTGAATCGTGTTTCTCAAATCGTTTGATCTTTCCGGGCCCCAATTTTGTATTTTCAGTCCATGCTTATTGATTTTATAGCCTATAATTAGAAGAATAAACACCGGGATCTGTTCCGTGTTAGTCCAAGAAAGTCAATAGGAGATTTGGGGAAACTAAACATACAGATACATAACTCGCAACGAATCTTCTAACATCAAAAGGTCTTTCAAGAAATGCAGAAACACCGTTAAAAGTAACGAGAATAATACATGCTGCCATACCGTAAAACCCTTTAAGCCATTGACCGTGTGATTTGTATGGGTAACGGGGATGATCGCGGTCATAATGCGCTGCTTGCCTTTCCGATGCATTTCCATAGAGTTTAGTATCTTCAAGTCTGTCATTTGTGGCGTCAGTAGGCTGCATAAATGAAACACTAACGGTTGGGAAAAGCAAGAGGAAAGAATAAAATTGAGACATACGTCCGAAAAAATCCGAGATAAGTAGCACAAATCGTGGCGTAGACGATAAGAATCGATGAAGTACAGTTTGATGCCAATTCACTTAGTCGCTATTTTTCTCAATTAATTTTCAATGTATCGCAATAAACGGATGGGTGCAGGTACTCACAATTGCAGTTGTGCCAGTCCTACCCATAAAAGCCACTAGAGCCATAGCAGCCGTTGCTAATACCGCTCTGATTGGAACACCCGATCTTGTTTGCCTTAATCTCCTGGCAATAAATTCCGGTCCCGCCTGATCCTGTAAAGCCAAAGTATGTAAGACTCTCGATGCCACATACATAGAATTGATGGCGCAAGTAAAGGATGCAAAAGCGAAGATGGCGTTAAAAAAATGTGCCAGAGCTGGTAATCCCGCTTCGACAACTGCGATAACAAAAATGGAGTGCGCGCCAACCGATTGCCCCTTTCCATTGATGAAAGGATGAGTGTATGGCACTATAAAAGATGCTGTGATCATGGCCATGGTGTAGAGAGTGACGATACGAATGGAAATTTTTCTTGCGGCCATTTTCATACTCTCAGCATTAGCAAGCGATTTTGACTCTGCCGCAGTTGCTGCCACAATATCCATTCCAGTATACGAGAAAATTACGTTAATAATAGTTGTCCTGGAAGAGATAATCAGCTATCGATAGGACTTGGAGATAGTGATTCGACATACCACATCCCAAGGAATGAGCCCGCGGGTCCTTCAATCTTTCGCTGCAGGTTTCCTTGCTCATCTCGGACGGAGTAGGCGTGGTTGAAAAATCCCCACGGATGACACCAATCTGAATATATTGAATCAGTAAAGAAATGTAGCACTTCACGGCTAATAATACCCACATTTAGAGTTTGGAGGTGACGTATAATAAGCATCTGAGCTAGCTATCGGGCCGTCAGCGCACAATAATCAACGGAAGAGTACTTTACGTACGTTGCTTCGTGTCAAGAATAAGCATCAAAACAATGACCATCGTGATAAAGATGATCTTGATGCAACCGAAAGCATACTCTAATTCTCCGAAATACTGTAGCTTGATCAGTAGCTGTCATGATTAGTTGGTGCTGCTGAATACTCACTTTAACAGGAAACATATTGATAGCAGTAACAATTATTAGGAACAATCCGATCCAAACAGCGGGGTCGACGCTTTCCCCAATTGTCCAAGCTAGAAATGTTCTTCCATCATCATAATGAAATCCAAGAGTTCCAGAAACAGCAACTAGTTCTTCTGCGGCAGTGACAGCCCATGCAAACCTTCTGATCGTCAATATTCCCTCTCGATTTGGATCATGATTGAGCCTGCTCACCAATACATCCACCCAACTGCAAACCCAACGCCGCGATCTAAGAATCTTCGAGGAAACTCTACGACCGGGGCATTGACAGGCATAAGAGCAGTCATTTCACCTAAACAAGATATAACAGACGAGACCACTGTTCCCATAATAATGTATGCCATGACGGCGCCGCCTGGTCCAGCCCCAGCAAGAGATCGACCACTACCAAGAAAAAGTCCATTTCCAATTGTCCTGTAGCCGTATTACGTTATTTTTATGCTTGGGTAGAGTTTGATTTCGAGGAACGTACCCAGAAAACGCTATCATCTGGCGTACGATTTACGTCGTTAGCCATTGTTTCTGACAGAAAAATAGCTCAGCCATAGCTCAGCAACTCACGTTAATGTGCCGTTCACCAAGCGTTCTCCTAATTATAATTAGTGGTCGCAAAGATTGAATGGTACAGATTGGCGCACCACAGACTCTCCCCTCGGCGTTCCCGACGGTCTTCAGGGTAATTAGGCTCTGCATCTGGACTTGTCCGACTTCGAGTTTGATCAATGTCGAATTCGAATATTTGCGGTGGAATCACCGCTTCAGGTTTTTCATGATCCATCGTAATAATGTTGCGGTCGAAATTTCGAGTCAAAAATGTGATGACAATTCGCGCAAAAGAGGTTGAAGGAATCAGGGTCGCCTAGAATCATATATATCTGCACTGCCTCGATGTAGACAATCCTCCGCAATATTGAGCCCCTGTACGGGCGGAAGGTCTAATGTAACCACATAGATGGGACGACTAATTATATCGCACAAAGCTGATGCGTACTCACAGGGACTCCCGCATCTGCCGCTCTTTTGGGTAGTACTTTGTTTAAACCTCGTGACAAGATATACTCCTACAATATGGTTACAATGTATAAAACCGGATAAATATGAACCTCAAACAGGAAGAAAACACCAAATTTCGAACCGACCAACCAGTCAAGTACAGAAGATAAAGTTCTGAAATAAGATCAATCCCGAAAAACCTTAATGTCAGATTAATTTTTGAAGCTTGGTTCTTTCGTCTGAGATTTCCACAAGAAGAATCAAGTCTGTGCTATCCTTGTGGACTTTCCACCAGCATTTTCATTGATCCTTAACGTGGGTTACATTGCATATGATAAACCCTGATACCGGTTGGGGTTTTCAGCCCTCCGAGTGGCCAGATAGTAAATGATCCAATGGTATACAGGAGATACGAATAGACGAAACGGTCTGTATCCGTAGCTGAGATTGGATGACCTTCCAAATTGGATCGAGCAACAGAGACAAATCTGGGCACAGTCTTCCCGAACAAGGGTACTTTTTGAAAAAAAATCCTATCCAAAGACCTTGCTTGAACGTTCTCTTGAAGTGACAGCGGGGCCACCACCCTTTTCATCCCTCATGGTACCCTAGCTATTACTGTAAACGGTCGCGGGTTGTGGTCGCCAGGAAACAAGCCCAATACGATCCGATCGAGTTGATGATCTTCGCCCTTCATGGTCCATTTTGACACGCATCATACTTATGATATACTCTCAAAGCTTGCCATTATTGCGGCACCAAGTTGAGGGAGTCAGCCCACGTGGCGACCAGACTGCTTCGAATCGTTGAAGCTACTACGTAGATTGAGAGCTCATGCCATCAACACACCATGCCGACTCCAGCCTCGGCCGCATCACCACAATTTACACGTCTAGCAAACATTTGGAAACTATTGTCCCTGCGCAGCGACGTCGATAGTATAATATTGGAACTGGTGGGGCAGTTTTCCCTCGAAAAAGTATATTCTGATGGCGATAAGGAAACCTATCAAAATCTGGTAATAACGCTATTTGCTCAACTCAACGCCATTTTTTACATACAACGCCTTTCTATCCCATCTGCGAAGCTTCAAAAAGACGGATGGTACTTTGGATTTCTGGCTAGCTGGGAGGTGACTCTGCGGATGATCGAATTTGTCTTACACATTGTTATCGAAGGTCGAGAGAGTCTATGGGAGTCGCGACAATTGAGAGACAAGTACTTGGCCGAACTGTTACTATCTGCGCTTCGTGTCCTTCAACTATTACCACAGCCGCCATCCGATGGACAATCTCAATCGAAAATCGAATTGCAGAGAAAGATTCGTCGAGACAGATTTGGGCGCATTCATCGCTCACTGGAACATATGTTTGACAGTTATCCAGGACCGAAATCATTTTTGTTGTTGGTTTGCAAAGAAATAACTGAATCGTTGCGGGGTTCGGAGCCTAACCCACTAGCTTTACCCTCTAAATTAAGGGATGAACTGCCAAATTTAGCAGAAGAATTGGTAAGAGCCACTATATTAACGTCTTACTTATGGGGCTCCGCTAGGCCTAAGCTTTTTAAGTTCCCTTCTAGAACCTTTTAATCAAAATCTACGAATTTCAACTGACTGCCACACTTCTTCATCTACAGTATCCATTGAACGATTGCTTCTCGACGAAATATCTGTCTACTCTTATACTTGCAGATGGTTCAGGAGGAGGAGGAGAAGGAGGAGGAGGCAGTGGGGGAGGTGGATGGCTCGCACAATTTCTTGCACTTCGAGACATTACTCAATTCGTCGTCGCAGCTTCGATTCAATATACGATAAATGGAGAAACTCGCGATGCATATCTACCAGCAGCATCAGAACGAACGAGGAATGCAGTTTTACGAGCGATTGAGAATATGCGAATCCCGACACGCTTCTCCAAAGAAGATTTGGTCGGCACCTTTACGGATCAATATCGAATCATCCTTCCAGATACACCAGATTTGAGGAGACAGTCAATGCAGATAGAAATAGATGATAAGGAATTGGATGCAATAGATGCACTATGTCTGCGACTTCATGATCGTCAAATCATAAGTCGCGTGAGTGATAGGGAGATGATGCATACCATATCTGAAATTACGAAAAGGATTCTTGCTCTTGATGATCCAAGCCGGCATGCCAGATCGTCAAGACCGAGGATATATACGCTCAATTGCTCTAAATGTCATATAGCTGGTGCCTCACAGATGAGATACCTAGAGAATCTGAAATTTCCGGTACGCCAAGTATTTTACTAGAATTTAACTTCTGACATAATTATTCGGGAAGGTTCCGAGCAATAGTCTGAATGTGGACTGACGCGAATGGAATAGCATGCTGACGATGATCTCTATGCTCAGTTGGAGAACCCAGATATAAATGAGGTTAGACTACCCTCAAAGACAAAGTGCGCTCAATGCGAAGAACCAGTTACAATAATGCGTGAGATGGTGCTTGCAAGGCAGGTTTGGGATCTTCTTGAGCCCTTTGAATCCCATGCAGACGCTATGCATTTGGAACGATACGTTCCTACATACTTCCAACTTCCACCGCCGAAAATGGATGGAGCAATCCCCTATCATCCAGCCTACGGTAGTTCAAGTACAAGCAATGTGAAGATGCGCACACATGATACTGAACCACCCTCACCCTTTCACAGCAAGACAACTTTTATCTCCGCAGCTGCTCAAGATCGGTCTAGGTCTTTGCCTCATCCTTTGCCGTCTCAAGTATCGCCTACTGTTGGTACTTTCAGCCAAAGACTAGACACCCCTATTACCATTCCTTCTTCCTCTTCCGACTTAGTATCACTGGATGGTTCGAGGTCAGGTGAAACCACGAGAATACCAGAGCTTCGGAAAAATTCTACTACTACAGATGAGACGCCATTTTCTCCAGATTCCATTGGTAATACCTCACCGAATGACCATACCCCGTATGGAATGGGCTCTGAAAGCGGGACTTATTTTGTGAACCGACCAACAATGGGCCAGAGCCATTCTGATAGAAAAAAGTCAAAAAGTGGATCCAAATGGACATCGGTTTTCACTGGAACGCGAAAGGAGTCTGTTCCAGGACAATCCGTCGAAACCACATCACTATCCTCATCAGCACTGGAGTCTCAAAGACTCGACGAAATAAACCTAGAAAGTTTAGTACGAGTACCAAGAAAGACTTCGAAAAGCAAAAGCGCTAAAGCAATCAATATTCATTTGTCACAAAACTCAACGAATGGCCTATTCTGGACTCAATCTTTAATACAAATTTGGGATATGGGAGCATCCCCTCCCGCGATGACCCGTGTATTCCCGACGGAGAGTAGCTGTTATAAGGCATCTGTAACCAAAATGTATTTAGCTTATATAATTGGCACCCGAGATCCAAAGCTCACAGTATGTCCTTTCGGTCAATAGCACTTTCCTAATGATTTATCTATTTACTAACACTAAACTAGCTTAGAATAGTTAACTTGCAAACATCAGCTCCGATTGTAGAGTATCCTTTACCCCCAAATCTTTGGGCAAGCAGCATAGCCATATCTCCCAACGAAAGCACCGTCGCAGTAGGCTTTACAAACGCAACAGTCTACTTTTTCAAAACCACTCAAACATCCGAACCTAGAGAGGATCGACTTCATAGTCGCATTCATAGCGAATGCGAAGACTGTCCGGAGGTAGAAACCCTCTCCTACTCTGATGATGGGATGCATCTTCTAGCCAGTACCCGAAGTGCCAAAAGTGGAGCTATCCAAATATATTTTTGGATGACTCCAATGCAATCGTCTCAAGAACTAGTCTCTTGCAGATATCATGTTCCATTACATGAGTCAGAAGATAGGGGTCTATCTTCTGCTATTTTTCGGTCAAGGACGGGTATTGAGGAAGTTTTGGTGTGTATAACGACTTGGACACAATCCGGTGTACCAGTCCTCGTCCATCCTAAAACAGGTCAAAAAACAGATATAAGAACCGCGCCTAATCGATCTGGAAAGCTGGGAAGTCGTATTCAATGCGCTAGTTTCTCTCCATCTGGAAAAGAATTAGCTATGGTTAATGAAAAGGGGCATTTGTATTTGATTTCGGCTCTAAATTCTAGTCCGTTGGATATCAGGAAAATAGCAGTTTCAAGAGAACTTACTATTAAATCTGATTCATTTGCAATGGCGTTCATGTCATTGCCAGATGAGGAGGCCGCGATTGTCATGGCATGGATCGATCCTTCGAAGGCGGAAAAGGGAATGGTTAGGAAGATTCCTCTGACTGCCGTTAGTATTATCTTTTATTCCTTCTTGATCGAGAGTTCTCGGGAATTTCACCCACTACATCATCTTGAAAGCCTCTTTGCTTTTTTATTTTTACTCCCAAAATTATATGATACTAACACATTATAGAATGATACCACTGCCACATCACCTATCCTTCACAAATCAGATGTAAACTCTGCAACTTCTGCACCCAATACATTTATGTCGGGTGCAATAAATGAACTACCGGGAGACTCAAGACCAACTGAAATGGTGGCTGATGAGGAACCGATTACGAAATATAGGATGATGGGATTTGTCAAGTTTCCGAAGAAATAGAGGGAGAGGACATGGTAGATTTTGGAATGATTGGAATTTGGGAATATGAGACGCGGTGGTAAGACATGACAGAAGATAGAAGAGGGGAACGAAAGGACAATGCGACAATGCTGATGGAAAATTTTCAGTGGAATATCAGCGGATGAATTAGAGCTTGTTATATTGGCGAGTGGCTTCGTTGGATCACTAGATATATCCTATGTTGTACTTGGGTATCGAACAGCACAACTAGAATATTATTCGGATTCACGAATTGAATAAAAGCCTTGGAGAACTTGAAACGAAGATTAAGATCTCAAAGAGTGTATGTAGGGAGATAATCAAATCTCGAATTTTCAAAAGAAAAAAATGATAAAACGGCTTCAACATGATAGATATGGTGATCTTGAGGCAGACCTCTCACCTCTGTGAACTTAGATGTGATGATGCAAAAAGTTGTAAGATGTAAGAATTTTGAAATTTGGACATATCCTGTATAAGATTCCTCAAAATCTTTTCGCGATAGTGTCTGCTCCTGTTCTCTTCCTTTGCTTTCTTGGATGTAGGGTAATGAGATATCTTTCTCCTTTGGTGCTTCACCTCCTCATGTGGGATTTTGGTTTCGAAGTCGATATCCATACCCAGCACATCCTACATCGTTTCATTATCGATAAACAAGTAAGACTGCAAAAGCGGAATAACTTTAGAATTTGACTGGAGGTTCTGAGAGAGGAAATAAAGAGAGGTAGGTATATAATACAGAACAAATATCGTACTGTAACTATAACTATAACTACCTAGGTAGCAAAACAACGTGCAGATTCACCTCGTTTCCTTCAACTCGATTTCTCTCTCTTTGTTCTTGAATTGGAAATGAAAGTTTGTGTGGAAATATCTACCACGATGAGTGTGCTTTTTTCTTCGTGCTTAGATGGTATGAGACTATCCTGTAAACCGTCTGCATGATGAGTTTTGAATTTCTTACGCTATACATTAGTAAGAATTTTCATAAATGTAACCAAATTTTACAGAAAAAGGAAACAAGATTTACTCAATCTCTCTCCATCCCTGCTCTCCCTCCAAGACTTGAAAAATGCACTTTCTCTTCACCCCCTCCCCGCTCCATCCCGCCCTCCCACCCCCAATCCTACCCAAACAACACCACAGCCCCGAAAAACAACCCCACCAACGCCAGCATCTCGCCCCTCCCCACCTCTTTCCTCCTGCCCATGCCCACAGCTCTCACCGGGGTCCCCGGTTTCACAGTCATCCCCGTCTCATACACACTCCACGTGATATTCCCATTACTATTCCGCGCATCTAATCCCCACTCTACAAATCCTACATATGCGTTGCTCGAGATGTATACTTCTCTCCAGAGATAATTGAGCAGGGGGGAGATATCCATTGCGGTGAGGGTGGTGGCGTTGATGGAGGGATACCATGTGTATATTGTTTGTGGGACTTGCGGTTCATCGTTTACTACTGTGGAGGAACTCAAATTCGAAGCGGGGGAAGAGGAAGTGGATGGGGAGGTTTGCGATACGTAGAGAGTGTATGAGATTCCTGCGAGATTTATGACCGGTCTGGTGATGGTGGATGCGGTGTCGTTGTAACCTAGGGGCATCAAGCCGCCGTAGTTGGCTTGCCAGATGGAGATTTTGGTGGCGGAGAATTGTTTGTCGAGGGAGAGGGAGGGCTTGAGATCGAGATAGATGTTCAGGTAGCAGGCTGCGATGACGGATGCGTTTAGTAGGGAGTCGGGGGTGGTGGCGGATATGGTGTGGAGAGGGTTGCCTGGGTAGAGAGCCCAGTTGTTGGTGAGGGGGAAGAGAGAGATGTTGGAGATGGAGATGGGGAGGATGGAGGGGAGATTGAGGGCTAGGGAGGGGAAGGAGCGCGGGGTCGAGATATCGGGGGAGGACCAGGAGAAAGTGGTGTTGAATTGAGTTGTTGAACCTACGCTTCCGCTGTTTTCGTCGGCGAGGGAGAACTTGAGAGAGGTGGAATTAGCACTTTCATTTATTATATCTTCTTTCTTCTTTCTGGAGGAGGGAGGAGGGAGGACAACTCACATCTGTACATTGATACCCATCTTTGTCAGTTATTGTGATATCTGGGAAGAATGTATATCTTCCAGATTTCGTCGTTGCATTTGTAGAATCACATATCTGTGTTGTTTCTGCATATATTGATGGTATGAGGAAAGAGAAGAGGTAGATGATGATTTTGTATTGAGGCTTGAGAAGCATATCGCAAGGGATCCACGAAACAATATGGATTTTGATTCAGGTGAGAAACTGGATGATATGAAAATTGAGTGAGTGGTTGGGAAATGAAATCAAAATTAACTTATACAATGGTTGTGAGAACTGCCACGAAAGACTTGGAAAGTCATGAGGACATGAGCGCAGTACTTTGAGTGTTTGTTGGATGGTTATTAATGATGAAAGACGGACGTAATGACTGCTTGTGACTGTCCGGCAGCAAGATGAATATGAATATAGAAGAATATCTCAAGGAGCTTGAGGTATTGAAGATGAAAATACTTGTACCAGACACTCCCCTTGACACAAGATAATAAAATATAACAAAGACGACTTAATAACTCAACTGAGCGAGGCCTAGATGAAGTTTCAGAAAGCGACACTGGGGAGATGAAGACTGAGAGAACCAACCAACTAACAAGACGACAATGAATAAGCACCTTCCTTAGGTACCTTCAGTAGAGCAAGCAATTGTCGGAATATGGTGACTTTTCATAGGTCTAAATTGTTGGCCAAGAATTCCTACAATGTGGAATTTACTGCGCCTTGTATAATACAACTGAAAGGTCCTCACTTGAGGTCTATCCAGCTCCAGCAAAGGGTCTGATCTAGGAGACCTACTTTGTTGGTTAACCATATACTTATGTCTATCTGTTGTGACTCGCCTCTCTTAAAGGTCGTTTTCTAACACCTCAGAGCGTATATTTGACAGAAGAACCACAAGAAGAGACGACCAAGATAGTTGGTCAATTTCAGGGTCTCCACGTCAAACATGTAAGATAATGTTATCCAGTGTAAATGATCGAGAAGAGGTCTAGCCTCGAGGTCTCTTAGTCGGCCATCAAACACGCCTTCGTAAGCGCCGTCATTTGTTTTGAGAAATTCGGCAGCGTTTATGTCACCAGCAAAAGTTTTTCATCACCTATAATACAGTGTCTTTTCAGCCCTTCATTATTCAGTCCCATTTCACAAGCCGTGCCGCGTCCTCGGACTTTTCACCACGTTTCTGTGTACCCGTACCTGATTAGCTACTTGACATGAAATTCGAATCTTTTCTTGCAGTGAATTCATCTGATGTTCATTTGTATCAGTTGCCGCGTAAATAAGGTTCGGTGCCGAAATGATGTGTGGTTTTATACGGATATTCTTTGTTTCAGGGTTCTTGCTGATAGTGATAATTACTGAATCATGGGGCAACCTCATTCAGTGCCCTTACCAAATTGAGAGGGAGTTTAGTACAGTAAAACCTCTCTATAAGGATACCGGTTTTTGTGGTCTTTTTTAAGGATATATAGAGGTATCCTTGTGTAGAGGTATTCGATTAATTTCGATCAGATTATATTTCGTAACAATTCTATAACAATTTCGGAAATTTTTCTATTTTTATAATATATGACTAAATTCTTTATATAATATTATATTATAACTTAAATTGTAATGATTTCATTAGCCCAATAAAGATATATGTAATCTTGGGGCCAAGAAATATAAGGATATCCTAATAAAGGGGTTTTAAGGATATAGGTTATTTTTAGACCTAAAAAAATTGGGATCTAAAAAAAATAAGGATAATAGAGGTTATCCTTATAGGGGGGATCCTTATAGAGAGGTTTTACTATACAGTCACAGTCCTGTATTGAATGATTGTTGCTTCTTAATCAATCTTGAAGAAAAGGGGAGATGAATTTTGGTGTGATTTGAGAAGGTTTTCTCTCCCATTGGACGGAGCCTTCCCATTTTCAGTCGTGCGTTGATGTTGTTGCTCCGGAGTCGTTGTGAGAACGATTTGTGTCGCGCATTCAAAGTGTGGCTAGTGCCTTGATCGAACTGGTGGTGCTGAAATCCATGTGATGATTTAGATAGATCAATAGATTACTCCAGGGATGAAAGCATTATCTGCCTTGATTGGTTTCGGGATCATATGAACGCTTTCCGGGTTTCCCTCTACGTCTATTAGAACATCAGATTCGCAATCCTGAAATGAGGTTCGGCTCAGCTGGAAGAACATTGATGTGATGCTTGCGGTGATTGCTAAGCATCGAGCGTTTTCCATCGCACCAGATCCTGTTTGACACATTCTATCGCTAACCAGCTTAACCCCTGACTTGAAGATTTCCAATATTTCTACTAGCGAATTCGTGATTTCAATGGATTCTCGGAAAGAAAGTGACGGATTGTAATCTACCTATTCCTCACAAGCTCATAGAATAAAACGTGTTTTAGCTAGCGGCGATGTACGCGAATTGCCTCGTTTGCAACTTACTCTTGAAGGCCCGATTCTCAGGGAATCTCTAGAGTGGGAATATCTCCATCTGATCACGATACCACCTATTTTTTCGTGCTGCCGAGGAGGCTAAGCCCGTGAGTGGGTGTACCGATAGAGTGGCCCAGGTCGTGAAATTGACCAAGAATCACAGTTTGTTAGTACGAAGTCTTGTGAGTCGCGAATCTGGTTAGCTCTTATGATTCGTTAAAGCGGCTTGGTTCTCCAAGCAAATAGAATTGAATTAATGCAGAATTAATGGAGGGAGAAACTCTTGACAGCGAGTTTATTGGGTCCTCCCCGCAGAACTTTCAAGAAGGGGCAGCCGTTTAAGATCAATTTTGTCATGGAAAATTCGATGGCTCTTGCGGATGCTCACAGCGCCAGTGACATCACTCATCGAATACGGTACGCTTTCAGAGAAAACGACGACTGTGGGGAAGCACCCAAATCAAGGAGAGAGTGACTACTTTTACAGGATTAGAGTCGATAACAAAAGAGATTCCGAAGTACTGAAAGATTTTCTTCAATCAACAAAAGCGTGAAAAACGTGCGGAGACCAAGACGGATTTCGATCTTTCTCTTCTGATTTGCGGCTACACCCTTTACCTTTGGAGTTTAGCACTTTGCTCCTTTCATCTTGTACCTATCAAAGCCGAGAGAATAACAAGACATCGGAGATTTGGCTTTACTCGCAGATTTTGCCCAGCTTATCTATGTATTTGCTTTGCCACCCCTTCATTTCTCTAGCGAACTTTTGCCAAGTCAATCTTCAAGAACTATTAACATAACCTTCTATGCAGAACTCTTGGAATTGCGCAGCAATCAAGATACCTAGGTACAATAAAACATGATACAATACGAGACTCCTTTTATAAAGAGCATGAGCTGGCATTCCCTAGAAGCTTCCATCAAAGTATATTCAGGGTGAATGCCTGTGTGAGAAAACTTTACTCTGTTAACCTTTGACATAGCGTCATTAATTTCTAATTTAAGAAATCTATTCGGAACGGTCGGTAGCGTGCTAGAAGGAGGAGCACCGCAGAACATTTTCTATGGGAATTGATTAATTCTGACGACATTACGGAGCAAGGCATTGCATTGCATTCTCCTTGGTCGGGCGGGGTGGAATAGATGAACACGGAGCTGGGGGCACTTCACGAACCAGCTGGATACGATTTGCTGTAAATTATGCGGAACCATCTGAGTAAAAATGCGTATGTATATCGGAATGTTCTCAAATGCCGGTACTGGTTTCCAACTAATGACTCCTGACCGTTAAATGGAGGGCAGGTAGGTAGGTAGGGAGGTATGTAGGTAAGGAAAGACAGCCAAGCCGGTTGGCTGCATTGACCTTGAAGCCCCAGGAAGTGAGGCGCAGCAGAAGATTATGTAATCTGAGACTACCTAACAACACCTGCACCTGCCCAGCAAATCTTTTTCTCATTCCGATTCCCGATATTCTGCTTTGTGCTTTATTTTACTTCATCTGCTGTCCTGTACTTTGGTCCCCTTTATGTACATCTTTCAATCCTCAAGGTTCAAGGTAAAGAGAAGTAAAGTCCATCCAAATATTCCCAGTCAGATCCACTACATTAATAGGACTTAAGGTTCATAGAAGAATCTGTTTCCCTGAGCTCCAAGGCCTCCAAATACGATTCATATGATATCCAGATAATCCAGCCCGACCAAAAAAAGACAACCATCTCCACTTCAAACCATGCATGTTCCACGCGTCGTCACCGTTTAGCACCACAATTAGTTTCTTTGCGATAAAGGAAACAAATGAGCCCTGCATGAGAAACCTTGTAAACCTCCTTTGGAAAAACAAATGAAGCGTTGACGGGAGTTCGTCCAATCTCATCGTTGTACTTGACATCCATTGCGAATGAATGCTGTTTTCAAGGGTTTATTAAGGGGATCGTCGACTATCTCCAACATCCACTCTGGGTTTCCTCGATCTAAAAGAGGAGACTTGTCTCCCATTATCGCAAGAGCTCCGATGTGAATCTTCTTTCTCAAGCAAGACTCAAGTGAGCTTAGACCAAATCATGGGTTAGTACCCGGGCATGAAGCATATCTTGATATATCGGGCTAACTATCGTTGCTGGAAAAAGTTTACAAACATCTAGGATATGGATATCAGAATCAGATGTCGTTTATCCTGCCGAGTGGATTTCTTCCAACCCACTCTCTTGGTTCACAGAGCTGTTGTGGAGACCAACCGTCTTATCCGCTGCATACTTACCTCGTATCTCGTTACAAGGGCTTCCTGTCAATTCCTCTCTTATCTTGATTCCCGATGCCCCGAGTTGGGATGACCTTACACACAATACTGCAAGCAACTTCTTCCATCAACTGCTGTCTCTCAAAGCTTCAGGGAGGTACCTTGTGAACGTTGAATATATTCTACAGAGGCTTCCGTAATATCCACTTGAATCGTCAGGAAGCAAGGTCTTCCTTCCAATCCCTAGTGTACCGGCTACTAAAATGAAACGCTTGCACTGGTAAGTTCGGATGAAAATTCTGTTCAGCATAGATATTGTTCGAAATGTTGATTATGGTAGGATATCTTAATCATAATAATATTTCGTTCTACCTGGCTTGCAGTAATACGGCAATCTTCCGTGGGGGTTCTCGTCAAATTTATATAGCCCAAATGCAGAGAACCAAAAACACGTTGCGTGGAGGGTTTGCGTTGAAGTGGGTCTAAAAGTGGCTCGCTTTCCCTTGTTGTTTTCCCTTGTTGCGTCTTCCAATTTAGTAAGCTTTGTCGCGTCTTCCAACTACATACTCAAGTATCGCTGCATCAAAGAGATAGTGGAGCAGTCATCTAGAGTTCTCCTTGCGCTTTCATGGTAGCAATACCATAAACCTGGATACTAAACCCAGTTATTTTGTCGGCGTTTGCTTAGGTGACTGCCAGATCCATACAAATATGTTGACCTACACCGGCGCATGTATCGTTTCTGTTTTTAGACGAACAGTCGAGGATTACTGTATTACCCTGGATGGCTGATTTGCACTACTTACAGTCCAAATCCAAGAGAAAGAATCTAGGTTTAGCTTGCTTCTCTCTTTGGAGAATAGCTGAAGTAGCAATTGGACACCAAGACCTTCCACTTCAACATCCGCACAAGTTGAACTATTCTGAATAGCAATTTTGATTTCTCCAGCCCGCAGCTTAGAGACGCCTTGGGTTCTCAAGAGTTCTTTTATTGCATGGGCAATTTCATCAGCGAACATTGCGAGTAAAATCTACCATCACGATTGGAGCAAATGACTGCATTCAGCTCGAGTGTTCAAGCTCTACCTGAGCTCTTTCAAAGATGACTGATAAACTTGAGTACCAATAATTATCATAGCTCATGATCAATTGATTGAAATATTTAATTCTAGGGACTAAAAACTCTATAATTTAAGTAATATATATGCTAAAGCATAACCTAGATAGTACTAGCTCGAAAGAAAAAGTGTCCATGGGAAAGCTCCTCAGAAAAACAGCTAACATTACTAAGTAGTAACATCCCAAATATTATCTTGGAAGTGGCTTGGGATCTCGAGGCATCTCAGAAACATCTCCCCATCAACATGTTCCCCCCCGGAGCCATATCTTAATAGTATAAGTGGACCCGTGAAGCCTTGTACAGATGTTATCCAATAACTTTCACCATTCCCACTCAGAATTCGAGGCTCTGACAGGGACATGTATGTTTGTCACCAACATCCACTTTGTGTCTCTTACTATTTTGGTCTCACAGATATCGTGCATGCGGAATCTCCATCTCTTTAAGAATCAGACGATGCCTACATGTCTTTTATTCTTTAGGGTTCATTCGTTTTCCTCGTCATATTTTTTGGTTCTTTATTAACACGGTCATTCGACCTCATTTCCATAGCCGTCCTCTGACCCTTGGGTCTCCTATATTTCATTCATTAACTCGATTTTCGGTGGAAGAATAATTCGGCATGATACAATTTCCTCCCACAGCCGCTCACAGTGATAGTGATGACCGCGGAGAGTTCCAATTTCTCCCTCAACCGCCATCACCCACAGCAGCAAGATGGGGCGAATTTCATAACAATGAATCAGTCACATCTCTAGACACCATTGAAAACAGTAGACCCGGCACTCTGCGATCATCATCGAACATAAATTTGATAAACAATTATAGCTCGGCAGCCCTATTCCCTGGCACATCGACACCTGGCCCTTCAACGCCTGGTCCAGCATATGGCAATTCGTTAAACGCCTTTAATCATAGCCGCTCTTTCTCCGATACCTCATCCTACGATGGAGCAACAGTATGCCCGACACCAGCTTTACAAGATGAAAGTATCAGTTATGAAGATTTTAAGAAGGAAGACTCAGCGACCGCTAGAAAAGTCAGACATTTCAACACCTTCAACAAGCGATTCGATACTTCTGTCTATCAAATCGAAACACTACACAAGCACGATGACGAAATCTTCCTTCCTCCTTGGAAAAGAAACATGTATCGATTCTCACCACTTTTCACTTTGTTAGCCTGTGGCTCGTACTTCCTTTACTACGCATACCGTATCATATGCATTGTTGATGTTCAGAAAGCATATGACAAGGTGTATATCATGGCATGGCTTTTTATTGCAGCTGAAGGTTGCGTTGCTTGTAAGTACTTATGTTTTAACATTTCCTCCGATTCCCCGTGTTCGATCTGTTGTCGGAGCCGGAAAATTCCCAGTTTCCTTCACGTAAAAATCCTTCCGCTTATCACAACTCCCGAAAATTTATTTCTCCTGCCAAGTTTTGCCAAGAGATCGCACACTTACGTCAAATAGGTCCCGCATTACTCCACCAACTGTACCAAATGTTATCCATTCGCGGTCGTTCACGACCAAAGCTTCGTCTTCGTGGTGAAGAAGTACCTACCGTTGATGTTTTCGTTACCTGCTGCGGGGAAGATGTAGATGTTGTTCTTGATACGACGCGAGCTGCTGCTGCTGGCGATGTAAGTGTTTAGCTTCCAAACATCCTTCCCATTACGTAAATGCTAACAAAAATGATAGTACCCTCAAGACCGTTTCCGCGTTGTCGTTCTCGATGATGGAAAAGATCCCGAATTGGAAAAGGCTGTCAACGAACTCGCACTCGAATATCCCAATGTCTATTATCATGCCCGTATCAAGATTAAGGGTGTTCCGCATCATTTCAAAGCTGGTAATCTTACAGGTGGAACCAATTTCGTGGTCGATTTGGAAGGAGGTGAGGCCGAGTTTATTGCGGCTTTGGATGCGGATATGATTCCAGAAGCAGATTGGTTGAGAGCTATAATTTCTCATATGGTAATTGATGATAAAATGGCTCTCGTTTGTCCCCCTCAGGTATGTGTTTGCCTCAACATTATTATCCGGAAACATCAGAGCGCGAGAACTAACAACACAACCAGCTTTTTTACAACGTTCCTCAAAATGATCCGCTTTGTCAATCTCTCGATGCCTTTGTTCACGTTATGGAACCAACCAAGGATGCCAACGGAGTAGCATGGTGTACTGGATCTGGTTATGCCATCCGCCGTGCGGCCCTCGACGATATCGGAGGCTGGCCAGTTGGTTCCCTCGCTGAAGATACCTTTACCTCATCCCTCCTTCTTGGTGCTGGGTGGAGAACCGCCTTTTGTCACGAAGCCCTACAATTCGGTACCGTTCCCGACACCATCACCGGTCATCTTAAACAACGTACACGATGGACATTAGGAACGTTGCAAACCGCACTCAAATTAAGATTCTGTCTGTTTGGAGATCTGGTAAAAGGGATGAGCTTTTTCGCCCGTCTCTCTGCATTCGTCTTCGCCATCGACGCGTTTTTCAAAATCTTCCTGTGCATCGCTCTCCTCACCATCCCTATCGTTCTTATCTCTGGTGGTCAATTAGTAGCCTACAACACCAACACTCAATTAAAATGGCAAATCAGATTATGTTTCATCCAACTCGTGCTTACACGTCTCAACGAATGGGTCACTTATCTTCCCTCTGGATATCGTTTAGCACAACGTGATTCCGGCGCTCAATTATGGATGGCTCCTTTCCACGCCAAAACAATCATCATGTCCTTTTTACTCCCTTCCTGGCTCGGTGGAAAACCCATGGCTTTCTCCAGTTCCGGTAGTCAAAAGAGCGATATCAATGAGCGCGATCCACGTACGCGCGCAGGAGTCTTCAGACGTCTCTGGGTTATTCTTTGGGATTGTCAATGCTACATGCATCTCCTCTACATTCTCTTCGTCATTGCAGCCGTCACTTACAGTACCGTCCGCGGCCTCGCTCTCGATTCTGAAAATAATACCTTGAAGAAAAAGCTCGTTTACCTCCTCACCCATGCTTTCTGGCCTCCTATGCTCTGGATGATGTGTCTCACAGCTTGTTTCGAGCCAATCCGCTATGCGATTTGGCCACCAACAATGCCAGACAGAGAAGAGCTTTTGGATCGTGACGACAAGACGCAGATCGCGAGACCAAAGGAAGAGTGGAAGAAAACGAGATACGCAAAGACGACTTTCTTCCATGAGTTTCAATATACACTTTTAACAGCATTTACATGTATGGTTTTTGTGGGGGCTTTTTTTATCAATATCTGAGATATGGTTTGGTAGGGTGGTGGGGGAAAGGAATGTATATGTTGATGATTTTACACGGCGTCAATTTAATATACGGATGTGCATTGGAGCTTGATAGTTAATATCTAGTAGTCAAGTTGCTATATGTTTTGCTGTACATGAGGGAGTTTGGATACCGAATAATACTTAACGGATATTGTACGAATAGGATAAAGATGGGGTTAGATGGAAACATAATCTGACAATAGAATCAGAAAAGATCATTATCTTGAAAAACGAAGAAATAAACAATATCATATAAACAATTCTTTTACTTGTAGACTTCACTGAGTTGCGTGATGTGGAGTATGGATGATCTGGTAGCTTGCTCTATATGGATCGGCAAGGCCACCAGTTGGGACGGACTACCCTGACTGAAGGCTGGCAATTTCTCTGGAAAGATCAGATCAGATCAGGTAGTTTGAAATCCGACATCAACGATTTAACATTTATTATACAGATAAACTCACCAATTTAGGATTGGATAATTAAAAAATAGACCAGCTACCAGAATTGAAAGTTGGGAAAGAATAGAACTCGTCTTTCTTCCACAATCCAGAACTTCCGCATGCAAATTCCCTCTTTCTCCATTACCGATATTGAAGTTTTGGTTCGATATTTATTCTTCACCAACCAATACCATACAATACAATACCTACAATACAATACCTAGCTCAATTCAGCACCTCCCAACATCCAAGATCGATGCAAACTACGCTCTGTTTTCTGGAAGTACATGCGGAACTTTCCATACGATGAAGCATCATGAAATTTTAACTTAATCTCAAGATGCAAAACAACAATAGTTTTTCTATATCCCCGGGATTTGGAAGTCTTGAAGGTTGAAATTTCTGATGTAGAGGTTTGGGAAGGGACGTTAGATGCGGACGGGTGGTGACAAAAATGTGGAAGCTAGGGAGTGCGGGGATGCTAGCCGAGAAGTAGACTAAGGGGTTTTATCGTGATGGTGAGGCTTAGGTTTGATGTGCGTTGTATTGGTGGGGAGGTGCTAGTTTGATTGCATGGGGATTTAAGTTATGGGATGTATGTGTACGCGAGACGGCGACATAAGAAGAGCAATTGATCTTTTTGTTGGTGAAGCTGGGTAGGTTAGTATGTAGCCTAATGAGTGATACTGTTGGCTGCATCTGTTTTCATTCGCTACAGAGATCAAATTGCTCAACGGTGGATAGTTAGGAAAATGAAATCTGAATTGAATCGATGCCGTGTCTTGTTAATTGATCAGATGAATTGGTCAGCCAATAGGGTTATGCGTCAGTCATTCTAGGACGGGCGAGGATGTTCCAAAGACTGCATACCGGCTCCTGTTCGTGGGTAGAAGCATACGTCTTGTTAAACAATGCTATTGGTCTATTGTACAATTGTAGCTTCATAGCGAACTCAAGAGATAAATTTTAGCAACGTCGAATCATATCATATTCAAGACGATAAATTACGGAGGAAACGAGGTCGGCGACATCTCTTACTGAGATACATGGGAGAGGCAAAGGAGACGGGCTTGGATCACAATACTAGTAGAACCAGGCCAAAAGTATTCTTGCCATTGATGCGATTTTTGAATGAATTAATTGATGAGAAGGTAGAACTGTATCATGTGTATAGTTTGAAGTACGGAGACCTTATTGTGTAACAACACGCGTACATGCAGTCATTCATGTGGCATAATATGGGCTTTTTAAGGATGAACATCAATTCCAAACGATGGTTAAAGGTATTTTATTTCCCAAGATGTACAGAGATATTTGTTATCCATAAATGAATTGACCTCTAGCCAGGCGCCCTTTATCTTCATTACCCAAGCAATTATATGCTTTTTTTCTCATCTATCTTACATTGAGGTAGTCTCTATCCTCCTAAACATTTCTTTATTAGGCCTTATGCCTTACTTCTGCCACATCAGCAGATCTTGGTGTTTTGAGAATCCAATATAGTGCCTAGAATGAAGTAATAAATCGCGGTACATGTCGTGAGAAGTGGATCGAAACTAGATTCTAGCGATGTAGATAACTCATAATAGGTCCCTTGATCAACAGTGTCATGTAAAGTCCTTCCGGGGGATTACTGTACAGGATCAGGTTCAATGTTAATCCCTCCTTAAGTCGGTGTCATAACCAAGAAGATCAGCTTCATCCTTGGTGTGCAGGTAACTATTCAATCATTTGATTAATCCAGGGTTCCTCAAGCATCTGTTTTGCCGTTTTTCTGTCTTCAGGACGCCATTGAAGCATTCCACGCATCATTTGCAGAAAGACTTCTTTGTTCCTGCCCTCAAGGCGCATCTCGGACTTCTCCAAATTCATGCCTTGAGGGATAGGCACCTCAGCTATCCATTTGCCTATATTTATTGAGAATTAGCTTTTTTTCAAGGCTATGGTTTCTCCTGGTACGTACCTTCTTTATCAAAAAATTCAGAAGCGCGTACTCCTTTCTCAAGTAGGTCTAGCGGGGGAGGACCTAGCATACCAATAACCTCTGCTAGATGCGCGCGAGTAGAGTAACCTTTCCCATCGGGGTCGTTGCCATGGAACATATGCTTACCCTCAAATAGATCCCATATCATAACACCTACATTCCATATATCGACAGGATAACTCCAGGCGGCTTTTACCATAACTTCAGGCGCCTATTAAAACATTAGCATGGTCTCTCCAGAGTTTCATACGACAAGAGCCGTTGCGAGATGTTTTGGATATAGACTTTTAGATAAACAAAAATATAAGTGCAGGATCATACTAACCCTGTAAATTTGGGGTCCCGCATTGTGATTTCTTTTTAGATCACCTTGTACCGCTGAACCAAAATCGCTCAGAACAGAGTCGCCGAAGAATTTCGGAACTTCCAGCTGTCTTGAGGCATAGATTGTTACGCCATTGACCAATTTTCGTGGGGAAGGACGTTCCATTTCCGCCGCAGTGAAAGCATCAAGGATAGATTCATCTTCTATCTGGGAAAGTATATTGTCGGCTTTGATATCTGCAAAGGGATTTTAGTAATGAATCCGGCAAGAGTGACATAGTATTCAAGACTTTGTTTTAATTGTACTTTTCAAATGCCATAGAAAAGATGATGGGGTCTCCCACCTGTATGGACGAGTTTACACTCTGTGTGCAGATAGTCTAGCGCCAGGAATAATTGTTTGAGAGCGCCTTTAAGAAGTACCTCTGTGAAAAGACCATTTGGAATCCGATGTCTAAGATCTCTGAAACTTTCCCACATGGGCTTTTGTACAAGGCAAATATGGTCGCCACCAGGGCGAGGTATTGTGAAAGTTTCCAATGCAGTTCTGATATGGGCATAGCCAGGATGCGAATGATTGCCTTTGCTTAATTGTTGATAGATTTTGAATTCCTCTAGCGGGTCTCCATCACGGATATAAATCTTGAGAGTGACGTGCTTATGTGCTCTAATTTGTTAGATCTTCATATGCAATTCTTTTGACATATAGGAAGCTTACAGGAGATCACGAGCCAGCCAAACTGTAGATGATACACCATACCCAAGCTTTCCGAGGACCTGATATTTTGATACAAACACGTCTCCAATATTAACCGGATGATACAATCCTTTTTTAAAGCCATCAAATTGTTCTTCTTCAAAGGTTTGCGCATCACTAATTAAATCAAATCCAGTGCTGGCAAAGCGTAGGGGTGGGGATGGTGCTCTTCGGACAGCGGTTTTTGCCCATTTAAGAAGGGATGCCATTGTTGAGGATAGATAATACGTGTTATAGGCCTAGGGTTGAGTTTGGTTCGAGAAATCGATGTGAAAGAGTGATGACTGATGTGTATGAATTGAAGGGAATATTGTAAACTAGCACCCAGCCAGGGAGGTATATACCTGCCTACCGACCCTTACATGGCTCGACCCCACAATTTATGCCTCAAAATACAGGCTTCACACATCGAGCCCCGGGGGCAGTAAATTTCCTGTTCTATATATCAAATGAACCTTACATGAAGATCTTAGCAAGGAAGATATGCCCTTCTTCAAAAGCTTTATAAAGCTATATGGAATCATTGTATATTCTCATCCATTCCAGCTTGACTTTCCATGAGCGCTGCAAGCTATTCCTCCGCATGATTTTGGACCTATTTGTGCGCGCTTACGAGTGGCTTATTATTCGTCGGAATCTAAGGAAACTTGCCGGGGGTGCCACTTCCTTCAAGTGAAAGGTGTTGTATCCCTCCCAATACCCAATTAGTGGGTTTGGTAAGTCTCTAAGATCATATTCTTATTTAACTAAAGGTTTCTTTTGAGACATAAAAGAATATTAAAATAGGCTTTATACTTTATATTTATAAGTTATAAAGTTTATAAAATCTAATTATTATTTTGAATTATAAAATATCAACTGGTTTATAAGACCATGTTCGATTTTAGCTGAAGACAGATTTTTTTGGCTATAAGATAATATCACCTAATCAAATCAATACGGTACATCAAATTCCATTCCCTCAATTTCCTCTTCTCCGGGAGAGATAGTTCGCTACTATTATAAAACAACCTCACTAAAACACCTACTATTCATGCTTTTCTTCCTCCGCCTTCCCCCTCATTTCTACAATCACATTTTCCCATTACTCAAAAGTTCCACCGGCCGACTATTAACCCTTGTTACCCAACCTCTTTTCTGTCCGTCGTAATGCATCTTTTCATCTACATCATCCCTATCTTCTCCCTTTCCTTTATTCCATTTATACCATTTGTCTCGCTTATATAATGCATTTCTTGTAGAAAGTTGCTCTCCTGTAATTGCCCTATTTCCCTTGTACCATCGATTACCATTGTTTGTATCTTCAAATTTTGATCCATTTGATTTCGATTTGAGATTTTTGAGTTTACGATGACGATGGAAAAGATAGGTGGGAATGAGGAAAAGGGGGGGGAGACAGATGAGAGAGAGGAGTATTGCTGATTGTGGGTACTTTAAGGGGGCGGGTGAGGATGAGGATGGGGCTGTGGTTGGTGGAATAGGGTAATTTGTTGGTGTTGATTGAGGAAAGTCAGAGGAGGCTGAGGCTGAGAGTATGGTTGAGATGGTAGTGAGGGATGTGGAGGTCGATAGAGATATGAATATGGATGTGGATGTTGGTGTTGATGTAGGTGAATATGTGGACTAGCTCATATTAATTATGCTTTAGAAGATAGAAGGCATAACTGAAAGTAACTCACTATTGTTTTCAAGGTTGATAGTATACTAGAGATCGTAGAAGCTTGTGGGCTTTCCGAAGAACTTCCCCCAGAAGTAGATGCCGCAGAAACAATCTCCGTACTTTCCGAAGCTCTCGTCTCAGCCCTCGTAGAGATAGCCGCGGTAGAAGTAACCGCATCAGTAGTCGAAGCCGGTAATACGACTGTCACTTTCTGCTGCTGAGAAGTTGTAGTAGATGCAGACGTCGTAGTTTGGACAACCTGTTTCACAGCAGAAGTAGTTTCCGACTCGCTTGCAACAATTTGATTTGCATTCGCATCCCCAAGCACAAACAACTTTCCAATGAAAGTCAAACCATTCGTGTTGACTCTATTCGGCGTTTCGTAAAGATTTATCACATATGTCCCATCTGGTATGGAAGTTGATGGTAACCATGTAAATGAACCTCCATTAATACCAGCTTGTCATGATTAGTGCTCATCTTCGCGGATAGATACGATTGTAAGAATATGAACCTACTAGCGATATCCTCCACAACTGCAAACTCGTTGCCAGAACTATCTGCATCGTTCAATGTGAGATTTTTTAAACCAGCATCACTAGTACCACTCCAAGCAATGGTAAACTTGGTTCCTCGTACTGGATTCCAATTCGTCGTTGTAAAATCTGCAACTACTCGACTTGAAAATAGAAGAAGAGAGAGTGTACTACAAGAAGAAACACACAATGGACGTAATATAATTTTCATCGTTGTTTGAGGAAACTTTTCCCGGCATGACCAATGAATGAAGGAGAAGTAGAAAAGTAGAGGAGAAAGAACTATAACAATGGTCCCTGGGAATTTTATGCATTCATGTACGAATTTTCTTTTGATTCATGTGGGAAAGCTGATAATATCCGTAACGTGCCAAAAAAAAGAGGGTGTAGTGACAGCGAACGAGTTTGAGTCTGTGTCCCGAGCTAGGCTTTCATCACAATCCTTCACGTTGGACTACTCTAGTTTCGCCGCAGAAGCTGGCTGGGATTACAATCTGTCTGGGCAGGTGTTTGGATACTCGTATGCCCGTTACAGCATTTAAATAGTAGAATTGGTCGTAGAATCTGATATTTTGAGACAGCTTTGTCCTGCTATTAAGCTTGATCTCGTTGTCTGACATTATCTCGAGCGGGCAGATCCGAGTATCAGCATCGAATCATTACTCATAGACAAGATCTGAGACTTCCCAGGTATTGACTATATTCTGCCCCCAACAGCGCGTGTTAATCATCTTGAATTTGTTTGCTTAATAAGCTCAAGAAGCAACTCCGCCTCTCAAGGTAGACATAGGGTGGTGTTGCAGAGTTGTATATTAATTCTGCATGATTATGAAACCCGTGCCTTGCTTGTTGTACAGCCTTGGAATTTAATACGACACCATTTTGAAAAAATACATTCCAACTTGAGGGATCCGAAGGGGTAACACCCAGATCAAATTGGATAACTGTTCCACAGAGGACTTTCTCTTGGCAATGCCAAAATGCGGCAATGAGAGGGAGTGTGAAGAACTTTTCGGGTCTTCTCTATCCCGAAACACGTTCTTAGGAATGGAGAGTGATGAAAGAATATTATCCGGCATAATGACTAACTGAACATTTCAAGATTATATATCACGAGGCCATATCTCGCTGGCCTCATACTAGAAGGAAAGGGCTATGCTCATATATTTGCCATTAATTTGGTTGTACGGAGATCATGGGAGCCAGGAGTTCATGGTAACCCAATTAAGCGCCACAACGGGCCCTGTGAACTAATAGAAAATTATACTGAATACATTAAGTACCGATACATGTTCCACCGAAAATAATTAAATCATTTCCTTGTGAATCTTTTTCCAAAATGAGATGAAGCTCTTGCCTCCGATGTATCATTTCCTACAAGCGACCTGAGATCACGCCAAACCGATGACCGGCACCGAGTAGCCATGCAGAAATTAATCGATCCATGAATGATCGCGTGTGATGTTTTTCCTCGGAAGTGAATTTGTCCCAATGGATATCCCGAAACATACTAAACTCCCAACCTAAGTCAATAAATCAAATCCATATGATGCGAGTATTATCGCATGACCAACCCCAAGTCCCAAGCTTCCTTCATTCATACATGATCATTATCGCAGCCGACCCGCCTAGCGGTGTCTATATCAATCTCTTTAATGTCTTCCTCCAATCTCTTCATATGCAGGTGGCGGATCTTGTGTTTCGCCCGGAATCGTAAGTTCATCTTCTCCCGGAACAGCAATCCTAACTCTCGAGGTATTTGCTCTTGGAATCTCATATACATCGCCCGGCGCAGAAGATGAACGACCCCGAGTGGGCGCACCAGGCCTCAACATGGACTCGGGTAGCTTCTCGGGCGGGTAAGCATATGGTTCATTCGCGAATGTTGGGTGGAGAGGCTGCTTTGATGTTGGATAAGGCGGATAATGAGGTTTAGAATGATGGCTGAAAGGAGGAGAGGTAGTGATGACAGGCGGGCTATTCATACGTTGTTGAGGAGGTGGTGGAGGAACCCATCGCGTTGAGGATGCGCCGACGGGTGAATGCGCATGTTGTCGCATCTGCGTTTCTGGATGTGGTGCATAATATTCTTTTCGTGGTGGCGAACTGGTATACCTCAGATCCTCCCTACTTCTCCTCATGTCATCTCTTCGATGATCTCGCTCCCTTTTGTCATACGTATATTTTCTTTCTGGCGACTCTCTTCTTCTGTGTCTGCGCTCCTTGCTTCTTTCTCTCCCTCTATCCTTACTCGCATCCCTATCATAAGCACGATCGTACTCCCGGTCGCGAGATTGTCTCCGTCTTCGATGTCCTGGACCGGCGCGATCAGGAGAATAAATGCGATAAGACTGCTCGTCAAGGTCCAAAGCTTCAATCTCGAGGCGCTGCTTCTCCTCTCTGTGTTTTAGATGTTGTTTTAGAAGGTAACCTGCTGCGAGGATTTCAAGGCCGCCGAGGATGGCCATACTGATAATATTTATCTATATCTCTTCGAAATATAAATCTCAATTCTATGTGCGCAGTGTCTTTTGTGCCTTGCTTTGGTTAATGTGTATTGTAGATATTAGTCCTCAGAAAACGATGTTGATGTAATACGAGGAGTGAATGATGGTTGAGTCACAAATAGAAAACATGATCGCAATATCCAGTCAGCTGCCGGGAGCCGCTCACCTCAGCTCAGCTGATGAATATTTCGAGGATTAACTTTTCTGTTACACGACAATTTTTCATCCCAACTTCCAACTCCATACCAAGACGGGAACATGGCACACCCGCCTGGGCAATCGAAATCGGCTTGTGGCTGCCGATAGAGAGGCTGTGCGTGCTTCATTACATCATCCCGTCTCGATCATGACTGCCAAGATAGTCATGTGACACGGAAAATTGTTCTTGCTACCGGCCTTACCGGAATAGATTTGATCCTTGGACCATCTGATCATACAGTACCACCATACCTACCTAGGTAGGTAGTGGTGCAATGCAATGCGGCAAGTCAACAACAACAAGTCTGCGACATATGTCAAATATAACTTTAATGGTTGCCAGCCGTTGCCAAAGAAATTGCATACCTCTTCAAATTCGTTGATATGACTCTGTTAAGCTATCCTCATTCTGTGTGATCCTTTGAACCGAGTCTCCTGTTAGACCTCCTCGGTCCAAGATCACACATCTATGATGATCAGTTAAGGCAAGTGGTAGATTATATCATCACTCTTTAATTCATCCTCATCGGAACAACATATATCATAATTTCTGTAGCCGAGATGCTACTTAAGGTCTTGGTACCTGTTGTGCCTGTCAGGGTATATCAAATTGTTATACCCCGACTAATATATACATTGCCGCTCGGTTGAAAGTTCGCCGAGTTATGTCAAATGTTAGCACAAAAAAACTTTGAAAAAACTTCTATCTAAGATCATCATTTGAACAATGCAATTAGCCAAAAAACGAAAACGTTGTACTATCTCCACTATGGCTTCGGATTTCGAGGAATCCACAATGATTGTCTTTCTGATTGCTGGAAATCTAGTATTTTCCGAGCCGTCGGATTGCGGGGTGCGTCGGCAAGAGCATCACCCCTGGATCACAAGCTTTGTTTACGAAATGGAGCTATTTTCGAATTGCTATATAAGAAATAAGTTTTACTATGTAATCATTCTTTACTTTGCTGACACAAAGTGAAATCATGAGGTTACTAAACATCTTCACGACGTTGTGTCTCCTGTTGTGGGGTGGAGCTGCTACAAATGATGGATTGACCGACGTTGTAGAATGGGATCCATATAGTTTGACCGTCAATGGCTCTAGAGTGTTTATTTTGTGAGATTGTTCAAAGTTTTTATTCAGTTCCTGCTAATTGCCAGTCAAGCTCTGCCGAGTTTCATTATCAACGGATGCCCGTTCCCGAACTATGGCTCGTACGTTTCTTTCCCCCCAAATCTTACAGAGATCTTACGCTGGTCTAGGATATCTTCCAAAAGTTTCGAGCGAATGGTTTCAACACAATTAGGTAGGATCAATGTTGCTCAACCTGAATTGTCTAACTAGTATAGTGTATATTTTTTCTGGTCTTATCACGAGGCCTCAAAAGGAAAATTTGACTTTGAAACATCAGGCAAGAATGTTCAAAGAGTTCTTGATTATGCAAAGGAAGCAGGAATCTGGGTCATTGCTCGAGCCGGGTAAGGTTATTTGGTTCACTAATTAAAATTCTCATTCCCAGTGTTCGAATTGGCACGCGATTAACCCCTCGTATTCCTGATTTCCATTCATACCTATCAACAAGAGTTATTTACTGACTCCCCGTTAATACAGGCCATATTGTAACGCTGAGACCAATGGTGGAGGTCTCGCGTTATGGGGTTCCGATGGAAGTCTGGGGACGTTAAGAAGCAATAATGCTGTATATTATCAATCCTGGCTTCCATGGATCACAGAGATTGGAGAAATTATAGCAAAGAATCAAATCACTAATGGAGGAGTAAGATTCATACCATGTGTTAGAAAAGATAAACGCGTGCTAACTCTCAAGACAGCCTGTTATCCTCAACCAGGTTGAGAATGAACTTCAAGAGACAACTCACTCAGCGACCAACTCTTTGGTTCTTTACATGGAGCAAATTAAAGCTGCGTTTCGAGATGCTGGCATTACTGTCCCTCTCAGTCATAATGAGAAAGGTCAAAGAAGCATATCGTGGAGTACCGATTATCAAAATGTTGGTGGCGCTGTGAATGTTTATGGCTTAGATTCGTGTGAGTACATTACATTGCTGATGCTTTATATTTTTTTGGCTCTCGGTTTATCTTCTCTCCCTACGAATTAGCTGACAAAATAATAATGTAGACCCCGGTGGATTGTCATGTACTAACCCTGCCTCTGGTTTTAATCTTGTTCGCAATTATTATCAATGGTTCTCAAATTACTCCTACACACAACCAAACTACTTTCCAGAGTTTGAGAGTGGTTACTTTACTCCATGGGGTGGTAGCTTTTATGATGATTGTCAATCTGAGCTTTCGCCCGCTTTTGCAGACGTCTATTACAAGAACAACATTGGGCAAAGAACAACTCTTATGAGCTTGTATATGGCTTGGGGTGGTACAAATTGGGGTCATTGTGAGTGTGCCTTGTCAACACAAATGAATTGATTCTAATCTTCTGAATAGCCGCAGCTCCAGTGGTGTACAGTTCTTACGACTACGCAGCTCCTCTTAGGGAAACTCGTCAAATTCGAGACAAACTTTCCCAGACCAAACTTATTGCGCTTTTCACCAGAGTTTCTACTGATCTGCTGAAAACGGATATGATCGGTAATGGTACTGGATATAGCGTACGTATCTGATTGTATAGACAGACATACAAAGAAAAAAACTGATAAATAGTAGGTATCTTCAACTGGTATTTGGTCATGGGTTTTGCGGAACCCAGATACCCAAGCTGGATTTACAACAGTCCAACAAGCAACCTCCAGCTCAACAGCATCGGTAACGTTTGATGTATATCTAAATACATCCTTGGGTGCAGTGACTGCTTCGAATGTTAATCTAAATGGCCGTCAAAGTAAAATTCTTGTCACAGATTATACATTCGGAAAGCATACACTCCTTTTTGCATCGGCGGATATCCTTACATATGGTGTATTCGATGTTGACGTTTTAGTTTTGTATCTCGAAGAAGGACAAGTTGGTCAATTCGCATTCAAAACTAACAAAAAATTGACCTATCAGGTTTATGGAAATTCTGTTTTCGCAGCAAACTCCACATCCAACTATACCTCGAGCTCACAAACATTTACATACACCCAAGGATCTGGTCAAACAGTAGTCAAATTCTCCGATGGAGCTTTGGTATATTTACTCGATCAACCTTCAGCATGGAAGTTCTGGGCTCCAGCGACAACATCAAATCCTCATGTCAAGCCAGATGAACAAATATTTGTTCTAGGACCATACCTTGTACGAAGTGCAACCACGTCTTTTGGGGTGGTTAATATTTCTGGCGATGTCGACAAAACCACGAATATTGAAGTCTTTTCCGGAAATGAATTGATTGAAAGTATTGTATGGAATGGCTTTCCATTATTCACAACCAAGACGAAATATGGTTCGTACATCGCGAAACTTTCTGGTACTGAAGGTAGAATTGTTCACTTGCCAAAACTAACCAATTGGGAGTCTGCGAATTCTCTTCCGGAAAAAGAAATCTCGTACGACGATTCAAAATGGACTGTTTGTAACAAAACAACTACATTGAGTCCAATTGCTCCAGCGACTCTTCCTGTCTTATTTTCAAGTGACTATGGATATTACACCGGACCTAAAATCTACCGTGGATATTTCGACGGCTCAAATTACACATCGATCAATATCACCGCATCGGGAGGTTTAGCATTTGGATGGTCTGCTTGGTTAAATGGTGTTTTGATCGGTGGAAACACTGGTATTGCGACTGCAACAACTACCACTGCCATCCTCGATCTCTCAGCCCACACTTCTATTCTTAGACTTACCAACAATCTTGTCACAGTCGTAGTAGACTATCACGGACACGACGAAACATCCACAGCGAAAGGAGTGGAAAATCCCCGTGGTATCCTCGGCGCATCCCTCCTACCAAAACCAAGTAATTCCACCGGCTTCAAACTTTGGAAAATACAAGGAAATGCAGGGGGTAGCGGAAATATCGATGCAGTACGTGGTCCTATGAATGAGGGTGGTTTCTACGGCGAGAGACTCGGATGGCATTTACCTTCTTCTCCTTCTTTGTCTTCAAAATCTACTCCTTTCGTTGGTCTGAATACTTCTGGAATCTCATGGTATTCTACAACTTTCAACTTGGCGCTCGATGCAGATCTCGATGTTCCGCTTGGAATTAAATTTTCCGCACCAGCGGGCACTGTTGCCAGAGTAATGTTCTGGATTAATGGTTACCAATACGGAAAATACGTACCACATATCGGTCCGCAAACAGTGTTCCCTATTCCACCGGGAATCATCAACAATCGGGGAAAGAACAAGTTGGCGATTAGTTTGTGGGCGATGCAGGATGAGGGGGCTAAATTGGATAGTGTGGAGTTGGTTAGTTATGGGGTTTATGAGAGTGGGTTTGGGTTCAGTAGGGATTGGAGCTATTTGCAGCCAGCATATAGCAGTGACAGGTTGCAGTATGCTTAAAGTAGAGGATTTGGGGAAGGAGATATAGGGGAGACATGGTGAGGAGAGATATTGTTTGAAATATTCTTGCGGAGAAAAGAATTTCCAATTAATTTATAGTCTGATTTTTCTGCTCAATACTTCTCATCAAGACCACACACTTCTCTTCCTCTTTCCTCTCTGTCTGTTTTCCATCACTACATATAATAAGATTTAGGTTTTCTCATCTGTCATCAAGCATCTTCCTAAGAGAGTACATCCCATCAAGTATGAACATGAATACCCGAGTACATATACCTTCAACCAAGCAAGCGCTTCTGCAAATATACCAGTCTATTACAAAAAATTACAGAATAAACAAAATGATATATCAACTACACGGAATACTGATTCCCATAATCTTATTCGGAAGACTTCTTCTTCTCTTCTTTTCTTCGCAATAGAGATGAAGATGAGGTAAATGAGATATTCTGTGCATGGGGTTTATTTGACGTTGATATTTTTATCATTACGATACTTGTGCTACTATATCGAAGTATATATTTATTACTTTGAAAAAGAGATAGAGAGAGAGAGAAAATATCAAAGTGAAGATGTAGAGGGAGAGAGTGAATAGATGAGTTAGTTATTTGGATTGATGAATTATTAATCTCCAAGTACCTACCTACCTAGGTAATCATATGGAGTTGATTGATTATTCATCATCATTCTTAATCTTCATATCGTTACTATATCCCTCTCCTTCCCAAGAACTCTCCACTATCCCTTCCTCATCTAGAACTTCTTCGTCTACTCTCATTCACCATCCTCTTCTTCATCTACTCAGGTCTTGAATTTTTCTTCCACTCTGTCGAATATCCTCCTTGTTTTTGTTTTCCCTCTCTTTTCTCTCTTCCCCCCATAATCCTCCGCCTCTTCCTCCTCCATACCTTCCACAACCCATCCATCTCACCAATTACCTAGCACATAGAAACCCATAGATCTACCCACTCGATTCGATAGCATTTTCGGGATGTCGCTGTAGAGATACATAGAGAAAGTGCGAATGGATTTAAAGGGGTAAATTTTTTCATTCTTGTTATAATTTTCGAGTATTTCGATTTCGATTTCGATTTCGATTTCGATTCTATGATTAGAGTTGAAGATGGATATAGATGTAAATGTAAATGTAGCTCTGTATATTCATCTCGATTGGGAAAGACATGCCATGCTACCCAATTGTGGAATTCCGTCAGTGCGAAAGGAAATGCGATCAATGCTAGAGGTCAAAGTAAGCAAATCAGATTCCCAAGTGTCGGGATATTGCATATCTATCACTTCTATAACCTGCCTTCTTGATTACATCTCTCCAGACCATATCCAAATCCATATCCATATCCCCTCGATTTACCATTCCAATCCAATCAGTTATCTTCAACTCGTTCCTCGGAAAGTAAATCAACCTATCCTCCCCCATCCATCTCATATTCCCATGTTCTTTTCTGCTGGTCGTTCTTGAGATGAATATTTCTAGTTATCTCTAGTAGTATCTCTCGATATCGTCTTTCCGGGGATCGGTCTTCTAGATTTCAGATACTCTAATGGGATCTTGGAATTTGTGGTAGACCTTGTGGCGATTTGATGATGGGCGAGTTTTTCTCGTTCCGTGGTTTCGATATCGAAATCTGTATCCTCGTGCTCCAGTTCCTCTTCCTCCTCGATATCTTTATCATAATACACCGTGCCGGCAAAAGAAGATATAGGCGAATCGAGAGATACCTCTTCTCTTTCTCTTTCCTTGCTATGGTCGTAGTCAAAATCATTTTCTGCCCTTCTGAATTTCTTCCCATATACTCCCATACCCATACCTCTAGATTTACCATCTCCACTTGCATCTTGCGCACCATCATCACATTCATCGTTCGTCTTCAACACCTCACAAAGCCCCGCTTTCTTCCCCGCTGCAACCGCAGAAATACTTCCACCCGCGCTCAAATCACCCTCCAAATCATACTCTTCGCCAAGAATGCGATCACAAATCGATGTTCCCATATCAATATATCGAGTCCTTCCCACTCTCCCCCTTCCATCGTCATCACAATCACTCCTATCGAAATCATGCAACGTGCATGATCGACCCCGCAAAGAAACCCTCTCCACATCCTGAAGAACTGCCGATTTCTCTCTAAACTTCTCGCCAAAAGTTCCTTTCCTCGTAATTCTCGCTGTTGATATAATTCTCCTCTTCGAATTTGAATCTTTCTCCTTCCCCTCCTCTTTCTCCCTTTCCCTCTCATCTTCCCCCCAACTCCATTCCCTCTCGCCCTCCATATCCATACCCCGCTCTTCCACTCCCACACTCTCATCCACCAATCCGCCATCCCCTATATCCTCCGAGATCTTCTCCATTCTTCTCAACGCGCTATCGCGTTTCATTCCCTGTGCACGTCTCCTTATATCTCTTTCGATTTCGTGTTCCCGTATATCATTCGCGTGGGGATTTTCTAGAGTCCACTTGAAGACCCCAGGATTGTATTTTCTTTCGCGGAGACTTGGATGTTTGATGTGGGAGAATGGACGTGGTATCTGAGAAAGAGAGGGGGCCCGAATCTGTTCTTGGTCTCGTGCCCGCTGCAGCCCAAAATCAAAATCAAACTCTCCAACAGTACCAGAGCTTTTTCGGCCATACGTAGAGATGCTAGAGTACGAAGAAACTCTTGCCATTCCCTCTTTCGCAACGTTTTCTTGCTCATTTTGACTATCAAATGCGTGGTCGGTGTTTGTGTTTGTTGTATTTGGTGGGGGAATAATGGGAGATGGATGCGGAAGATTATGAGTACCTGTAAAGTTAGTATTTCCTCTGCATCATCCATATCATCGATGGTTTTTCATCTGAAAGCCAGAATTGAGAGAGGAGTTGATAAATCACATCATTTGAGATCTCAGCTGATTCCGCTCTCTCCGACTCCATTTCCATCTTGCATTCCCAAAAAAGACACGCATGCACGCACGCACAGATGCAAAAAGAAACAATTCAAAAGCAGCTCACCAGGAATAACCCCTACAACCAAATACGCCTTCCCCCTCAACCCCTCTCCCTCTCTCTTCCCTCCCCTTCCCCTCCCCCACATGCTCCAATTCTTCCTCCCCTTCCCCCCCGAACCCACCCTCCCATACCTCCCCCTCGTAACCCAACACAACGCGCTACACCTCCCCAACAACTCCTCCAAACAAAACACCACACTCCCCCCCTCCCTCAACACCACCGCACCCACCTCAAAAATTTCCACTCCCCCAATCCTCCTCCCCTCCTCCCGCGCATCCTCTGCATTATCCCACAAACTAACCTTCGAACTCCTTCCCGCTCTCCATACCCCCGGGACAAAGATGGAATGCGAGGGTGTAGATGCATACGCGCTTTTCTCCGAGAAATGGTTTCGTACCAGCGCGAGGATTTCTCTCGGAGAGCTGGGAAGCGGTGTCTGTGTATCTTTCGCAGACCAGCCGTGTTCGGGTGGATTGTAGCATTGAGAGGGAAAGGAATGAGTGGCAGGGAATGACTGGATATCCATCCAATTCTCCGTACGATGAAGTCTGTAGAAAACCTCTGGGAATGATTCCGGCGCGAGAGAAAAGGGATACTGGTATCCGGGGATGACTTGCTGATTCAACCGAGTGGATGGTGTCTATCACACTGTTAACGAAACATTCAGATGGAAATCAAGATCGAGATTACATACCTCTACCTCATCAATGTGTCCAGGGTGAGACGTATTGATAATCGGCGCAGAAATAACCAACTTGTGTCTTCGTTCTAGTTTTAGTTTTCGTTTTAGTTTTCGTTTTCGACACTCAACTTTAAGATTGAGATTCAATTTGAAAGGACGTCTAGTCTTCCAATCCGCTTTAAACTTTTCCAAAGACCATCGACTCGCAGACCTACGAGTTGGCGATTTGAGATTTCGCAATCGGACTCCAAAGCGAGACGAAAAACGAGTTCGAAATCGACATCCTCTCCTACCACCAAACCCCCCCCTCCACCTCCCACCCTCCATCGACCTTTCTCCCCCTCGAAACCGCTCCTTTCCAATTCCAAATCTCTCAACCCACGATTGAATTCTCGCCCCCTTCTTCAATTTCCCCTCCGTGCAACCCAATTTCCGTGATCGACAGCACGAAACGCGGTTCCCCCAAAAACAAAAACGCATCTCCGCTTCTGGCCCCTGTGACGGTATTGAATTCTCAATTGCGTGTTTTTGCCGTCCTTGAGGTGCGCAATCTCTATTTCAATGAATCTCATCAAACCAATTCTACTTATCCAGTATGAGAGAGAAACGTAGTTTCGGTTTCTGGTAGGAAATGTGTATCGAGGAGCGGAAAGAATTTTCCGATCGTGAATGAATTAATGAGTATGATTGATTGATTGATGGCACAAAAGCAGAAATGCAATGTAGGAAACTTCAAGCAAGACTTGTGACTCCTTATTTAAAAAGGATAGAGGATGTCAAACTTTTTATTTCCCTCGCCCCTTTGTTCTCGCTTCCGTGCGGTGCAGAATGCGAAACACGTTCTCCTGTATATCTATCATACAATGATTCTCCACAAACATGATTTTTCTTTCTTCTTTCTTTCACATTTTGATTCTGATTTGATTTTGATTTTAAAGATGGAAGGTGTAAGAAACAAAATGAAATGAAATGGAAAAAGTATGAGACAGAATTACAAACCAGATTTCCACATCCATCATGAGATCGAACCAGCTTCCTTGAGAAACCCAGATTTCTTTCTTTCTATCTATCTTTCTTTCTTTCTTTCACATCTCTATTTCTCCTTCTCCTTCTCCCACCAAACCTCCAAACCCTCATTTCTAAATTTTCGGAAAAGAATATGAAAGAAGAGAATTTCTACATCTAGCGAAAGAGTAAAGCAAGCTCTTCTATGAGACATATACATACATACCTACATACATACATACATTTATTTACATGTTTGTTTGTTTGTTTTTTGTTTGCTCGCTCGTGTGTATGTATGTATGTATGTGTTTGACACTCTTGTAGAAAGTATTCTCGAATCTACCACATCCACCACATGCACCGTTCACCAGCCAACTTTCCAAGCAGCTCTCGAGATTCCAGACAAGCATGCACGAATAGCAGAATAGCATAGACACATAACCACACATAACCACACAAAACGAGATGTTGAGTGCCCAAACCCATCAACAGAATGCCGTAATATTCGATATCCAGTTAGTCAGCGGTAACAAATTTCCAATCTTCCTTTTGTAGATACTAAAGACTTCCAGTATCCCTCACCTCACTCAGAATTTTGAGATTTTGCATACTCATACACATATACCCATAAACACCATACCAATTTTCCATCATGAAATTTTAGAGAAACACTCATGAAGAAAATCCATCAAACCCATCACTAACCATCCTCAAGAAGCCCTCCGTACCCAAGTTTCAAAACTCCTAGACTAGATCTCCATCCATCCATCCATCCATCCATCCACCCATCCATCCACCCATCCCATACCCTCAACCCCGACTCTCCACTTCTCCCCCAAAAGAAGAAAGTAGTTAAAGCAATCCGTATACTCTAAATGAAAGAACCCAAATCGAATAAACCCAAAACACACATCAAGATTCTTTCTCAAACCATGAATCACAACTGATGAAAAAAGATTATAAATACAACACCATATACATACACAATACAATACAATACAAGAAAATAAAATACAAAGAAACCCAAGAAACCCAAGAAACCCACAACAATCTATTCATGAAATTGAGATTCCGAATGAAATCCCCAAGGAGAATCATAATCCAAGTTTCAAAATGCATATAATGATATACAAAAATCAGGAACCTCGTATAAGAAATAACAAATAACAAATAACAAATAACAAATAAGAAAGGAATAGAGATAGAGATAGAGATAGAAAATAAATACCTCACAACCGACCTTCCAAGTTTCAACTCCCTTTCAACTCCCCTCCAAACTCAACCTCAACGACAACCCTAAGGTCAAGATCCCACGGCAGGCCCACGACCTCATGACCTCCTCACAAATCAAAATGATATTTCGGATATTTCTGATGTTTCCATCGACCCCATGATCCTTCCATCATTCTATCTGTAAACCCCCTTTTTTTTTTCTCTTTCTCTTCATCTGCCCATATCTCATCGTTTGTATCATATCATGACACCAATTCATTATATAAGTACTTACTAGGTAGTCTCTTCCTCTCTTACTCACCTCTTTGACTCTCCTCCCATAAATCGCTCTTTTTCTCCTCATACCACAACGTTCCTAAAATCATCATCTGAATCCACCTGCACTCTCACTCACATCTTCAGTCTATTCACATCATTTCCATCCACGATGTCCAAGCCCAACGACCCCACTGATCTCACTAATCCCAAG
Source organism: Botryotinia globosa (assembly GCA_014898425.1). Taxonomy (NCBI): domain Eukaryota; kingdom Fungi; phylum Ascomycota; class Leotiomycetes; order Helotiales; family Sclerotiniaceae; genus Botryotinia; species Botryotinia globosa. The sequence goes on along the minus strand of RCSZ01000008.1, from coordinate 2,085,904 downwards.
GAGCAAACCATCGAATCAGTGTCTCTCCCCAAGATCCTCAGTCCTTCTCCATCCAATTCCCCATCACCATTACCATCATCATCATCATCATCATCCATCTCTCCATCATCCCCTTCTTCCTCTCTGCACGCAAGCTCTCGTTCCCACCCTGGTGATTCTCCCTCCTCTCCTCCCTCCTCTCCTCCCTCCCCTCCTCTCCTTCCTCCTTCGCTTTCCCTCACATCTCTAGAAATCGAATCAACACCAAAATCAAGACCAGAATCAGCATCACACCCAACCACAAACCAACCAAACAAACCCACCCCCCCAGCTGCGCCATCCACCGAACCTCCACCAAGCTCTCCAACCCCCCACCATCCCGCTCTCTCGCTCTCCCTCACCATCCCGCTCCTCGCATTCACCTCCCACAAATCTTCAACTCCACTCCTCGATTGCGGATCTATAACTTTTAGTCCCGAGGAACTGGTCGATGCTAGTTATGATTATTTGTTAGCGCGGGTGATGATTTCCATCAAAAAGATTCTTTTGTCGCAAAGAGATGAGGCGCCGAAACATGTTGAGTGGATGGAAGGTATGTTGGAGTTTCTGATTTTTGATGGGTCTAGCTAACGGGGGAGATGAGATAGAGATTGGGGATGGGGGAGAAGGATCGATGGGCGATGGGATTGTAGGCAGTGAGATTGATGATGTTGGTGATTTTCATGGGAGGATTGGGGGAGATACTCTTCCTCATGCCCCACTAGGAAATCGAGGGAGTGGAGTAGGAGACGTAGGCCTAGGGAGCGCATTGAGACGTGAAGGAATATCCAACCTCCGCTGTGGAGTTTTAGAGATGTTTGGTCAAAGTAAGAGCAAGGGATTCAGAGAAAAGAAAGATCGGAAGAGGAGGTGGGAGTTCCAGATTTATGAGGATCCGGTTGATCGAGAGCCGGAAAGACCTGAAGTTGCAGAGATGAGAGAAGCGAGGATCTCAAGGCCGTCTAGGGAGAGATTAGCCAATGAAAGGGAGCAGATAGATGGAGGACAGCGAGCGAGAGAACATGTGGGAGAGGATCAAGAAAATGAGGAAATGGGGGCAAGTCAACAAACAAAACAGAATGGAGAAATCGCGAACCACGAGGTAGCTGGAAATGACGCACAATCAAGAACCCCCCTCGCCACTCTCTCCCACCTCCCCAAACCCAAAGAATGCAGTCCCACCACCCTCTACATCCACTGGACTCCCGAGCCTCTCATACCCGCCGAATATATCGAAAGAACCAGCCGTATGTGTCCTATCATTGGCTCTGCAAGCACAGCTCGTCTCCTCCATCCATCGACTTCTGGAGATGCGGATGGGGATGGTAGGAACTCCGTTAACGAAGTTGATGATGTACCTACGGAGGATGAAAGTAAAGAAGAAGCAGCAGCCAAAAAACCCCCCATCCAAACCCTCACCACCACCACCACCACCACCACTCCAAACGACCCCGATGCCATGAAACCCAGCTCCACAACATCAACATCAAAAACCCCCGCGGAGTCCGAAAAACTAAATCTCACAATCCTCCACGCCTCCTTCCCCACGCACGCGCAATTTACCGATGCATACGGAAACGGAGACGGAGAGGAGACGAACTCGGAAGGGATCCGAGAGCTACTGCGATTTGTACGAGAGAGGGGAGGGAGAGATGAGTTGATTGTGGACTATGTTCTTTTGTAGCTCCAAGGTTACCGATTTAGGTTGTGTATTATTCGAAAAAGAAAAACAGTTCTGATCCAGCAGAACCGGAAATTACTGAAAAAAACAAACCATCAAATGAAGTTGTGAATCAACTAGCTAGCAGCTCAAATCAAATCAATTCACAATCTGTACACCAAGCCAACTACCTACCTACCTACCTACCTACCTACCTAGGTACTTTTCTAAGTTTTCTCGAGAATCACCAATCGTGACAATTGATTGGTCAACCACAACTTCCTCCCAAAATCAAAAAATCAAACACCACGCCGGAAATAACCTCCAAAGCCATCGTTATTCCCAGTCGATGCAATTCTTAAAATTTTGGCTTGAAAAAGGAAGGATGGAAGAGTGAAGACCGAACAATTTTTCAGACGTGCAACAAAACGAAACTTGACGAACTGTCACCGTCCACGTGATTCATGGCAGAATAATTTTGTCTCGCTGCAATGGTGATTGGCTTTCATATATATACTGAATGGATGAATCGAAAGTGTGGGTGGAAGGTAGTAGGGAGCAGGTGGAGAGTTTAGATCATGTTGAATGATGACTGAAAATCATATGTTAGTAATAGAGTATTGTGAAAAGAAATTAGTCAAAGTAGACTACTATTGGACACATGTATCGATAGTGACGACGAGGAGGCCGAAGCAGAGTCTAATCGAAAAGAACAGCTAGGTCGATAGAGGAATCAACAATGAAGCCATTTGTTGCTATATTGTCTTACCTGTGTTTTGCTTTGCTTTACTATCCTGTTGCGAGATGCCGTGTAAATCTGTACAGACAGGATAACTGAAGAGACCTTCAAAGATATAGTTCGATTTCATTTCCACAAAGATTGAGTCATTCGTAAAATTGTGATATGATTCGATAGTTTTGATTTCCCGACTTGGTTGCATATTGTTCGTAGATCCTCTGCTTCCTCAACAACCCATCATAGCACAGAAGGTTGAGAATAACAAACGGGATGTGTTGTGCATCAAACGGAGATTGGATGATTGGAAGAGGAGATTGATAAATCAATCAGACCAATCATTCGTAAAAAGAAAAGGGTGCAAATGATGTCAATAATCTCAAGCATAAGCAGACAAACATATTTCAACATCTGAACGAGCCAGTCGTATTATATGTACCTGCATATAAAATAGACACCTCAGCATAACAATCGGGAAAGCACTTGCTCTAGATGTGCTTCTATTCAATCAATCAGACAAGGTGCAGAAAAAACATTGAAAGATCTGGACCTTCTCTTCCGCAAACGCCGAAATACCCCTTGCTCTCAACGCGTCGATCTGGTACAACGCTGCAGTGGCAAAACCTTCATCCTGAACATAATATGGCATCTCTTCTCGGGTCGGCGGCTGAAACGGGATACCAAGACGAGCATCTCAAAAAATCAAGTACCCGTCGGAAGATGGAATGATTAGTTGCATCAGCAAGGAATAAAGCAAATGAGGAATGATTAACTTCGGTTTGTACCCTCCGAAATCTCTTTGCAATTGTGTGAATTGCCATGTCACTTGAACATCATGGATCCTTCTCTGGCACACTTTGAATGAGAATCTTCCCAGTAAGAGAATCTTCCCAGTAAGAGAATCTTCCCAGTAAGAGAATCTTCCCAGCAAGAGATGATTGTCGTATGCAGGTACAACAAATGATACATGGGACGATTTTCAACCGGGAAAGATATTCTATCATTTGTGTCTCGGAAGATTTTGGAAGAGAGATTCCCATGTCTAATTGCAATGAATACAATGCAATTTCTGGACGATAATTAGAAGTGAGAATGGGAAGAAGTGTTGGCGTTTTGTGATGTAACGGTTATGAAAAGTCATTGGTGGGGAAAAGGTAATAAGTGATATTAATGTGAATGCAAGGTTAATGCAATGCGGGAGAAGCTCGTTGTTGCGGTTGTGATGGTATGGCTCACCATAGTTTGTTTTGGTGTAGTGTTGTCGTGTCACGTGTGAGATAGGAGATAGGAGATAGCTGGAGCTGGGGCTGGAGCTGGGGCTGGAGCTGGGTATTAAATTAAAAGAAGCAAGAGAATTGGGTTGGCCAAGTACGGAGTAATACTCTCTCTGTAAGTATACTGTATTGTGATTGGATTTCGGATACGAACGGGATACATAGATAGTACCTACGGAGTAGATACCTCGTAATAATGAAGATGAGATGAGACTGAGAGGGCAAACAGAATTGAGTCTTGGTTTCGATCCACTTTAATAATTAAACTTTGGAATATTGATTTCTTGGCGGGTGGAGATGAGTTGATATTGAACTGGCTTATCGTTAGTCGTGTCACGTGTGGTAGTCGTTGTATAGTTTATCTGTATTCGTTAGCGGTAGAAGTTGTCATGGTTAGGAGTAGAGTGGGAGGAGTGGTAGGAGTGGTAGAAGTGGTAGACCGTAGAAGTGGTAGACCGTAGAAGTGGTAGACCGTAGAAGTGGTAGACCGTAAAAGTGGTAGACTGTAGAAGTGGTAGAAGTGATAGACCGTAAAAGTGGTAGACCGTAGAAGTGGTAGACCGTAGAAGTGGTAGACCGTAGAAGTGGTAGACCGTAGAAGTGGTAGACCGTAGAAGTGGTAGAAGTGATAGACCGTAAAAGTGGTAGACCGTAGAAGTGGTAGACCGTAGAAGTGGTAGACCGTAGAAGTGGTAGAAGTGATAGACCGTAGAAGTGGTAGACCGTAGAAGTGGTAGAAGTGATAGACCGTAAAAGTGGTAGAAGTTCTTCCGTCTTGCAGTAGCGTCAGGGGTAAATTTACTTTTGCTTATTACTAGACTAATCGGATCTACTGTAGACTGCAGGTGCCCAGGTGTAGTCTGTAGTAGCCTAGTACTATAAAGTTACATGGCCCTGGCTTGCTCATGATCCACTTTCACGATATAAGATCCCTCATTATAATCTCGCTCCTGCTCTGTTCCGCTCTACTCTTCTCTCCTCTCACTTCTTTCTTCACTTCTCTACCTCATTCACTCCAAATACACCTCACCTCACCTCACATTCTCTTCTTCACCTTTTCCATCCCAATAATACCCCGACTTTCGGTCACTTACATTCGTTTCTTGTAAACAAAATCCAATCTCAAATACCAAATACCTAATCAATCCAATCAACACCTTATTAGTTAATAATATCAATCTAAATCTTTCAAGATGCAATTCTCCACCGTCGCCATGATCTCTGCTCTCGCAGTCTCCGCCTCTGCCAACGGAAACTCCAGCATCGCTGCTGTCTGGGTTACTGACGTTGTCACTTCCTTCGTCACCGTTTGCCCAGCTGCAACCAGTTTCTCTTTCAACGGTGTAACTTACACTGCCACCGAGGTACTTTTCCCCCGTCCGAAACATGAATACGTGGTAGTTGTGCGCGGCCAATTCACACGAATCAAGCCACGCGCTCTCCCATTTCTACCTTTCAAGGCAGAGTTACCACACCACAAAATACTAATGCGCTTCACAGAGTGAGACCGTCACCATCACCAACTGCCCATGTACAATCTCCAAGCCAGTTTACACCACCTCTTCCGTCATCTGCAACACCTGGTATGTAGTCCCATTACACCGAAAATGAAATCTTCACCATTCTAACATCTTCTAGCACTGCTGCCCCAACTGCTCCAGCTAGCTCTGCGGCCATCAGCTCTGCCACTGCCTGGGGTAACAACACTACTCCAGCAGCAAACGGCGCGACCTCCAGCAAGGGATCCGTCGGTACCACCTCTGCCCCAGCAGCCGGATCCAGCCCATCTGCTTCCACCACCACCCCAATCATTATCGCCAACAACGGAAACCGCGCCATGGCACTCTCTGGTGTCAGCCTCGCTGGTCTCCTCGGTGTTGCTGCTTACATCTTGTAAGATCTCCATTTGAAAGAAGGAAGCATCTCCACTTTGCATTTATTCCCTCGCATAGTCCATGGATGTGAAGATAGACCTAGTATCTTCGGACGAATCAATAATTTATAATTCATAACTGCGCGCCGAATCCCTTGCAATAACTGGAAGATATCGCCATCTGGAAATGAAAGGAAAGGAGATTTTTAGTGGAGTGGGAATGGAAATGGGTACAAAATAATTCATATGGATTGAGTTATGCCAATCACATAACGATGGTGTTTTTTTTTTTAAACTTAGCATTTGAGGATTGGCTTGGTAGGGATGGGATGGAAGGTACTTTTTAATTTTCAATTCATGACTACAATTTTCTCGCTCGAAATGAGATACCTACATACTATTTAAACTACCTACCTTTCTCATCTTGTTTGTGTAATGGAATGTGGCTGCTGATATGTGGTTGATGAGGTGAGGAGAGAAGAAGGGAGAGGAGATGTTATTCTATGAGAATATGAGATTACATTAAATTCAATATACAGTATTCGCAGTTGTAGACGAGACGAGAGTTTTCTCTCTTTCTTCCTTTCTTCCATTACATGTATAATAGAATAAGAGATGAAAGAATAATCAATCATTAACTTGCTTATATCTAATACTTAGAGTGTGTTCGGATCGATTTATTTAGACTTATTTCAGTTAGTTATATATTTAAATTCAATTTAATTCAATCCAATCCAATCCAACCCAATACAACTAACTCAATCCAAATATCAAAACTAAATTGTTCAATTAATATAAAATCAAAATCAAGAATAAGAACAAACTCAAGTAGAATAATAGAAATATTAGAATCGGGGATAAGAGAGGTGCTTAGGTGGTTGAATTGAGATATCTGGATATCTATAGTTTTATTTAGAGATCTTTTCTTTTTATTTATTTATTTATTTATATATATATCTATCTATCTATCTATCTATCTATCTATCTATTTATCTATCTATCTATTTATTTATCTATTTATTTATCTATTTATTTATCTATTTATTTATCTATTTATTTATCTATTTATCTATCTATTTATCTATCTATTTATTTATCTATTTATTTATTTATCTACCTACCCACCTATCTTTTTATCAAGATAATTATATCTAAATATCACATTCTCTAATATAGAATCAAGAGTATAGAATCAAGAACCTAGAATAGAGATATCGACATTGAAATCGACATTGAAATCGACATTGAAATCGACATTGAAATCGACATTGGAAATCAAAACAGTCACATACTAACTCCAATCCAATCCAATCCATCCCATCCCAACCCAGACCACCAACCAACCCACTGAACCAAACTCACCAGCCAGCCAGCCAATATAATTATCGAGAAATGGACGAAACAAAGAACCTCGAGTACCTACCTAGTGGAAGCAAACAAGTAATAACTCGAATTCCACTCCCCAGGTTCTCTGTTCAGAAGCATTTAATCTACAGCAACCCACACCAAAGCATCCTTCTGGTCAAAATCACCTCATCATCTCACACATCAATATATGCATACAAAACACATCTTTAATAAGTATTTATCATTAATCCTCTATTTCTTTTGGTTCCCCTTCTGCAGGTATTCGACCGTATCCCTCGAATTCAAGCCAGAAGCCCAAACCAGAGCTAGAACCCAAGCCCACCGCACAAATTATATGATGCTCACTACGCGCTATGTAACAAGAAGCTGCAGAGGACGTTCCGTATCTATATTGGTATCATGACGTAGTGCATCTTCCCTGACCTAACGAAAATGATGTGCACTGAAGGAAAACTCAAATGACAGCAATGAATATTCCCCCAAAAGAAGAGCCGTTCTCTCTAATGGACTGAGCACCTTCTAATACATTGAAAAATTGCAAAAGAGAATACAAGAATGAAAAAACAAAGACAAAATTTGTCGCCGTGATTCCTCCCCAAACACACCATACAATATCTCAGGCCCGAGTAGACGAAAATACAGCTTCGAATCCGATTTTTTCTGTGAAAGAATTCGTCAGAAAGAAGTGAAATAAAGCTCATGGTCCACACTTGCCAAAGGCTCCTCTTCTTTGTGCATCTTGATGTTAAGGATCAAGGAAGGCGAAGTGACAAATTCGATTTTTGTATGACTATAGAAGTCAAACATGCTGACCTAACGCTGCGAAACAACTGTACGAAGACTATGCTCATAAGGACAGAAGGCAGGTCCATCGATCGAGTCTTAATGTTGTATCCGTCCCTCCTATGAAACTTCCATTTCGAGAGCAGTAGTGAGGTCAGCCTCCAATTCTGCTTCAAACTCGGCATTAAATTCAGCCTCAAAATCAGCATCCATAGTGTTCTCAACGCCAGTCTCTTCCTCAACTGCTGGTGTCTCCTTGAAACTATCTTGTGATTGATCTGTCTCGTCGTCCTCATCGCTTTCATCATCCAAAACAATCGTCTCAATATGCTTTGGTGGTTGCATCCATGCCTTGGGCTGTGTTCCAAGTGCCGCTCTCAAGGCATTTTGGGTTGCCTTCGAATAATTCAATGGCGTATGATCTCGAGTCTTCTTGGTAGGTGGTGGTAGTGAAGCCCATCTGGATTCCGTACTTTGTTGAACATCTTTATCGTCAACAGGAAGAGTAGGCAATGACTGACGACGGGTAGAATCAACCCAAATGGTTGGACTCTTTTCTGTCTTTTTGGACATATTCACCGCATGGTCCAAAGGCTCAGGACGTTGAAATTCCGGCGGGGCGGGAAAAGGAGCACCGAAAGGACCAAGCTGTTCAAAGTTCCATGATGAAACAGCTGTATCGTCATTAAGATATTGTCGATTTAGCTCATGAACCTTGGCTTTGCATTTAGAGCATCTTTCGCGTCTTTTCCAGACTTTTTTTGTCAGATAGAATTCCTTCTGGACATGATTACAGGGTTGACCATGTTCCTTGTTGAAATTCCTGCATACCCACGATCGATCGTGTTGAGGATTTGCTCTGAGTTGTGTGAGAAGACCCATCGCTCTGGTTTGCAAGGCTTCTTGAGCGGTGGCATTATCTTGAAGTTCAGTGAGCATGTTTTTTAAAGCCTTTTCTCTCTGAGAGGCTTGTTGTCTTTCGTTGATAATCTTTTGTTTCAATTCCTCAACTTCCATATTTCGTGCTGTTATCAATATTAGCGAATTTTCAATAATCGGTAAATGATTGGTGAACTTACAGGGGAAAACGATGTTGAAAGCATTTCTGAGATCAGCATCCATCCTAATCTTGTTTTCAAACTTTTCCATGAGTTCTCTAAGCTGAGGTGGAATGGAGCTCCTATCTAAACTTTGTGGCGAGGACTTCTGGGCAGTAATATCGGAGCTTGTTGGCCTAGATGGTAGAAAAAGACTTGTACCTTGCTCCGTAGCTTGTTGTGGAGCTTGAATTGAGTCTAGTGAGCCAGATGTAGCTTGCTGATTGAACGAACGTTGAAATGGTGTAAAACCAAGGTTTTGTGGAGGAAATGCAGTAAATGGCTTTCTCTGAGTATGCGGTTGATTTGGGGAGACTTGATGACCATAGCTATCCAATGCAACTCGCATTGATGCTCTTTGCGGGCTTCGTGTGTAGGTGGGTCTTAATGGAACGCCAGTAACTCCACAAGGTTGCTGCTGAACTATTTGGTGAGATTCTCGAATAGAGAGTATATGAGTTGCAGAAGGATTTTGAACATTTTCTGGTCCAGTGACACTTATGTTTGTGATTGGTTGCGAAACGTGACTGTGATTGCTAGCAGAGTAAGCCGAATTGGTGGCCGGTATCGTTTGGATATCTGTGGCCTGACCATTGGGAGTTGTGGGGCGGTCCTTGTCAGAGGAAATTTGCAATCCAGATGAAGATCCTTGGGAGAGAAGTGGCTCTTGTCCAATTGCTTGCTGATATACTTCACCTGTAGCCTCAGAGGCATTTAACGGTGAGGCTGATTCTGTCGTCTTTCGGATGGGCATGGGCTGTTGAGAGAAAACGGACAGAGACTCAGTGATTGGACTGGCAACTTCTTGAGTAGCTGATTCGAAAGATGAAGACTTAGTAGTTGAGTCTGAATTGAACTTTCTCCTCTTGGATACTGGTGGTTCGACATAATTGTCGGGACATTTTGGGCCGCTGTTGTAAAGATCATTGATATTTCCAGTTTCATTCCAAAGAGAATATTCGTCCAATGAGTTATTCTGGAGGTTATTCTCTTCCATAGAAAAAGAGCCCCATAATGAGTAATCATCTTGGAGGTCAAGGGAGTTCTGGTCATTGTACTGCTCAAAGGAAGGAGGTGTAAGTCCAATGAGGTTGTTTTGAGAGGGAACATGAGAATTTTCAGGAGCATAATTACCTCCGATTCTACCAAAGCTATTCTGAACCACATCTGTTTCAGATGTGTTCTCCATCTTGAGATATCTTGAGGTCTCTTCGATGTAATCCTTTTAACAACTGCCTTGCGTCACAATAATATATTCCACCACAAAATTACGATCGCTTGAACAGAAATGCTTCTGACACTGTGCCTCTGAACGATGATCGCAAGCAATCTCAATGAACAGATTTTGAAGACAAAACTTTGTCGACAACGGCTCGTGATAGTAGCTTGTGTTGAATCCAAGGACCCAGTTGCGTAGTTTGTACAAATGTATGTTTGGCTTGGTAGCCTAGAGATTTCAACCTCACAGCTTCAAAGTTTACTCAGCTATACTTCTTCTTAAGGCAGAAAAAGGGCATTTGACGAAGTCCAGCTTTGTAAAGTTTGAAGTTGTATAATCAAGAAAGCTTTGGGGAGATTATTTGTGGGAAATATCTTTCATATATGAATGTATGAAAGTGAACATGATTGCTAGGTGAGAAGCTGACTTTCAACTTCAAAAAGTTCTGGTGAAATCATCACGTGAGACTGGGTTTTAATTGGCTCGAGCTTTTTTTTTATACCTATTAGTGCCTTTTTTGTATGTAATTAGTAAGCTGGTAAGCTCAAGACAAGCTCAGACAAGGCTATTACAGCTGCAAGGCTAATAGGTAATCACAAAATGGTATTTTCTCGGAATAATTAGTTCCGATCAACTTAATGTAGAAGGCGGTCAATTAGTATCCAGCAGAAGGAGCTCCTAACCGTCACTATCAATATCATGGTTTGATACCTTTCGAACTTTATATATATTTCTCTACAACCCACGCTACTGGGAAGGTGCAATTGCCAATTCATAAACACCACTCGCACTTCTTGCCTTTCTTGGTTATTTTGTGTCATTTCATTCAAGTTGTATTGGGAAGGAAAGACAATGTCCGTTATTCTGTGTACTGGTAAGCAACGTTTTCTCCCTCAACAGCCTACTACATACAGTCTTCAGATGAATTGGTTTCTCTACGGGTGAAGTTCATTTTTCACTTCATTATTTGCGTCATCTCTTCTTTCTTTCATGGTCATGATTCATTGCAGACCTCAAATGGCATATCAACCTGTTCTCGTTCACGAACGAGGAGACCCTGTTAACATTCTTTGCGTTCTTGTTACAGCTGGCTACGACCACACAATCAGGTACGAATTGCTCCTAGTCTTATCCATGATTTACAATGACATGGATTATTGATTTTCTACAATTCTTAGATTTTGGGAGGCCCTCTCTGGTATCTGTTCTCGAACAATTCAACACCCTGATTCTCAAGTCAATCGATTATGTATATCCCCGGATAAGCGTTTCTTGGCTGCGGCTGGCCACCATACTGTCAAGCTTTATGATATCAAGTCGACCAATCCAAATCCGCTTCTCACATTCGAGGGACATACAGGAAATATTACAGGCGTTGCATTCCATTGCGAAGGAAAATGGATGGTTACAAGCTCTGAGGATGGCACAGTTAAAATCTGGGAGACTCGGAGTGGTACCGTCCAAAGAAGTTATAGCCATGGCTGCCCAGTAAATGATGTAGTGATTCATCCCAATCAAGGAGAAATCATTAGTTGTGATCGCGGGGGTAGTGTTCGTATTTGGGATCTTGCAGAAAATAACTGTTCCCATCAACTTATTCCAGAGGAAGACGTACCTGTTTCCAGCGTCACTGTCGCGACTGATGGATCAACCTTGTGTGCTGGTACTAACTCGGTAAGAGCATGCGCGAGAGATGCATCAGACTTGTATTAACTCCTGTTCAGGGCAGCGTCTACGTTTGGCAGCTCCTTCAATTCCGCGAAAAGACTCAGCTTATGCCGATTACTCACTTCAAAGCTCACAACCAGTACATCACTAGAGTTCTTCTCTCTCCAGATGTTAAGAAACTCGCAACATGTAGCGCCGACCATACGGCCAAGATTTGGGAGGTAGACTTTACTGCTCTAGCTCCTAACCCAAACCAGCCTCAAACAGAAGCAAGAGCATTCAATCTTGAATCAACATTGACAGGTCATCAAAGATGGGTCTGGGATTGCGCTTTTAGTGCCGATTCGGCTTACCTCGTTACTGCCTGTTCAGATCACTATGCTCGTCTTTGGGAGCTGCATAGTCAGTCAGTAATCAGGCAATACAATGGTCATCATCGCGGTACATCTACATTGCTTCAAACATTCCCCATAGTGCCCCTTCTGACCTGATATCTACTATAGGACTCGTTTGCGTTGCTTTGAATGATTATTCCGAAGCTCGTTGACACTCGTATCTGGTCGCGTGCATTGATTTAGGCGTTCCACTTTCAACCGGTTGCGGAGTTATAGGATTATACACGTTGCATATCCCGGAAGATTTTATTGGGTCGTCTCTACTGACTATTTAGTTTATCCACTTGATGGTAACTCTATGCATGGCTTTGGCGTATATAGGTATGGGCTTGGTTAGCATGGCGTTGTGACACAATGGTGGTGATTCACACGGCGTTGTGCATATCATCAATGGATGGCTAACGTTCAATCATAAGTCATTAATCGATGACGATTTTATAAAATCTTATTAATATTTCCAAAGCGAGTATTGTTCCTTCTTTCAGTGATTACAACCTAGTTTATCATGAATCACCAAGATTCTCCGAAGTACTCTTCGCAAGATCCAACACGCCATGTCCCAGCTCCTCGTTCATCGACTCCGCAGTTCCTCCCCTCATTTACCTTGACCCGCTCATTACACCCACCACCCTTCCGTATCTTCGCCTCTCTCAATCGACGTAGTTTTATTCGATCAGACCAAATTTTCATATTCATAACAACTATGTGTACCGCTACGTTCATTATATTTGGACGCCAATTCGCTGGTCATGATTTGTCCACGATATTCGGTAGATCGTTTGAAAACAACGATACTGACCTCAAGAGGTGAAATGAACTTGAGTATATGATTTTATCCTTGGGTAATATCAAAATAGAGAGATCGAATTTTCCGTGAGCATGGAATTGTCAGATATTGAATGTTGTTCTTATGCAAATGGAGTTGGTGGAGAGGAAAGTTGGGAAGCGAAGAAAAAAGGGAGAATGATTTGACAAGCGGGATGTGGCTGAGTTGATTGGCTCCAAAATGGACTTTATAGCTACCGTCTGTGAAGCCGGGAGATCATCAAGCATTTGATTTTGGGTTTATGGCGGAGAATATCAACAAGGGGAGCTAGGGGGAGGGAAGGAGGGGGGGTTGTGGAGGCGAGATTAGAGGGGTGGATATCAAATATGAAGTATTATGACTGTGAGTTGGCGAGCTATATGTGTACATCTTGAGAAGAAATAGTTACCATTTTGTATATCTTCCTCAACTCAGGAAGTTGAAGTCAATATATAATAGTGAAATGTTTCCAATCATACCGGAAGTTTAATGGAATATATATGACACGTGCTTCGTGTATGAAGATTCATTGAATATCAGACCAGAAATGTGTAGATAGTAGTATCAAACGAAGCCAAGATCGATAGATGACTAGGTATGACTTGACTAGAAGTGAATCAACATAATCGTCTCATTGAAATCAGGATACACTCGTATCTCACATGTTTTGACCAATCATTATTTAATACAAAGTTTTGTTGCATATCTTCAAGAACTCAGTTTTGATACTGCCTATACTCTCGTATCTAAAGTTCACAATTAATCGAAAGAATCAAAGTGCGGACATTATCAAACCTACCTGATGGAATCACGTGAAGGTCACGCTTTAACGCGAAAGGCCGAAAAATGAATACTGCGAAGTAATAAATGCTATTTCTAAGCTAAAAGCAGAATGAAAATACCATCGAAAATTTCCTGATCAATCAATCAATTCTAAGCAAAGTAATGTCGTAGTAGGAGAAATATTCTGTGTAGATCCTGCTGCCTTCAACTTCCCGATTTCTTTCTCTCTCAACCACAACTACTATTAAATTTCAAAATGGCGTCACAAAATAATGAATCACATGCAGAAGTATGGGATGATTCCACACTTGTAGATTCGTGGAATGAAGCTCTTCAAGAATATGAGGTAAAGAATTGAAACGCGATTATGTGAACTTTGCTAATATCAAAATAGAAATATCATAGTATCCATGCCCGAGGGGAGAAAGTTGAGGATGTGTTGAACGCGTTCGAGAATCAAAGTAATGGATTGCAAGTTCGTCTTCTCCCGACTGTAATCACATTGCTAACCTTTCGTAGGGAAGGGGAGATGAATGAGGATAATGGAAAAGTTGTTGAAGAACCGCTGGAAGAAAATGTTGACATGCAAAGCGAGTTTGAGCAAATCGACGACCACACCCAGACAGCAAACGAACCAAAGGTACGCATTGAAAATGATCAACTAATATACACCTTGACTGATTCTTATGCATCTTTAGGTTAATGACAAACCCGCATCAAAAGCGACCAAATCTGGTTCTTCATCTTCAAAAGCTCCAATACTACCACCACAGTTAATTGGTCAAGGTAAGACGTGCAAGCGTTTATATGCCATGCGTAAGATTCAAGCTGACGTAGAATTCTCTCACAGTTCACGATGAAAATCTTAAGAATTTGTTGATGTCTTGGTACTATGCCGGCTACTATACTGGGTTGTATGAAGGCCAACAGCAAAAGTAAGAACCAAGTCAGGGTACACGATGAATATAAGGCATAGGATGAATCCTTTTTGAGGGAACTATTATCACTACTGCGACTATCTGTGACACGGATAGTTTGAACCATCTGATCTTATTTAAGCCGGATCATTAAGACATTGGGATGAAGTCCAAGCTGAGCCATGTTGTGCCATTGTGGCAGGTATCACATCCGTCAAAAACATATGAGGGATGATCTCATGTTAGCTTGTACTTCATGGAAGAACCAATGTTACAGCAGGTATAGGAGACATGTATTATATGGTTTCATGCTTGATAACGGGTACCTTACATCATTGCGCCTCGACCTAAGTTTCTTTACTGTCTTCACGATTACATCCCCCAAGGAGTTCATGATTGTGCTTATGATTAGATGTGGAACTAGGGGACGTGGGGGCTTCATGAGCCCTTGTTACTGGCTTAAGGACATTGTCGATAATGGACACTTCCTGTGGGAATAAATCGCCATGTCTATTTTATATGATAGGGTTCTAAGGTTACGGAAGACATTACTGAACGTGGACGTGCGATGAAACGGTCACTTTCATCTCACCCCCTAGTACACCCAACCTCCAAAAACTTCAGTGACGAAATTTCCATCAATTTATAATCTTTTCCCGCTCTTCCATCAATTATCAGATCAAATTTCTCCTTCTTTTCATCTCTAAATCTAACGTTCGAGACATTAGCCCTTTCAAGGATCTCAACATTAAAGTTTACCTATATCCATTCTCCCGTCGTCCCATTATGATAGCTGCCCTGAGACGAATCTGGCACGCGCCACAGGAGGTGTCAAAACAGTAACTGTTAGGGCTGGACCGGGGTAAAAAGTTCTTATGGGGCAAAGATTGGAGTTTGATATAGGCTATACTATAGCCTGTGCATACAATCTTCAGTGACCTTTGGCGTTGAAATACAGGGATAAAAGATCTCGAATTATCTTGTGTCTGGGCTTGGCACGATGACAAGGGTTTTCATCACATCTTCATCCAAACGTCGTTTCTAAAACGTTGGATCTTTGGCTTACAACCTTGAATCAAGTCTTTTATGAGTACTTTGCTCTCTATTATGGCAGTTCAATTGAATTAGATCCGGACGAGTAGGTCTCCGAGTGGTACGATAAATCCTGGAGGCTTTTCTCCTCCGTTCATTGAGTCGTTTCGACCAAGGATCTTCGAAGCAAGTGCTTTTCATTTTGTCTTCAAGTCCTGGTATTGCAATTCCTATGGTTGAATTTATACCAAGACTTTCCCCAAGACCTGATGCATTGTTTTTCGACATTCTATCATTCATAAACTTGTGAACACTTTCATTCTCCTTCTCTACTTTGTCTATTAATTACTATCACGAGCAGGCCCTCGACAACTGGTTACTTTACTACCTAAGTCAACTCACAATCATTACACAAGCCAAGAAAACTTGGATAGCTTAATTCTTCTCCGCAGCGCGGCTTACATATTGCTCCTTTATATTCATCTTATATCACACGGCATTCAGTCCTTCTATCCTAATATATTCATCATGAGATCCTCAGTTATCGCGGCATTGTGTGCAACACAGCTGGCAGTGGCCAGTAATCTTCAACATGACTTGGCTGGGCGGGGAATAATTACACCGGAATTCGCTGAGAGATCATCAGAACTTGTTGTCAATAAGAAAGAGATCACTATTGTACAAGCTAAGAGTGAGGACATCATTATTATCTGGACCAACGATGGCAATGGGGCTGCAACTAAAACAGTGACCGAGACGAAAACTGTTGCTCAAGTAGCCGGTGTGACAGCAGTAGCAGCACAGGCAACCCATACCGTTGTAGTGGGAGGCCAAGCTGGAAAGGTATATACACCTGAGACGGTCAACGCTGCTATAGGGGATATGATCGTGTTCAATTTCGAAATGGCAAATCACACTCTCACACAATCAGCTTTCACAACACCCTGTGAAAAGCTGGCTACCGGCGGAATGGATACTGGTTTCGTACCAAATGTTAATAATACCATCAGTCCACCCCCGGCAATGGCTATGCAAGTCATGGTTGATACTCCTCAATGTTGGTATACCACAGATTTCGTTGAATTACGAGCAATACTAACACGGATGCAGGGTTCTATTGTCGTCAAGCTGGCCACTGCGGTTCAGGAATGGTTTTCAGTATCAATCCTACTGCCGACAAAACTCAAGCACAGTTCAAAGCAATGGCTGTTGCACAAAATGGTACTGGAACCCAGAGTGCCATTCAAGGAGGGTCCTCTGCTGGTGGAGCCAGTAGTGGAACATCTTCAAGTACTGTTGCTTCAGCTGCCGCTGCAATTTCTACCGGGACAGTTGCTTCTGGGACTGGCACAGTTGGTACTGATGGAACATGTTCATGTAGCTGTCTTTGTGGACAAGCTGCGTTTCCAAATGCTGCGGTACAGGGAGTTGGAATGTTTGGTGGAGTCTCTGGTTAGTATCTTCTTGTACGATTATTCATATTCGTCGCTTGGATCTAACACTTATGCAGGTGCTATGTCCATGTCTTTACTAGAGAAATAAATGGACGGATGAGGGATGAAAGTGACACCTCTTATTTTCCTTTTTCTTCTTGGTATAGGTTGACCACACGCATAACGTTAGAATGGGGAAAAAATGAGTTTTCTGTTTATGATATGATGGAAGTAGCAGTCGCCCATAAGAGGCTTGACGCTTGGGATAGGAATGTGGGAGAACTTCATGTATATGACTGGATCGTATGTTGGATTGGAGCTTTTCGACGTGTGTAAGATGAAGGAAGGATGAAATGCCGAGAGATGTATTGATAACAGTTCTCTTTTATACGGTTCTAGTACAATACAAACCAATGAATAACATATATTTTATCAACAGCATTATCTACATCTACAAGATCAATACATACAAGATGTTTTTATTGAGCTCTCTGACCGTCATTTCATCGACCGAAAAGGGTTTATATCAAATTACCAATTTCACGTGCACATCTCCAGTCTCAAATCACCTCCCCACTCAGTTATTAAAGTCTAAGGTTAACTCGAATTTTAAAGTCTGGGTCCTTTTGAGGTTGAGGTTGAGGTTGAGGTTGAGGTTCATACGAGGTAATTCATTCTACGATTTCTATGAAGCTTATCATGTTGTTCTCAAGTAGGTTACGTATAGTATAGCACAATAGGTATTCAAAACAGAGCGAACAAAACCAGCCATTAGATCAAAAATCCATTAGTTCCACCTCCACCATCACCATCACAGCCTATAAAAACAAGCCAACCTCGGGTACCTGACACTAAAGTAAGCCTAAAGTACCTAAAACCCAACTCTAAAATTAGCGTTGCATGTCCCCCAAATTCCAATCCTTCCCCGCCAAGCAGGGCCAAGTCCCATTAAACCCCATTCAGCAGATTCATATCAGAACAGGAGGAATCTCTGGCGACCTTCATTTCTTTTACGAATTGGAGCTTTGAAACATTTACAACTTTCCTTTCTACATATCGTCCACCATACATAGATCCAGAAGATACCTTTTCTAAGAAAGAAACTGATTCTTTAGATTTTCGTTGCGTATTGTCGCTGTCCTCTCTTTTATTTATTCATCTATTCATCGTGAAGGTTACATACACATTCTTTTAGTTATTGATTTCTTTTATTTGAAATCTACTGTCGCAACCACCATTACATTCTCAAACGTCAAATCAAATCAATACAATACTTGCGAAAGATTCCAAATCCCAACCTCATCTCTAGTTCATTCCATACCAATCCAACCATCTCCTCCCTCGACGCCAACCGCAAAAATGCAAACCCCAACTCTCCTCACCATCTCTCTCCTCTTCCTCTCCAACGCGCTCTCCGTAACCGCCACTCCTCCCGCATGTCTCCTCGCAGCCATCAACGCTCAATCCGATCCCTCCGATCTCAAGGCTCTTTGCGGAACATTGGAACATGCTGTTGCGGGAAACATCACGGATAAATGTTCGGGGGATAAATACAAGGAGGCTGTGAGCTCTTACCAAGCTACATGTTTTGAGGGCGCGGGAGTTAACATTAGTAAGTTTTTTATTGTTCGTTTTCGAGAGTTATGTTATGCAAGGAAGGGAACAGGACGGGAGAGAAGAGCGAACAGCAAGTTCCGTAGGCCCAGCTTGAGGTTCTTCTCAATAGCATGAGATAACATGCAATATAAGTAAGAGGGAAATAACAAGTGCAACACACTAACCAAACCCAACAGCAATCACATCCTCCTCCTCCTCCTCCGCCTCCGCCTCCGCCTCCGCCACAGGCACAAACACAGCATCCACTTCTGGCTCTGGCTCCGGCTCCGCAAGCGCAACAGCAATAGCAACAGCAACAGCAACCGGAAGCGGAGCAAAAGCTACCGGAACCGCTTCCGCAACTGGATCGAGTGGATTGAGCGCTAGCGCGACAGGAAGTGCAAGCGCCGCTACGGCTACGGGTGGCGCGGGAGCTTTGGTCATTCCGGGATTCTTGGGAGTTGTAGGATTCGTTGGTGCGGTTTTGTTGTAGGGGAGTAGAGGAGTTTGATTGGATTTGGGGAGGGTGGTTAAGTTGATGTAGAGGGGAAATTATAGCCAGGTGCTAGATGGGATGGGAGAGGATGGTTTAGAGGATGTGATGCGGTTTGAGAGATGGGAGAAGTGAATTTGTGCATATTTCAGAGATACCAGGATAGTTTCTTTACAGTTGTAGTTTGTGGAGCGAAGTTGAAGTTTGAGATGGGATAGATAGTTCAATAAATCGAAGAAGTTCAATAGTGTTTTGTTGTTTTGATTTGTTTTCTTGATTTCTTTCATACATCTCCTTTCTGGGTATCATGTGTCATTTCATATCATATCACATCACATCATATTTTCACCATTACAAAGCTCTAAAGCGTCGATACACTATCTACACTCTACACTCAAGGATACTCCTCGATTTCGTTTTCTTTCTATTTCCTAAAGCTTTTTCCTTGGTATCAGAATAGTCTATTCTAATCTCACATCCTTCTCATAAGATAATTCGGAAATGTCTTTTATACGGGTATGTGGATTCCTATCCATCTTCTCTTCTCTTCTCTTCTCTTCTCTTCTCTTCTCTTCCTGGCTCACTAAGTCATCAGCGTTGGGTTTGATATTCTACTAGAGATTCTATTTCTATCCTATGTGTGTGTATAAGAAGTGTATATCTTCGATTCCGCATCTGAGTAACTCACTACCGGGATATCCAGATACCTAAATCCAGTTTCTGGCTCTCTGGCTCTCTGGCTCTCTGGCTCTCTGGCTCTCTGGCTCTCTGGCTCTCTGGCTCTCTGGCTCTCTGGCTCTCTGGCTCTCTGGCTCATCTCTGAATCTCTGACTCTGTAACTATCTGCAAGATCAAGACGAAGGGTTGAGGAGTATGAACGTGGATTTGTAGGTATTATAATTCCACGTCCATCTCCTTGCTCATCCATATCTTAGATCTAGAGAAGTGTGAATACCACATTGAAAACATATCCCTTTCTTTTTCTCTCAGCTCATGATGACCTCGATCTTTAATGATGATAATTCGTTGATAACATCTACCTGACATCCAATAAGCTTTACTCTTGCCAATATCCTAGATTGAGGAATCTCCTTTTCGTTCCCTCTAGTTATCTCCTTCTGTCCGCATCTGCATCTGTATTTGTGTCTTCCTTCATCTGTATCTGCATCTTCGTCTCTATCTGCAATCTTCACATTTGTGTTTGCAGGGCTGCATTAATAAATAGTATGTTTTTGTGTAGACAAAACTCTTCGTCTCAGAGATGATGTATGATGTTAGCTCTTTTTCCCAGGAGTGATCGAAGCTATAATTCCACTTGATCCGACCTGACTTGACAACAGATCCAAATACACAAAACACATTGAGCATCGAGTGACAGTATCCAATATCAAGTAGAACAAATCTCAATCAGCAGCCGACAAGCCCATCATAAACAACCTCAAGATAGCCATGGATTCCTCAGGACTACAAAGAGTAATTACTATAGCTAGTCAAGCTAAAAACAAAATCAAACCAGTAACTAGTAACCAGGTAACTCTAGCTAACTAGCTCTTAAAGCCTTTAAACTATTCTCTAAATATCTGGTAAATCTAATAACTAAACCTGAACGTCTAATCCTTTGCTGAGAGCCTTAACTCCAGCATGGGCTGGACTTTAGTGATACGGAGAGCAGCTTCCAAACGTGATCATGATGAGCGTGTAGATATGAAGGCAGTGGACGAAGAAAGAAGGATTGGTGAATAGTGTTTCGGCATCAAAGAATTGCTATGGTATCGCAACTTGCAATATCTTCGCTTGAATTCGCATTTGTGATTTAGCTACTTATTATGAAAGTGTGCCGCATGTAGGTAGCCATTAGAAGATTTAATTATGGCTCAAGATTGAGCTATATCCCTTCGCTCATATCGAGCATGAAACGTGACTCTAGAGTCTTGATGCAGTAGCTTCAGCAAAACTCATCATTCTCTCTTCACAACCTCTCCTTTTCTCTTGAATATCAACTCAACCACCTGTAGCCTCTCTATAAAAGCTCAAACTCCTATTTGCCCCTGCCGTAACAAACGCCTCACTCTTCCCCTGCACTTTTGGCAACCATTTGACAGCCCAAAGCGCTTTATCCGTCTCACTATGCGTCGCCACGCAGTTTCTTCCCTCGACACTCCATACCTTGGCTTTACCATCCCAAGCACTACTAACTAGATATTCGCCCGTGAAACTCCAGTCGATGCTGAAAATCCAGGCTGTGTGGCCTGTCATATTAGCAACTTGTTCGCCATGGGTAACGGAGTAGAGGGCAATGGTTGTGGAATCGCCAGCGGCAGCCAGATAGGTAGAGAGAGGAGAGAAGGAAATGGTGCGGATGGGTTGGATCAGTCCTAAATTCGTTAGTATGCGAGCTCTTGTCCCGTCCTATGTCAATTGAATTGTGAGACTCACCAGGTAAGCTATGTACCATTCTCCCCGTATCATTATTGAAAACATAAACCCCTCCATTCTCATGCCCACTGGCCGTAAATCTTCCATCCGCACTGATATCCACGCATAGTCCAAAGCTTCCCTTTGTCTCATACTCTCTCATCTTCTTGCCTACACTTTTCTTTCCCGCATTCTCTTCAGCGCCTTGTAATAAATCCCATACTCCAATCTTTCCATCAATAGTCGTTGCTGCAAGGAAGTTTCCATCAGCACTTAATGCTAGCGCCCAGATTTCACCGGGCTTGTTGCCATCGAGGATATGGCCATGGTGAGACCATTCTTCTGATCCGTCTGCATCTGGAGAAGAGCTCCAAATACTAACTGTACCATCGAAACCGGCGGATGCTGCAATAGTGCCAGATCGAGAGGTGCAGATGTGGTGACAGCCGAGTTTGTGGGCGGGAAGAGTCTGGGTTAGAGAAGGGGGCGTGGTGAGTGTGCTGTGGACTTTAAGAGAGGATGTGCCGGAGGCCGAGAGTATAGAGCTGGGGGTTACGGCGAGGGAAAAGATGTCTGTTTTATGGGCTGGGGTGGGTTAGCATGAAGGCTGTATTTGAGGGATAGCTATTGGTGCAAGCGGGGGATGATGAGGTAGAGGGGCAGTTTGGAATATTTACCATCATCGATCGTGTGCGTTGTAAGGTATTGTTTCGACTTTGATTGTTAGCGCATACATTTTCATATTCAATGGTTTACATACCATTGTCACCGGTTCATTTGAATGTTAGGGTATATGGGTTTTGGAAGAAGAGGTGTTTTTGGTGGATGTTGTGAATAAAGCTGAAGCTCTGGAAGCTTTGGCGGGGTTGAAGAAAATATCATGACCTCACAGGTAATTTCAGCAAACGCATTTTACATAACACGAAGATAAGATTTCGGATATTGATGATGCAGTAGGATATTCTTATTTTGATGTACAGTTCAGTAGATTGTACCAATTCGGAGGATATGCACCTCACAGTTCAGGATCTCTTCTCCATGTCCAAAACGCCATGGCTGATGCCATACATGATATGTTCATCTCCATTTCTGATTCTCACCAGTTCCTTCATCTCACATAACTTCTAATTCCCTCCAATTCCCTCCTACACCTCCTACACCTCATAACCACCTAATCAATCCTTCTGGAGCCAATAATCTGCTTGGGATTCTTCTCCTCATATATCTTTCTCGCGGCATCCTTGGCTGCCTTCTTTTCTGCCCGCTTAGTTTCCAACTGCTCTAACTCTGCCTCTTTCTTTGTCTTTCCCTCTGCAGCTCTTGCTTTGCCTGCCTCTATCCTTACTTTCTGCTCAGCTATCTCATCTGCTCTGGCTTCTCTTGCAGCGGCTTTTGCTTCGTGTGCATTAGTCTTGAATAAGGTCTTGATTTCTAAATCATTGTTAACCGCCATCCTCTGATATATCATATAGAGGATCTTTACCAGCAACACAGTATGGGCATAATAAGTGTGCTCTCTTAATGTGACCACATGCAGAGCATCTATTCAAGTTTGTAACATCTTGTAATCCTTTGCCTGCCATTTGCCTATGTCTCTTCTTCATATGCGAAGTCTTCTTCTTTGGTACGGCTTTCAATATTCCCTCCCATAATCCTTCGAGAAATCCGGGAATGTTAAGATGTATCGCAGATGGGATGGCGAGTACTGGAAGTAATGGATGGGACAATTGTCGCGAATATAAAGTTGTTGATTTCGTTGCGAAAGTTGCTGTTGCAGGTGCCAATCGTGGAAGGAATGACGAAAGTATCGACGACGTAGTAGCATGAGCTGCCGCCATTTTGATTGAGATATCGAAGGAGAATTGATAAAGTACGTATGGGTATTCAACCTCACTGTCGATACTGATTCATCAAAATCTTGTATCTTTCACTTCTCGGCTCGCATGGTTAATTCACTAGTTTCCACTCACAGATAAGCTAGCGCATTTTAAGATTAGCTTGGATTTGCCCAATTACTTTCCCCTGAAGTGTACGCTATATTGCCAAAATAATCTGGAGACTGACCTCCTTCCCTAACTTTGTTCTTTATCAACGACTTTTGATTGCATATTACCTTCGAAGATAAATATCTTCGTTTTTGTTTCTATTCAATTCAAAGATAACACCCTCGTTTAGAAAGCCCCAAGATTTAATACACTCTTTCCAAGATGTCAACAATAACTGACAGACACGCTCCTCAACCTTCGGTATTCCCAAAAAGCCATGTTGGTTTCGATAGTATCACATCACAAATTGAGCGCAAGCTCTTGAAACGCGGTTTCCAGTTCAACGTCATTTGCGTCGGTGAGTTTACTTGGTACATTTTTGACAAGTGATTTGAGAGAGTTTTCTAATAGATTTATCTTGTAGGACAAACTGGTCTCGGAAAATCCACCCTCATCAACACCATTTTTGCCTCGCATTTGATCGATTCCAAGGGAAGACTCACCCCAGATGAGCCAGTACGATCTACCACCGAAATTCAAACCGTTTCCCACATCATCGAGGAGAATGGCGTAAAGCTGCGACTCAATATTGTCGATACCCCAGGTTATGGAGATCAAGTCAACAATGATAGATGCTGGGATCCAATCGTCAAGTACATTAAAGACCAACACTCTGCATACCTCCGAAAGGAACTTACAGCTCAAAGAGAGAGATATATTCAAGATACCCGTATTCACTGTTGCTTGTTCTTCATTCAACCTTCTGGCCATGCCTTGAAGCCAATTGATATCGTGGTTCTGAAGAAGCTTTCAGATGTTGTCAATGTCGTACCAGTTATCGCCAAGTCGGATTCTTTGACTTTGGAGGAACGTGCTGCATTCAAGGAGCGTATAAAGGAGGAATTCGCTTTCCACAACTTGAAGATGTTCCCATATGAGAATGATGAGTTTGATGAGGAAGAGAAAGCGTTGAACGCACAAATCAAGGTAAATTATATTGCATTTGTATCTCAAGCAAGCATACTAACAATATCAGGACATCATTCCATTCGCCGTTGTTGGATCTGAGAAGGATATCATTGTTGGAGGCAAACCAGTTCGAGGACGTCAAAACAGATGGGGTGTTATCAATGTCGAAGACGAGAACCACTGCGAATTCGTCTACCTACGAAACTTCCTTACCCGAACCCATCTCCAAGACCTCATCGAAACTACATCTCAAATCCATTACGAAACATTCCGTGCTAAGCAATTGTTGGCCCTCAAGGAGAGTAGTGCTGCAGGACATTCTGGTAGCAGACCAATCAGTCCATCAGCTGATAGAGAATTGAGCAGAAACTCCCAAAGAATGACCATGAACGGCTATTAGGGGGATTCAAGGGATATGATTGATGGCTAGTTGGTGGTGATGCTGGGACCTGGTGAGTTTGGATGATTGGTTGTGTTTATGATGGCGAGACGGTATTTGCCAAAAGCGACAATTTTTTGACAGGAGATTAGAGGAGAGTTTAATGGACTGCTTTTGTGGAGCCGGGCTTTTCTAAACTGAATATTGCTACATTTCTCCTTTGCCTAATTAGCCCTTTTCTTTAATATCCAGAGGGTTCATTTCAATAGTAAATAATAAGATCTTCTTTTGATTCTTGGGGTTTATCATATATTGTGATTCTGCCTATGGAAGTCGAATGAGTAGTAGTTAATCTCATCGATTGACTGTACATTATTGATATTACATTGATGGATCAAACAAATGATTTGGAAAGGACTTGCTTGATATTAGGTAGGTCTGGCCAAGAGGTTCCATCCAGCAGCTGGAGTCCGCATCAGAGTGTGATGTGGCTGGCTCTCCTGGCCTAAATTCTTCGGCCCCAAAAGGACCCCCAAGCGCTAACGTCGATAAGGGGTTTCCCCAGCTTTATCGCACGACCAGCACGCACCAATCATTTAAGTGTCCCTCAAGCACTTCCACTTCCTAAATATCGTTTTCTACACATATGTGTTTTCTCCAACCACCACTCCTGCGACATAGTATACTACGCAAAACCTCAAGTGCCATTCGTTTTCCTAGACCTTGTTCACGGAATCTTAGCACGGGGACTTTTGCAAAAATTGTTAACATGTCTCGTATGTTCTCTTTCTTGTTTCTGCTCTTCTTGAAGAAGTAAAAAAAAGATCTCTTGATTTCTATCTCAGAAGAGGAATTGCAACTGAATTGCAATTAAACTCAAACAATAAAACTAACACACCACCGTCCCCTAGCCACCCCCCCCACCACCAACCCCATAATCATCAGCGGTCCCTCGGGCGTCGGAAAAGGCACGCTCTACTCGCGACTCCTGGCCAACCACCCCTCGCTCTTCACCACGTCCATCTCGCACACGACGCGGGCGCCGCGTCCCGGAGAACAGCGCGATGTGGATTACTACTATGTGTCGATGGAGGAGTTTGAGGCGATGATTGCGGCGGGGGATTTTGTCGAGCATGCGAAGTTTGGCGGGAATAGGTATGGCACCAGTAGAAAGATGATTGAGCAGAAGAGGGGGGAGGGCAAGATTGTCGTGTTGGATATTGAGATGGAGGTACGTATTTGGGTTTGGAGTTTGAAGTTTTTTTGGTTTTGTGGGAGAGAGGAAGAGGGGAAGAGGAAAGAGGGAAAGAGGAAAGAGGGAAAGAGGGATTAGCATTCTCCTCTCTCTTCTCTCCTCACCTCACTGTTTTGGAAGAATACAGTTGCTAACACGAATAAATCATAGGGCGTAAAACAAATCCACGCGCTCACCCCACCATTCCCAGCACGCTACGTATTCATTTCTCCTCCATCCACCGCAGATCTCTCACCCTACCAAGTTCTCGAGAAGAGATTGCGCGGAAGAGGCACGGAAAAGGAAGAATCGATTCAAAAGCGTTTGGAGCAGGCAAAGTTGGAATTGGAGTATTCGAAGACGGAGGGGGTGCATGATAAGATTATTGTGAATGATGATTTGGAGGTTGCGTATAAGGAGTTGGAGGATTATATTTTTGGCAAGGGGGGAAAGGCCGCGGATGAGAAGGAGGCGGTTGTTAGTGTTCAAGACTGAGGAGGAGCGGGTGAGAGGAGAGATTGATATTGTGGGGTGCAGAGGGCGGCATGGTTTGAGCGTGTGAAGAGAGAATTTACATTGCGAGAGAAGTTTCCCTCGAATGCGCAAAAGTCATGAGGGGTCATACGTAGGGACTGCGTGGGTCTTTACATGGGATTTGGTGGACATAGAAAAGACTTATATACCTAGACAAGAGAATGCATACATTATCAACCTCCAAATTCACGAAATCCGAAGTTCAAATGATGAGATTGCATGTTTCTCGGGTATGGAAAAGGGGCTATAAACTGAACGGGCGATTCTGGAGGCCGGGTTTTGGAATCGGTCATCTTCTGTGGGCCGTAACTTTGAGAGCAGTTATTGTACTTGCGGGGACCGACTTTTGAGGCAGGTCATATGAAATAGGCCATTTCGCAGGATCCACAGTCCCCAGAGATCAACTACTCGCACTCAACACCATAGAAAGAACTCTAGTCTCACAGCGTCACTGAGAAACGTTATTAAAGGACCTACTCATATCATATGGTTCTGACACCACACAACGAATTTAACGAATGACCTCCTGCCACATCCATCCATCCATCCATCCATCCATCCATCCATCCATCCATCCATCCATCCATCCATCCATCCATCCATCCATCCATCCATCCATCCATCCTTCTATCCGTACGATCCACCCATCACAGGCAACAAAGCCTAGGTAATCCACGCATTCTAAAATAAACGACCGAATTTCAACACCCTTCAAAATGAAAGAATTTCCCACGCGCTTTCTAGAATTTTTATGTTTGAAGGACCGAGATGCTACTCCAACGCTGTAAAACCTTGAATGGAGAATTGAAATGTATTGTAATGTATAAGGAAAATGAAAATTGGAACTGAAATTCCGGAAGATGAGAAATATCGGGGGGGTTTGCGAAATTCTTTCGCGCCTGTCTGCCTGCCTTGGAACTCCATCCTTTCGCACTGGGAGGGGGAAATTGTTACTTGAGAGTCGTTTTTCGGATTGTAGGATTTTCTGTAATTTTGTATCATATCGGATCGAATTGAAGAGGTCTGATAACATCGCAAGATAAGAAATGTCCAGTGGAATCGAATCTATTTCTTTCCTTGTGCGGCGGCGAGTGCTTCGGCTGCTTTTCTCTCGTCGGCTGGGAGGGAGAGTTAGGAGGCGTTGATAGATGGATCGAATGAGAAATCGAGGATGGGGGGAATCTTACCTTTCCTTTGCTTTTCCATTAATAGAACACGGGTCTTATCTTTCTCGGCCTGCATTTGCGATTTCGACATTCCGCTTCCGGCTTTCTGTTTGGGGAGGGGTGGGTTAGTATATGTATTTGAAGAGGGGAAGAGAGATACAGCAGCGGTATATTCATCGTACAACATGCGAATAGAGATAGAAATTCCAGGACCCTAAAAGCAAAATAGGAAAGAAGAAAAAACATACAGCAAGTTGAGCTTGTTTCTTAGCATTAGCCTCACGGGACTTTTCTCTCTGATTTCCTCTAGCCATTTTTGAATAATTGAGTATAAAAAGAGTTTGGGATTAGATG
Organism: Botryotinia globosa; assembly: GCA_014898425.1. NCBI lineage: Eukaryota > Fungi > Ascomycota > Leotiomycetes > Helotiales > Sclerotiniaceae > Botryotinia > Botryotinia globosa. The sequence continues at coordinate 2,057,718 of RCSZ01000008.1, read as the reverse complement.
TAAATTGTGTGTGAGTGTAAGAGATGTGTCGTGTGTCTGCGTGGCCTGTTATATCTTTTTGCAAAATGCAAGTGAGGGTGTGGTCAGATTGTGGAAAAGAGAAAATGAATGGTGAGGGAATGGTGAGGCTGAGATTTATGATATGCACGAAGACAGAGAGAGAGAGGGAGAGAGATATGAGAAATGAATGTTCTGGATTATTGATACATACGGAAGGTATATACAGTACATACGGAGAATCGGAAGATGGATTTAAGCGAAGGTAGATTGAGAGAATTTGATTGGTGGGTTAGTGAGAATGAATAGAGATAATAGATGGAATATGAATATACGAGTAGATATAGATAGAATATAAATATATGAAATAGATATACAAATAGATATAAATAGAATATGATTATATGAAATAGATATACAAATAGATATAGATAGAATATAAATATATAAAGTAAATACCTAGGTATACAAATAGATATAAATAGAATATAGATATACGAAGTAGATATACGAATAGATATACAAATAGATATAGATAGAATATGGATATAGTATATAGTATATATATAGTATATAGTACAGATCTGTTCGTCTACGATTGTTACAACCACAAGCTATAAAAAGAATTACACGTTCAAGTAATTACATTCATTGTATGTAGTACAGTACTTCCTTTATAAAGAATATTCATTCAACCTTTCATTGGCTATAAGTTTCTTCTTTCTCTCTCTTCTTTCTCTGCTTTCGGCACTCTTTGCACATTCAAATCATGAAACATCCTTACCCAAAACGCATTTTTCATCCAATGATTGGAATTCTACTTTTATATCACGAAACAGAGCTATTTCCAAACCTCTCTCTGACCTAACAATCAATTCATGCATTGCATTTCTATTTCATTGGATAAGAAGGACTTTTGTTACTATGATAATCGATGTCAAGCGCGTCTTTTCAACTCTTTCGCGCCAGAGAGGAGTTCTCCTTACACACCATGAAGCAAACCAAGTTTGGGTACCCAGATCAAACTTCACTTGATTTCATCCATTCATTTCTGCCCGTTCTGGATCTCTCTTCTGAATGAGTTCTAGAGGTTGTACATAATGGTCAAAGAATCTCTAGCTCATCTATATGTTATTGGATTTCCTTTCATCTTTTGGTAAATAAGGGGATAATAAAGAATTCATTCACCCCACAATAGCTACATCTTTTGGCGTCAAAGTTTGAGTCAAAGGGTTTGGGGGACACTTCTTTCAATCTTCATCTACACATTCACCCTTTCGTCTTGCGTGTCTATTGTCTATTGATGAAGACAATAGGTCTCATTCGATAAGATCGTTTTTTCTATTGTTAGAATTATTCAAACAATGAAGTCGGGACTTCAATAACGAACAATTGTTTTATTTAATATATCTTCGTTTCCTCCTGTTTGACATTCTGATTCGGTTTCTTACTTTTCTGTCTTTGAAAATTATCATACACTTCTTCACGATCTTTCTAATAAAAGTTCTATACTCTACACAACTACAACTACAACTATACAACACAACTTACAAAGTTTCATACTTAATTTTTACTACACGCATACTTTGAAAGTATTCCAAAACTCCTCTATCTACTGCAGGCAGTTACTACTACGCTTCCTTGCCACAATTGTAAGGTCTTTCTTGTCGTCGTCTGGGAGATTACTCAAGACACTTGGCTAACACATTCTTAGATTCAAAATTTATATATATATTCGTCCTTTAATACAACACAATCACGATGTTGAACGTCAAACAAGCCGGTCGAGGCTTTGTGATTCTTAACATCATTCGCGTTATGAACATTATAGCACTCCTCGATGTTATCGCAGCAAGTTGGATCATGCTTGTCATGACCGTCAAGACCTCCAACGTAAGTCCCTTCTTCCCTCTTGATTACTCTAGTGCCCAACTAACACCTCATCTAGTTCTTCTTCTTTGATGGAGTTTCTCACTTTATCACCAGCTCTATCGGAATCTTCCTTATCATCTCGGAGCTCTCACTCTTCAAGAAATACTTTGAGAATTTTTGGCCTCTCCTCTGTCCCCACAATGGTTTTCTCTTCCTCGGTCTCTCCATGTTAGCTCTTGGTTTCAACATCCTCGGAAACCTGAACAAGAATGCCACTTCTGTTCAAAACTTAGGGTTACCTATGTGGCGTGTGGTCATCTCTTCAGGATGTCTTTCAGCTATTCTAGGAGGTATCAATTGTATAGCCGTAAGTCCTCTTTCCTCCCTCTCCTTCCCCTTCTACTCTTTTGATAACAAGTCCACTAACAGACTCACAGTCCCAAATCTTCACCACCAAAACCAAAACCGCACGCCAACTCCGCGCCCACGGTGCCACCGACGCCCCCAACCCCTACGAAAAGCGTCTCTCCCTCCCCTCCTCTATCAACAACGATCTGCCCTCCTACTACAGCAATCCCGCCGAACGCCGCAAATCGCGCTTCCCCTTCCGTCTCCCTCTCCGCGCTTCACAAGTCCACATCTCCAAACCCGTCATCTCAGACCCGCAACCCTTTCACCCGGATCTCGAAGTCGGCGAAAGCTACGACCATCAGAAGATGGATAGAAGTAGTCCCATCGTGCCGGGTGTCGAGAGACCACCCACCGCAATGCATCCTGCGAATCTGAGACCCCCGCCTGCGCCCAGGAGTAGCATCTACAGTGTTGCGAGTAATGTGACGAGGTTTACGAGGATTTAGATGGGTTTGAGCGTGGTTGCGTGGATAGCGTGTCCATTTGCTGGGAAGGGATCAATAGATCAATCAAAAAGTATAGCATAGCATAGCGTAGCGTAGGATAGGATAGGGTCAATAGCGAGATTTTGATAATTCGGGAATACGATACGATAAGATACGATGGAATTGGTGTTCATGGGTGTTTAGGAAATGGATGGATATATGGAATACCCCAATGATCCCTTTTTGCTTTTTTGCTTTTTCTGAATGTTTTAACTTCTTGTATTTTCTAAAAAGGGGGTTGGTGGAATGAGATGGGATGGGATGGCATGGAATAGGGTATCATGAAGAAACGGATGATTATTCACGAATTTCAATTTCAGTTCCATTTCTATACCTATCTGTAATTACCAACTTTGTGTTCATACTCTTATTACTCTTAAAGACCTTTGCTTCTTTGCGAAATACTTCCACTTGCTTACTGTGATTCGTACTAATAATACTAATAATAATACCTTGATTAATATTCGTGTTTTCATAGGTAAGTAAGTAAATAAGTAAATAAAATTTTCTCATGTCATGTCATGTCATGTCATGTCATGTTTAAGATCGCTGCGTGTGTTTCTTGACATACTATACTATATCGATTCATATCTCGTTTATGCTATCTTATCCCTCACTCCCTCTCACTATACGATCACTCGATTTCCTCATCTCATCTCATCTCAAGTTATAAAGTACCTAACCCAAAAAACATCTATCCCGCCAACCCATCCCGCGAACCCAGGCCCAAATCCAACCTGCAATTACCCCTCCCCTTCCCCTTCCCCTTCCCCTTCCCCTTCCCCTCAAACAAAACAAACAAAAACAAAAACCCCTCAAATATACGCGCTAAAATCCCCCTCACTCCTCATCCCCATGCCCACCTCCACTCCCTCCACCTGCCGTCCAATCCTCGCCTTCGTACTCCCAATCCTCCTATTCTCTCTCGCATCCACACTTACGGGTCTGCGATCCGCGCCCTTCACCATGCGCGCATTGGGTCCCACGATAAGATTTCCCATCGTGGGGGATTCTTCGCGTGCTTCGCGCGCTTCGTGGAGAATATGTTCGGGGTTTTGAGAGGGTTCTTTAGAATGGGAATGCGAATGTGATGTTGAGTGGGGATGTGAAGCAGAAGTGTAATAGCCATCTCCTTTCAAGCCCGCCTCTGTAGATCGTCGCAACGATGGCTTCTGCTTCTGCTCATTCCAGATAGCATCTGTGGATTCTTCGAGATCGGGGGTATACGGATTCGACAAGAAAGGCGAGAAGTGCGGGATGGCGAGCGTGGAGCTTCTTCCTCGCGATGTATTTCCCGTCGTACTTGCACCTCCAATTCCAGATCCGCTCGTGCTACCGCCCACCGGGGGGAGTTGCGGGATTTGAGGAATCGTCGTGGTAGTGCCGTGACGTATGAAATTGGGCTGCGAATCGACATCTGTGCTTTCGCCCATGCTTTCCCAGCTGCCGGCGCTGAATTCGCTGGGGAGGATGTCGCTACCATTCTCGGTTTCTGTGGTTTGTTGTCTTGTTCCTCTTTCCCGTTCTCGTTCTCGTTCTCTTCTCTCTATTTCTAAAAGTTGCGTATGCCTACTCTGACTCTGAGAAACATTCCCCGAGTTAGGCACTTGCTCTTGACGAATCTGTAACTCCTGCATACTCGGACTCACACTCTCGAATCTACTATCCAAGCTGACCAAACTGTCGCTGCCCTTCAATCTGCTCTTGCTAAATGTAGCCTGAATATACGATCTCAACTGTCTGGTTCCTTCTTTAGCACTCGAATACCCATTAGGATATGTTATTCCCAACGAATCATTATTGATCCCCGTACCAGCGGCTCGTACTTCATCGCCAACATGTACTTCTTCCGGCACGGTTGGCGAATCTGCATAACTTCTTCTTGCCTTGCGACGCACAGAAGCCATACCTCCCCCGCTAAAAAAGGGAGATGCGCCTCCGCGACGAGAGACTGGTCGTGTGTTAATGCTACTATATGACATTCTACTATTTCCCCCCGTTTCCGACTCCCAGATTGGTGCGGGGGCCCGAGGACTCTTAGGCACGGGTTTTATGCTTAGCATTTCATTGCCGCCACTTGGCGACACCGTTGCGTGGCCGAATTTCAGAAGGTCGGTGGAGGTGGTTGAGTATACGCTTGTTGCACTGCGATGTTTATCAACATCTGTATCAAGAGTATGAACAGTTTTCCACGTGCGAGAATTGCGTGCGAGACTGGGATGTTGACCATGTCCTATACTTCCTCTACGACCTGGTGATTTCAAGATATCGAATGAAGAAATCGATTCTCGAGCTCCGTGGCCAAGCCCACTCAACCGTTTATCTACACCTTCCGCCAATGCGAAGTTGAGATTTCGCGTTGTGGATTTACGATGGGCTCGTTTTTTCTCATTGTTCTGGTTCTGGCTTTGTTTGTTTTGTCGTGGTGCAAGAGGTGCTCGAGTTGCTTTACTCCAATCTCCCGATAACACGGAGAAGTTATCCAAAGGAGAAGTTGAAAAATTACTATCCGTCAAGTTCAATATCGTACCATCAGAAGGGTTGGTGCCAAAGAGACTTTGATTGCCAAGTTGGCTCATCTCGCTATTCCTCAACCTTGGATCGTTACTCACAACATATTGCGATCGTCTCGTGTGTCCTTTCCGGGAGTAGTTCGAATAGTTCCGTTGTAGCATATTGGTACTGTTTGTTCTCGCACTATCCAAAGTATAGTCCGTTTCTCGAGTATCTCTCCATGTACTCCGATTCGGAGTTTTACTAAGTGCATTTTCAGAATTTGCGCGCGCCCTATTTCCGAAGCTTTGAGATTCGCGAAACTTCGACTTTGGGGCCAAAGTTTGTGATCGTCGGAGAGATTTGCGATTGTCATGAACCACGATATTGGGGGTAGTTGATGTGTAAACACTAGAACTAGCATCAATGGAGAAGCCAGAGGTATCGAGCTGCAGAGGTTCGATCTTTTTAGCAGAATATGCTCGTTCTATGCTAGACGTGCTTCTTATGGGACCTGAGATATCCTCTTTGGAAGGTCCTCCTGAACGCAATGAGGAACTAGAACGTTTTCTGCGGTAATAAAACAGACATAGAATGAGTGCAATGAATACAATCAATACTGGAACCACAATTGCGGCAATGACTCCTTTGCTCAAATTTCCACTCGCAGGTGAATTGACACCAGATGTTGCAGATGTACTCGATGCTGGTGGAACACCTGTAGAAGAGGAGCCATCTGATGCTTGAATGGCTAAACTGAAGGATTCAGAGCTGGAGCGTCTCGATGTTTTGGACGTTGCCGTAAGTGTGATATTGATATTCGAGGGCTTAGCAGATGTAGGCACCTTTCCTGATATTTTGAAACTATGGGCATCAAAATATATCCAGTCCGTTGGTGGGGATACTTGTGCTGTTAATGTAGTATCGTAATTGTTTCCAATATAAGCACCAAGGCTAAAGGAGAATTTGGAACCAATGCTTGCATTCACATCTCTTATAGGACCAACAAATAATGCTGTAGCTATTTTGATGAGCACCACAGTATTAACTTGATCCCCATATATATCTATAGCCTGTACGGAGATGTTATACGAAATGGCATCAGAAGGTGGTGTGCCGATCAGACTGAGGGTAGTGTTATCGAAGTCAAGCCATTCTGGCGTCTGAGCAGTAACCGAGACTATGCTTGAAGAATTGGCGGGCTGACCATCGAGCTGCAGACTGTTTTGTAGACCTGTGTAGTTGACTTCCACTCCTGGTATAGCATTAACAACTGAGTTTACCGTACTAAATGCTAGTAGATGTACCCCAACTCTAATGTTGAAGGGGATCGATGCTCCAGAGTATCCTGATACATCTGAAGCAATAAGCTGAACTCCGAAAGTCTGTGGTGGTTGTATGAGAGAAGCATACTCTGGTGTTTGGCCGCTAAAAGTAAGAGTTTTTTCGTCAAAAAGAACCCATGAAGGCAGAGGTGTGTCATCGACTGTTAAAGCGTAGTATTTAAGAGCTGCCCCGCTAGGATTTGAGAAAGTTGCCGGGTCGAAGCTGATCTCGAAGGATGATGAAGGATGGTATAACAACGTTGATGGTGCTGAGAATGGCCCTTCTGAAGCAAGTTGCGATTGGGCTGAAATTTTAATTGTCGGGGGCGAGTTTTTGGACACTACTAGAGTAGTATTCGACGTCACAGATCCCGAGGAGTCGCTTGCAATTACTCCAAAGACAACCTCTGTCACAATTCCAGAGCCAGTATCACTACTAGATGGTATGCCTGATAATGTTCGAGAAGTACTATCAATGGAGAGCCATTGAGGCGAGTCTGCTAAGCTGTAGCTGAGAGGGGATGTTGAAGTAAATGTTGATTGGGGAAATGTATATGAATAAGGTATTGACACGCGCGCAATGGGAGGGAACTGAGAATTGATCGGATATGCGATAGATGGTATAGCATCAACGACTGCTCCAAAGATAGCAATACCAGACAAAGTAATCCACAATGCCATATCCAGAGAGTCTTGCAGATATAATTCTCAGAAAGTCGGGATGAAGATACTACTTGCATACAGAATGAGAGATAATACTTGTCAACATAATCTTCAGATGAAAACGGCGACTGGCAGAAGAAATTCGACATAGGAAAAGCTAGATATCATGGACTTGCCATCGCCAGATATTCCAAAGGCGCAGCAGAGGGAGATCCACCTATCGGTATCACCTTACCTGAAATTCGAGAACCATCGTGAAGTAAGGGATAACGAATTATCATACCCCCGCCTTACCAGATAATTGAGATATTTATGGAGGTTGAAATGCTGATTTGAGGCGATACATGGTCAAATTCCAATGACCAGCCCCACCGAAGCTAGCAACATTCTGTGGCAAGTTTAAGAAAACGAAAATACTGCCAAGTAACTGACCCCATATTGAACTTCCGAAGTGATATAACTAGGTCAATTGCTCTCCAGACAAGATATAATCTGCGAAAACTACCTAGAGTTTTGACAGCAGTAGAGGGAGGTTCAAATTGAGAGAGTAGTTAGCACAAAGATTTATCTGAACCTTTCGACAGCTCATTGAATGTAGACTTCATCAAATCCTGCATCATTATTCGATGGTCTTAGCATTCCTTGCCGAGTATATTCAATTGTCCAGGCCAGGGAAATGCCCTTTTGGTGTTTTTAAAAAGGGTTGTCACAGGGAGAAAGGATGAAGGGATATTGAAACTCGTTCTAAGACGGTGAACCACATTAGGCAATACAGCTTACATAACACGGCATAATTCATGGTGGGATGGTGGGGCAATATCAAAAGTCTAGAAGTGTATGAATGTTGTTGCCGCGGGTTTCCAACTTTTTTCAAATCCCCAAAATGACTGCTTCCAGATCTCCCTCCCCGGAGTTCTCTCCCCTAGCAATTGGAATTGATCTGGCTCCTCTCCCAACCTACAAAACAGCCACAACCAGCACCGTAAACTTTTCCGGTCTTCTCGAACCCCCACTAAAACTACACGAAGATCTCACAAAAGGATGTGGTGGTCAACTTTGGCCTGCGGGTATGGTGCTTGCGCAGCATATGCTGCGGTATCATAAAGACACCTTGAAGAATGCTAAGATGTAAGTTTCATCTCACATCTCATCTCGTTTTAAATACTGCAAAAATTATCATGTGGAAGGGCTTGCAGATTTTTGATATCCGGGGAAAAGTCATGTGTTGTTTGTTTCTCTCCAGTGATATGTAGTTACGATGATATTACACATGATATAATGTTGTTTGACCTCTTTGATATCCCGAGGGATCTGGAGGAGGTCTTACATAGGAAGTTCCAAAAGAAATGCGGAAAATGGGAATAGTGATTTGAGTTATGAGAGTTTACAGCACCATCTACGACGCACAGCACAGCACAATCCAAAACTTCAAGAACTAACGAATATCCAGACTCGAACTTGGGGCTGGAGGTGGATTAGTTGGGTTAGCCGTAGCTCTAGCATGTGACCTCCAACATCCATTGATCCTCTCCGACATGGAAGTTATGTACGAACTCATGAAGCAAAACATTACTCTGAACGAAGTATCATCGAAAGTCGAACCGCTGATCCTGAATTGGTATGATTGCAAACTTCCCTGCTTGTTTATGAATGTATTCTGATTAGCATAGGGGTGAACCATTACCAGAGCTAGTAGTGAAAGATAAGCCAGATGTTATTTTAGCAGCTGATTGCGTCTATTTTGAACCTGCGTTTCCATTACTACTTCAGACGCTTGAAGAGCTATTGGAATTATCAAAGGATGCGGTCATTTACTTCTGTTTCAAGAAGAGAAGGAAGGCAGATATGCAGTTTATGAAGAAAGCAAAGAAGAAGTTCCTGGTCGAGGAAATTGAGGATCAGGATAGAGATACTTTTACTCGGGAAAGTTTGTTCTTATACACATTCAAACGAAAATCATGATACCCAGAATTTGTAACATCAGGCGTGTATTAAGGCAGTTGTTCTAATATATTTATGTCTACCTAATATGCATTCTAGAATTGTTCTCATAAACTGAAACTTCTACTCTTCGCTAGCACCCATATTCACACCCAACAAAAATGCCGGTTCATCAACCTTATGATGTTCATAACTCAACACACCTACAGCTCCCGGCTCAAGCATCATGGGCAACGCTCTTCCCAACTCAAACCCAATCCATCTCTTTGCAAACGCTCTCAAAATATGTCCATGCGCAATCAACACAACATCCACCCCCTTCTCCCCATGCATATACGGGCCCTGCATCTCCCTAATCTTTGCAATGACCCCATCCAATCTCTCCTTCACCTCATCCGCGCTCTCTCCATCCTCACATCCATCAGTCCAAATATTCCACGGTCTCTCTGCATCCAAACCCCGTTCCTTCCGCGCAGCTCTGATTTGCGCGGTGAGTAATCCTTCATAAGCTCCATATTCCCATTCCCTAATATCTTCTGTGACTTCTGTTTTATCTGCAAGTTGTTGCTGTGTTTTTTCGTCAAAGAGGATTTCGAATGTGCGACGAGCGCGGGTTCGCGGAGAGATGAATATGTGCGCGAGCTTTGAAGGATTGATAATTTTGGAGGGGCCGACTAGAACGCCAGCGGAAGAGGAAACTTGGGTTTCTCCATGGGGAGTTAAAGGAATGTCACTTCGGCCTGTGTAGCGGCCTGAGATGGTCCATTCTGTTTCGCCTAGGAGGTGATCAAGTTAGACCTTTCACTGTCCAAAACTTCAGATCCTAAATAGACACTTGCGAGTATTGAACGATGTATAATGCAGTTGTGAATTGCGAATTTCAGGGAGCCATAAGTGACCTACCACTGATACAGTGTCAGCATTTGTTACCCATCCAATTTACGTTGGGGCATGAGAATAACATATAACCCGTGGAGAATGTTCTGCTCCAGGTTTTCTCGGGGCTGAGTAGAGCACATACTTACTGTCTAATGAGGAAGACTCTTGGAGTACCTGCGTCCTTGTCTGGCATGATGAATTTATTATCGATCCTTTAATTGTTCAATTGACAGCCTCAAAATGCAATGGAATGCCAGGAGCACAAAGTAAATAAACCCCCACCAAAAGCTTGGCATACCTGATAAGAAGCCCCTCGTGCTTATCGATGAGTCTCGCATAAAAACTCTGGTTGAGCTCAAGGGGTTCACCAGTAATGTAAACATGTATGAAGCTCACCGGGCGCACCTTTGTGCAAAATGTCTCCGTCGCCAATCGCCAAAGACCGTATTCTCAATGCTGGGAAGAAATCAATAAAATCAGCATCCATCAGTATGGTATCGAGATGAATTTCTAATTCGTCTAATCTATCACAAGGTATAATACATAGTTGCACATAGGTAAATGAAATAAGCTACACTCTGCCCAGCTCATGATGACGTCTATATCCAAAACAACCCGAATAGCCCTAGCCCTGTACATCTATACATGCAAAAGTGGTATATATAAGAATTTACAAGCTCTAACCTCATTCTCATCTGGATATGTAACACAATATCTACATCTTCAAGATTGTCGGTCCTTATCATTTTTATCATAGCCGTCAACATGATTTACTCCCTGCAATAACCCCTTTTCCTGAGAACTGCGGCGGAAAGCTTTTGCTTCAGGCGTCATTATCCATTGTGTCGTTCTTCGGATTAGCAGCTTATTGGTTGGCAGCAGCCTCGATTCTCTTTTATCTTCAATCACTGATTGTCGTTGTCGTTGTTCAGTTTGATCGTCTGATTGGCTATCTGGAAGCTGTGGTGGACTCTGTTCGTTGACACTAATTGACTTATCTGGCTGAGCCGATACCATTTCAGACTCAGCCACATCGTCGACTTTTGATCTGGCTGCCTGTTCGCTTAGTTGATCCAAAGATTCAGTCGATACACTTTCAAGTTCAGCTACTTCATCACTTATTGGCTCTGTATCCGGCTCGATAACATTTTCTTCGCCGGCCCGGATCATAGCGTCAAAGATCCAATTAGGATAGACCGGAGAGTTGACAGCTTGTAGACGGCGCTTAAGAATACGATATATATCTCCTGTTCTAGAAGTGGTAGCCTCCAAAACTTCTTCATCGATGATATCGTCCTCAGCCGGATCTGGCATCTCGGACTCAGACTCCATAGCATTGGCTACATCTGCCAGTGATGTCTCATTGCCACCAGAAGCAGATTGCAAGGCTTCACTTAAACGAACTCTAGCTTGGAATCTGAGCCACCACCTGCTTGCCATGATATGGTCGACAATAAATCCGGCCCGCTTTGTTCGAATGAGGGCATCTGCGGTCATTTGTGGGTCTTGAAGTCTCATGTAGCCCATGGTCAATGCATTCCATGTTGCTTGATTGGGCTCCAAACCTTCTTTCTCAATCATGATCTGCAACACCTTTTCGGCTGCACGAGGTTGATGACGTTGCATGAATACATTAAGTAATGTAGTCCATGTATGAAGACTTGGAGGGGGTGGCTGGAAAGTATCGTCTGTTGCATCAAAGGATGCATCATCTGACTCAGAATCAATGTCGCTCTGTTCCGAGCTACTTGACACCGCAGCGACATCATCTTCATCGAGAGATTGACCAATCTCACTTTCACTCACCGAATTCCTTGGTTTGGAATGCGGAGCTTGCATATCAGCAACGATTTTTAGACATTCATGCATTGGTGCATCGAGATGGCCGAGCCCAACGAGCAAGTGGTTGTAGATTTGAGCTTCTACCAATAGAGGAGCGACTATTGGGTCTCTTGCAGCTATCAGGGCTTTGAAATGGCTGTAAAATCTCAACAAATCCTTGTAATTCCGAACGCTTTCAATGTATGATTTCAGCATCACTATTAAGGTCACATAGTTCGGTTCTAGAAGAGCATCTTCGGCAGCGGACTCGAGGGGTGGTATGGCAGTTTCTGGTTGGGTTGTAATAGACAAGTCAAGATGTTGTTGGCCTTCTTCCACACTACCCTGGATGTCATGGTGGGTGTCATCTACACCATCGTCAGGATTCATCGACCCCAAACCTGATAAATTCTCCTGAAATCTAGGTATGAGTTGAGTCAACGGTTCCACCTCGAAGTTCTTCATGTAGATTGGAAGCATCTGCGAGAACGAGGTTTGAAGAGATCTTCTCTCACTGGGGGCGCGCTTGAAATATTCTCGCCTGTGTAAGCGAAATATTGTGTCTAATATGTCTGTGACAGTATAACTGTTCCGAACACTGTCCTCGCTCATCCAATGCACCAATTTTTCGACCGCAACATCATCCCCACGAATCTTGGCGTCATTTAGCATGATTGAATAAGTGTACACGTCCGCCATTACGCGATTTTCAATCATCATATCATAGATTTGCCACGCCGTAAGATGGTCTCCAGCTTGAAGTGAATTTTGGATCAAGATGTTGTATGTAACAATCCCGGGCTTCAGACCGTGATGTAGCATGAAATCAAAAAGTTCTGTATCTGTAACATGTGCATCATAGTCACGATATCTGCCGGTAAGAAGCACATTGCAAATTTGTGGCCATCTTCCAAGGTTCAGATCAATGCCTTGTTGAGTTGCTTGCTGCAGTACTTGAAAAGCCATATCTGTCTGGCGAGATCGTGCAAAACGATAGGCAAATCGTAGTAAGGTTTTGCCAGTGAGATGCTGTCTTGTGCCTGTTAGTATGAAATAGAACTTCTTAAATTCTTGATCATTCATCATCAATTGCAACAAGTAGATCGAGCGCGCACTCAGCCGGAGGCCGCGAAGCTGGAGATATTGTACACTCTCAAATATCTGTCGAAGATCCTCGGCAGTGAAAGATTCTGGAGTGGGTTTGTGCTCTTGTGACCCAAAATAATGAGATACTGCAGAATCGAGGCAGTCGTTTGCGGCCCATCCAGGTGGGAAAAATGGTGCTTGATATGTTGCAAGCAGTAACTTGAGAGTAGATGCAGGATATTGGTCCATCGCTGTAAGCATAAGCTCCTCCCAAACATGAGAACGGATCTCCGTAGGAACTCGACGCCAAATAGCAGCTAGGGCAGCGACATTGTCTTGCTTTATGAATAGTAACCTCGATGCAAGGGGAAACTTCGAGACAGCAACGTTTTTGTACTCCAACTTGGGATAACCCTTCAAAGCATCTTCGTGTCGTTGATTGATAATGGCAAATTGGGAAGACCATTTCCACGTCTTTATCTTCATAGTGTTGGCACCTGAATCTATTTTTACTTTGAGATATTTGGTTGAGAGCTCTGGAAGACCTTGTTGCTGAGCCCAAAGTTCATAATGAGAAAGCAATTCCTGGCGCAATCCTGGATCAGTTGTGATACGCTCAGAGTGTAGGCGTCGCCGATTCAATGAAATATTCCCTCTGACGGACAGCATACCCTTTGGTCGTCCGTAATTCTCACGAAGAAATTTATACCCACTGGGTCTTCGGAAAAAAAGTGACCTTCTCAGAAGGGTATTTTTGAGGCGCGACCCTGTGACCGGCGGATCTTGTCTTTCAGATCTATCCCTGGTAGATCTGAGATGAGTGCTCGTTGGTTCTGTCGTTGCCGCAACGACGACAGACTGACCTGATGAATTGGTTCCATTGCTAGACTTTTCCGGTAGTATCTTGATCTGTGGAGAAAGGGGTGGTGTTGACGAAGGTTGTTGAGGGTTGATTTTTGACAAAATGTGGTGAGGAAGAGCAGCAGGGTTTCCAGAGCGACTTGGCTTGGTATTACGTGACGTATAAACATCCTGATTGTACAAATAGATGTCGTTGGAAACAGTTCTTGATCGCGAATGGAGTGCTCCCGGTCTAGAAGGCACACAATGTGTCTCAAAATGTGGCCTTGGACGGTAAAACGATGATGTGGTTGACCGCACGCGACGAGGTCTCAATGAAGAGCTTGTATTCAAGGAATTTTCTGCTTTCCCTGAGTCTTGACGAGTTGATGGGGCGGGATTCGGCTGACTCTCCAACGGTCCCTTGAGCCCCGATTGATATGGTGCTTTCGAGTGGTCTTCGGAGGACAGCCCATCCCCATTACTCTCAGTTATTCTCCCGAAACTACCTTTGGAAGAGAAGTGTCTGATAGACCCATGATCAGGTATATCTATGCGGGCGAAGGAAGTGGGGGTCGTTCGTCGTTTGCTGAATCTGGCATATCTTGTGTTGGATTGCACTAGCACATTTGGTGATAAATCTCCCGCACACTTTGGATGTGTATCTTCCCCCCTCCCAACTGGCGATCGTGCACGCCTTTCACGGCCTTGATTTCGCCCCGGTTTCGTTTTCAAATAAACTCTGGTACCCTTGGAGGGCCATGGCTGGAAGACTCTCGGTGCAAGGAACGGAAGAATTGGCAATTCCGATGGCGACCATCGTCTTGGTAGAGAGTTCGAAAATGGAGGCATCAGCTGCCGGCATGCATTTTCTAATCCATTGACTGGCACTTTATACAGTTGGCTTTAAGAGAGGGCTACATTTTTAAAATTTGGGCCCGGGAAAAAAATTAAGGTTTACCTTAGCGGCCGGGGTATGACCAGGCTGAGGTCACCGTGAGCCAATCAAAGTCCGCATTAGAACTTCAACACCCCTCCCGGCTGTAGGTTTATTATTCGATTTGAACTTCTCAATTGTCCGTAACTGGAACATACAAAAATCCACACTTCAGCTACACGTTCAGATTATCACATCATCCAAATCCCGGCAATGTCATCTACACATGCCACTCTAGGCGCTGCCGCAGATGAGCGCAAAGCGCGACTTGCAAAGCTCAAATCTCTAAAAAGAAAGCAACCAGCCGACGAAATTGTAGCACCAGAATCAACGCGCTCACCCTCACCACCTGCCTCCCCCGACGTCGCGAAGCTGCATCTCTCGGGACGTAACTACGACCCTGAAACTAAAGGTCCCAAGCTTGGTTTCGAAGCCCCTCCCACATTAGCACTCGAAAAACCTACACTTGAACAACAGGCTGCAGAGGTAGAGGAGGAAATTAGGAAGAAAGCAGAAGAAGAGGAGCAGGATGATAAGGGGGTAGACTTATTCAAACTGCAACCCAAGAAACCTAATTGGGATCTAAAGAGGGACCTCGAGAAGAAAATGGAAGTCCTGAATGTGCGGACGGAGAATGCGATCGCGAGACTAGTGAGGGAACGGATTGAGAGTGCGCAAAAGGCGGCTAGAATGAAAGGTGGAAAAGGCGCAATAAGTGCAAGTGAGGGTGGAGAAGAGCTCGGGATGGAAGGTGTTGCTTTGGTGGAGGGGGTCAAGCTGAGGGAGAAGGAGGAGGAGGAGGAAGAGCAACGTGAGAAGGAAGATGAAGATTTACAGTAAGATCACTTCGAGAAATTACTTGATTATACAAAAGGCGTTCAAATCAAGGCAGGCATAGTATAAGGCGTAGGGGCGTCTTAAAGCTTAATATAGATACAAAAATTGGCAGATAGCCAAGGGGTATTTCACAACCGCGCGACCATTTTCTGCCACTTCCTCCCTCGGAACGCTCACCGGCCCATATTCATTGCTTGCGTTAGTGCCAATCTCTTGCTAAAAGGGCTCATGCTCCTCTCCCTCGGTGGGTGTGCATGAGCTGCAGAGGACGCGAAGGTCTCTCTACGGCCTTCGTTAACTCGAGGCTCATCAAATCGTCTCCTGTCGGTTGAGACATTTCTTCTACCTCTATAGGGACTTCGACTCTCAGTCCTCCTTCCACGAATCTCAGGGCTCCGATCGTTGAACCTCTTTCTGGTACTTCGGCTATTTCCCCTCTCCCTTGAATCTCCCATATCTTCCTCGTCTCTAGAGCTATATGAATCTACGGAAGAAGATGCGTCTCTTCTCCGCTTTTGTCCCGAGTTCTGTACATCTTGTCGGGGCGGTGATGGCGAGGGCGACAAGCTAGGAGTTCTACGCTTGTATCGACTGGGCGCAGGTTGAGGTGGTGAATGGGAACGTCTAGATTTGTATGTATTAGGTGCGCGTCGAGCTTCTCTTGGTGAGGGCGAACGTGACATGTTTGTAGATATTGTCGAAACCGATGCTGATGAAGCCGACCTTCTTCTCTTAGAAGCTCCCGTTTCCATGTCTTCATTTTGTCTCTCGCGTTTACGACCTCGTTCCTGCTCCAGTTTCGCAAGTTGCTCGTCGGCAATGCCTTTCCTATAATATGTAGTCAGCACAAAGCACTAGCTCCCTTGTAGAATAAATTTGAACAAATGCTCTGATCTGAAGCGCCCCCCCAAAAATGCGATGTTCCAATTGACTGAACAAGAGCTGAGAGCCTAACAACATTCTTCCAGACTAATACACAGGAGCCATTGGGGGCTAAGAAGGAACCACAATCACAAAGGCGTATGCGAGAAGAAATACGTACTTTTTCAAAAGATCTTGTGGTACATCACTTGTCAATTTTGGAACAAGCTTGGGATTGGAAAGTTGTTGTGTACGAGAGGGTCGAGAAACATATGGACGCTCTTGCGCATTTGCTTTGCACTCATAACTATAGTGTCGTAAGGAACGGTTAGCTATGAAGATCGAAAGTAAGCCAAAAGGTAAACATATCTTTTTTGAGGCACTTTTGGCACGTAGTTGTAGCGGACGCTTTTGAAGGACCCCCAATAGTGGCAGGCCTGTTAATCCCATGGTAGCGATTCATGATAGCAATGGCAACGGCAACGGCAATGGCAATGGCAAGGGTGGTGTTGACGATGTGGTTGTTGTGATGGTGGTGTTGTATTGTAAGTGGATAGTGAAGAGGGTATTTTAAGAGTGTGGATTTGACTCGTCAAGTTGAATGTGTATAAATGACACTGGGAATCTCAGAAGCTACAAATGGCTTTCACCAAGATATAAATAAAAGTAACTTATCGATAGACCTTATCCGAACACTGTTTGTGCACCACCAATGAAATAGAGTACCAGGTAGTAATAAGTAGGAGTTCAAGAAAAGGAGTTCAGCAAACAGCCTTGGGAAGGAAAGTTTGTGTACTTAAGTATAGTTTTGAGACAAGTTGGGATTGTGTAAAGATGCTCTTCCTTTTGTGAATATAATATCTCCTATCGTCGCTATCGTCGCTATCATCATCATCATCGTCGTCAACTTTATCTGCTGCCTCTTCTTCCTCTTCTCCCTCTCCAGCTTCCTCTGATATCAAAGAATTCCTTCATATTGTGGTCGTTATCCCATGGCCCCACTTTAAATTCAGGATTCCCGCTAAAGAATTCTCGGGGAGCCTTAGCCTTAAACTTCTTGCAATGCAATGAACGTCCACACCCACCCGGCCAGCACAATCAATCAATCTCTTGATTTGATTTCCTAATAATCTGATGATGCACTTTGGAGATTCTTGAGATCTCCTGTATGTGAACATCGAATTTTTATCCCGACTATACCAAGGGAATATCAAATATTCAGGCAAACTTTTCGCCGTGTATTGATACCCAAGACTTATTTGGAAAGGGAAAATAGTTTGTCGGTAATAGGAGTATCGGCGTATCAATTATCTTTGAAGGAAGTGGGTTGTACCAAAAACCACATCAGGTATTCCACCATACAATTCGGTACCGCGAAACGAATCTTCTAAAAGGACGGAAACCTTCAATTCAAATTACTATTTTACAAAAGCTTGTCGGCCAAACGACAATGACCAGATGTCTATTCTTTCCATTGAACGCTTTTGTTAATCTACTTCCTTAATCTACATCACTTCCAAAAGTATTACTCTTCGACGGCCCCTCTGCCAACCTGCGATTTCGACATTGTCCAATCTGGACATATACGCTCATTTCCGCGATTTGATTCACAATTCAAGCATACCTTTCATGGCTACTGCGCCAATGACGACAGATCCATCGAGGCTGTCATTCGCAAAGGTGCGCAAATCCACTGGATATTCCTCAGCCCACTTGATGACTTTTCGCTGGTCGACTTTGGCTCCTCTATCATATCTAAGTCCTTTGCTAACAAACATCATCGATAGGTTGCCGCCTCAGCTGGGAAAGATAATGTAGCTCTTGCTTCTTTCGCAAAAATTGCTGCCTCTTCAACTTCTGTACGAGATACGAGATCTGAGAACATAGCTCCCACTGTACATGAAAGCAAAGATACAAACATGCCTAGTGCTACACGCAATGATACTGGCAATATGACCACTCCCAAAGAGCCGGGCACATCGACAAACGATCAATCCTCAAAGAAGAGGGCAATTACCGAGAGCAAACCCACGGCTGCTAAGAAGGAATCGGATTTGGCAGATGCGGTTAAAGCGATGCAAATCCGTGATATCACACCAAGCCTTGTTGTCAATGGCTCAGGGATTGCACCTCCTACTCACAAACGAGGCCTGGGAGAAGGATTTCCAGAAGATCCATTTCAGAGAACAGAATCTGGGTCCGACCTAGGAACGAAGCCTCCAAGTTTGGATGGAAAGAGCATTACCTCGGGTACAACATTCGCTTTGGATGAGAAGGAGTCTTTACGTCCTGATGACAGCGCGAGCGTAAAAGCAGCCGAAGATGATGATACATTTTCGGGTCGCGGTTCTATTGTTGCTGGTTCTAGAATTGGATCTGAAGCAGCTGCAAGAGCTTATCGTGCACAGTTCTATGAGGCCCCTGATCGACGTAGTATACAACTTATGCAGGAGCGTCAAACTCAGGGCATTGTCACTCCTCAGAGTGGATCGTCTGGACAGCAGACCACGGATGACAAGTCCAAGCCGCTTGTAGGCCCATCAGGTTCAACTGAAGCAGCATTCACACTCTTCTATCGTCAGACGCCTGATGAAAAACTTTTGGAGGCTTTGGAATCGCCAAAAGATCGCATCTTTCTCCTTCGTCTCGAGAAGGATGTTATTGAGTTTGTGAAGGATTCCAAGTTAGTTTTAAATTCCGGATGACCATTTTTACTACCCCAACTAATACATCCACAGGGAACCTTTTATTGATCTCCCACCGTGTAACTCATTTTGTAGAATGTTAACTCATAAGTTGGCGGATTATTACCACATGACACATCAAGTTGATGCTGTAGTTGGAGCAGTCCGCATCTTCCGAACACCATTTTGTAGGATTCCGCCGTCACTAACAAGCATTTCCAACCCTCCTACCACTGGAAACACCCCACCTCCCAATCTACCTGCAATGAAGATCATGCGCAGAGGTGGTGATGGTGATACTGGACCGAGCCCCTCGAAAGCTACTTCCGAGACTGGGAGCGATAGCAAAGAAAAGGCACAGTCCGCTAAAGAGAAGTATGATATCTGATATCCCTTCAATTGACTTGAGACTAACTCTGATCAAAGACTTTCGCGAGAGGAGCGAGAAGCAGTTTATCTTGCGGCCCGGGAACGAATTTTCGGCAAAGATGATAAATCTGGTGAGGCTACACCAGGTAAGTTTCCAAAGAAATATCCTTGAGGTCCTTTTGGATTGCTAATCATAAGACAGAAACCGACGAGGGTAACGAGATGTCGCGTTCCAGCTCTGTCTCCACAAAGGATAAAGGCAAGAGGGGCAAGGTTGGAAAGCAGCGTCGTGACGACTCTGAAAGCTTCGACGTTCGATCTCAATACACTCCATACTTTCCGCAACAACAAAATCAGCCAGCCTGGATTCCCACCCAGACTTTTGGCGCTATGGGAGTTCAGCAATACAATGGTGTCATGCCAAACAATTATCAAAACCAGATGCAACCTCAATATGCTCCACCTCCGCAACCATTTAATCCTGCTATGATGAGCAATGGAAATATGCAATCATACAACAATATGACACCACCGGTAAGTCGAATCAATTTTTTATGATAATACTATGTTTTTACTGACATTTCATAAGCCATTTCCTCTGCAAAGTCAGCCACGTTACCAACCACATAGTGCTCCAATCACGACTTACGGTACACCTGCACAGTCTCCTCAGCTTCCGCAACAATGGATCCCACAAAATCAATACCCAGGAGGCCAGTATCCATCTCGAGGACCTGTTTCTGGAGGACCACCTAACACTATCCCGTACGCTTTTGGACAACTGCCCAGCACGGTAAACCCAGCCGATCCTAAGAGTCAACACCCAATTCCAGGAAGTTTTATTAATAGACACGCATTCAATCCAAAGACGCAGTCCTTTGTACCTGGCAATCAAGGTCTTCCTATCCCACAGCCCATGTCTCATCATGGATCTCCTCACCACGGTTCCCCACACCATGGATCTCCTCATCTCTCTTACAGCAACTTTTCTCCACCTCAGCAACAGTACGGTGCTGGAATGGGCTATAGCATGGCGAGACAAGGGTCTAATAACTCTTTACCCTCGTATCATGCATCTCCGCACATGGCCCATAGGCCAATGATGCATCAGAATATGCCGCAAGGTCTTCCTCAAGGCATTCCTCAAGGTCACCTTCAAGGCTTACCACAAGCTTTGCCACATGGTATGCCACCAGGAATGCCACAGGGCATGGTCCCAAATGGTCAAGTTGGAAGCCACCTTCCCAACTTTGGTAACCCAGCAACTTTACCTCCAAAGCCTCCAACTGGCGTCTAGGTGTCTTTTGAGGATTGCGGATATGTTCTGTGATGAATAAACGGTGGCGTATGGTAGCATTGGTGGAGTTAGTGGGAAATATGGGCATTAAAACGAAAGTCATTTTAAGTACCTGGTTTATATTGGCTGATAGACCTATGATTACAAATACAATACATTTGATTATACTATTTATTTTGCACTGATTTTTACAGCACTAAACAAGTGCGTGATATGAATGCTTTGTCCGGAACTCTATGTTAGTACTGAGGTATGTGCGGTACGATAAACACTAGTGAAGTGTCTGGAGGCATTGTCTGCAGGCAGAAAAGAATATGGTTGAGATCGAAGTTCTGTGAAGTGCTTCCAACGGTTAACTTATAAGTATGCTAGCAAATAGTAGTTGAAGTCATTGTGATTGGCCAGTGTAGTTTGAAGTTCAATCATATAGCACCAACTAAGTATGTCTCTAACAAGAGGTCCTAAACGAAGGGGGAAGAGGGGGCGAGTGGAGCGCCGCTCTTCTGCTTCTGAGGGAGCTCCTCCCCGTCCCGAATCCTAACATTCTATTCTTGTTTATGTCAAAGTTTCGGGCTCACACTGTGTTTAATCGATCACGTTTTGATAGGGTGTGGTTGTGATTCTGGCAGCTCTTGGACACTGGGACAGAGTTTGCTGAGAGTGGAAAGTCTTGTGTGGTATGTGATGTGTGATTTCTTGAAATTTCTTTCTTCGCCGTCTACTGTCATGGGGACTAGCAGCTAAATTGCATCTTGCCTAGAACTTCGGTGTTCTGTAACCTCAATCACAAGAGAATGGTGAAGTCTTTGCAGATGATGAATTATAGACTACATTTCCCTCCTACGAAGAGCGTTGATCATAGTAACACACACAATGACATAAACCATAATTTTGAAATTCTATAAGAATTGGCCTAGAGCCTACCTGAACGCCATACTTTTCCATCCACATGCACAAAGTCTGTAAATTATGGAAAGGCTTTATTTTTATCATCGTCTACTACTCAGCGGGTTCCCGGGGCTCTCTTGGCTCTCGTGTTTGTCCGCCTCCTCTGCCACCTCCTCTTCCTCCACGCTTACCACCTCTCTGTCCACGTTGCTCGGATTTCTCTCCTCCTTCTCCACTGCCGGCTGCGGCAAGAACATCTGAGCCTCCCATGGTAAGAGTTGCGGTTGCCAATCTTTGAGAAAGTTCGATTTGGGTGCGGATAGTATTGGCGAGGTAAGATACGACCAGGACATCTTGGATGTGGTTGTTGAAGTCACGTTCAATATCTGCAGCATCAACCTTTGGTGCCAGGGACAATGCGTTCATGAGGAATTGACCAAGAGCATTTGATGGCTCTCTCTCTTCGTCCAAGACGGAACTGACATATTCGGATACTCTTTCCAAAAGATCAAGAGTTTGGTCAACGGCTCGCTCCAAACCTTCGATATCAGAAACTACTGGTGCGGCACGGCTCTCGCTATCCTTGGCGCCAGAGATTAATTCCAAACCACTCTTCTCAGATTCACCATATCGGATCTCATATGGTACTGGGATGAAAAGACAGCTCTCAGCTGCTCTCTCAGCATTTACACCAACAGGTGCACTAATATATGCCTTTGCCTCGATCTCCTTTCCAGCCTCAGTGCTGACTGTCAAATGAACAGCTGGGTGAGGGAAAGTACCGGTCTCAGGACTGGCGAAGAAGTTTTGGATCAAGGCGCTGAAGCTGTTAAGTTCAAGAGAAGTCGTATACCATCCCAAAAGAACTTCGCGAGGATTGGCCTTCAATTGTAAAGCGAGCATATTCTTTTGGTACTCGACATCAACTTCGACTTGGTCTTCGGTCTCGGTGTGGGGAATGGCGAAACAGTTGCGGACTTCGCATTCCATACCATCTTCAGAACGGATTCCGAGAAGGGCTCCGATAACACGGGGGGTTTGTGTCACACTGGTATCGCGACGGATGGCATGGTCGAGAATCGAGAATACGGCCTATTTTTGTACTGATTAGTCTCTGCAGAGTAGAATTTTAGGCCAGGGAAAATATCGTACTTGGGGTTGAATTATGACATTTAAAGGTGCGGTTGTGGGCTGAACACCAATGGAAGCGGGGGCGAGTGGCCGCGCGAGGTGAAGGAAGGACTGTGTACCGACTGCCATGCTGGGCTAAAAATTATTCGGTATCGAGTCTGGCGGACGAGTGTTGGTGATAGGGTCTGAGATGGGGATGGGCTCGTCGTCGTCGATTGCAAACCAGTTGCGCAAGTGGGATTTTTGTGTGGGCGCGGCGCAAGGATCTAATTTCGCGCTAAGATAAGCTTTCGTTAAAAGTGTAAAGAATTTCCCCTCGATTTTAGTTATATTGTGGTTAAGTGCTTGATTAAAGTCTGGAAATATCTACAAGTAGGTTATTTAGGTTTGGCTATCTGAGAGAGGTATATCGAAAGTTTTCTTAATATTGTCCTGGACAATGGCATTGATTTGAAAGCCCATGATCTTTGATCCAAAACTTTTTTTCCTAAGCCCTGATGACGCTAAGATAAGGATTCGCCAGAACTTTTTTTTGTACCAGCCATTGAGCATTAGCTATTGAGTATTGCGATTTGCATTAATATTTCACAACGCAAAAATGGCATTTGGGCAGAGGAATACATCTAGAGGAGGTCGCGGTGGTGGTGGCGGTGGAAGTAGCTTCAGAGGTAGAGGAGGGGGTAGGGGTGGTCAACGAGGAAGGGGTGGAATGAGAGGAGGAAGAGGCAGAGGTAGAGGAAGGCCTGTATTTGACAGTGCTAGATTAGCACAAAAGGAAGAGTAAGTACTTTTCAATTGTTGAGAGAAGTCAATTGGCTCATATATAGGGACGAAGCAAGTGATTCTGAATCCGAAGAACCAAGTCAGGATGAAGCGACCGAAGAGGAATCTAGCGACGACGACGACGATGATGATGAGCCAGTGCCAGCTGTAAACTCCTATACAGCTTTGATGCAGAGTTTTACTCGCGATTCGGCACCACAAGCTAAACGGAGGAAGCTCAATGTTGACAAGGAGGAAAAAGAAAACGAAGAAGCGGATTTAATGGACGAGGATACGAACGATGCGGATCTGGTTGAGGAGGAAGAGGAAGGTCCCGAAACCGCAACAGAGGGTGTACTCGATGATGATGACGATGAAGACAAAGCGGATCCATTTGAGGCTCATTTTGCCAACCCTGACGATAATATATTGTCAAGAAGGCTACAACATCTGGAAAAAGGACAATGGGCTCTGAGAATGTCATCACTTGCAAAGGTTGGAACGGTTATTACAAGTATCCCCGGTGACGGCGAGCCCAGGGCTATGAAGGCAATGACTATCAGCAATCCAGATAGTCTCAAGTTGAAACAAAAGCTAGCAAACGTCATTAAGAAACAACGCCCTACTTTCGATGCATTGGAAAAGTCTATAGCTCCTCTTATGTTTGGCTATCAAGATTTACTATTCACTGAACGCAATACATCTAATGCAGAAACTCTGAGAAGACTGACTTGTCTTCATGCTGTCAATCATGTGTTCAAGTAAGTCAAATGCCTGTTACTATAGAAGCCCAATCTAATATATTCAGGACCCGGGATCGTGTTATCAAAAATAACTCTCGCCTTGCCAGGGAAGATAGTAGCGATGATCTGGAACTTCGAGATCAAGGTTTCACAAGGCCTAAGGTTCTGATGCTTTTACCTACTCGCGAATCATGCGTCAGAATGGTTGATATGATCACTTCACTGTGCGAGCCAGAGCAACAAGAAAATCGAAAACGATTCAATGATTCATTTGTCGATAAAGAAGAGAATTATTCTACTGACAAGCCAGAAGATTTCCGGGAACTTTTTGCAGGTAACGATGATGACATGTTCCGCCTTGGTCTGAAATTTACTAGGAAAACCATCAAGTATTTCTCTCAATTCTACAATTCTGATATCATATTCGCAAGTCCTCTTGGTCTAAGAATGGCTATCGGAGATGAAGATGCGAAGAAAGTAGACCATGACTTTCTCAGTTCGATTGAGATGGTTATTGTGGATCAAGCAGATGCTCTTCTCATGCAGAACTGGGAGCATGTGGAATTTATCTTCGACCATCTCAACCTCCAGCCAAAGGAAGCTCATGGCTGCGATTTCAGTCGTGTACGAAGTTGGTATTTGGACAACAATGCCAAGTACTTCCGTCAAACTATTGCATTGGCGAGTTTCAACACACCAGAGCTTCAAACTATGTTTTATACCCAGTCTCAAAACTGGGAAGGCAAAGCCAAAGTCACCTCTACGTATCCAGGAGCTATTCAAGAATTGGGATTAAAGGTTAAGCAGACCTTTTCCCGAATTGACACGGAATCAATTGTCTCGGATCCAGAATCACGTTTCGAGTATTTCACATCGGCAATAATTCCTACTTTGACCCGTAGAAGCAAGGATAGTTCGGGAACTCTCCTCTTCATTCCTTCATACATGGATTTTGTTAAAGTAAGGAATTATTTCTCAACATCAGCTACCACGAGCAGTTTATCCTTCGGCAGTATATCAGAATACACAACACCTAAAGAAGTAGCAAGAGCCAGATCCCATTTCTTCAGTGGAAGACACAATGTTTTACTTTATACAGAAAGAGCACATCATTTCCGAAGATATCAAATTAGGGGTGTCAAAAAAGTTATCATGTATGGAATACCCGAGAATCCAATCTTCTACATAGAAATAGTAGGAGGATATTTGGGCAGAAGTGTGAGAGAAGGTGATTTGGAACCCGGTGCTGGAAGTGTGCGGGCTGTATTTTCAAAATGGGATAGTATGAAGTTGGAAAGAATTGCGGGCACGGAAAGAGTGAACAAAATGATCAAGGAGAAAGGCGATACTTTTGATTTCTTATAATACCCTTTCTAGTTTACTTAATTTAGGTCTTGCTATCTTTCCTCGTAATATAGAAATGGAAAACGCCTTTTCCATGCAAACATGCAAATCATACTTCTATAAATATACATTTGGTACTTTATGAACGCAATTTGCTCATGACCATTTTCTTTGATTGGGTTCCCGTCAACCCTCGTTCCATTTTCCGAATCCGCTTGAAGACATTGACTTTCGTAATAAGGACCAATCTTTGTTTCGAGCAACTTAAGAAGAATAGATATTCCGTTGGCTGCGGCGCATGACCTCAAGTCTTTAATTTGTACATTCCTCCACATTTAAGCACATAGACCTTGATTCCCCGTCCTGTCCCTATACCAGTATACCAAGAAAGTCTGTCCAGACATCCATACATCCAGCCCAGGCTGATCTCCTAAATAAAACCACCCCACCTCCTCTCCCTCTTCTTCTTCCCCTCCAATACTCCCTCCTCCCCTGTCCCATCAAACGGCACATCCAATCTCTTCTTGTCCCTGCCCAACCCTAATTTTCCCACCCTCGTCACAAATCTCTCAAAAGCCTCTTCTCCCCCCTCGCGAAACTGCGTTACTTTCTCAATATTCCTCTCGGTAATATCGTTCATTGGGATTTTCTCTTTACGGAATCGCGCAACGGTTCGGGCCGTCATCGCCCAGCGGGTATCCTTGGGACCATCGACGAGCTCGAGGATGGCGGAGGGTGCTTGATCTTCTTTCAATGGCTCGATACGGAGAACACGGGTGTAGCCTCCAGGGCGCGAAGCATATCGCTCGCGGAGGGGTCCGAAAAGTTTGGGAAGAAGATCATGGGGGGTCTGGGTGTAAATTAGTATCTATATATATGCATTGATATTTTTATATAGAAATAAAGAAGTCAATCTCGCCCAGGAAATACAGTAGAGAACGTACAAAGAATATACTCAATGCCTTTCTCTTCGAAGCCTCGGTATTTTTCTTCCCTAATGTAATCAAATGTTCTGCTAATCTCTGCGCTTCCTTCGCTTTGGGATATGTAGTTGAGATGGATTCATGGGTGAAGAGGGAAGTGACGAGGTTTCTGAGAAGCGCTTGACGATGCGAAGAGGTGCGGCCAAGATGGCGATATTTCATGCGTCCGCCTGCCATTTTCGTAGAGTGGAAACGGAATAGGTGGAAGGATAGTCGTAGGTGATTTATGTGGTGGAGGGAGGGGAGAGGGGAGGAACACAGACGAGGCGGAAAACTTTTGGCGAGGCCGAAAGATTGGAGATTTCGGGCCGTGACGATGAACGTCAAAATTCTTGGTGGAGGGCCTTTCTTTATCTGTTTCTATCAACGACATAATATTTATCCTAGATAATTCCATCACACGACGCTCTTTCGGGCTGATAAATTGGCAATTGATTTTTTCTTCTCCTGTCTATTGTGGGAGATAAGTGGTCTTTTATAATACCAAACAGCGCTGTCTGCGCACTCGTATAAGACAATATGGGTTTTACTACTGGTTTTGTATGGTTCCCCTCTAAGCTTTCTCGCTCCAGCTCCCCGCTCTCTACAAATCCATGGAGACTTAACTAACATACTTTCAAGACCGGCGGCGTAACGCTGACTCTCTCTCTGGCCTACCTAACCGTCCTGGCACATCAACGCAACCGCGCTTCTCAATCCCTCCACCTAAACCACCAATCCCAAGTATTGACCTCCCTTCTTGAAAAACAACCCATCCCACCTCCAAAATCGCGCTCGGAGCTCGCCCGCGAAGAAAGGAGTACGCTTATTGAAGCTGCGAAGGATAGATGGAATGCCGAGATTGAGAACTCAGTTCGGTGGATCCAGAGGACGGATTGGGAAGATGTGAGATGGAAGATGGAAGGCGCAGTTAGTAGGGCACTAGGATTAGGATTGGAGAGAAGCGGAGAGGGTATTCAATATGGGGAAGAGATCGCCGGGGAGAAATTGAGAGATTTCAGGGAGGAGGCCAGAGAGGACGCAAAGAGAGTTGCTTCGGGCGCTGTGGCGGGCGTTGAAAGAGGCGTTGCTGGAACAAGGGGAGCGATCGATGCTTCTTCGCAAAAGCTGAGGGAGGCAGAGGCTAGAATCCCTTCGTATCCTGAAGTTGAACGGAAAGCGGGAGGAACAATTGATGCTGCTCGTGGTGGAATCCGCAATGCAGTTTCTCGAGGCATCGAAGCCGGCAAAGGATATGCGCAAAAGGCAGGTGCAGCTGTCGGAATTGCAGAGCAGAAAATGGAGGAAAAGGTCACACTTATTTCGGGTTCGAGTAGATCCGCGAACTCGGATGTGGAGAGGGCTTTGAGAGAGAGATTTGAGGGTCCTACTCAATTGGATAAGAGTGTGCAGCAGGCGCTTGAGGAGAGATACACACCAATTAATCAGAGAGATAATGGAACTTTGAGGGGTATATGAGGTATTGAGATGAAATGAATGAAAGGGATGAGTAGTTAAGCGAAGAAGGAATGAGGGTGTACTATCAAAAGTGTAAATAGATAACGTTCTCTGCTATGCTATGCTATGCTTGCTGAGTGTGCTATAGAAAAGTCGATTTGCTTTTGGCTCAGCTCAGGTGGACTTGAGAGGGGTATTGGGGACTTTGTAATACAATGCAAGTACTTTTTCCTCAGTCGCCCTTGCGGGCTGACTTTGTGTCATTCATGATACACTGTATACAACTCATACCGAAGTGTACATTTACATTACACGTATCTAACGAGGATCCTCCGATGCAAAGAGGCGAGTTTTTGGGCAGGCTACAAAGCTGCTTGTCACTCTGAACCATCTCATGATACAGCCATCTCATTTCACAATCATGAAGAAAAACACACGTCTCGAAAACAAAAGATATTCTGGCTATCTGCAAACAACCTCACAGTAAATCCAAAAAGCTAAACTGTTGATTGACTGAATTAAGTGTCAAGATTCAGCTCAACTATTGAGACACCCGCTATGAAATACAAAAGTTGGCAAAATTTCTGTCCAACCACGTTGCTATGGCACACCATATGCAAAATTTGACTACTTTGGTCGAACATCATCTTCCTATCCTAGCATAGACTATCATATCACACTCCCAATAATGGCCTTGGTATTAACACAACGACACATAGATCTATTGGATCTTTCATAACAATTCATCCTGCAATAGCTATCGTACAACTTATCTGGCGAGGCCTCTTTATGGTGTCTCGAAATAATCCTTGGGATCATTGGGACTCGAGCTCGGACCGATTTCAACCATAAGCCGCTTCGCTCCTTTTTTGACAGTCTTCATAGAAGCTGGAGTTGTGATGGAACCGGCTTGGTGAAGAGAACGACCTCTGGGAATTTCATCGCTCGGTTTCATTGCATTGCTACCGGATGAAGCTCCGCGTCCCTTTGTTGGTTTCATGCCATCCTTGGGTAAAAGATGACGAGAAGAACGTTCAGTAGATGAAGCCTTGTTTCCATTGTCGGATTTAACCACGTTACCTGATGAAACGCGGCGAGAAGACGAATAGCCGATGGTACCGCAGGCACGTCTGTTAGTAGGAGTGGGCGGTTGTACTGAGAGCATGGGGCCACTGCAACGGCGGTGAGAACGAGCTTCGACGTAGTCATTGTCATCGTCATCGTCTTCCTCGTAGTAGGGTGGATCGCCGTCGCTTACATCGCCAGATCTGTTTGATATTAGTATAAAGAATATTCTTGTTCACGGGATGAGGAGACCCTACGTCTCTTCGGTATCATCCTCTACAGCAATTTGCTTTCCCTTGTACTTCGATGACGCCTCGTAATAATCTGGTGGATCGCCATCACTCAAATCGCCAGAGCTATTCAATGTCAGTCTAATATTTCATCCTTACGGGAGGAGGTCCTACCTCTCTTGGGCAACATCTTCAACAGCAACTTTCTTCCCCTTAGACGAGACTTGCTTGGACGCGTTCTTGGTGGCCAGCCTCGAAGCGATCATAGGAGGAAGTGCGTCATCCTCATGCGCTCCCGGGACATCCCAGTCTCGATTTCTGACATATGAATTAAACTTTCTCAATCCGTCAAGGCACTTGCTAAATTCCTCGCCCATGACAGCTTTGTCCATTCCGATCATATGCTTCCATTTGGGGCCTTTCATCATCACGCAATCATTTGCGTCTTGAGCAGCTTTCATTGCAGTTTGCATAGCTGTGAGATATTCCATGGTTCCGTAGAATAGTAGATCCGATGGGTTCTTGATTGTAAAAAGACGAGCGTATGGATCGGCGTTGGAGCGAGCAGCTCGCTTCTTGATATTACTAATTGCAAAATATCGATCCTTCCAATCAGCCAATGTGAGGAGGTGTGCATGAAGGTCGGTCCATCCATCGTAGATCTGCACTTGGTAGACGCGGAAATACTCGTCGAGATCGCGCGAGGTGAACTTGTCTAGGATTATTAGCAGGAAGCTGTGTACAAAAGTAAGGGGCACTCACCGTCAATCTCAGAATACAATACAACAACAATTGACTCAACTCCAACCCAAACAGAAATCAATAACTTCTCGATTTCGCATAGAACCTTGATCAATTCAGTAGAATCAGTTTCCGGCTTAGCTGGGCGTTTAATTGTAGGATCAAGAGGACGAATCCATTTAGGTGTCTTGGTCGACAAGCTGATTTGTGGACGTTCGTATTCATCCTTCCAAATTCGGTCATACACTTCTCTGGGAACCACATTGAATAGTGCGTGCGACAAAGTAAAGTGTTCTCCTTCCTCGGCTAACTTATAAGCTTTCTCGTCAATAGCCATAGGATTTGGTGGAGCTTTTGGAAAGACCGGAACGGTTAGGGCGTCCAGTATTGCTTGTTGGACTTCTGCCTCACTCATGATCCGATCGCTCTGATCTTTGAGAGGGTCCTGCTCAGAATCGCTAGGAATTTGAGCGAGATCAGAACCGAGTTGTCGATCGTCGAAGCGCGTAGTATTTTGGTCATCGGCATTCTTGGCATCACCTTTACCTTTGCCTTTTCCTTTTCCTTTTCCTCTGCGTTTACCTTTGCGTTTCTTCTTAGCTTCGCCAGGTGTAGCCGCCTCGACGGGTGTGCCAATATCAGTACATTCATCAATTTCCATTGCGTCGCCCTGAGCAGATGCACTAGCCTCGACGGAGTCATCAATCTCAGTGGAGTGAAAGACACTAACATGCTTAGCAGATGATATTGATTGTGTAGGAATTCCCTGGTTACGGCTGGGGATTTTTCTTGAAAGTTCGTCGTTAGCAAGTTTGCTGCTTTGTTCATTGTCCTCTGGAGGTGCAACCACTTGCAATTCATTTTGATTGTCAACGAATTCGTCTTTGATGGAATCATCGATTTGAGCCTTGTCATTTGGCATAGATCCTACAAAGTGTGGAGGAGGAGCGCGCCCATCACCATCATTGTAACGATTTCCATCTGCGTAAAGCCTGTGTCTTCCCGCGACGACTTGATTGATTCTGGAGGAGGCAAGGCCAGCACTGATTTGATTAATATTCCGTGGCAAATCTTCGAGCTTGGGTGTGGGCGATCGAGACAAAGTTAAATCGATTGTAACGCGCTCTTCAAAATTACGCTGCACAACCTTAGCTTCAGCTTCTGGCTCAGGCTCAGATCCTACCTCTGATTCCGCGGAACCGGCGGGTCTGAAGGTTGAAGAACTCGCGTGGTTTGCTTTGCCTGGGCGGTCCTCAGTGAGGCTCTGCTCATCTTCTATCAAATCTGGCATCTCTTCATCCTGCTCAATTGATTTCTGTACCTCTTCATCCTCTCCAGTCAAATCAATTGCTTCCTGCATTTCTTCGTCAGATTGAATATGTGCGGTGGGGTTGTACAAAGCCGGAGAAGCTGCAGCAGTGATCGCGTTTGGTCCCGACAAATCAACAAAATCTCGCATCTCTTCGTCGGTGCGAATATGGGAGCCTTGTCTCTCGGTTTCGAAATTCGCAGGAGTCGCGTGGCTGACAACCTTCAAAGACTGTGCTATATCTCCCGTGTCCTGCATCTTTGTATCGACCGAATTTGGCCTGTCGGGACTGTGATCTTCGGCAATTGGAGACGCCGCTTTAGTTTCCTGAATTGGAATCTTTTCATTGGCTGGAACTGAAGTCGGTCCAAGTTCCAAAGCCGTGGGAGACTCGGCAACAATATTGAAACCATCTTCAGACGGAGAGGTTGAACCTCGACCATATGGCCCACGGTAATCGCTTTCTTGTCCACTGTCAGGAGGAGAAGGAGTCAAATTATACGGTACAGCACCAGGAGTTTGGAATGATCCATTTTTTGTGGGATCAGTCACAGACGGGTGGCTCGCTGCAAGCACGGATCCAAGGTTTGCTTCTGCTAGAGTAGGAGCGGATGTTGGTGTTGGGAACAAACTCTTTGAAACTGAGAGAGAAGATCCCATCTTTGGGGTTGATGATTCCAATGCCGGTCCGACAGGTTCTTTCATCTCATTAACGCATGATTTTTGTCCAATTGAAGGTAGATATAATTCTCGATAAAGCTTTGTAGCAAGTGATGTCTTGGAATTAGGTATTGAAGCATTGTTTTGGGGCTTTTTTGACAATGTATCAACCTTTATTGGCTTCTGTGTTTGAGGATGTGACTTTTCTGACCTTTGACTGTTCTGCTTCGAAGGTAAATTCTGAACTTTTTGCAGGGGGGCAAGCTTGAAATTTGCAGTGGGCTTCGCAGTTGAACTTGATTTTGTTGTCAAAGCAGGCTTTGTGGTCGAATCTTGATGCCTATCTTTAGAAGTGGTTATCGTACTCAAACTTGGCTGTGTAGTTGAAGTCGGCTTGGCTGTCGGAGCGGATTTTACGGTCGAACCCTTAATCTTATTGCTGGAAGAGGGTTCTTTGATTTTGTTTTGCTTGGAAGAGTCGGTTCTCTCTGGGGTGTTTTTACTGGAGATTTCCTCATCTTCTTTAGGAAAATGAGTGTTTATACAAAGCGCCCCTCTGTTGAGACGACCTCGCTGGTGTTGTTGAGCTTGTCTCTCACGAGGCTCGAGATTTTCAGCATTAGATCGAGGTCTCATATACCACTTTAAATACCTGAGATTATGCAGCGGTCCTGTACCTTCAGTTTTGTTGTCGATTAAGAGGCTGGGAGAGCTTTCTCTGGCTGGTTTAGAGCTGGTTCCTGACTTTTGATTCTTGAGTTCTCTTCCTTCATCTTGTGACCCTCTTGGCGCATACACAATTGGTTCATCTCCAACGCGTCCGGTGGTAGCGCCATCAGGAGTATTGCCTTTGCTCGAGATTGGTAAGGAGACATGAGGAGAACGGGTACCAAGTGGTTGGTGCGATGATGCCAAAGCATCAAGAGATCTTTGTGGTGCGCCAAGTGTGTTGATAGAATTGAGTAAACTTGGTGATGAATTTGATCGCGGTGTTCCTCTTGATGATGAACCTCCTCCACTTGCGATGTTTTGATGCTCACGGCGACGACGTTTGTCAGCCATCATTGATGTTGATGTATGAAGAGATTTTGGAGCTTCTTTACTTTGGAATCAGAACATCATTGGGATCAGTTGTAAGTTCAAGGGAAGGGAAATGATTTGATTGTTTGTGGGGAAAGAAAGTGTGATACTTTGTTGATCCCGAGTGAAGGGATTATTAGTGAATTCCGGGTGCCCTCGGAACATGTGCCAGTTACTCCAGACTTCCAAGGTTATTATTCCATGGATGTATGAGAACTTTCCAATATCCTCTTTTCCGAGCTTGGTGAACTGTTGTGAGCTATTTGATCTATTTTATATGCCTTGCTTGAAGATGGTTCATTGAGATTGGTGTACAAGGCAGGCAGGTACCTCCCTGATAGTAAGATAACATCTTCTTCATTCAATTTCACACATTTGGAAAGGATTATCAATGATAAGTAACTACCTAGGTAGATATGGCCAGTTCTTATACTGCAATGAATTGTTACTCAAGTCAACCACCATCAACCACCATCAACCACCATCAGCCATACTGTTCCATGCTTGGCTCTACTATGTTAATGATGCTGATTGAATCCTTATTAATAATAAACTTGAACTCTCACTTTGCTTTTAGTCCACCCGTGGTCATCTATTGTTAATTCCAATCTTCTTTCATATCAGGAGCACCTCTATTTGATTGGCAGATATATAAATACCTATTATCAAACAATGTGAAGCTTGGGAGCCTTTGAGATACAAAGAGGTGTTCCAAGCTAAATACTTACAAAGCATTCTCAAACCTCTTAATTTAGAACTCTTATCAGACAAAGGGCATTCCTATCTCAAAAGTATCACAAAAGATTTCTTCCAATATCTACTAGATGACACTCTTTGGCTTTAAATTTTCAAAATCGATCATAAACTCGAAGACATGGCATATAACGCAATCCAGAGTAGCGGACTTTCGGATGACGACGAAGATGACTCGACCTTCGTCAACGAAACTTATAGGCCATGTAAAATACTCTATGTGATGACCAGTACTGGCGTGTATTCGCTACGAAATATCGGTCCAAATTATCGCATACTACTTGTCAAATCAAGATTCATTGCTTCACTGTTGAAGAGAAGAGTCATCCCTCATTACGGCCATGACTGCGCATTATCTTATGGAGGCAGAGAGTTAGCAGATAATGAGACATTGGAAAGCTGTCGCATTGGGGATGAAGCAACTGTGACTGCTGTTGTGTGGGAACAGAATCCGGACTCGCCTGGCTTCTCGAGCTATGCGATGAATTCACGTGAAGATGAGCAGAAGACTAATAAGCAATTCAAGCGCGGTAGAAGTTCATTAGACTCTTATTTATTTGAAGATCAAGTACTTTGGCGTGCTCCAGCTTC
This sequence comes from Botryotinia globosa, assembly GCA_014898425.1. Taxonomy (NCBI): domain Eukaryota; kingdom Fungi; phylum Ascomycota; class Leotiomycetes; order Helotiales; family Sclerotiniaceae; genus Botryotinia; species Botryotinia globosa. The sequence goes on along the minus strand of RCSZ01000008.1, from coordinate 2,023,203 downwards.
GAAAAAGCAAAAGTCGGTTAGATTTGCTGAACAAGACGATCCTATTCCCCACCCGCCAACCTTTTCGCATCCGTCATTGCCTTCACAAAATCCAAGTCCAGAACATTATATCATGTCAGGGGCATTAGGACCAACAGATGGACCTCTGGAGTTCCACGATAGCTTGGTTCTAGATAGTCCATTAAGAGCTCTTCAACGAAGACGATCTCTTGGAGAGTGGACAGGACCCGTAATGCCAAAACCGTCTTTGCGATCCCCGAACTTCTATGGTAATTCCGCATGTGAGCCAGAAACACCCCTTCGTGCTTCTTATCATGCTTTTTCATATCCTGTTACGCTCCGAGACGCTCCCAGAAGAGATCTTGAAAGAAATTTTAACCTATTAAGACATTCGGATAGAACTCCCCAACGCAGAATGGAATACCATTCTTCTTCAGCTGCAGTACGTTTTGCTCCGAAAATTCAAACTGGACATTCACTGACGTCCCATTCTTTTCCTGCAGTACGAAACACCGTGTACGTTCGACCTCCGGGAACTGGGCCAACATCTGGATATCTATCTCCATCGTCATTTCTTGGATCGTTAAATCCTGCTCACGTAACAACAACTCTGCCTCGGGTTCCACATCAACCATTGTTCTCTCCTACTTCTCAGGAGATACCTTCATTCAAACCAAAATCACCCATTCGACAAAATCCTCCATCCAAAAATCCTCTAGCATCCTATGCGCCATTACCTTCGGGTTCACCATCAATATCAAGCTTATTCATTCACAGATACCTTTTGTCTCAACCTTCAAATTCGAGTTCCAGGCCAATACTCGAATCAACTCCAACATCAACTTCACCGCATCAGCCTTCAAATCCTTACTTCTTAAGGTCCACGCCATCGTCCATTCTCCAATCATTGAATTCGTACTTCTCAACACCTTCACCATCGTCCCGGTCCTTTGAATCACCATCTGTTCTCCAAAAATTGAATCCATACTTTTCAAACACGTCCCCACCTCCTCCTAAATATCCTCCTTCGCAGACACCATTCCACAGCTCTTCATACTCCCCGCAACCCACGAATCACAACTCGATGGGCTACGATTACTTCCAAGCCGCGCGGGCTAAAAGAACATCCTCACCATCAAATTTCCATCCATTAAATTCTCCTCTTCCATCACCACCGCCCCCTCCGCCTCATATCAGGGTTCAATTACCATCAGCAACATTCTTTCCATATGGCGGTCAACCTTCAGATATTCAAAGGGACAAATCAACATTCCCATTACCATCACCCAAAGCAGATTATCTGCAGCTTGATCCTTTTTCTAAGTCGGCTCTACAAAGTAGATCTCAACCAGATATACCTGGAAGTTACCCCCCATCACCTCCACCAACTTGTCCTACTCGCTCACCTTATTTCCATACTTCTTCGCCCTCCCGTTCTCCTTCACCTAACAGAGAAGAAGAACAAGAACAATCACAAATTCCCCGCATTCCGTCCTTTTACGACCACCGTCCCCTTCCATCGAAATCTGTTTACGATCCTTTAACTGCATCCTCTCTTTCAACACCAGAGCCCACACCCTCTCTCGCCCCCACAGAGCGTCTCAAAAGAACATCACCCAACCAATCCACAACAGAGTCGACTACCTCGAAACAATCATACTACTCTTCTCACTCTCCTCTCCCAGCAGGATCTTCCCTCAGAGGTGCAATTGCAGTTCCTTCGCTTGCACACGAGTTGCTACCAGAAGATTTTCTAGCCTATCGAACAGTGAGACAGCTTATAGAACTTCAAGGATGGGAGATGAGCCATGGAGAATGGCGATCTGTACGAGAAGTATTAAGAAGGTGTGAAAATGGAGAGAACGGTGCGAGGGGTAACATCGAAGTACTTGCCAAGGGAGTGGTTGAGTTGGAGGGAAACGGCGCTTGGATGAGTTGAGATATTAAGTTTATAGCTAATAATATGTGTACAAGCGAGATGGAGTGGAACGGGGAGCTTATCTACATATATGGGTTTTGATGCATTGCCTCGTGATGGATAGGTTGAGGTTAGGAAGGATCAATATTCATGAGCGCTGGCGTTATACATGTCACAAGAGATACATAAGTTGAACCAATAAGAAAACGGCAAGAGTAGGAGCTGTTTACAAGATAGATTATCTGTTAGATATCGAGGATACCCCTGGGAGTGAATTGAATAGAGCACGGTAGATTTCATTCTCAATCACTATCAAAATTTTATAGCCCATGAATGTGAATTGCAAGCATATCAATACTCAATAACCGTAATTGTACTCTATAGCATGGACAAATCGTACTCCACTCACGATTAACGGAGAGCAGAATTATACTACACCCTACTACACATGGTTGACTAGTAGGTAAACACATCTACAAATTCACAAGCAATGAATATCCCCATGAATTCATTCAGATGAACAACCCAAATCACTGATCTTTCAACCACTCTATATCTCTCATCCTCCCTCTCACCTCACTCTATTCACAAATCATCTTTTTCATTCATCTGGATCAATGCCACATCATATCACATCATATCACACCACATATTATGATATCCAATACACATATATAAGTCCTAACCATGCGAGAACATTCTCTCTTCATTTAACAACTCTCTTCATCTTCATCTTGTTTAACAACCCTCTTGGCTTCAACATGTACATGTAAAACATAACAGTGTCATTAAGTATCATACATTCCTCTCTTCTTGGACTTGGTTATTCTCCCACAGATATTCCTGTCAACCCTACAACGTATCTTCTTCTGATATATCTCTACTACTATCCACGATTATATTCTTCATCAAAGAAACATTGCTGGTTTTCTTCACCTTCAACACCCCTCCCCTATATCACAAGATGCCATCCCCACCACCACTCCAAGACCTCCAACCCAAGACTAGACCCCCTCATCGAGCCTCCGAAACCGAAGAAGAAAGAGCTGCTCGCCACCTCGCACACCGTGAAAATCGACGTCAAGAAAGGAGACTAACTCCCCGCTTCGATGATTCTGAGCGTGGAGATAGGAAGAACGAGAGAGGTGATAGGGGAAAGAGTGATAAAACTGAGAAAGAAGAAAAACAAGGACTTTTCAGTAAGAGTCGAAAGAGTATTGGAAGGGGAATTATGGCGCTGGGGAAGTGTGTGGCGGGGAATGGAGATGGAGATGCAGAGGTAAAGGGGATGAGAGCGGAGAGAAAAGATGTTGGTGATAGTAAAAAGGGTGAGGATGAGGAATATAGGAGAAGACGAAGAAGACGACGTAGTAGTGTGGGGGAAGATGATTATAAGGAGAAGGGAGATAGAGATAGAGATAGAGATGATAGGGAGAGGAAAGTTCGATTTGATACTAAATCACTCGCTCGAGAAAACAGGTCAAAGACCGAGCGAGGCAGAGATACGAGGGAGGGAGAGCCCCGTAAATCTACACCTCTAGCTAAATCACCACCCTCTCCTCCTCCCAAAACTCCATCTCCCACAGCAAAAGAAATCGAAAAACGCAATCTTGCCGAAGAAAGAAACCTACGAATCGCCCAACGAGCTCGCGAAGAACGCACCAAAGCCGAACAAGAGAGAACAGCCCAAGCTGTCTCGGCCGAGAAAGCTCAAAAGGAGAAGGAAGAACGCGATCGTATCTCACGACAGAATCTCTTACTCCAGCGCGAAAAGGAAAAGGAAAAGGAAAAAGAGAAAGAAAAAGAGAAAGAAAAAGAAAAAGAAAAAGAAAAAGAAAAAGAAAGACAAGAAAATCTTCGTCGAGAATCCATCCGTAAAGCCACCGAAGAGCGCCTCGCACGCGAGAAGAAGGAACAAGAGAGGATTCTTACTCTTCAAAAAGAACAAGCCGAAAAAGAACGTCGTGCTCGTCAAGTACAAAAAGAACAGGAAACCTCTCGACGTTTGCAGAAAGAACGAGCGGAAAGAGAATACCAAGCACAACTTGCACGAGAGGAAAAGGCACGTCAAGAACGAGAACGAGAACGAGAGCGAGAGCGAGAGCGAGAAAAAATTCAGCAAGAACGTAAACTTCAAGAAGCTCTCCGTCTCCAACAACAAAAACAACAAGAACTCGAAGCCCAGCGGCAACGTCAAGCACAAGCCAAAGCCGAAGCCGAAGCCGCCCATCTCTTCAAACTCCAACAACAAAAACTCCAAGCCCAACGCGCCGCTCAAGAAGCCGAAGTCGCAGCCGCAGCTGCTCGTAGAAAAGCAGATGCAAAAGCGAAAGAAGAAGCAGAAGCAAAAGCAGAGAAAGAACAAAAACTAGCACGCCAACTCGAAAAAGAGAAACTAGCCGCGCAAAATCATCTCGCCGCCCAACGACAAGCACTCGAGCTCTTCAAAGAAGTACAACAGCAACAGCAGCAACTCGCCGCGCGTCAAAAAGCAGAAAAGCAGCGTATAGCAAACGAAATACACAGCGCGAAAGTTCAAGCTGCCGCTCAGAAGAAAACTCCTCGCCTCCTCACACCCACCAATCTCAATCTCAATCTCAACCCCAACCCCACCAATCTCCTCACCCCCCAACCACCCAAATGCATCGGAAACATGGAGCGCACCATCCTCGAAGGCTACGTGCCGATGAGCAGCGCGGAGCTCCTGGCGCGAGATATCGCGCTGGGAGTCGTGGTGCCGCCCAGACCCGTGCGGTGTATTGGGAATATGGAGCGCACGATTTTGGAGGGGTATGTGCCGATGAGTGAGGAGGAGATGAGGAGGAAGAGGGAGGGGAGGTAAGGTGATAGATATGAGAGAGATGGGGTGATGGGGTGAGATTGTTGAGAATGGGGGGGGGAAGGAAGACAGAGGTGAGGTGAGGTGTTATTGTTTAGCCTGAATATTAAATTTTCAATATATGCATGATATTGAGATCAACCGCGTATTTTCATTACCTACATATCTCGTGGTTGTATTCAATACAATTGAATGGTATCTGTGCCTTCATGCCTATAATATACCTATGCATACTCCTCAAGACGCCTATATCCACCTAGTCCGCGACCAAAATGCTTAACACCTAACCTCAATCCCACCTCTACTAACCGTCAAATATTTGACCCCCTTGTAAGGTTTAACTCCCTCGCCAATCCCTCTACTCTTTCTCGTATCAACCGTCAAACTTTCCACTTTGATACCACTGGCCAGCCACCCTTTAACCGAGAAACTGACTGCTGCGGAACTAGGCATCATAATTTTATTTTGCGCTACTTTCCTTGCATCTTTTCCTTCGTTATTTGAAGCATTTTCCACCTTTGCTTTCTCTGGAGCGCTTTGATATGTTTCTGTATCATAGTCGTATTCACCATCAAGTCTGAAACCATTTCCATCATATTCTTCTTCAGTTGATAACGGTCCCACGACTGTACATCGTAATGTAGCTCCACCTGCTACCGCATCTCTAGCTGGTATATGCCATTCCAGATTCTTTTCGCCAGGGTTATATGTTGTATCGCCTCTACTTGCTTTGATCTCCGATAAATTCCGTACATCAGCTGGTAGTGGCACTGTGACTACCAAGTCTTCGATAATGGGTGATGTGCTGTTACCAGTACTGCCACCGAAATTTCCACCGAGACCACCGCTAAACTGTGATGCAGCTCTGCTTAGTTGTCCTGCCGCATTGCTATTGCTTCTCGAACTGGAACCTGAAGATATGGAAGAGTTACCCTGGCCAGAAACCTTGACAATGAATAACCGAACCTCGAAATCGGATCCGGTGGGACCAAGACTAGTTTTGACTTCAATATTGACGGGTAATTTTAGATGAGATGCATTAGTAGTCCCAGATTTTCCGCCCGTAGAAGGAAGTAAATCGACTTCATATCCAGCTAGAACAAATCGTCCATCAGGCGGTACAAAGCTCAACTCCCCTGGCTTTTCTCTCCATCTCGCTAATCTGACACACGGGTGGAATACTGGTAATTCCATAACACTGCTAACATTTTGTCTACCGGATGGTGTGGATAAATTCAAGAGTAGGTCTGGAACGCCAGAGATTTTTGATGTAAAAGCAATAGTTCCATTTGCAAACGCAGCCAATGGACGACCAGACGGCGCAAGAGTAACAGTAAGTGTTTCAACCAGATCCACATATAACTCATTCGAAGTATGTCGCACATTAGCTCTTCTCCATGGTAAAGCTGGTGTATTCGCTGCGAGTGATCCTGTAGACGACAATCCAGACATGCCTGAACTAGAGGGAGTTGCGAAGCCAGGTTTTCTATGATAGATATCTTAGTTATATTCCAAAACTTCAATTGGATCCCAGGAAGATCGATTTACGAACCCAGGAATATTGATACCCCCCAAGAACTTCCCAATCCACCCCTCCACCTCCACCATATCCCTCAACGCATTAGGTTCCGTCGAGCTCACCGTGCCCGCATCGCACATCTCATTTAGTAACTGAGCCACTACATCATAGCTACTCTCTATTTTTTGCGCCAATAGCGGCGCACCCACAAATTCCTCTAACACATCGATAACGCGGTGTAAGAATTCGAGGGCGAGGAGAGGTTCGATTTCCGAGGAAGATGTGAGACAGAATAGTAGATTTGAATGAATGAGACTAAAGAGTAGAGTGGGCGGAGATGTGTTTGGGAGATATATTAGACTTGGTCTTGGAGCTGGATGAGCGAGGTATAGAGGAAGAAGCTGTGTAGAGGAGAGGGGGCGCGAAGTGTAGGTATTTTGGAGGAGAGGTCGACTGTATAGATGATTAATATGGAAGCTTGGGGGGTTGCGAATCTGGGAGCCAGCGAGTAAGGGAGCAGAGAACGAGCGAAGCAGTGAAGCAGTGAAGCAGTGAAGCAAATAGGATTATTTGGTGGAATTACTCACTTGTGTTCATCATAGATATACAATGCCTCAATAGCACCATTCATGATTTCTATTTAAGAATAATATCAAGACATTTGCATTTGGTTTGCAACTTGTAGCTTGAGCAATGATGAATGCATGCTTGCGAACTTGCGGGGCGGTCCGCAGCGGGAAAGCGGCCGCTTCTATTTCTCAAGATCATCAAGCTTCAATAATTATTACACGGATATGACAGACAGCACAAGAACATTCACAATGGCACCTAATTCCGCACAAAGTCTCGATCGACAGGAAAGACTCACGGATGTGCTAAAAAGAGACGAAGCACAATGGAAAGATGACTGTTTACCGTGTCGACTCACTGGTATATCTTCCTTATGTTACACAGCACCCCCTCATTCCTTCCCTCATGTCTTCCCCCAATTCTCCTCTTCCCCTTTGTTTCCATTCACCTTTTACATTACGAGCCTGCCAGGCTCCTATCTACGCAGCTCAAACTAACACTTCCTCAGGATCCTTCGCATTTATCGGCCTCGGAATCTACAGTTACTTCTCCGGACAATCCCAATTGAAGGCCCAAGAAGCGAAGATTCTGAAGAGCAAGTCTATGTTTGGTATGAAGAGTCGGCAAACTGGTATTACTGGTATCGCATTGACACTCGTTGGAATGGGACTTTGGAGACTGAAAAATTAGGTGCCTCTGTCTACGGGACGAAATAATCTTATGAATGAGGCATGGCGTTTGGGTGTTTTTACTCACTCGGAATAAGATGATGTCACAAGAAAAGTTACGTTGAGAGGATAAAGGATAAGAAGAAGAAAAATGTGTTCTATGAATCGCACAGTGGTATCTACAATAACAATACTACACAAGTGATGTTCGCTCGATGACTCGCTCAAGCATACTCCGCAACAGCCTGACCTTCTCCGGCGTCTTTCATCTCCCAATGTCTTTTCTCTTTTCGCAATTGCCTCTTCACAAAAGCCATAGTGATGCAAGCCCAAACGAAACCGAAACAATATGGCAATCCCCATCCGACTCCGAAACCAATATTCTCGGGTAAAGTCATTATGATGACTGTTGATATAATAGCGATGCATACGAGACCGACACCCCAAAACCACGTTATAACCATAATCATACGTCGAAAAATGGGGCTGACTTCGTATCGTCTCAAAACGTTGCTTCGATATACAACTCCTCCTTGGCCATCGACTCCACCGAAATCTTCGATGACGGCCAACAATGCTGGACGCCAAAGCTTTCCCTTCTCTGTCGATGACATGTTGAATGGCAGTGGCTTTTTTCGCATTGTTTGAACCGCAGAAAATGTGAACATGAGCCCAAACCAATAGCATATCGTAGGGGAAGCCATAGCGCATAAGCGCACCTGTGGGTGCTCTGTAATAGTTCCTATGATAAGTTCGAGTTCTACGAAGGTGATAGCAATCAAGAAGTTGAGGTGGCAGAACTCAAGCTGGAAGATTTGTTAGCGACAAATTAAACCCATGAAATGACTTGTGTAGCTTACCACCCCCCATTTAGTCCATCCTACTGGCCTCCATCTCGGCGCTGTTTTGGCGCGGAAGAGTTTCAGGGATCGGAAACCATAATGTGCGAAACTGATCATTCCATATACACTTGCTATGATAGCGAAGACTAATTGTATAAGATTAGAAGTGATGGAACATTCTGTAGGGGAAGAAACTGGGTCTTACTATCTTGTAACTTCATCTGTGTTCCGAAACTCAAGGCATAGTAATATGTAATCGGCAGACAAGCCAGGTCAAGTGTTACTATAATAAGTCCAAGCCATAATAACGTTTTCCTCCTTCGATGTGGTGTATGCAAAGGAGGTAATGGTTCTGTCAACCCAAATGTTTGTGAGTGCGATGAATTTGTACTTGGTGTGGAAAGATTGTGTGTTGATGATTCCGGCGGTTGAAGGTGTGGCGTGTATGCGTTTAATTCGTATTGTGTATTCTTCTGTCCATCTAAATGATGATGATGTTCGCTCTCTTTTATCTCCTCATCTTTGAATGCATTGAACTCCGGCATGTTGATGAAAATCGATTATGCACTTCCCGTGGATTCCGGTATCATTTGCTGGAAGGGCAAAAAAAAGCAAAACAGTACGACAAGGAACGAATGAGAAGATTGTCAAGTAATGATTCAATGAATTGTGTGTGTATGATAAAAAGATTGAGAGAGAGAACCACGGAGTATTTGATACTTACGAGTATTGTTACCACTGAAGAGCAACATTCCTTCTGTCCGGTATGAATCGTGATCACACAGCATCAGGTATTGGATGGATGGCTTTGACATATACCTGGTGATGATGTAGTTGTTGATCCTCCATTAAAAAGAAGTGGTTTTCCCTTTGGACTCCATCCAAAATAATCGCTTTGATTGGTGCTATCAGTCTGGCATACTAAACCTTCTTAAAATCAAGACTTTTAGCCTTGGCTAAAATCAACTCTGCAAATACCGAAGCCTATAACGCGCGTTTGATTAAAACCCCAAAAACAGATTTCTACCTAATACAAAAAATATTTCTATAATATATATAATATATTTATAGAAATCTTAAAAAGAAAAATTATATTATGTACGGAGCTTAATGGGATAAGTTGTTTAAACTCTATTTTTAATAACAATTATTGTTTTGTAAAATTCTAATACCACTTTTACTAATTTTATTAGATACTTAATTAATCTCTTTAAATTTTTGAATTTTGAAACTTTTTATTTCTTTTTTCAACTTTTATAATTTTTAGGTTTTTAAGGTTTTTAAAGCTTTTAAAACTTTTAATAAATTCTAAATAAATTTAGAATAATATTTTTTTAAAAGAATATAACATTTGATAAATTTAAATGATTTTGATAAAGTTAGAATAAATTTATATTACTTTTATTATATAAATTCTCAATCAGTATAATAATATAATTAATTAGAGGTTTACCTCCTTAATATTCTTGTTGCTCGCGAGGGCCGAAGGTATATATAGATACGAAAAAAGAGAACCTCGCTTAGTGAGACCCGATTCAAGCAATCTGATTGGTTCAATTCAAGCGATCTGATTGGCTCGATTTTCTTAGCATTGTGGCTATAGCGCTTAGACTTTTTCAATGAAATCATTTAAATTAGTTTATTCAAGTTAATATAAATTGAATGAAAAAAAAAGAAAAGTAATAACTATATATAAAAAGCTAAGGGCTTTCAAATAATATATTTTTTATATTACTAGCTTTAAAACTGAGGGTTTTATAAAGAATTCAAATTGAAATAGTATAAATTTTATAATATAAAATTCTAGGCTTTTTCAACAAAACTATTTAAATTAGCTTATTCAAACTAATATAAATTGAATGAAAAAAAAGAAAAGTGATAACTATATATAAAAAGCTAAGGACTTTCAAATGATATATTTTTTATATTGCTAGTTTTAAAACTGAGGGTTTTATAAAGAATTCAAATTGAAATAATATAAATTTTATAATATAAAATTCTAGACTTTTTCAACGAAATCATTTAAATTAGCTTATTCAAATTAATATAAATTGAATGAAAAAAAAAGAAAAGTGGTAATCATATATAAGAAGCTAAGGGCTTTCAAATAATATATTTTTTATATTGCTAGCTTCAAAACTAAGAGTTTTCTAAAAGATTGAAATTTAATTAATATAAATATAATTAGAGCTTATATAATCAATTGAAAAAGGGTTATATTGAATATAATGAATCTAAAATTAATACAAATTATTTTAATATTATAGCTTTCGTGGTTCAGTGGTATAATTAATGATTTGAAGTGAAGTGACCCACTAAAATGTAATAAAAAATAAAAAATAAAAAATAAAAAATAAAAAATAAAAAATAAAAAATAAAAAATAAAAAATAAAAAATAAAAAATAAAAAATAAAAAATAAAAAATAAAAAATAAAAAATAAAAAATAAAAAATAAAAAATAAAAAATAAAAAATAAAAAATAAAAAATAGTAAACCGACTTCGCCTGCAAGCTTTCAATAAAATTTCTTTTTTAGATTTTTATAATTATAAATATAATTATATAATACTTTCTCAAAAAGCAAGGGGTCCGGGGGCTCGCAGGCCCTTGATAAAGATATTTATAAATCAAAAAAGTAATTTTTAGTATAAGAGGGTGGCCCAAAAGAGGGGTGGCTCGAAAGTAGGATGATCGACTTATTTAATCTAAGAGATTTATAAGTTTTCATATAGAGGGATAATTAAATCTATAATGTATTTATTAAAATTCTATTTTTATTAAATGATTATATATATTTATTTTGTATAAATAAAGGAAATTAATTCACTTCAAAAGAATAACTTCAATACAAAGACAAACTATATCAAAGGGATCAAGCGAATACAAAAAAAACTAGCTCTTTTAATAGTATTTATATAAAACCTACTACTTTCCTACTTAATTAGCTTTTTAAATAGAATATAATTAGATAAAAAAAATCTACAAATATATAAATACTACATTTTTTATATCCTTTTCAAATCAATACTTATTAATAATATTACAAATTTAACTAATTATTTAAAAAACCTTCTCATCCTTACTTTTTGATTCCTATTATTAATACTATATTCAATACTAGCTTTAACAAAGCTAACAAGCAATCTAATCAATCTATATCTAAAGCTAATAGAACCTATAATGATATTATTAATATTGATTTATTACAGGATATCAATTATAATTTTTATAAAGATATAAATAATACTTCTTCTTATTCTTCTCCTAATAAAAAAACATTTTTAAAAACCCTTTTGAATAAAGAAAAGGAGAATCAAAAAAATACAACGTTCAAAAAAGAATATTAGAATTATTCTTTTCTAAAGCATTTTTTTATAACTAAATAATTTTTCAAAGATTTTACATTTAGAATTATAGTTAAATATCATATCAACAATTATTTTCTTTTTAAAAGAAATTATATATACAAATATAAAGATTATTAATATATCCTTTCAAAAGATAATTATATATAATTTCAAATTTATTTAACAATTTTTATTTAAAAATATTAATAAGTTGATATTAAATAGCTTTTATATAATTTTATAATATCAGAGAATATATATTGATCTTAATATAAATATTAAAAATACTTTTATATAAATATTAAAAATACTTTTATATAAATATTTTTATATAAGAAATATTATAAATAGAGTATAAAACAATTTATAGAATATTAAAATAATAAAATATAATTATTTGAATCCATAAAATAAATAAACACTTTTGTTAAATTCGATTTAAAATCTTAAATCAAATATTTTTTCAATTTTTTAATTCAATTTTTGAATAGCAATTCAGATAATTATATAAGTTTATTAAAATTTAATAAAGTTATAAAGAATTTAGATATTTTTAAAAGATTATTTAATAACAATAATAATAATTCGAATGATTTTAACGATAAAAAGAATTGAAGTAATAGTAAAGATGGAAATAGTAATAATAATTATAATGATTTCAATTGTTTTAATTATAAGAATAATTATAATATCAATCAATATCAATCATCAAAACTGTTATTTTATTAATTTTACAAAAATTTATAAGAATAATAATAAATATAAAAATATTGATAATTTTTTTAATCTAAAGATTTCTATGTTTGAGGAATATTGTTGTAAAGTATTTATATTATTTAAAATAATTATAATAATCTTTTCAATTATATTTTCAAATATAATTTAAAAAATGTTATTAAGCAAATAAAAATAGATTTCCTAATATATGTCAAGGATTGTATAATATAATAATCAATAATTTCGAAGGATCTCAATATCACTAAAATGTATTCTTTAAATAAAACAATATCTTTTTTAAAACTTATATCGAAAGCAATTCTAATACAAATCTTCAAAAGATATTTAATACAATAATTATGAATTTATACTTCTTTTAGTATATAATTTTTTCGATTATATATAATTCTTAATTATATTATATCAAAATTCTATTTGTATATAATAATATTCCAGAATATTATTTTGTAATATATAATTCTCAATCGAATATTTTGAATTTTATTAATTAAATTAAACAGATAATTGATTCCTATCAAAAAGTATTTTTAAAACAAAATATATCAATTGAAACCTTTCTTATAAATTGATATTTTTATAACAATAAATCTTTAAAATCTTCAAACTTTTTTTTTGGAAAACCTTATAATAAATATATTAATAAATAATCTTTTTTATATTATTTAATAAGAATAAAAACAATCGTTATCTTTTTGATTACAAAAAAAGGATTATAAGTCGACCACCCCACTTTCGGGCCACCCCTCTTTCGGGCCACCCTTTTACACCAAAAATCACTTTTTTAGCCTATCAATATCTCTATCAATATTAAATATAATTTAATAAAAATTTAGATTTATATAATTTAAGCTATTCTAAGCTTATATTAGAATTTTTAGAATTTTTAGAATTTTAGAATTTTTCTGGATCGATTTTTAGAACTTCAAAATATCGATTTTTAATTTACATATAAATCACATATGTCAAGGTACAGGTAAAGACTTATATTATACCATAAGGATTCTAAATGTTATAAAAGATTGAGGTCCTATTATAGAAAATAGGGTATACTAAAAGCACACTAAAGGTTTATATTTAAAATACAAAAGCAATATAATTGATATTATAATAATACCCTTTCCTTAAAGCTTACTTGTTTTAAGTAAATTAAGGCACAAACTAACTTTACTATTTTTCGATAAAGTTATAAAAGATCGATTCAATAGATCAATTTATTATTATATCTAAATTGATTAAATAACAATTCAAAATCCTTTGAAATAATATTAAAACATTTTAATTTCTATTATAGAATTAAAGCGAATTATTTTTAAAATAATAATTAATTAATAAATCTTCTTTAATTTATTTGATTCCTATTTAAAAGTTATTTCTAATATAATAATATCTAAGATAATAGGTTTTTTGAATTCAATTTATATAAATGGATTTGGTTTGTTTGAATATATTAAATGAAATATAATAATCATTCCCTTTTAATCTCGAAAATCCTTAATTGATTGTTATAACAATAAATAATACTTCTATTTAATATAATAATAAAAATTGTATTTATTATAATAATCAAGAATCTTTTCGAATTCCTATTATTTAATTTTTTTATATATTTTATTATCTTTTTCAAAAACTCAACTTTGATTTCTATATAATTCAATAATATTAATAATATTTTGATTTAATAATTCTAATAAGTAATAAAGTAATCAAAGTAATAAATTATAAAACATTAGAAAAATTTTAAAATTGATTAGGAGTTGTAATAAGTAGATCTATTTATAGACTTTAAGGATTTTATAAAGATTATTTTATTTGTTATTATTCTTTTTTATTAAATAATTAATTTTTATATTTTTTGTATTAATTTATATCTTGTTATTTTTTTTATAAAGGAAAATATCAATTCAGATTTTATTAATATAATCTTTGTATTTTTGAATCGATTGGATTATAAATGTTTTAAGTTTAATTAGAATGAGATTAAATCTATTTGTAATCTTATTGATTTTGAAAAACTCTTGTTTTTTTTAATATAATAGATTTAATAGAATTGATATAAATAATTCAATTTCGAAATATAAATAATAATTATAATTAATAAAGAATAGGAATATATTAATAGTTTTTAATATAATATTATTTAATATAAATTCTATAAATAGAAATTAATTAAATTAATTATTTTGATAAAAATTTATAAAAATATAAAGATATTATTTGATTATAATATTAATCCTTTTTGTTTGATTATTAAATTTGAAATAAAATAAGAAAAACTATTTCAAAATAATCAATAAATATTTGAATAAATATTTTTAGAATTTAGAAACGAATTAGAAATTTTTATTAAATATAATATTATTAGAAATATTATATAAATAATATATTTTTTTAATAAATCGATTTATAAATTTTTTTATAGATAATTTTATTATTAATATAAAGTATTATATTTTAATTAAATAATAAATAATTATAATAATATATTAATATTTCTTTTTATAATATTTATTGATTAATAATAATATAATATAGTTGATAGAAATATCTAATTAAAAATAAAATAATATTAATAAGAATTTAAGGAATCCAAATATAATAAAATAAAAGATTTTGATATAAAAATAGAATTAATAAATTTATACAAATATTTCGATTTTTTTAGATATATTAGATTATTAATATATATAAAAAATGAAATTAATAGTTTTAATATAATCTGAATATCCAATTGATTTGATTAAATATATATAATATATAATCTATATACAAAATTTGATAAAAAAGGGAATAAAAAGATAATTACAATAAAAGATTTTATTATTAATTAATCTATAATTTTATAAAACTATTTAAAAATTTTTTCAAATATTTAATAATCAATAACAAGCAAAAGAATTTTGAAATATTATATATATAATTATAATTAATTTGAATAATCTATATACTTTATCAATAAAATTGTTAATCGATTTATTAATATCAAAAATAATTATATTCATTAGGATTATAATTAGATTTAAATTGCTATTTATTTATTGAATGATATTCTTGAATATAATAATATTAAATATTCATTTTGAAAAAATTGTTTATAAATAATTTTTAATTTGATTATTATTAGGATTAATATATATTAAATAATCTTTAATTTTATAATTCAAAATATTAGAATGAATAGTTTTATAATTGGATTGATATATAATATAGAAATTGAATTCTAATAAGAATTCGATTTATCTAATTTGTTATTAGTTTAATATCTTTATTAATATAAAATATTCGAGATTTTTATAATTAATAATGATTTCGAATGGTTTTTAAGTACTGTATAATTTCGATCTCTATTCTTTTAATAATTTTATAATTACTAGAAGTTTTTTATTATAAATTTTATAATTGTATTTAATAATATTATATTTTAATAAGAAATATATTATTGAATATAGGTTTCCCTTATTATTATATTACAAAAGGATATTATCTATAATTCAATTGAAAATATCGATTTCAATTATTATATAATAATAATAATCAAATATAATAAGGATTGGGGTAAAGGAAAAAGTATTTTTTAATATTATAAAAATGTTTTTTTATTTAAAATTTTAATTTTATATTTTTTTCTTTTTCAAAAAATAATTAAGGGGTTTTACAATTTTAAAAAAATTGTAAATAAAATATTGATAAAAATTAATAAATCTAAAAAAATATTGAAGATTTTTAAATTTAATTAATGATTTTCAATTGAATATAATATCAACTTTCTTTAAATTCATTTTTATATTTTTTAAAGTAATAATTAAATTGAAATATTTGATTCTTTTTATTTTGAATTTATATTTATTAATATCAATTTATAATCCGATATTAATCAATTGTTAAACAATTTTGTGGATATATTCTTTATGATTTGTAATGTTTTTGGAATAAATCAAAATATTATTCAAATATATTATATAAATTCTATTCAAAAGATTAAAGAGAATATAATTGATATAATTTTAAAATAAGACTGATATATTATAAAATCCGAAAAGCATTATTAATAATTTGAATAAATTGAAATAAATAATAAAAGTAATTTTTCATTTATAATCCTTTATAATTTGTAATTTATTGAAAACAGCAATAATATTAAGTTTGATATAGATTTTAATATAATATAAAATATTAAGGGTTTTTTTAATCAATAATAAAAAGTATTAGTTTTTAATAATAATATTATTTAAATTTTGATAATTTTAATAAATTTAAATATCTTTTTTTAATTTAATAATTAGGAAAAATAAAACAATTAATTGGAAATAAGATTTTTGAATAAATTCTTTATTCAGATTGTTATTAAGCTATCTATAAATAATTTAAAGCTTAATTAGAAATATTAAACAATTTTTATTATATAATAATTTTTTATCTAATATAATCTCAATTTTGTAATTTTATAAATATTGTAATGAAAGTTTGTTGATAAAAGAGGATAGGAATTCTGGGTATAGATTATAAAGTTAGAAAAATAGTTTATTTTAAATCTTTGATATAAAAGGGATAGATTGATTTATCTTTTTTATAAATTTATTGATATTATTATTTATTAAGTTTTAATATAATTGAATAGAATCCTTGGTTATTATATAATATAAATTATAGATTTTATTTAATTTGTTTTAAAATATTTTTATAATATAAATATTATTATTTTTATAAAATTATATAAAACTATTAATTATAAAAAACTTTATATTTTATATTTCAAGGTGGATATTTTATATAATATTAAGCAACTCATTTAAAAAATTTAATAGTAATGATAATAATAAAGATAAAGTATTTTGATTTTATAATAATCTTTTATACTTTTTGGAATTAATAATGAATTGAATTAGAATTAATTTTAAGGATGAATGATTAGAAATTATTTTAGTTTAAATATTCATTTTATTATTGATATAATAAATATAATAAAGGTTTTTGTTTTTGTTATTTTTGAGATTAATAGTATTAGAATTTTTTTGAATATTTAAAACCTTGATAGATTTGAGAATTATTGATTAATTTTGAGATAGTAAAGATTTAACTTTGAAGTTTTTATTAATAATATTTTTTATAAAAATTAGTTTTGAAATAAACTTTTATAGGGGTAATTTAAAATCAATTAATATAATTTTATTATTTTTTAGTAAAATTATTTTGTAGTTATTAAATGTATTAGGAATAGTAATTGTTATAATATTAATAGAATAGTAATATTTCGAATAATATATAAATATAAATTTAAATATTATTATCGATTAATTAATAATGAGGTTATAATGTTGAAATTAGAGGAGATTAAGAATTATCAGATTTGTGGTTGATAAGATGGTAATATAAAACAAATCGATTTTCTGGTGGTTATTAATTTGTATATTCAGAAATATATATTAAAAAAAGATATTAGAAGATTTTCTATTAGCTAAAAATAAATAATGAGTGTAAAAAAAGGAATATATAGATATTTAGAATTTGAAAACAATTTTTTTATTAATAAAATTATAGTTTGTAATTTTATTATTTATAAGGTTAATAAACAGAATAATTATATTAAATATAAAAGAGATTTCTATTAAGATTTTAAAAGATTTGTTATTTATTATTCTAAGATATAAAGAATTCCTAAATATAATTGATTTTTTAATTTATAAAGGTAAATTTTTTATAAAAAACCTCAATTTATAATTATGAATTAAGATTAATCTTTTGATATACTAAACTAAGAAATAAAACTTTTATTCTCTTTTGAATAAATAAATCCCTCAATATATTCTTTTAGATTAAATTTTTGAATAAAACTAAAAGGGATTGATAAAATATAATATAATAATATAGCTGGAAAACAATTAATGAATGAAAAACAATTAATAGGTGAAAACAGATTTTAATATAAGGAATTAATAATATTACAATAAAATCTAAAATTCTAGTATTGATTAGTTGTAAAGAAATGATTGGTATAAGGATTATATTCTGTATTAGTATTGATATTATATTTTATATTATTAGCTTATTTCTTATTACAATTGTCTTTAATATAATCTAGTTTTTTATAATAAAAGCAAAAACCAAAATCAAAATATTGTTTTCGAATATAATGAAATAAAAGGTATTGATTTTATCGAATAATATTCAATTATATAAAATTATTAGATAGCTTTAATATAAGGGGGGTTGTAATTAGGATTGGTTTTTTATCATAATGTTTTGATTGATTACAATTGAAATTAGTATTTTAGCTTTTTTATTGATTATTAAAATAAATTTTCTTTTCTAGATTATTATAAATATTTTATTATCAAATTATTTATATATTAATATTAATAATAAAAAGTTTATTAAAATAATTAATTGAAATATTAATTAATTTTTATAAAATTTTGAGTTTGAGATTAACAACTTATTATTCAACAATTTTCTTATATCTAATAACAAATTATTTGAATTCGATAATGAAATTATTAAATAAAGTCTTTTTTATCTTATATTTATTGTAATCCATAAAGGCTTTTTATAAAAGATTAAAGGTTTAGTATTATTTATTTAACTCACCCCAAATATTTACTATAATATATTATCTAGAGAACTAGAGATTGAAGTTGTACAGATTATTTATAATTATATCGAAATGTATTTGATTATTTGTATAAACCGAGCCAAAGAATAAATTAGTGAGGAATATAATTTATTGGAATTTTGATTCATTTTTATAATCTATAATTAAACAATAATTGATTGTATTATAAAATATTATATACTAATTCTAATACTTTACAATATCTTATTTATCACCATTAAATTTCTCAGAAAAAATGAAATATCTTTAGCAAAACAAAGCTTCTGGATTATTACAAACAATAATCTTTAATATCTCAATTATATTTTACAATTCAACAATTTATAATTAAGCTTTGTTAGTTTGAGTATATACTACAGCAATTTATTCTTATAATGAAATTGTAATTATTTCGATTGAAATAAATATAATTTAAATAATTGTGAAATATATAGTATTTAAATTATTGAATAGATTTGTAAATAAGGAAATATTAGTTTTGATAAAATCAATGATATAATTCAAGAAAAGAAACTGTAAAGGTAGATTAAATACAACTATTTAATTAATCATCTTTAAAATGTTTTTGTAATTACAAAATATTGATAAATCAATATAGATATATTTTAATATAGTCGAATAATTTTGCTGAAAAATAACAAAGTTATCTACAATAAATCAACAATGGATTCGATCAATATAATCGAATTGTAATTTTGATAAAATCAAAATAATCAGAATAATCAGAGTATAACTTAAATAAATATTTAAAATGAAGTTATAATAATTTTTAAATAAATAGTATAAATTATTAAGATACAAGTAAAGACTTATATTATATTATAAGAGTTCTAAGTACTATAAAAGGTTAAGGCCTTATTATAGGAAGTAGAGTACGCTAAGAGTACACTAAGGGTTTGTGCTTAAGGCACAAAGGCAACGTAGTTGGCGCCGTGACAACATATAAATTTAAAATTTTATAAAATCTTTAATAACTTTTTAATAATAATTATTAAATGAAAATTGTATATCTTTTTGAAAAATTCAAATCTAAATCTATATAGAAATTCAAAAGAAATTCAAAAAAATGAATAAATATAAAGATGTAATATATAGTGAGTTAAGAGTAGTATAAATAATCTCTGTAATTTTGAGAGTATCCTTTTAAATATTTATTTATAAGGAATTTTTTATTTTTTCAAGATCTTCCAAATTGAATATCTTATAAATTTATAATAAAATTTTATAATTTATTTTTAGCTATTTTCTCTTAAAAATTATTATAGATTTTATAGAATTTTAAATTTGTATGTGATTTGTATGTAAATTGAAAATCGATATTTGAAGCTTTAAAAATCGATCCAGAAAAATCCTAAAATTCTAAAAAATTTAATATAAATCTAAAATAGTTTGAATTATATATATATAAATTTTTATTAAATTATATTCAGTATTGATAAAGATATTGATAAACCAAAAAGTGATTTTTAGTGTAAAAGGGTGGCCCGAAAGAGGGGTGGCCCGAAAGTAGAGTGGTTGACTTAAATATTATAAACATATATAAAAAGAGAAAGACTAATTTAAAACGAATTATTATATCAAATATAATAATTTTAATAATAAGAGCTTTACAAAATAATATAATCAATTCCTAATTAATATTTAACAAGAAAATATATCAAAAAATAATAGTAATGATAATGATTATTTTATTGATTAATATTTTATCGATATAAATAATTCTGGAGAGATTTCCAGGATGTTTTTTATATCAATAGATATTTGTAATAATCTTTTAATAATAATTAATTTTAATAATATTATAAGTATTTATATTAATAATTGAGGTATTTGTTATACAGTACTAGGGTACTTCTATTTTTTCGACAGTCATTTTGCACCAAAACTCATCATTTAAATATTTTTAGTTTTAAAGAAAATTGTATATTTACTCTTAAAATAATTATATCAATTTATTTATTTGTATATTTTCTTTGATAAAAACTATTTATTTTATTTTTAGAAATTTTATATACTATAAAATATTCACTTAATATTTTAAAATTCTAACATATTAGAAATTATAGTCAAAATAAGCGAATTCTCAAGAACTTTTTAAAAAAAATTAAAAAATATATATTATATCTATTGATTCCTTTTAAAAAAACAAAATCTTATTATAAATATCATTTATATATAAATAATCAAATTATTGAATTTGATTCTAAAAAAAACTATTCAAAAGAATAATAATCTAATTTCTAAAAAGTAATAAAATGGTTTATTTGAATGCATTTTTGAGATCGATTAAATAGAAGTGCACGATTACTGTATATAGTAAATAATATAATAATAATAAATTTTTAAATATTATAATTAATATAGATATAATTTAAAGATTGATTATTGAATATAATTAATATTTAGTATAAAAAAAGATTAAGGATATTGAATATAATAAAACTATTATTAATTTAGTAATAATCCAGTATGATATTGGGATAGTTATTTTGATTGATTTATTTTATAAAAAATTCTTATTTAAAAATATAAAATAAAATATAATAAGGATCAATATTCTATTTTTATCTTGTGAGGGTGCACGGACCCTCTATGCACGTGACCGGCTATACTAGCCATTTTAGCTAGTCTTTTCAAGTATAAGTTGGAAGCCTCGCTTTCAATTTCCTCTTAGATCTTTATCAATAACTAAATTATTAAAACAACTCCTTTTTTAGTTTACAATTTTTACAAAATTATTAATTCATTCTCGAATTAAACAGGAATTGTTTGTATACAGAGTATACACAAAATAAATCGGAATTATATTAGAATATATATATAGTAGTAAGCTATCAGGACTTCAATCCCTGATACTGTGCCTTTTAGCCAGATTGCATATATAGTGTAGTAATAAAGCTTACAACTTCTATTTGGTTTTATATATATTGATTCTATACATATAACAAAGTATTAGAGATTAAATCAAATAGATATAGTTCTGGGATTTCTGATTAAAACTTACTTGATTAGAAATAGATTTTTCTAATAAAAAGTGGATTAAAGGTAAGGATATATTTGCTTAATAATTGAATATTCTGAATTTATTAATAAATTGATTATTAATAATGAGAATATAATTAATACAATTAATATATTATATATCATATAATTAACTATATAAATAAATATCTCCATAATTAATCTTTTCAAAACGAAAAGAATAAAAAAAGGGAGCTCTATTAAAATATATATATAATAATAAACTATTAGAACTTCAATCCCTAATACTATGCCTTTTGATTAGATTGCATATATAGCGTAATGATAAAGCTTACAACTTCTATTTGATTCCATGCGTATTGATTCCATGCACGTGACAAATTGTTTCCAAAGAAAATTATAATAATCTATAATACTATTTAGGTAAACCCTAGGCTATTTGTAGGTTTTATATAACAAATAAAGGGTTGAGAGTTGAATAAATTAAATTAATAAAAATAATTATTAGGAATATAAGATCACAAGAATTAATAGAATTAGAGATGCTATTTAATCTATTATTCTTCAAATGAAATAAAACTTTTCAATTCAAATAAACAATAATCGAAAAAGTGTATATAAAAAGAATTATTAGATAAAACAAATAATCAAAAGTAAATATAAATCAAAATAAGGAAGGAATAAACTATTTGAACTTTCGAATTTGATTTGAGGAAATAGTTAGTATAAACTCTTAAAGAACAAATTATTCAAACCTCTAAATTCAATTTGAAGAAAGAGTTAATATAAACTTTTAAAAAAGGAATTAAATTAAAAGTTCCTTATTATCCAAAATAAACGAATTTGAAATCCCTATTTTAATATATTTTCATTTATCAATCACTACTAATCATTATCAGCAAATTAATCCACAAAAAGATATAAACAATCAAATTATCACAAAACAAAGGGATTCCTCGCTTTATTCAAATATATCGAAAGAATTACGGAAGATCAAAACATAGCAGATTCACAGGAATTGTTCATATCGAGCAACAACAAGAGCAGCCATTAGACAGAGACAATATTAAGGCAGAACCCAGGAACAACCTAGAATCACCTCGCGAAATGGATAATAATTATATCTATAATATTATAAAAAACCTAAAAATAAATAATATTATATTAAAGAATTAGAATATAATTATAAAAAGAAATAATTTAGATTATTAAATATTTGAATAATGAATTTGGACGATTTATATTAAAATCCACAGAAAAATTAACTGAAAACAATATTGATTATTTTTATAATGAAATTAATAATTTATATTAATTAATATAATAATGTAATGAAAATACAAAGTAAGATTTTTTATAATAAATTTTTTATTAATAAAATATTGTATATAAATTTGATTTAAAACAAATAAATTAGAAAAAGTTAGTAATAATATAAGTATAGTTTGTGGATATTTGTAGATAGATTTATATATATAAAAGGAAAGAAAACTAGCAAAGCAAATAAAGAAAATCCTAGAAATTATAGACTTTAAATCATATTATAAAGATTTATAATAAAAAACCTTAATCTTTATTAAGATTCGTTTAGGTAGAATAGTTTTATATATAAGTTTTATTAATAAATCACAGAAATTCGTATAAAACAATTTGATAATTATAAATAATCCATTTATTTATAAAAATTATATATAGAAAATACTAATGAATTATAATATAAAGGATATAAATTCTTATAAAATAATTAATATAAAGATTATAATATAATTAGTCTAGAATTATTTATACAATTAATATTAATTATAAAATATAATATAATTAAATAAAGAAATTATATATCATTTGTTAGAAAGGAAAAAAGGTTTCGAATTAATCAAATCTTTTTAAACTTATACTATAATATTTAGTTTATTATTACAAAATGATAAATATAATATTAATATATTAGTTATCCAATCAAAAAACTAAGTTTTGAATGGTATCAATAGAGATAAAGATTATTATTTGGTAAAAAAGAGAATTTATTATTATTATTATTAAAAATCAATAATATAAAATCTAATATCAAGCGAACTCTAAATAACAATTAGAAAAAACTCAAATAGTATATAGAATCCTTTCCTAATTAATTAATAAATTTTCTTTATTTTATTTATAACCAAATCTTAATTTTTACCAAACAATTATTAATATAATGATATCGATAACAACGAATTCACAATTATTATAAATAATAAAAATAATTTGAAATATAAAATATTACAATTATAAGAATAATTTGGAATATAAAGTATTACAAATATAAAAGCAATTTGGGATTTAATTAATAAGGTTTTTTATAATCCTTTTTTCTTTTTTTTAGCATTAGTTTTCTATTACCAATAGAATAATTAGAAATTCATTCACAAAACAAAAATGATTATAAAGATGTATAAACCCTCTATACACATAACCAATTATACTAATCATTTTAATTAGTCTTTTCAAGTATAAATTGGAAGCCTTGCTTCCAACTTCCTCTTAGATCTTTATTAATAACTAAATCATTAAAACAACTCCTTTTTTAGTTCACAGTCCTCATATATCTTATTTAATAAATATAGATAAATTCAAATTCAAATATAATAATTTTAATAATATTATTATTATTATATCTAAAGGTATTTATTTCGTATATTGATAATTCCACAATTATATATTCTTATTATAAAATATTAATATTCAAAACGTAATCAATTATTTTATTAATAATAAAGAATACTATTTTATCAAAATCAAATTATAACAAATTCATTATTGATTTGATTGTCTATTTATTTATAAATTCTATAAAATATTTTAATATTTTAAATACAATAAGAATTTCGAAGTAATCAAATAGTTTATTAAGATTTGTTATTATTATCAAATATATAATAAACCATCTAATAGATTCAAATTTTCTTTATTTGATAAGGAATTTAAATTTAATTATATAATATTTATTGATATGATTTATATCAATAACAATCTTATTTTATATATTTTTAATAAAACTATATATTTTTAAATTATTTAATTATAGTATATATAAAGTTAAAACTTATATAAACAATTAAATAAGATTATATTGATTGTAATGGATATATTATTAATAAAAATTATTTTAATATTATAGCTTTTGTGATTTAAAAATATAATTGTTGATCTAATATATTTGAATATAAATAAAATTGAAAATATAAATAAAGATTTCCACAAAAAAAATTATAAGACAATAAATGAACTTCACCTATAAACTCTCAATCCAACTACTATTCAAAATTATATTTTAAAATATTTTCTTTAAATTTAAATTTACGTTCTATCAATGCAATGGATTCGGAGGTTTGTAGGCCCTTAGTATATTAAAAAGAAATCTTTAAATATAATTGATTTTTGTTCCAAGCATTAATTGGTTTAGCATTAGGCCAATCATTATTCTAATATAAAGAGTTTATATATATAGCTTCAAAAAAAGATTTTAAAAAAATTAAGAAAAAATCTTATGATATATTTAAATTTATATTGGTATTAATTATTATTTTATATGTATTCTAACGATTTCTTTTATTTTATTTTATTAAAACAAATCAACAATTAGTTTTCGAGAATAACTTTAAAATTTTTAAAAATAATTCTTTCAGAGATTTTATTTAAATTAAATTATAATATGCTTATGATATATTATTAATATATAATTCATATTATTTAGATAAAAATAATCTCTATTTCATTAGATTAAATTGAAAAAAAACTAAGAAAAGAAAATATTTTTATAGTTTAAGCTTTTTAGAATGCTTATGAGATATCTTTATGATATACTATTAATATCTTAAAAAACAAATAATTGAATAAAAAAAAGAAAAAAAATATTGAGAGAAAAAAGAATTTCTTTTGAAAAAATATATTTTATTTTAAACAATGTTTATAAAATATTAACAAAATATTTATATTATTTTATATTATCGAAAAAAATAGATTTCTTATATAATGCTTTAGGTTTATTGAATATCTTTTGAATCTTTAAGATCTTCTGCAATTCCTTTAGATTTCAAAGATTCAGTGGAAAGCTTTATATTATTAATTACTTTTAGGATTTTAGATTTTATATAAAAGAGTCAATGTTTATTACACATATAATATCTTTATTTTATAAATCTTATTAATAAAATAGAACTCTTTTATAATGTTTTAGAAGCCTATTATATTAGGAAAGGATCTAATTAATTATTTTGTAAATAATTGAGTTTACTAATAAAAGCTAATTACAAGTAATCAATATTATATTAAACAGTTTATATATTAATGAAAAATAAAATAGCATTTTACTCAAATTTATTTTTTAATAGAGGGGTGTAAATAGACTATTCCCAGAATTTCAAGTTTTAGATATCTTTTAGATCTTTAGAAATTCCCTTAGATTTTGAGGATTTAATAGAAAACTAATAGAAAGCTAATAGAATTTCTAGAATTTCTAGAATTTCTAGAACTTTTAGAACTTTTAGAACTTTTAAGCTATTTCTAGAATTTTTATATTTCAAATTTTTTTCAATTTTTCTGAATTTCCAGGAATTCTTTTAGATTTCGAAGATTTCATAAGAAACTAATGAAACTCCGCATTTTCAAGTTATTTTCAGGATTTTTATACCTCAAGTATTTTCTAATCTTTTGAACATTCTGGATTTTTAAGATTTCTAAGATTTTCAGGATCTTTAGTCCTCAAACATCTTCTAATTTTCTAATCTTCAAAATTTTCAGGATTTTTAGGATTTTGAATCCTATATACTAAGAGAATGCTATCGCATTCTAATAATTATAGATTTTATATATTTTCAAAATCAAAAGCTAAAAAAAAAGAGTAAAATTCTATTGTTAAATACAAATTATCACACTATCAAAAGTAAATCGATTTCTTTTGAATTTCAAAATTTTAGGGTTTTTATTATTTTTAGAATTTCAGAGTTTCAAAGATTATATACCAATAAAAAAGTATTAAATTTTGAATTTTCGAAAAACAAATAGCTTTCAAAATAAAAAACCAAAAAATAAAAAACAAAATCTTTAAAATATAAATT
This sequence comes from Botryotinia globosa, assembly GCA_014898425.1. Taxonomy (NCBI): domain Eukaryota; kingdom Fungi; phylum Ascomycota; class Leotiomycetes; order Helotiales; family Sclerotiniaceae; genus Botryotinia; species Botryotinia globosa. The sequence goes on along the minus strand of RCSZ01000008.1, from coordinate 1,996,078 downwards.
ATTATTTTATTAAAAACAAATCGATTTCTTTCTTTCAAATTTTCGAATTTTCAGAATTGGATTTTAGAATTATTAACTCAGGTTTTATATACTTTCGGAAAAAAAAAGAAAAAAAGAAATCAAAATCTTATTGAATACAAATTACTACTTTATTGAAAACAAATCAATTTCTTTTCAAATCTTTCAAGTTTTTAAAAATTTCAAAGCTTTAGACTTTAAAAATATTAGACCTACTAATTCAAAAAAGTCTCAATTTTTTAATTTTTTTTGGATTTCCAATATTATATACCAGCGAAAATGTTGTTGAATTCTTTTCAAGATTTTCAAGATTTTGAGATTTTTTAAGATTTTCAGAGTTTCAGATTTTTAACGGTTTTATACATTTTTAAAAAATAAATATTTTTCGAAAAGAAAAAAGAAGAAAAAAAGAAAACAAACCCTATTATCAAATATAAATTATTACTTTATTAAAAACAAATCGATTTCCTTTGAATTTTAACTTTTTAAAGGTTTTAAACTTCGAATTTCAAATTTTAGATTAATTCTTAGTATTTTTATACTATAATCTAACTCTTTAAAAAAACTATAAAAAACTAAGCCTTATAAAATAAGAATATGAATATATAACCAATCTGTATTATAAAAGTTTAAAAAAAATTGATTTAATAATAATTAACTATCGAATAACTTTGAAAAGTTTTTAAAAAATATCAAGTAATTTGTTAATTAGCTTTAAAGTTTTTGAGAATAAAAGTTTTAAAAAGAAAAGTTTTATTATGAGTATTAATTAATTTAGTATCGGGCCGATTATTATTCTTATATAAAGAGTTTATATATATATAGCTTTAGAAAAAGGTTTTAGGGAGATCAATGAAAATTCTTATAATATACCTATATCTGTATTGATACTAGTCGTCACCTTGCACCTGTTCTAACAATTTTTTTTAGAAAAGTTTGATTTTATATTAATTTTATCTATATTTATTATACTATACTCAAAAACCTAATATACTTTTCAAAATCAAAGCTTTTTTTTATATAAAAAAGATTATTTTGTAGTTTTTTTATTAGAAATCTTTTATTAGATTTTTCTTTTTTACTTTATAATATAAAACACTTTTCTTTATATATTTGTTAAATTGAAAAAGATCTATTTATTAAAAGAATAAAATTAATTAATTTAATTTAAGAAACAAAAGAAAAAGATTATAAAGTTGAAAAGTTTATTATAATATAAATAAATGTTTAATAAAATAGCTTCAAAATTATATACAAATTCAATCTCTATTTATACTTTTAAAAGAATATATTATTTTTGAAATCTTATAAATTTCAAAATTATTACTTCCTTATCAAAAAGAATTTAATTTCCTATGTTTCAAGTTTTATAAAGAGATAGAAGAATAGCCCACTTCTATTCATCTTTATATAATAATTAAATATTCTACTCTCCCTCAATTCTATTTCAATTCTAATTAAATACCAGGGGCCTGCGAGCCCCCGGACTCTTTGCTTTTTTAAGAAAGTATAATATAATTATATTTATAATTATAAAAATCTAAAAAAAGAAATTATATTAAAAACTTACAAGTGAAGTCGATTTTTACCACCTTACATTTTTTAATTTTATTTATATTATTTTTTAATTTTATTTATACTAGTTCTCAATTTTATTTATATTTTCAATTTTTTTTATATTTTCAATTTTATTCATATTTAAGTAAATTACTTTTACATCAAATCAATAATTATACTATTAAACTATAAAAACTATAATATTAAAATAATTTTTATCAACAATATACTCACTATGCCTAATATAACCCTCTTTTAATTGCTTATATAAGCTTTAGTTTTATATATACTATTAAGACTTCAATCTTTTAGAAAAAAATTAATTTTAGAACTAACATTATAAAAATTATATTATTTAAAAGCCCTTAGCTTTTTATATATAATTATTTCTTTTTATTCAATTTATATTAATCTAAATAAACTAATTTAAATGATTTTATTACAAAAATCTAAGAGTTTGTATTATAATTATAATACTAAGGAAGTTGCAAAATCATTATAACTAATAGGATTGCTTGAATCAAGCTTTATTAAACAGAAGTTCTCTTTTTTTGTATATATATAGCTTTCAATCCTTGCGAATAGTAAGATTATTAAGGAGGTAAACCTTTAATAAAGTTACCCCACTCAATCGATTCGATTCAACATCCCCCTTTAATCGCCTCACTCTAACAAATAAGACTTTTCCCCACTTATACGCGATTCATTCCCCCCCCCCTCTCTTAGTTTGAGTGAAAAATAAAGGAAATAAGAAGGAGAGGGGTAGCTTCAATTCAGGTTCTAGGATTTATAAAAATAGTTTGTACAAATTAAACTATTTTGTAGAATTTGCAATCAATAGCTATTTTATTGCTTAGTTCAATTCTTATTCCTATATTAAATCAAATGAGTATATTTATCACCCTCATTTCAAATAAATCAAAATGTTATATTAAATTCTATTAAAACTGTTTAAAAACTCTATTTTTTCATTATATATATGTTCTTCGACTATATTAAACGATATATCTGGTTTTGAAATTATACCATTTTTATTTTTCCAAAAAGTTTTCAATAAACAATTCAATTTCCAATTTATTGTTCTTATATTTCCAAAAAAAAAACACTTAGATATTATATAAACTTTATATAACAGAATATATATAAATTAATTAATAATAAAAAGCTCTTTGATAAAATCGGAATTAAGTAAAAGATAGTCTTTCTATATATTAGAGAATTTTGAATTGATTAATAGAAAGGAAATAGGAAAAAGATTTTAATAAAAAAAGTATAAGAAGCAGATAGAGATTTATATTCCACTAATTGTATATATAAATGATTGGATTATATACATCGAATCTTGTAATCTTTTTATTTATAATTTCTATAGAAATTATTGAAATAACTTTATATCTAATAATAATCAAAAAAAGACATCACCTCACATTAATGATATTTTTTATAAAATCTTTCAATATAAATATTTTGATTTTATATAAATAGATTATTTATATATAAAGTTTTTATTATATAAATCTGAGTCAAAATGATTTGATAATGAATATATATAACATTGTTATTCAATATCATTAGATAATGAATTAAAGATTGTTATAATATTAAATAAAAACTTATTCATTGATAGGGAGAATGAAATTTTTGTTATTAGATATTATTGTATTTGCTATATTATATAATTAAAAAGCTCTATTTATATAAATATACTAGTATAATATATATAATTTTATATTTATAGTAAATATAGGACAAGTTTTTATATAATCGACTGTTTTTTAGATAAAAATGAAATTTATATTTAGAGTAATTAATTAAATTCGAATTTTTTATATTTTCAATAAAATTACTATAATTTCGAATTTAGATATATTATCTAATATAATTAAAGAATATATACAAAATGAGAAGCTTTAAATTTTGATAGTTTCAATTGATTTTTATATAATATTTTTAATATTTAATTGATTGAATATAGAAATGAGAATTAAATTAAACAATGAAATGATTGTTTATTATGAATTTCATATACTAGTTTGATTTGTACAAACTGTTTTCGTATAAAAAAGAAAAAGTTAAATTTGTATTAGAATATGTAATTAGATTATATTCTAATCTCATTTTTATACAAAATATAATATAAGATTAGAATGTATATATAGCTTAATAATACCATCTTCTATAAAGAGAGTAGACTTTAATTTAATATCATTTAATTCTATATGCTTTTTATACATATACTATCTTACTAGATCAACTCAACATTTACCTTCTTAATAATCTTACTATCCGCGAGAACTAAAAGCTATATATATAAAGAGAATTCTTATTTAATGAAACTTGATTCAAGTGATCTTATTAGTTATAATGATTTTATAATTTTCTTAGTATTATAATTATAATATAAGCTCTTAGGCTTTTTCAATAAAATTATTTAAATTAGCTTATTTAGATTAATATGAATTGAATAAAAAGAAAAGAAAAGTAGTAATTATATATGAGAGATCAAGGGCTTTTCAATAATACAATTTTTATAATGCTAACTTCAAAACTAAGGTTTTTATAAAGAATTAAAGTTTCAATGATCTGTATAAAGCTAAAGTTTATATAAACAATTAAAAAAGGATTATATTGAATATAGTAGATACATTATTAATAAAAATGATTTTAATACTATAACTTTTGTAATTTAATAATATAATTGTTGATTTGATGTAAAAGTAATCCATTTGAATATAAATAAAATTGAAAAATATAAATAAAATTGAAAAATATAAAGAGGTAAACCGATTTCACCTGCAAACTTTCAATTCAATCATTATTCAAAATTCTATCTTTAAAAGATTTTCTTTAAAATTAGATTTTCGTTTTTTTAATGTAAGGGGTCCGGGGGCTCGCAGGCCCCTGATATAAAGATGAATAGAAGTAGGCTATTCTTCTATTTCTTTATAAAACTTGAAATATAAGAAATTGAATTCTTTTTGATAAAGAAATAGCAATTTTAAAACATGTAAAATTTCAAAAATAATATATTCTTTTAAAAATACAAATAAAGATTGAATAATTATTAAATAATTATTAAATAATTATTTATATTATAATAGACTTTTTAATTTTTATTTTATTATTTTATAATTGAATTATTTAATTATAAATTAATATTAAATTAATCTAATAAATGGATATATATACAAAAAGTATATAAAATTAAATTAATATTATATTATAGCTTTTTCTTTTTATATAAAGAGAGTATTTCTAAATTATATATATATTCTATCACGATTACATACTAGAGTATATTATAGAGATTAAATAACTAGAATAAGAAAGCTAAAAAGAAAAGAAATCCCTAGGGAATCTCCTTATCTCTTCTATAAGAATAATCATCTTAGTTCAAGGCTAGCTTGAACTAAGATGTCACGTGAAGCTCTTGACATATTCTACTTTATATATAAACTTTATGCGAAAGTGGGGATAGAACGTAACTCTTTCTTAGTCACGTATTCCAACAAATAGTATTGAATTATATCTGCCTCCTTCGTATAATAAAGAAGGAATTACTAATCCATATCCACATTCTACCCCGCATCCACACTTCATGCGTAAGTGGGGTTAGAATGTGATATCTTGGCCCTTGGGTTACTGTTGGGTTGACCTAGTAAGGGGGTGTATATACAAAAAGCATATAGGGTTAAAATGATATTGAGTTAACGTCTACATCCTTCGTATAAAGGGGGCATTGCTAAAGTATATCCGCATTCTACCCCGCATCCACACTTCATGCGTAAGTGGGATTAGAACGTGATCTTGTCACGTGCTCCAACCGTCACGTTCTGAGTCACGTGCCTCAACACCTTCTAATATTATCAATTTCAATTATCTCAATATTCAGAATCTCTTTGTCGATAGAATGTATTTTATTAAATTCTGAATAATATCTTGATCTTTTTGATAATGTTATAGTTTATTAATAATCAAGTTTTTTTCAATCAATTAGAATCAATTAGGAATTAGAGGGGATATTTATTTTTTCAAAAGTCTAAAAGTTTTTGATTGCATTTTTGATAAGAAATTGAATTTATTTGATAAAAGTATTTTAATAATATACTTTATTCTTTCAATTATTATTTATTAAAAAATTAATTAAAGTTTTCAAAAGAACTTAATTGATATTATTATTTAAATCGATATTCAAATTGATTAGATATATAGTTATTGTAATATTCAATTAAAAAGAATTTTTTCAAACTAATTAAGTTATTTTCAATTATTTCAAAGTATTTTTATTAATAATAAAAATAATATTAATCGAATTGTTTTATTGAACTAAATATATTACTAGTTTTTTCAATAAGTTTAATAGTATTAAAATTATATTATTAATAAAGATTCAATTGTTTTTCGAATTTTAAAACTATATATTTTAAGTTTAAGATATATAGTTTTAAAATAAAAATGGATTTTCAGATTTAGAAATACCCAACCTTTTTGAAATTAATAATAACCTTTATTATTTAGAATTTTATTTATATAGAGAGAATAAAGTAGATAATAGAATCTTTAGAATATATATATATTTAATTAGAATGATAGTAATAATTGATTTTGAAAAGGATAAGTATTTATTTTATTAAAATATTAAGATTCAAAATCATTATTTTTAATTTTCAATGCTATATTTGTATATAATAGAATAGAGCTATAATAATAATAAATATATCAAAATAATAATAAAAATTCATCTTTATAAAATGAATCTATACTGAAGTAATACAATAATTAAATGATTTAAAATATTTTCCACACGAATTGTTAGGATTTATATCAAAACTAAAACCAAATTGTTTCAAACCCTATAATAATAATCCTTCGTAAAACCCCTGCCTCAAAATCAAGGCCAAAAATTATATAATCATCATGAGTCTAAGGATGAGATAAAATTTCAATATAAATTTTAATTTTTGAGATGTTCTAAAACAAATTATATTAATCGATTCCTCGAGCTCTAATTGAATATATAATATATTTTCTTTTCTTTTTATCAATCTTTTGAAGGCTATATAGTAAAATCTCTCTATAAGAATATCAATTTTCATAGCTCTTTTTAAGCATATATAGAGATATCCTTATATAAAATATTCAATTAATCCCGATATAGTAGTAATCCGCTTCCGATTAGTCCCGATCGAATCATATTCTATAACTATTTTATAATTTTTTCCATTTTCATAAAAAATAACTAAAATCGATTATATAATAATTAATCTAATAACTAATTCTAATAATTCTATTAATCTAATAAGAATATATATAATCCTAGAATCGAAAAATATAAGAATATTCTTATAGAAAGGTTTCAAGAATATAGATCATTTTTAGCCCTAAAAATTTTTGAGATTGAAAAATATATACTTATAGAGAGGTTATTCTTATAAGGGGGATTCTTATAGAGAGGTTTTACTATATATCGAATTAAATAGTTTTTAAATATTATCCCCTAGACCACTGGAAATAGACTCCGAAAGTAATCCATACAATATATCTTGAATAATTGTTGGAACACGTGACTGAGAACATGTCACGTTGAGAGATAGCTTAGCTATGCCCCCTTCTATAAAGGGTTATCTTATTTTCAAACTCTCTTCATCGATAAAATGTATTTCATTGAATTCTAAATAATATTTTGATCTTTTTGATAGTGTTGTAGTTTACTAATAATCGAAATTTTTTCGATCAATTAGAATCAATCAGGGATTGGGGGGGACATTTATCTTTTCGAGAATCTAAAAGTATTTGGTTGTATTTTTGGTGAGGAATTTAATTTGTTAGGTGAGAGTATTTTAATACTATATTTTATCTTTTTAATTATAACTTTTTAAAAAACTAAATAGAGTATTTGAAAGAGTTCAATTAGTATTATTATTTGAATTTGTATCGAATTGATTGGATTTGTAGTGGTGGTGTAGTTCAATTGGGAAGATTTTTTTTGAAATTAGGTAAGTTATTTTTAATAATTTTATTCTATTAATATTAATAATGAAAATAGTATTATTCAAATTATTTTATTGAACTGAATATATTGCTAGCTCTTTTAATAGTTTTAGTAGCATTGGGATTATATTGTTGATGGAAGTTGAATAGCTTTTTAATTTGAAGTTTAAATGTCTTAAGTTTAAGGTATATAGCTTTGAAATAAAGAGTAGATTTTAAAGCTTAGAAATATTCAATTTTTTTGAAATCAACAATCCTAATTCTTTTTAAAGGATTGAAATATATAATGAGAATTAGATTGACTAGGAGATTTTTAGAATATATATATTATTATTAGAAATAGTGGTGGTGATGGATTTTGAAGAGAGTGAGTGCTTCTATTATTAAAAAAAAGTATTCAATTATTTAGTTTTCAATGAAGGTAATATCAATAATAATAAAAATGATATGATAGAATTGCTATAATCAAGGGGATCTTTAGGATATATATGGTTGTATATATTAATTAGTGGATGTAATAAATAGAGGGGGGGGGGGGGGGTTTATTGTTGTAAAATGTTATTATTTGAAAATGTTATTTTTAAATTTCAATGTTATATTTATATATAATAGAATAGAGTTATAATAATAAAAATTATATGAAAATAATAAGAAAATTCAGTTTTATATAATGAATCTGCAACAAAATAATATAATGGTTATATAATTTGATAATAATATTGAAAAAATCAGGAAAAATTGAAATGTTATTATTTATATTAAAACCGGAATCAAATTGTTTCAAATCCTACGGTGATAATCCTTTGAAAGGCCCCTGCCTCGAAATCAAGGCTAAAAAGCTTATTTAATTATGTAATTACCATGGGTCTGAGGATAAGATAAATAAAGGGGGCAGATAGAATTATAATACTATTGAATCTAATATAATTCCTTACTAAGTCAATTCAATAATAATAAAACCTTATTAAATAGAATAGCTATTTTAATGATTTTTCAATCACATTTTTTATATCATTGAATTTTGATTTCAAATATCGATTTTTTATAATTCAAAAAAAAAAGATTGAGAATTAATATATATTATTATATTAGAAGTTTTGATATAAAAAATTATTGATTGAATTTTATATCAAAGAATAAATATGAATATCGAGTTAAATTCAAGGAATCTTTATGATTTAAAATCATTTAATTGATTAATAAGACCCTGTTAAACAATGGAGCCCATTTTCGGCGGTCTAGGGGATAAGCATACCACTAAATTCTAAATATAGTTTTAGTTTAGACAAAAATCTATTTTTGGGGTTTTTGACTACATGCGCGTTATAGGCCTCGGTAGCAAAGGGTCTCGCTAAGAAAAAAACGAGTTTCTTTGGAAGGTTAGAAGCTTGGATTGGTTTGGAGGTATCAATATCCACAGCCTCGTACGATACAGGATATCAAGAAAAAGATCGCAAATTTGTCTATTTACATCATGGCAATTACTATTATCGCACCAGTTTCTGCTGCGGTACCCTATCATACTGAAGATGAGTCTGATCATTCAGATGATGGAGGTGTTGATATAGAAGGGGATCTTCATATGCAACTGTCCAAACGGGCCAAGCATCAAGATATCGTTACTCCTGGTGAAGTAATCACAGATGATCCTCAATGGATGAGGTATACACATTTCTTACTCTCTGTGGTATTTTCAACTGAAAGCATAGCTAACATTCTGCTCAGAGGTCATGGCACATATGTTGCTCCTGCAAGTACAGAAATTATAGGAACCGTCGCAGGTACAGTTCAAAAAACGAATAAACTTCTCTCAGTCCGGCCATTGCGCGCCCGCTATACCCCAGAAATCGGTGATCTTGTTGTCGGACGAATTATAGAAGTACAAAGTAAGAGGTGGCGTGTTGATATTGGAGCTCCAGTTCTTGCCAATTTACCATTATCTGCAATCAATCTTCCTGGAGGAATTCAAAGAAAGAGAACGGAAACGGATGAACTTCAAATACGAACGTTTTTTTCAGAGGGAGATTTACTAGTTGCCGAAGTCCAACAATTATATCAAGATGGAAGTGCCAGTCTACATACGAGAAGTTTAAAATATGGAAAGCTGAGGAATGGTGTCTTCATGGCTGTTAGTGGAACTGGCGGAGGCGGAGGTGTGGTTCGAGCTAGAAGACAAGTTTGGACTATCGATACAGCACACAACGGTGGAAAGGTAGATGTCATTCTGGGAGTCAATGGATTTATCTGGATATGCAAGACGGTCGAAGTAAAGGAAGGGGAAACCTCAATCACAAGAATCGAGGAAAGTGTTAGCAACGCAGCATATTCAAGTCAAAATGACGAAATTATTCCCGAAACGAGGACGGAGATTGCGAGAATAAAGGGGGTCATTCAACTGTTGGTGGAAGAAGGACTGAGGGTCGACGAAGATATGGTCAACAAAGCATACGGAGCTGCCGTTGAGGTGGATGAGGAAGACGAGGGTGAAAGTAGTGGATATGTCGGAGGAGAAATAGGCAAACGAGTGTTGAGTCTAATAAGCACAACATGAAAACATAATTAATATAGAAGAAATCAAATATGATGAAAATAAACACGAGTCGGGGTCAAAATGCCATGCGTGCGTGTGCTGTACTGTACTGTACTGTATTGTATGTATGTACATATGTATGTATCGGTACTTTGTGCGAAACGTCGAGGAAGAGACGACTATGAAGAAAGCCGAGGTAAGACGAAAATAGTAAAACATTCAACATGACGGATGAAAAGAATCGTATGATTTAAAGGGAAGATTTAATTGCATAGGTAGGATGGTGGGTTGGGTTGAAGCTCTTTAATTTTTGTTGGTCTGTTCTGGACTCCAGAAGCTCCGGAGACAAATTGGGATTCGGAGATAATATTTCGGTCTTTTCATTTTTCATCCTGCAATGTATCTATCGCCAACCCTCATTTGAACCAATCGTCGTTATTGCCGAAAATCGTTCCTAAGAGAGAAACAGTTAGATGCCAAAGTCCGAATCTCCTTTGCTGCAAATTGACCGCATTTGGTTCATCGGAGTTAGTCCTTGTTGTACTCCATCGTTCCTCCGACGTCATGCCGTTTGGAGTTCCGGTAGATTCCAAAGATTCCAAAGATTCCAAAGATTCTACTCCGTAAGCTCCCGCCGCTATCAAATTCTTTTTTCGCGATATCCGATCACCATCGATCGAAATCTTGACCGGGGCATCTATCAAGTTTTTGCAGCGTAGAACAAAATGGAAGACCAATCACGTGTCAATCATCACCGCATTCTTTCCCGGAAAGGAAAGACATGTAGTTTCGGAGACTAATAAGGTTACTTACGAATCGTTCCATTTCGACTTTGGCCCTATGGAGTGGATCGTAAACATGCGAAAATATGTCATGGTTTTCGGAGTTTGGAGTTTTGCTGAGAATATTTGCATCATGTTAGGAAAGATTCACTGGGTCTGGGGTCGATGGCAACTGGAAGGTTTTTGTATATATACATGAGGTTTGAACTCGTTTTTTATATTCTTCTTCCCTATCATCAACAACAACAACAACATCATCATCACCATCACCATCATCATCAATACCATCATCACTTCAATCAACAATCAACTCTTCACATCTTCAATACTCACTCCTCACTCAATCACCAATACCACCTTTTAAATCTTTTACATTCAATACTACATCTATCAAAATGGTTGATTTCACCGTCTTCAAGGGTTCCAAGGAGGGAAAGATCGTTAGGGCTACCACTACCAGAGAGATTGGTCCCAACGACGTCTTGGTCAAGATCACTCACTCGGTAAGAAATGATCCCTCTCCATCCCATCTCAATGCAACAATCCACCATTCCCAAAGTTGCTCGCATGCGCAACCAAAGAATTCACGTTTGTTAGCTGCATGAAATATTCTCCGATCATACCACTGACATCACATTTTATAGGGTCTTTGCGGTACCGATGAGCATTACAGACACGCCGATATGGCTCTAGGCCACGAGGGTGCTGGTGTTGCAGCTGTGGGTACTCCTTATCTTCCCGCCTTTTCCACTCGCCTAGCGGCATTTAAGAATTCTGAGCGGAACCATCGCATAACGCAATGGCCACTGTTCATTTTCCATCTTCCTTCTAGACGTGGTCGGAAGATATCATGTTTATGACACAATGACTAATAATTCAATAGGAAATTGGATCTGCTGTTAAGAACATCAAGAAGGGTGATTCCGTCGGATGGGGTTACCAACACGGCTCTTGCAACGACTGCAAGCAATGTCTTACTGGTCACGAGACCCTCTGTGCCGACCGTGTCATGTACGGACAAGCCAACTTGGACCAAGCATCCATGGGAACCCACGCTGTTTGGGATGCCGGATACCTTTACAAGCTCCCAGATAACCTTCCCCGCGAGTACGCCGCTCCTCTCATGTGCGGAGGTGCTACCGTCTACAACACTCTCCGCTCTTTCAACGGTGGTGTTAAGCCAAATGAGCGTGTTGGTATAATCGGTGTTGGAGGACTTGGTCACTTGGCCATTCAATTCGCCGCTAAGATGGGATGTGAAGTCGTTGTCTTCTCTTCCACCGATGCTAAGAAGGAGGAGGCTCTTTCCCTCGGTGCCACCGAATTCGTCGCTACCAAGGGTGTCTCCGAGCTCAAGGTTTCCGCCCCAATTGATCACTTGATCGTCACCACCTCTTTCCAACCAAACTGGCATCAATTCATGGATATCATGGCTCCTCAAGCAACTATCTACCCATTGACTGTTTCTTTCGAAGACATGAAGATCCCATACATGCCAATCATCATGAACGAGTTCAAGATCCAAGGTTCCTTGGTCGCTGCTAGACAAGTCCACAGAGATATGGTTGCTTTCGCTGCTCAACACGAGATCAAGCCAATCATTGAGCAATTCCCAATGACTGAGGAGGGTATCCAAGAGGCCATGAAGAAACTCGAGGATGGAAAGATGAGATACAGAGGTGTCATTGTCGCTCAATAAATTTGAGGTGTGATGAGATTCGCGAATGAATGATTGTATGCATGCATTGGAGAGGACATTATAGACTGGGATGGGCTGAATTTAATGACACGGAGTTGGATATCTGGATGGGTGTAATGATAGCGTTGGGAAAACTTTTAGACTTATAGATATTCTCTTAAACAATATATTATTGTTAAAACTACACTTTCCGTTCCTTGCTTTTTTGATTGCACACTCTACTTTTCATAGATGAATCTTGTTTGTTTGAACTTTCTACTTGCGTGCTGCCTTCGTTTCTCACCTACAACTTATCTGGCTCTAAACCCCCATTTTTCCTAGATCCAAAATTCATGGAAGAAGAAAGAATAGGCGAGGAAACTTAGCTCACAGTACCGAGAGATTCATCACAGTCACACACACACGAAAGTGCCAGGGTGGAAGTTTGAACTTTGGAGTTCTCGGGATAAGATTGTAGGTGGGCTGTCTATTGTTAGATTGTGGAATGGATGGATGATTGTTTGGATATTCTGTATTCTGGGCTTGTGATGAGATGGGATAGGGGACTTGATTTTGATTTGGGGGGTGTACGTACTGCTAAATACTAGGTACTAAATAGATATTGTGTGTTTTAGGAATCTTTGTTTGGAGGAAAAGGGGGAGGGAGGGGGGGTGGTGTGTGGTGTGTGATGTGTGATGTGTGGTGTAATTTCTGTGTGTATGATTATATTCTTGCATTTTTGTATTCTTGGTTCTTGTGTTGATTGATGAATCAATAGCTTTGTAGTATTAAGTATGGGAATAGGAATGAGAATGAGAATGAGATTTTCATTTGTTATAAGGATTAATCGATATAAGTCTTGGATATCAAAGCTGTATTTCCGATGAGATGAATTGCGAGATTTTTGTTTGGAGTAATCTTAGGGGTGGTTTATTATTTATATTTATATTTATATATCTTCTAGTATCTATTAGGCTTTGAGAATAATATTAGAGAGAAGAGAGAAGAGAGAAGAGAGAAGAGAGAAGAGAGAAGAGAGAAGAGAGAAGAGAGAAGAGAGAAGAGAGAAGAGAGAAGAGAGAAGAGAGAAGAGAGAAGAGAGAAGAATAATATTTCTTTATAATGAAAACGAAAATGTAAAATTTAGATATTATTATTAAACAAAATAAAAATATCTATCTGTTAAATACAATATAAATATAATAATAATAATAATAATTAACCCGGAATATATAGTATCAGCTTTATATTTTAAAGAAATATATTATATATTATTGAATATACAATTCTATATATTGTCTCTACAGATTATCAAAATGAGAAAGGGTAACCTAGAACTCCGGACATATGAGTACCCCGAAGATTAACTATTCAATCATGCTGATGGCCGCAACAGAGCAAGTCTAACACGAATTTCTATATCCTGAGTCCTGATTCATCGTTAGATATCGGGAGTTGGTAAGGATTTTAAATCGAGCTGTGTGAGGTCTTGTGTGATTCTTTGTGATATATGTATTTGATTTCATCGTATGCTATATACTCATTAAGTCGATGCGCTTGCAAAGGTTCTACTTTGGCAGATGTAAAAAGAATAATGAATCATTATCTCTTTTATGGATTTATCTTTGACATTGCTTATGATGGAAATTCATTGTTCATGTCATATTGCATGAAATTCTTATAAACAGTTATCTAGATATATAGAATATCAATATTATAAGCATGCACAGAGTTGTCAATCCCTAAATCACAATTTTTCGCTTCGAAGGGGTTCCTCGAAGCGAGATTTTTTTTACAAGTATCTACTGATCCAACATTGTTAACATCTTAACCAGAGACAAATCATATATAGAATATATAATCAGAGCTATAGATAGATTCTTTATTTTAAAACTGATACTTGTGACTCACAATAACCCTCCCAAACAGCTGCAGGGAAATAATACTATGAAGTTCGTTCCTATGCAAAGAGCGCTAATATCAGAGCAGCGGAAAGAACAGCAGAATCGTTTATATTCCTAATTCCCAGCCTAAAATCCCGCTTTCTATGGAGGAAAATTGAGGTATCTGGATAGGTAGATAGTATGTAGGTAATTAGTGTGTAGATAAAATTTGCAGACACAGGATCACTTACACAACCCACACCATTTCGAAGAAACTCACGATTCGAAAATTTCGCAAAGAAATCGGCAACGAAACAATCGATCAATAACACAAAAGTAGTATACGTCATCATGAATCCCTATTTTAATACTATCCAGGGTGCTAGCTTGGTATTCCTTCTGATTCTTCTTACGATTTTGGTAAGTTGCACATATAACAATATAAGTGACTTATAAGTATTCCCTGGAAATCCAAGTTTCAGAGAATACCGAACTTCTATTTTTTACTCATCCTTCATGTCTACTAAGTATCAGCGCTGACCTTCTACTTTATTTCAAGCTCCTAGCTAGTCTACTTCTCCCAAAACTTAGAGACGACCTGTGGATTATCGGTTGCTGGATCGAGATTTCCTTGAATCAAATTGCGTCTGCTATTCGCGGTCTATCATCGCGTTTCCTTGGAGATAGGAATGCAGATGGGAATCGAGATCGAGAGGTACCGGCGGATAGGAACGCGATTAGAATGATGGATTTGGAGAGTGGTGGAAGGGGCATAGATGGAGAGGTGGAGGGGAGAGTCGCGAGTTTCGATGGCGAGGAGAGTATTTGATGGAGAGGTGGAGGGAGTTGGGATATGGATTATCTTGAGCGTGCATGATTTGATGGAATGGATGGGTTGATTGGTGAGCTGCCGTCGCGGGTGCTGTTCTGTTGGGGATGAGGATGTATTGATGGTATATTGAATCTTACTTCTTCGCCTGGACTTGGAGTTTCTGTGTATTCCAATCTCTCTTTTGCTTTGAGTAGATACTACATAATCTCTCTTCCTAAAAGATAATTGCAGTAGAAGCTGTCTTGAAGGAATAACGATAATATAGATCCCATTTGGTGGCTTCGATCCAATCGATTGATTTTTCAAATATCACTCCTTTCTCCTCCATTTCAATCAACTCATACTGCACTAGAGAGTAATCATTTCCTGAACAAAACGAAATTCTAGCACATATACTCAAGTGTGACCTCTCTAGGGAATCCAGTTGAGGATCAATCTTCAGGTGGTATGCTCATTCTCTGGCCTCATTTGATGCATTTCGAATACACGAGAAATGAACATATATGGTACGAGTGTGGTCATATCCGTAACTTGACTTTGAATTCATCCCATGAATTTGTACTCTCGTTGCTAATTACCGAATCTATTGTCGAGTTTAACCGTTGCTAACTTCTCTAGTCGACTTTCTTAACACAGGCCTCTCCTTGCTCTTCACTCTCGAATCATCTTGTAGTAAGTCTTAATCGATGATTCAATCTTCTGCACCTATCAACCTTTATCTAGTTGCCATTTTGAGTGTTACAGATTGTGTATCAATTGTGAAAATTGCATGTAGCGATGTTTATCCCTGATATTATGATGCTTGAACTATGTATCTACCTATACTACCTATCTTTCGACACCTAAAGGCAATATTATTATTGAGATGCTATCTACGCCGAATCCGATTCCCATATTTCATGTTCAATGGAAGCATGCCCATGAATCAAATACGTGCAACTTCAGCTTACCTACCTTCTCATAGCCATAATCATACTCTTCTTCTCTACCACTTCTTTTTCTCCCATTTTCCGTCTGCTCCTTGGAAATAGCGTCCCCCGCTTATAATTACCTCATGCTTCTCATGCTTCTCATGCTTCTCATGCTTTCTATGCTTTTCATGTTTTTCATGTTTTTCATGCTTCCTGCGCTCTCCATGATCGGATCTCGGGGCTACCAACCGTTCAATCTCTGCACTCCTTCTCTTCCTCCCAATATTCACACCATGTAGCTCCCGCAGACTTGTAATTGGAGTAGGGTGCTGAACACGCATTTCCGGAACTAATCTCTCTCTTCTTCGATCTCCAATTGTCTCCATTCGCTCAGCACCTGATATACCACCCCCGGCACGTTCCTCTTCCGTTTCCTGAATTGCGGCTGGACGGTATATACCCATATCTATTCTTACCGCAAATTCAGGCCTTTGTGACCTGTCACCGAGGACTTCATTTCCACCAGCTGTATTTCTTCTCATTCCATCCCTTCGTATCTCCGGACTAACACCCGACAACTCCACTGCATCCGGATACGAACTCCGGAAAGTAGGAGGGGTGGGACCTGCGATTCTTTCGTGTCCATGTAGCATCATATCTTTAAAAGCATCATGCACTGCACGTTTCTGAACATCGTTCTGATTGTTATATCCGTTGAGATGGTAATTGTGGGGAGAGACGGGGTAGGGTGGAGCTCTGGGGTTGTTTTCCCATGTGCTGGGGGAGACGGCAGTGCGTCGTGGTGGAGGCATGCCTATTTTCGTACGATGATCTGGAGAAGATTTCATATGACTGGGCCAGGAATTTTGGGGTTCGTCTCTCATTAACGATGTAGGCCAAGATGGAATCGGAAACTCAGGAGGTAATGCGGCTGACCTGGATGGTGGACTTGGGTGGTGGTTGAGACTTAGGGGCAGTTTCGGAGGTAATGGGGGAGGTAGTAGTTTGCCTTCTCTTTGACGTGCTTGGTAATTCTTGAAGAGTCTCTTATCCTCCTCGTGTTGACGTCGTCCTCTGGGCGTATCTCCGTAGTAATCTTCATCTGATTCCTCACTTTCCTGAGGGCTGTTGATAAGTTTTCTCGCTCTTCGCTGTCGAAGAACCTCTTCCTCATTACGACGATTGATAATTTCTAGTTCTGCTAGGTGTCTAGAATTGAATTCTTTTGCTTCCTTTATTGCTATTGATGGATGCTTCAAATTGGAATGTGGCACAGGCTTTCTTGCAGGAATGACGCGAGGTGAGATAGGTGCTTCATAATTTGAATGACGGCGAGAGATTACATCGTTTTGTGCAGCAGCGTCTCGCACAGGGTCAAATTTCAAATGAGGCGACGGTGGTCGTTGACTGGGATATAGAGGTCCTCGCCGATTGTTACTCTCGTGTGCACTTCTATCTACGTGAGGCACATATTCAGAGGAATTGGCCGATGTCGATAATTCAGCAGCTTCTCTTGGACTTCCCACATGCGAATTTCCAAAACTCTTGTAGGTTATTGAATAGTCATCGGGAGCTGACTGTGAAAAAGAACGTTGTTGACCCCATGGTTTTCCACTTGGCCCCAGATTGGTATTTGGGTAATCAGAACTCTTCCTTGTATTTTTCACCTGAGGGGAATCATGCCTAGGTAGTCGATCTGAGTCTGACGAATGGTCTCCGTCCTTGAGCCATATTGACCTCTGATATCCATCCGTCTTACCATAATCAATCATTGTACCACTTCTAGATGAACCCTCTTGATTATGTTTTTCAGGAGAGGGACGATGTTTAACTCTCTCGTGGTGTCTTTCTGACCTGACGGTACGATTATTCAGACGTTCTTCTTCACTGTCACTCTCCAATCCCATGTTACGAGCCATTTGGTGTAACCTCCTGCAAATAGATTGTCAGCGAAGGTATAGATGGGTAGGGAAGAAGCCAACAAGATAGGGTCATCGATTTTTGATTATTCAAATAGAGGCAAATGATTTCAAACATAATCAAGATGCCTACCTGCTCTCGATCACATCTGGCCCTACGCAAGCTTCTGTAGGTTCCTTGAAAGATTTCCCTTTCTCCCCTTTGAGCCATCGAAGTCCCGCACCAAGTATATTAGGCATACTTTAATACTGATTGCAGAGCCCAAATAGCTTTAGCTGTGAATGAATGATTTTGACTGCAAAGCACTGTAAAAGACCGCAAAAGACCTCAAGGCACTTGGAAAACAACGAAATATGTAGAAGACAGTGTACAGTGGAACATCGACAAAGACCTGGAGACTTCGATGAATATGCTCATTAACGCAGCTTAATGATCAAGATCTAAACAAATTCAGAGTATGGACGGTGATTAGAGTTCGTAGAAGATTGAGATTAGAAGAATGATGGAAGCATGTTCAATTACCCCTCGACGTCTAAGTTGATATTCACTCAAACCCCGCATGATCATCTTCTTCCAAATGACCACTTCTAGACTCGTTTTGTCGTCACCCATTGGTCACCCTCCTCACGTTCATTTCTGCAAAAACATTGATTTGTATTTATGGCACCACGCCCCTATTTCTCCTCAAGGAACAGCTTTTGCTTTCCGTATTCTTCCAACCCAGTGGATCCCTAGTACATAAACGATTGCGGTCGACATAGGTTGGCCAAGTTGTAATAGCACACTATAGGAGAGTGGGAAAAGTTCTCATCTTCATTTAAACTTACATATAGCATTCATCGTCTCATGTCTTTGGAGACGAACCGATCGGTATTCGATAGCAACCTAGATTCTGCGACATATTAAACTCGATGGGATCTCATCCACTCAAAGGCTTTATACAAGAACGCGTATATGAAGTGAAGAGAAATTGCATCCACAAAAACTTGCCATGCTGAGAGACTTTGGGAGATTTTCCTCAGTTATAGCTGCACTGAGACTATTGGCAATTTTTAGCCAAAATAGACAGCTTCTGTACATGAACAAGCATCTTTCTTCCGAGGAAATAATTTCGCGAACCAGATTTGAAGCATAGCTTCTCAGCGTAGTAAGTTTTCAAAAAACAACGTCATCTGAAAGACAGTCTCTCGTCAGCTTCTGATGCCCCCATTTCTAAATCTCCAATGCCATATTTTGAACTCGACGCCCCTCTTTCGCGGTTCTCAACTTCCCCTCAGGACTTCCTGATCAAGAACCTGCTATCAAAACATACACACCCTAAATATCGAAATCTAGAACGAGGCAACAAATCAATAACAATACGAACACAACACCCCATGAATAGAAACCCAGAACACTCCATCAAACCTCCCATATTTTCAACCTACAAAACAAGATCCTTCCACCTCATAATCCCGCCCAGCACACTGACCCTCCTCTCCTCTCCTCAAACCACGATCCATTCTCGCCCAGCCCATCACTTATCGTTCGACGTGCAACAAAACACATCCTCCCTTCTCCCCAACTCCCCTATTCCTCCCGATTCCTGATATCTTCTAAAATCTCCCTATCTCTATTCCACTCGCCCGAGAAGTTCTACTCGGTGACACGAATGCGGTTTCATTCGTGTGACTCGGATATCCGCGTCCGCAGCCGTAACCATCCGGAATCTGCAAGCATGCGTTGCGCAATGATATAAGGTTACTTGGCGTTGATGTTCCAATTTCTCTTGGCAGCAGGTTAGTGTGGTTGGACTGCATTTTGGTTTTGGTAGTGTTGGTAAAACTGATAGATGGATAACCTCATATAGATTTTTAAATACTCAACCCGATGTCCATCTAATCGAACATCGATTTTACAAATACATGAAATGTTACAACAGCCTTTGATTTTGATGAAATAAATTAAAAATATTTTATCCTTTGACGCAAGTCAAACACACAGACGCAATCGGCCTGTCCAGGCGATGGAAAAAAAAAACACAGCTTGGCGATAAAACCCCCTTGGCACCACGCCATCACCACGCAAAACAAAGAAAAAAACTTAAATCCCAAGGAATCTCGATATGCAACAAGACATCAATCTCCACCCTCCAGTCCATTTCAGTTCTCGCAAGGCCCCTTGGCTGGTCTTGTTTACCTGCATCTTCCCGACCAGAAACGTAACTACCAAGAATCTCCAAGAGATTGCGATATGCAACATTCACATTGAAGATAAAAATCACATTGCCTTTTCAATCTTCGAGGCCACCAATGGTGGGTTAGTAAAATGTTCGTGGTTGAGTGTGAATTGATCATGTGAAATTGAAATTGCTAAAGCTACTTGCTCTTGAGCAGAAACGAATGTGCTAAAAGGGGGAAATAAAGTAAAGCAAAATGACCACTCCTTCCGTTCTCTGTGAGTCAATCAAACAGGATTCTCAATTAGAAATAATCAAATCATTTCAAGTAAGAAGGCAACCCGCTACCAAATTTCAAACCCCAAACTTTCTTCGATCCATAAGTAATGAAAGCAAGAACTGCCCACCTAACAAGCACACTCTTGACTCCCTCACCACCAAGACTTGTCACAATTCCCAGCCAATAACTCAATCCTCTAACCTCATTACCTTCCCTATCGAAGTTTGGTTTCTGCCTACTGGATTTGAGGAATTGGGCAAGTTTGGCATCGGTATATGGTGGGTAGCGAACATTGAGCATTTTTTCGACCCAGCTAGGGGTAGTGACAACAGAACGGAGATGGGTGAAGGCGAGGAAGGATTGCTCGCCTCGATAACAGCCAGTTCCACTAGTTCCTACTCCTCCGAATGGAAGAGTTTGCATTGAGCCGTGGAAGAAAGCATCGTTGACAGTAGCACCGCCAGATGTAATGCTGCCAAGCACTGGTTGAGATGTTAGTAAGGCACGTCAACGGATAATTGATTTGCGTATAGTGGTTATGAAATCTGTCACTTGACATTGTTTTTCATGAATATAGTCATAGACAGAGTTTGTAAAGACGAGGACGATTGCAAACACAGAACTATCTGTATACCTATGGAGTTCAAATATCATATCATTTGTCGTCCAAATCTCTGATCTAGAGAAGAAAGCACTGTCTAGGAAACGTCTCCTCCTAGATGCACAAATAACGGGCCAAATACAATGTGAAAATTATACATACTCTTGTCAGTTTCTTCCTTTGTTCCAAATGGATAGAAACCCAATGGAGTTGAATGAATATCATGAGCGATATTGATAGCTTCATCAAGACTATCAACTGGTAGGATAGGAATCAATGGACCGAAAGATTCATCCACCAACATCGAATCTTTTGGACTATCAACCAGAACCACCGTTGGCGCAATGAAATTCTCGGCTTCATCCAATTCCCCACCAAGCAGGATCTTTCCTCCTGTGTTATCAAGCATCTTTTTGATTCGTAAAAATTGTCTGTTGTTGACAATTCGGCCATAATCGGGACTTGCTTTGGCGCCCTTAGGAAAGAATTCTTTATAGGCAATTCCAAGTTGCTCGATAAAAGCATCTAAGATTTCCTTTTCCACCATGACATAATTTTGGCCAATGCAAACCTGTCCGGCATTAAAAATCTTACCCCATAATAATCTTCTGGCCGCAAGATTGGGATCCGCATTCTTCGATATGATAGCTGGATTTTTACCACCAAGCTCCAAAGCAACTGGCGTCAAGGTTTCCGCAGCCTTCTTTGCAATAATGGTTCCCACCGTTTCACCTCCGGTGTAGAAGATCTTATCCCATTTCTCGTTCAACAAAGCTGTCGTCTCGGGAACAGCTCCATTGACCACTATATATGCCTCTGGATCGAGACTTTCTTCAATGATCTTCTTCAAAACCATGGCAGTCTTGGGTGACTGCTCAGAGGGCTTCAACACAGCTGTACATCCTGCAGCGATAGCTCCAACAAATGGGCCCAAAGACAATTGAACTGGGAAGTTGAATGCACCGATGACCAAAGCCGTGCCCAAAGGTTCCTTTCGAATTCTAGGGCTGAATAAGGTATTTTGAAGAGCCATATCTGGAGCAGCCTCGTCCTTCATCCATTTCTTCAAGTTCTTGCAAACAAATACAATATCATTTTTCATCCATTCCGTTTCCGTAAGAAAAGTTTCGAAAGCGGGTTTCCCGAGATCGCTCTTCTCTGCCTCGACAAGAGCATCACTATTATCGACAATGGCCCAATACAGCTTGCGAAGTTGCTTCAGACGGTATTCAAGTGGTTTCGTTTTTTGTGAACGAAAGGTAGTTCGTAGGAGCTTGACTGTGGTGGGAATAGATTCGAGTGAGCTAGGCTCGAATGGAGCTATCTTAATTGACGACATTGTTTATTTTATGACCAAGGACCCTGCGAGAGTATTTTATGGTCGACGTGATTGAAAAACTGTTGAAGAATCAAAGTGTTCCAAAGGTATGGAGAGCAATTATAAAGAACACTTATAAAAGTAGAAGTGAGTCGACCAACTGGCTAATCGTTACAGTTCGAAGCTCTTGGTGTTCCTGTCAATTAACCTTAGTTCAGTAATCTAAACCGAGGCAGGTTGTCTTATCCGGCCATAAAGATCAGCGGGGTCGGGGCAATATAATGCCTCACAACTATATTTACAATTTCACATGTGCCTTGCGAGTTGCGACTCGGGAAACAGTCTAATTCCGTCCGTAAATTTCACATTTTGGAAATTTAGAATTGCTCCGAGTCGGAAATACAAATTGTTCGACCCAATGTACGGACGACGCCTACATTAGGCTACCTAGCTATCAAACCGTTGGTATCACTTGCTTTGTCCCCTACATGTCAACCAACTATCGTGGCCCCCTCCAATTTAGATGGCTTAATCTGTACATACAATATCTTACATATTTTGCAGTGACTTTTATACTATCCTCTTGACCCCAACCATCTTGTTCCCGATTATCCTTCCGCCAGCCGCAACAGTTTCAGGAACCGGTTCCTTGGCTATTGGATTAGCCAATCTGTGTCGAATCGTTTCAACTCCATCCACAAGTTGACCAAGGGTTTCTCGATTCAAGTCTGTCTCCATCATCTTCTGGCGATAGCCTGCCAGTTCTTGCTTCCTCTCTTTTGTTAATCTCCATTCTACAGGGAATCTCGGCTTCACTTTGAAAACGTGATGGCGTGTATCTAATGGAATATCTTCGAAAGTATCGCCAGTCTGTTTGTTATTATGTTAGTTCACGAGTATCTAAACAACATATCACATACCTTTGCTTCTGCCAACAATGAATCAACCATATCACCAAGATATCTCTTGTTTTGGGCCTGTGATGGGTACATTTCACAACTCATTTTAACAATATCCGTTTCTGGGTTAAGTCTTGGCCCAACCAATTTTCTGAGTTTATCCGTTTGGACTTCTGTTAGTCCTGGCATATCTGCAGGACAAAACTCCATGACAACTTTCTTCTCTGCTGGATGTTGTTCGCCCATGTATGAAGTATATCTGAATCGTAAAGGAGTTTCAGCTGAAGGCGGTACGAATGGTTTTGCCAATTCTATATATCACTAGTTAGAAAAAAGCCATGTTCTGGGTTTGTCCCTTCATGCAAATGTGAAATGAACTCACTGCTCAACATTGGCATTTCCCAAGCTGCCAACCTATTGTAATGTCTAATTTCTCGAACCTGCTCCAATTCCATATGCGCTAAAGTCGTGATATCATCGTGGTCATCCTCTCTGTCGTCCTCATCAAACGGTTCTGGATCTCCCATATTTAGAAAGGTAGGCTTCAGCTTCTTCTTCACACCCTCGTCAAATCCATATGATGGTAGGTTATTTGCATGTCGAGCGCCCGCATTCTCAAACAATTCGTCAATCTCTTCCATGAATTCATCCTCGTCTGGTTCGGTTTCCTGGAGTTCCTTAAATTTTGGATCGATTTTATATTGCCTTGACGTGATTGAAAATAACCTCCTTTGGGCAATTGACTTATTGGTGTATCTGGAGGGAATACTTCTACATGAGCAGCATCGCGCTGTCATACGCAGACTTTGTAGGGCCGTGGCCATTGTGGTGGTTATGGCTGACTCTTCTGAATGTTCAATCTCCAGATGGAAATCGTCCCGAAATAAACAATTTGGCCCTAACCTATCAGAGATTAGTGGATTGACATCCCACCTAAATCGTACTTCGGAAAATCTCCAAGCACCGAAGCAGATCAATCAATTAATCCGGGAGTTGCGATCATTTAGACACAGACGTCCAAGATCCAATAATCTACTTTTAACAGCACTGGTAGAAATCCAGACTTAACACGGAGCTCAATCGCTAGCTAATTATTATTCCCATCGTCCAGTCATGGGGCTGAGTCCAGAAGGCTCACCGCCAAAGGTCGCTTTCGTTACAGTCGGCGCGACTGCGCCTTTCAAAGAGCTCATCGAGGAAGTGTTCGCATCACATACTTTACAGGCACTAATTCAAGAAGGATATACGAAATTGAGGGTACAAGCTGGGCCCGATGCCGAATACTGGAAAAACAACATACCAGCGGAGAAGGGATCTGGGCTCGAGATTGAAGTGTTCGATTTTGACCGTAACGGTTTAGGGCACGAAATGCGACAATGTAAAAAGGGAGGATTTTATGGCACAGGGGAGAGTTTAGAAGGTGTAGTGATTTCACACGCAGGTTAGTAGACTCTCAAACGACTACGTTGCATTAAGAAAGTGACTGATGTTGAGATGCTATAGGTTCGGGTACAATTCTGGATGCACTCCGAATCGACGTACCCCTCATTGTAGTGCCCAATACTTCACTCCTCGATAATCATCAGGTAGAGTTGGCAGATGAGCTGGAAAGACAAGGCTACGTCACCAAAGCATCGGGACCCAGGTAGGTAGATTTGGTTTGTGAGAACAACGGACTAATACAATTGAATTTAGGGGCTTAGAAGGTGCCATTCGCAAAGTAGAGAGAAGGAAGAATGGCAAGCCAGGCGGCTCGAAAGATTTGGAGGGACGTAAGAATTGGAGGGGACGCGAAAACCCTAGTATTGCACCAGTACTCGACGAAGCTGCCAATTATGAAGAAGAGGTTAGAAGTGTATTGGACTAGTTTCAGAGGAAGTCTCAAGTATATTTTGATGAATTTATGGTGGTGAGTGGAGTTATTGGGAGGGGCCCGGTTCATTTCGGCCATTGGAGTTGGATTGGATTGCAAGATACCCACAGTTTCATATGGTTGTGTTGTCGATTTAATATAATAAGAAATCTGTCAAAAGAAAATCTCGGAATGTCAGACCTTGAAGCTCGGAAGAAACTTGGGATTTCGGACTCATCTTGCATTGAATCGACATGATACATTTGGGAAGTGATCTTGTAGTTGTCGTGCAGCATTCGATTTATTGCGATCCGATTGCCTAAGAATAAATGTAGTCGTCATAACATAAATTACGCTGTTTGTCCAAACGGGTAAATATGAGGTTATCCCAGCATTGTGCATCGTGCATGCATTAAATTGATGGGCACGTTGATCAGGTGGATGAATCCTTGGCATGATACGCGAATTTCTTCAACAACTCTCCTATCCGTTACACCATTTTTCTTTCAATCGTAAATTTCTTAACGAATAGGTTCAAAGCATACTTACAACAATCTCTTCGTTACGCGTAATCCTCCCTCGGGTAACATGAATATTGACAACACTGATAGACCTTGGAGATAACTTTGGAGTGAATGACCTCTTCATCGGGAGCCCAGTGAGTAGTTTGCGATTTGGTACTCTGCGTAGTTTCGTCGATTCTTCCAAGAGCTCTTTCTAATCAAAATCAAAGCTTGTGATACCAACAACCCGACTCAAGGATGCCAAGTCCTGCAGGCGATTACTCTCCACGTTTTCTAAGCAGCGTAATCAGATTGCTTCTCTTTACGCTTTCGTACCTGCACTGATCTGGTCGTTGTGTTCGCGGTGGGACTCATTACGAAGCTGTTACCATTGTAGGAAGGTATTGAGGTCAGCGAGACATACTGCATCTCGCATATATCGTATACAGTGTATACACAACATTTCTTCTTCATCCCGAAATTAACGGGATATCCCCGAGTGACGATCTTCATCGTTTTTATATCTTCATGCTTCAAGTGTCAGGAATTTTACTGATCGGCACTGCGGTAGCCCGGCACTGAAAGCTTAACTTTCTTAGTCTTAGTAACCCTGTGGTACTCGTGGGGAACCGTCGAGCAAGCGTTCTGAAAAATGGATTTTATTTAATGGACATGGTTACCATTGGACCAGCCATACCTAAAGGCTCTGGCGTCGTTCTAATCATGCATTATATGTCTATTAAGGCTAGCTCCTTCTTCTCGTTCCTCTAGTCGGGTGTTTGGACGGAAAACTAGATATATGTGATCATGATTCATTACTATTAGAACTAAGAGACCAACCAGCAATCTACAGCGTCCAGTGGCGGTTCGGCAGATGAACTTTCTGAAGATTTTCCAATTCCTTGGGGATTTCACGTGAAAACTTCTCGAGATTTATCATTTATGTACTGTCATCCTTTCTTGGTGCTGCCAAGGTAGCCGGCGTATTTTAACGACTAACACACTGCAGACGGGTAAATATGTCCACGCCTCAACGCCATTCATTGATTAGTCAATCTTCATATGTACTTGGAGTGTATACGAAATGCTTCTCTGCAGGTCTCTTCATCGGGATTTCAGAAGTTGACTGGTGTAGATGCTACCGTTCCCATGCATCTTGTGAACTAGCTACCTATAACATTGCTGGCAATGTGGCCATTGCTCATGCCGGTAGATATTCGTAGCATCTTTATATGACGAAGTTGATCTCATTATTATTATTTCCAAGAAGTATATAAGTACAGCATCTCTTCATTTTCACTCTGAGTCTGAGCACACAGACAATAAAACATCCGTTCACAATGCATTCAATAACTCGCCTGCTCAGTTCATTTGTGGCGGCTGTACTTCTTCCAGTAGTCTTTTCAGCTCCTGCACCTAAACCTCAGTTGAGCTATGGCGAACAGTCAGTAGCTGTCGGTGGTGTATCAGCACCAGTACCTACAGTTACTGCCGCCACCGGATCACTCTATGGCGATAAATCATTACTAGGCGGAGCTGCAAAACCATCTCCCGTGTCTGGAGGAGATTCTGCCATTGTTTCAAATGCACCAATGGTCAATGGACAGGAAGCAGATGCAGACCTAGGTTTATATTTGGATTTCAATAGCGTTCCGAATGCACAACCCATTCGAGGCTCAACAGGCCAAACAGACGCTGGACCACGTGAGTTGAAACAAGCACCATGAGATTAATGTGAATCTAACATGATCGTAGAAACATACGAATACCAGAAGTTGAATCCTGATCTTTTTGCTCCGCCAGGAACAGACAGTGGCGATGTACCACAAGCACAGTGGCCAATGAGTTTATCTCGTAATAGATTGGGCAGTGGTAAGAAATCAGGATGGGCGAGACAACAAAACACTGGTCAACTCCCTTCCGCAACTGAAATGGCTGGTGTTGATATGCGTCTCGCACCAGGGGCATACCGAGAGCTGCATTGGCATACAGCAAATGAGTGGTCGTTGGTGCTCAAAGGAAGCGTAAGATTATCTGCTGTCAATGACAAGGGCGAAAGTTTCATCGACGATATCAGCGCAGGGGACGTATGGTTCTTTCCAGCCGGGGTTCCACATTCCATTCAAGCGCTGGATGAGGGTTGTGAATTCCTGTTGATTTTCGACGAGGGAGACTTTTCGGAAGATGGCACTTGTAAGTATAATCATTTCTTCCCATATTACATTCTTCGATGTCTGAGCCGATCTGGCGGGGTTTAAATCTGCTTTTAAACCCGTTTCAAGTCTCTAGATCATCTGAGCCCTTATAAAATAGTAATAACTAACCCTCAATCTAGTCCTCGTCTCCGAAATGTTTCTCCGCAACCCCAAATCTGTGCTTTCCAAAAACTTCCAAACTCCGGTCTCCTCCTTTGACAATCTTCCTTCCGATCAACTATACATCTTCAACGGCACTCCCGCTCCCGCCAACATCTCCGCTCAAAACCAAACCAGCGCCGCTGGTCCCCTCCCCCAAAAAGATTCCTACACCTACCACTTCTCACAACAAGCCCCTTACACCGTCCCCGGAGGTTCTGTAAAAATAATCGACACTACCACCTTCCCCATCGCCTCCAACTTCGCCGCTGCCCTCGTCACCATCCAACCCGGCGCCATGCGCGAAATGCATTGGCATCTCACATCCGACGAGTGGAATTACTTTCTCTCCGGCTCCGCACGCATCACCATCTATGCCGCACCCAGCAGTTCCCGAACCTTCGACTATACAGCTGGAGATGTGGGATATATCCCCGCGAGTAATAGTCACTATATTGAAAACACGGGAACGGAGGATGTGGTGTTTTTAGAAGTGTTGCAACAACCTGTCTTTAGCGATATTAGTGTAGCGCAATGGTTAGCGTTGACGCCGAAACAGGTGGTGATGGATACGTTGGGGTTGAGTGAGGAGGTTGTGGAGGCGATACCGAAGGAAAAGACTCTAATTAAGACGGGAAATGCGAATTTGACTGCGTTGGCTGCGGATGAGAAGGGGAGTGGGGCTTATGAGTAGAAGTGGAAATTAAGGACGGAGTGAGAATTGGTGATGTATTTAGGGGATGGAATTTTTAGTATAAGGGATGGGTCGATGCCGAGTAGATCTTCGAGTTTTGGAAGTTATATTTTACGTTCTAGGATACCTTAGCACATGTCGTATATATATGTAAAATCGAGGAAGCAAAAATCCCTTCGAATTGACTCACTTGCATGTTTGAACAAAAGCAAGAAACGAATGAAATTCTTTTATGCGTATTTCGAGCGGAATGTCCGGTGCAAGTCTACCATACTGATATTTATTTACAATCTCACTCCTATTCTAACACCCATAATATCTTTGAAGCAATATCATCTACCGTTCCGCCCTCCCCACAAACCCCTCCTTCAACACCTCCACCAACTCATCCAACCTCTTCACCACCAAATCCGTACACTCATGTTCCCACAACTCCTCATTAACACTATTCCCCAACAAAACCGTTGCCGCACCCGCTGCAAACCCAGCCTTCATATCATCGATCGAATCGCCCACCATAATCGTGTCTTGAGGATCCACATTCCATTCTTTCGCAATGTGGAGGATTCCAGCAGGATGAGGCTTTGGAGGTCGGAATTCACGAGTGATGATGGGGGAGAAGGGGGTTTGGGGGAGGTGGGTTGTGAGGAGGTGGTGGACGGGTGGTGGATGGTTGCGGGTGAGGATTGCGAGGGGAAGGGTGGGAGTGAGTGTGGAGAGGTAGGTGAAGAGGGTTTGGAGGCCTGGGTTTGGGGGGGTTGGTTAGTACTTCGGGATCTTGTGGAGAGGAGGAGAGGAGAGGGGTGAACAATACCGGGTTGAGGAACTTGGGTTAGCATTGCTTCCCGTTCTATGGCTCGGATTTTTTCGTGTGCCGCTTCCTGCTCGGATACAGGGAGAGAATAGATGTGGTCGAGGATATCGATAGACTTGTCTATTCCTAGAGCATTACGCATTTGGCCGAACCTATAGCGGGATTAGGAAGGAAACAAGAATTGAGGGATAGTTTAGCCCCTAGTATCGTGAAATACAAAAGATGCTTTTTCGTGTGGTACATACATATAGGTCTGAGGTTCACTGTTGAAAACGTCAGCACGTAACATTTGAGGAAAGATGAACAGTTTGATGGATGAGTATGAATATCCGAGAAGCATGTGAGTGAGATTGCTATCAAGGAGAGAATAACCGTATTCTGAATTTTAATATTGTCCGTCATCAAGAAACATCAGGAATGACTACTCATTGGTGAAATCGCATTTTTGCAACACATTACTGTAAGTATCAAGTCTTATGACC
The DNA here is from genome assembly GCA_014898425.1 of Botryotinia globosa. Taxonomy (NCBI): domain Eukaryota; kingdom Fungi; phylum Ascomycota; class Leotiomycetes; order Helotiales; family Sclerotiniaceae; genus Botryotinia; species Botryotinia globosa. Next base: position 1,966,020 of record RCSZ01000008.1, on the reverse strand, counting down.
CTGCAAACTGGCTTTCTGCTTTCCAATCTTCTATACAACAGTCTTTCGAACTGTAAACACCAACACCAACCAGAGAACCCCCTGAAAATCCTCTACAGACGCAAAAACAAAAAGAACCGTCACCTCCTATCTAATTGCGCCCATTTTGAAACTTCAAACGAGAGCAAAAAGTTGATTTCCGCCATCTTTCCCACTTTTTCAGAAAAGCAGTCTCCCAACTAGGAATTCCCTCCACCCCTGGACCCTAAATATCAAACAAGAAGCCTCCCGTAAGAAAAAAACAACACAAAAAACTCACCACAAAGTCCCATCCATATCAAAAATGATTCCCCTCAACTTCTTTCCACCCTCCCCCCCCTCCCTACTCTTCCCCTCGTCCCCCAAAGGAGCAAACCTTCTCACTCTCTGTCCCTCTCCCCCCCCTCCTCCAACTACATCTGAAACCCGTGTCGTCATACCGAAAGATCTCTTAGTATCCAGCCTCGCACCTATGCTCAATTTTTTTTTACCCCGCGTCTCTGTTCCAAGATTCCTCACAGGACAAAATCTTCTTCCAACAACAAATTTAGGCGCTATTCTAACTAATGATGAGAAGTGCTTGGAATGAATACGCATCGTATGTAAGCTTCTATAACAAAAATCCGAATGGGTACATTGACATCGGCCAAAGATAGAAGTGGCGGAGGTGGGGTCATGAACCCCACCTCGCCCACGTAGATTACTAGCGCTTCACCACCAATCTAATTCCAATCATGGCGTATTGCACAGTTTTTAAGTCACTGTGTTGTAATATTGATGCTATCGCGAGTCTTACGCTCACCCATCTAAGATTGTTGGATGCTAATGTTAAAGTATACAGGGTGGTGATTGCTATCGAATTGTTGTTATCATGTGAGACATGTGCACTATCAGTAGAATCACATCTACAACCACAAGACAACTACTCTGGTAAAGACTTTGGTTAAAACAACGACTAGGTACCTACCTATTCATATCAATCAAGCTCGTCTTACCTCCAAGATCTCAAGCATCAAACTAGGCATATCAGCTCCTCACCATCAAGCACGCATTATCAAATGAGGCCAAGCCAGATACAGACAAAAAGTAGATTCTTCCGAGTGATACAATAAAACGCTTTGTAACAACATCCCAAGAGTCTGTGTACCACAATATTTAACTATATTCCTATTCCTATGTTTCGCTTTCTTTTGTAATTTCATGCATCGCTTCCTCCCTTTCTCCTTCCATTGCCCCCACCATTTAAACACGCGGAAGACAAAGCAAGCTACCTACACTACATTAACAAATCCCTACTTGCTACAGAGAAGATGTTCCACATCCATAGACAAGACATATGTCTGATTTGGCGACGTATCTGCTAGCTGGATGCGGTCAGAATCTTGTTATGTCAATTTGCTGCACATTTGAGAAATGCGACATTCCGAAAAGATGCTCTTCGCTCCATAATGATATGAGAAAATTGTGCAAATATATCAATGCGTTATGACGAGATTGGAATTATGAACCCTGGGCTGCATAGCCTGAGCCATATAGGCCATTGCCAAACGTTGCCTGACGTCGACTTTCTTTATGGGTGTTATCTTCGGAATGCTTTCTGGGTGGCGGTGGTAAGGGACCTGCTGGAGCTGGACGCATTGGAAGGGTTGTGGTGGTAAAATTGGGTGTATTTGCACTAGAGGGACCATTGCCCTCATGTGGGTCAGGTGCGTTCAGGGCGGCAAGTTTGGGTATCGAGTTGGTGGTGCTGCCTCTTATAGGTAGACCAGGATGGAAGGCTACACCTCCTCGACCCGAAATACTACCATTCTTTGTGGGAGAGCGGGATCTTGGGTTATGATTCTCGTTGTATTGGGGAGAGGTTACCGAGGAACGTGGATCGGCATTTTTGATGGGAATATCTCCTGATGTAGGCGTTTGCGAAGCATTAGGTGAATCATCGCCGCGTAGGACATCTCTACTCGCTGGTGATAATTGAGGCGCAAGATGCGACTTGCGGTTGTCTCGTTCTAACATGCTGACGGCCCACTCACGAAGGTCCACGGGGGTTCGCTTGGCAGCTTGGACGAAAGGCTCACGTTCCTATCAATCGTTAGTATATAGATCCTCAACATTGATATGAGAAAATGCAACTCACATAAAGCTCTTGAGGGGTTGGCCTCTCTTCTGGAGTCTTAGACATGCATTTCTGAATCATGTCTTCAAGGATTTGAGGGAAAGCTTCGCTCTTGGGTAGCCTTGGCGCAGGCTCATAAACAATTTGTTGAAGAAGGTCAAGGATACCCGATGGTGCTCCATCTCCATCAGATAAGTGCTCACTAGCGTCGAATGGAAACTTTCCTATTGCGAGCTCCATAATGGCGAGACCAAAACTCCAGACATCAGACTTTACAGTGTATTTCTGTCCTTGAATTCTCTCTGGTGCCATATATGTGGATGTTCCAACGAAGGTGTCTGCCACTGAATTGACCAATTCTCCCGAAACACCGAAATCACACAGCTTAATCTGACCCTTCGAATTCACCAGGATATTGGATGGCTTAATATCTCGATGCATGATGTGGTGTTTGATGTAAAGATACGTGAGACCTCCGAGGGTAGCTTCTGCGATTTTTCCAAGTACATCGACTCGAACAGGACCGAAATGTGTCGAGATTCTATCTAAAGATCTGACAAAAAGTTAGCTTCAGCGTTGTAATCATGGATTCTCTCCAAGCAACCATACCCAACATCCATATATTCCATACACATGATGACATCGTTGTTATCGCTCAAAAATGCACCATAAAAGTTGACGATGTATTCCGAATTACAGTCGTACATAATTTGTAATTCTCGAACGATTCGACGACGCATTTCCTTTTTGGCTTCGACATGTATAACCTGTGTTTGCATAAGCGATTGTTTACAATTTGAGTCCTCGAGAGTTTGTGCCAGCATACCTTCCTCGCCATGACCGTGCCTGTAGCCATATGTCTGACTTTGCTGACGGTTCCTCCATTTCCATGACCGAGATCTTTCAGAACTTCCAAATCCTCCCTCTTCAAATCCAACTTGTATTCGATGCCAATCTCTAGTTGTGCGGTCTGTCTACTACTTTCACTGCTAATCCCACCAGGAATCTGTATATCACTCTCGGATGGTGCCGCAGCACGAGGTGGGGGTGCATTCAATGCTAGACCTTTTACATTCTTCCTCTTCAGTGTGCGCACCGAACCAATACCGTCCGACATTTTGTAATGATGGTCTAGAAGCTAGAAGTATTGACTGATGCCGAGACGAAATGAAATTTCAGAATCGCGCAAAGTTCTGGGAACGATTTTCCCAGTTGGCGCTTGAAAGAGGTGCTGTCTGCACGAGCGTATGAGGACAAAATCGAAAGCAATGATGATGCGTGAATGAATGAATGGGTGTTTGGTGGATATTCCTTCAGCCCCTATTATGGATGATTATTTAAAGTAGACGAAATAATCAGGAGATCGAATAAAGTAGATAGATAGTTCACTTGTCGTCGAGGATTATGGGATTTGGTGGAGGGACAAAGTGAAAGCGGGACAGTCGTTTGGGTTTGGCGCTATGGCAGCTACTACTGTAATAAGAACGTGGAGGCGCGGTTGAAGAGAAATTCAATCGGGAAATATTGTTTGGGGAAAATGGAAATGGAACAATGAAAAAGGACCCAAGTGGTGGTAAAAAAAAGCAATGGAAAATGTCTTTACCCCTTATTAATGGTTGTGATTGTGTTGTATTGGGCAAATCCTTCTCAGAGAGGGGTTGATATTTCATCTAATAGGCCGTTCCAATGTTCCAATGTTCCAATACGTACTATCTACGGGTAGCTATCGTCGGTAGGTAGGTAGGTATATAATTCAATATTTACAGTATTATTGCCCATGTCATATTTGTGTACTTTCGTACCGGGTGAAGCTATTCGTTCGTGCTTCCAAGTTGTCTCATCCATTTAAGTTTCTAACAGAGAAGTTTGCATTGGGCATTATTTGGCAGGCGCGTTTATCATTTGGACGAATGAGGATGTGAAGACAGCTTTGGGGGCCAATGTTGGGGGCCAATGTTGGAGACCAGGACTCCAGGAGATTTGAAGCACGAAGCGCTCTGTGCTGTTGCTGTTACTATAAGCCCACTGATCGTTAATTCCATACAAGTAGGTCAATGGGAGAGATCCCTAGTAGATAGTACCTAGCCATTGTTGTGTCATGTAAATGGAGATCCATTTGCCAAACCAAACAGATGGTTGTATACCTATTACCTACCTACCTGCTTCTTCAAGAAGATGTTTTAGTTCTATTGGAAATCTGGTACTACTGGCTATCTATCTGGTGTACCTCCTAGGGACCTGGAGCCATCAGATAGTCCGTTTCCTCTGCTCCTTCTCGTACATAGGTAGATACTACGGAGATGGACAGCTTTCGGTTTGGGTTAGAGATGCACCAAACGTACCTAGTATGTAAGATCTTACCCGTACCACAAGGATTTGTGATGTTGATTTTATATCTGGATTGAGTGAGTGAGAGAGAGAGAGAGAGAGAGAGAGAGTTGACTTACCTCTTAGCTGGGGATGGTTGGAATTCTGTGATTGCTTGCAATATCGACCACACCTAGGTATACCAGTTCTGATGCTCATTTACATTGCCCCAAAAGCTCATGGCTATTAATGATTGTAGTTCTGGTACCCGTGGACAGGCAATTAACGATGTTTGAAACTCTCTGCTCTGATAGTTATTGCGCGGATTTGGCCAATCACTTCCACTGTGGCTCGTGTGGCTAGAACCTGACCGGGGAAGGATAGCTGCCCACCTCACCTGGCAGGTGGAGATCTGATATTTCCAATGTTGAGCCTCATATATGAGGCTATCGATCACCAGCCACAATTAATAAACTCCCAAGTCGCGAGAACTAAAAGGCTGCCAAAAAGTTGTCAAAAGGCGGTTCTTTCAGGTCATTTTCAGCTTTCAACTACAATTTCCTTACATGAAATTATCACAATCGCCTTGCATGCAGCAATTGTGACCTCGCAGCCTTCGATATTTTCCTTAACAACTACCAAAAAACCCAGCAAAGAACACCGCAAGCATGAGTATGCGCGATCTGATTGACGGTGACGTTGAGGTTGATGAAGAGGAGAACGATGAGGAATTCGACGAGGAAACTGGTGAAGCTCGCTCCGCGGAACCCCGAAGACAAAATGGAGGCTTGGAGGATGATTCAAGTGAGGAAGAAGATGATGACGATGAGGAGGCAGCTCGTGCAGTATATAGCTCTCCTCCTAAATCTCCATTTGCGCATTGTTACTGACACGTTACCAGATTCGAGAAGGCTTCATCGTAGATGAAGATGAAGAGGACGATGATGATGCGAGAAGTAGACGTCGCCGCAGAGAAAAAAAGCGCCGCAGAGAGCAGCGTGAAGAAGAGGGTCTGGATGACGAAGATTTGGATCTCATTGGAGAAGCGAATCCAGAATGGGAGAGAAAGACAACACAGCAGGTTTGTTACATTCGCATATATCTACCTACTAAGCTAATTTTTATGCAGCCAAAGTTTAAGCGTCTCAAGCGTGGCCACCGAGAAGACAACGATCAGGACCGAGAGCGAGGCCTGGACCAAATCTTCTCTGATGATGAAGAACAAGATGCGCCACACGATTATGAGCGATCGTTCGCACGCCCGGACCATCGTATTGATGAATTCGCGGATTTCATCGAAGAAGACGAGCTTGAGGACGATGAAAGAGACAGACTTGCCGAGGAAAGAGAGGTAGCCCGTCCAAGAGAAAAGGGCTACGTTGGTGGTGCTGAAGCATCAGGTCTCGACAAGGATGCTTTAGATGATATGGAAGCTATCTTTGGAAATGGCGAGGATTACGACTGGGCTCTCGCTTTGGAGGATGAAGCTGAGGCAGCCGAAGCTGGGGACCAGAACCTTGAACTCAAGGATGTCTTCGAGCCTTCGCAGCTCGCGGAGAAGTTACTTACGGATGAGGATAACTATATTCGGTACTCCGATGAACCGGAACGATTCCAGCTCGATCGAAAACCTTACAAACATCTACAAATCACCGACGAACAATTTAAAGAGGAAGCTCGATGGATTACAAGTCTCATTTGGCCAAAAAAGAACTTCAACGGAGACATGCAAGCTCCATTCACTAAAGCTATCAGCAAAGTCTTGGAGTTCTTTGTTGTGGATGAAGTCGAAGTTCCCTATGTGTTCCAACATCGAAAGGATTATCTCATCCATGCCAGGAAAAATAAAACGCGATCGGATAACCCAGATGCGCCTGAATACGAAGTAAGCGCAGACAAGCTCCTGAACCAAGACGACCTCTGGCGCATTTTGGAACTCGACTTGAAGTTTAGGGCACTGATCGAGAAACGTAACGTCCTGGACAAGACCTATGAGAACCTAAAGTTGGCCGTTGGTATCAGTGATGCAACCTTCGAGCAAATGTTACCGGACGCCCAAACTATGGAAGAGCTTCAAGATATTCAGGATTACCTGTATTTCCAATACTCCTCGGAAATTAAATCTCTGCAGGATTCCAACGGTGAAGTCAAAGAAAAGCGAGCCGGCAACAAAGCATCAAGATTTGATCGTGTTCGTAAAAGCAGGGCTTATGAACTCGTGCGAGCTTATGGAATCACAGCCGACGAGGTTGCTGGAAATGTTTTGATGGAAGGCCGCAAAAAGTACACAGAAGATCCTCCTTTGAGCCCAATTGATCTCGCCGATACTCTGGCTAGCCCAGAGGATTTCCCTACGGGCGATGGAGTTTTAGTAGCAGCACGAAGTTTGTTCGCTGAGGAACTTTTCATGAGCCCAAAGATGCGTCAGCATTTCAGAAAGCATCATTATATACAAGGACTCGTCAGCTGTGCTAGAACCGAGAAAGGCCTCAAGAAGATTGATGAACAACACCCTTATTATGAATTGAAATATCTCAGGAACCAAACTTTCATGGACATTGCAAGCAAACCTGAAATGTTTTTGAAGATGTTGAAAGCCGAGGAAGAAGGATTACTAGAGGTTCGAGTATCTCTCCAAAATGAACGCGATTTCAGAAAACAACTCTTTGCAGAGTTCAGGTCCGACAACTACAGCGAGGTTGCTGATGCGTGGAACGATGAAAGACAGAAAGTTCTCGACATCGCATTTTCGAAGCTTGAAAGGACTATCACCAAAGGAGTAAAAGAAAGCATGCGAACAGAGTGCCAAGATTCTATCCTTAAAATCTGTCGAGAAGAATACTCGAGAAAGCTTGACCAGGCGCCATACAAGCCGAGAGGTATGGTTTTGGGTACTATTCCTCGAGTGCTTGCTCTATCTAATGGTACTGGTGACCCCAATCGTGATGCTGTGTGCTGGGCCTACGTTGAAGAGGACGGTAGGGTCTTGGACCATGGAAAGTTCGACAATCTTTCCAGAGACCAGAGAGCTAGAGAAGCATTTGTCGATTTGGTGCGCAGGAAGAAACCTGATGTTCTTGGAGTCAGTGGTTTCTCTGTGGAAACTCATAAGCTTGTATCGAGTCTCAAAGAATTGGTGCAGGAACACTCTCTGCGAGGGAATGAGTTTGACAATGAAGAGGGTGATGGTGAGCGAAGTGAGCCTCTAGATATTATCGTCGTGAATGACGAAGTTGCTCGACTTTACAAAGACAGCCCAAGAGCTGCTGTTGATCACCCCGCATTTGCTCCACTCGCTAGATATTGTGTTGGCTTGGCCAAATATCTCCAGAACCCAATGAAAGAGTACGCAGCTCTTGGAAAAGACATTATTTCATTATCATTCCACCCATCTCAACAATTGCTGCCAGAGGATAAGCTTCGAAGACAATTGGAGACTGCAATGGTTGATATGGTCAATCTTTGTGGTGTCAATATCAACGAAGCGGTCAATGACGCTTATACAGCAAACCTTTTACCTTTTATTTGTGGTCTTGGTCCTCGAAAGGCTACCGCTGTCCTGAAATCTATCAATGCCAATGGTGGAGTGGTGAACACTCGTGAAGAACTTGTGGGTGATCCAGACAATAACAAATTGCCAGTTGTCGGTCCAAGAGTTTGGAACAACTGTGCTAGTTTCCTGTACATGGAGTACGAAAGCGCAAATCCTGCGTCTGACTATCTTGACAATACCCGTGTGCATCCAGAGGACTACGAACTCGGTAGGAAGATGGCAGCTGATGCACTCGAACTTGATGAAGAAGATGTCAAGGCAGAAGTAGACGAGGGAGGACCAGGAGCCATTGTCCGGAAGCTCATCAAGGATGATGAGCAGGAGAAGGTGAACGATCTGATTCTTGAAGAGTATGCCGATCAATTGGAGAAAAATTACAATCAACGCAAACGTGCAACGCTCGAGACTATTCGCGCTGAGTTGTTAGCGCCATACGAAGAATTGCGTCGTAACTTTGGCATGTTGTCTGATGACGAAATTTTTACTATGTTGACTGGAGAAACTCACGAGTCGTTATGCGAAGGCATGATTGTATCTGTCAACATCAGAGTGGCAAAGGATGATTTCATTATTGCTAAGCTGGATTCTGGAATTGAAGGCCGTGTCGAGAAAGACGATGGCTCAGATAATTCCAACGCCTCTTTGAACCGTCTATTTTCCGTGGGCCAGACTGCTCAGGCTAAGTTGCTTGACGTTGATCGAAGAAATTTTGCTGCCAGATTATCACTACGCGAGTCACAAATGCGACCATACAGGAGACGTATTGACCGCGATATTAGTACCTGGGATACACATCAAGAGCAAAAAGATAGAGAGGAGCTCCGCGAAAAAGACAAGGCCACAGGCCGCGTTCAAAGAGTTGTCAAGCATCCTCTCTTCAGGCCATTCAATGCCACTCAAGCTGAGGAATATCTCGGATCACAAGCCCCTGGAGATGCTGTTATTCGCCCTTCGTCAAAGGGAAATGATCATCTGGCAGTTACATGGAAAGTCGCTGATGGCGTATATCAGCATCTTGATGTATTGGAGTTACAAAAGGAGAATGAGTTCTCACTTGGTCGACAATTGAGAATCAACAACAAATACAACTACAGTGATCTTGATGAATTGATCGTGGATCATGTTAAGGCTATGTCCAAGAAGGTTGAAGAGATGATGCTGCATGAAAAATTCCAAAAGGGCAGCAGAACCGACACGGGTAAGATTACTTCTTTCGACTCTGATAATGATACATGTACTGACTTCATTTTTAGAACGTTGGTTGACAACCTACACGGAGGCCAATCCCAAGCGATCTGTATATGCTTTCTGTCTTGATACAAGGCATCCTGGGTATTTCCATCTGTGCTTCAAAGCTGGTCAACAAGCGCGCGTTAACTCATGGGCCGTACGGATCGTTCCCAATGCTTTTGAATTATTGAAGAGTCAATACCCCGATATGAAGGCATTGTGTAATGGATTCAAACTACGCCACACAGCGGAAATGAATCGAAGATGATGAGGGGTGGGATTTTTCATGAGTTTAGTGAGTGGAAGGGGCCTGAGGGATAAATCTGATAGACGAGCTACGATGCATCTTTCTACAACATGTAACAAAAGTTCGCGGGGTTTCATAACTTTAGCATTCAAAGGGGTTAAAATGGACAGGAGCACTATCTATTCCATTGGCCTAGAAGTTGGGCAAAATTCGAGCCAAGTTTATAAGAAGTAATTAATTTATACCTACCCAATACCTATTTACATACATAGTACTTCTAGGGAAAAATAGAACAGAATTATTAGTCGTTGGGTGGATTCCTCGATCCTGCTAATTGTATAACCTTTCTCTCTTGCAATTAACGATTTCTTATGCACCACCAATCCCAATCCTTGGTCTTGAAGTAGTTTCACCAATCCAATAATAAGCTCGGCGATTATTTAACCTAGGATTTGTTGATATCTTACATGTACCGGTACTGCACGCACGATGTAATCTTATTACTAGGGATACATGATTTTGTGCTAAAGACGTGTCAAACAACAAGGCTGAGATTACCTAGCTAGAATGTCATACACCTCGACAATTGATCGGTTGTCGTATTTGATACGTATTTGATAGCCCTGGAGAGCTTTATTAGCCTTTAGCTCGGCTTTGGAGATGGGATGGGGGTGTAACCCTGCCTTAGTTTACTCTGCATGATGGCCGGATGATTTACGTAGCCTTTTAGAGAATTGTACACTACCCGTACAGTATATGGGTATTTGGCTACTTTGATGTAGATTGTTTTCATAAATCAATCATAAATCATAAATCAATCATAAAAGTGCATTGACCGGTGAGCCGCTGACAGCAAAAGCCTAGCCTTAAAGTCAGCCTTAAAGCCAGCCAGCCTTCAAGACCAGGTCGAATGCTACTCCAGGGATTACCTACGTAAGAAAGTTATCAAACAAGTAATAAACATCAGCAAGCATCCGCAAGCAAAGCATCCGCGAGCATTGCACAGTAAAACCCAATATACGAACGAACAAATGGGATGAGGAGATCCTAACCTGGCTCTCAATTTCAACGCTTCTCCACTTCAAGTTAACATTCTTTATCTGCATTGATTTCCGGGAGTACTTGACCTTCCTAGATACTCCCGTTCCTGCCACGACTATTTCTCAATCAACTTTGAACAACTTCCCCATTTCTCGGGATATTCGGATGAGCCATCAAACGGAAGAGAGGCAATAGAGTAGAGCGCAATGGCTGGCATGGAGCAATTAGAAATTCATAGCAAGGTATGCGTAATACATGACGTGGATAGTGCTATTGTCTAATAGGTTTATGCAGTCGTATATTGTTCGATGGGTTAAGGTTGAGGAGAAACATACAATCTCATGGAGCGTTCAACCGCACAAAAAGTCCATGTGGGATAGCTCTATTTTCCAATTTTAGATTATATTATTGACTGTAACAGAAACTTTGGAATTGTCAAACATCCAGGAACAGGATCATCAACGAGTGTAGCCTCTACCCCGCGACAACCCAATTTCGACGATGCCGTTCATTCCCTTCATCCAGATTCTAGTTCGCAGAGAAGACTATCCGCTACCACCGATACGAGAAACGATTCTTCCACCGCACAAGACCAGTTAAAAGCAAAAGGTTTCATATTGGTTGAGTGGTGTGGAAAATGCGAAGCAGACAAGGTATCCATGGGCACATTCGCGGTGCCGGTGGGCCATGGAGGAATGTACGGATTGGTCTTCGACAACACATTCTCGAAACAAATATCGAAGACTGCCACTTTCGTTCTTCTGACATATCCATCTAATTCCCCTCCCCATTCGAGCAATCTACAAAAGCTACAGGGTCTGGATGGTTCGCATGTACAGAACAGCAGAAAGCCAAGTCCAAATCTCTCAGCCGCAGCTTCGGAGTCTGTTGAAAGTCTACAGAGTACGGCAATGGGCAGAGGTGCTAGTAGAGGTTCTATGATCAGCAAGAATGATAGTGAAGGTGGTTTTTCAAGCTACCATGTAGGTGTTTTACAAAAGAGAAGAAGAAAGAAGGGACAGGGCTATGCTCGCAGATTCTTCTCTCTGGATTTCGCAACTTGTACTCTATCCTATTACTATAGTCGCAATTCATCGGCACTTCGAGGAGCAATCCCATTAAGTTTAGCTGCGATTGCAGCAGATGAGAGGAGGAGAGAAATCAACATCGATTCTGGTGCTGAAATCTGGCATTTGAAAGCAAACAACGCCAAGGATTTCGAGGAATGGACCAAAGCTTTGGAGAAGGCTAGCAATAATGCTAGAGGCCCTATCGGAGGTGTCGAATTGGAATCAATTCCAACACCGAATGTGGGATTGCAAATCAGGACCAGCTATCTCCAGGTCCCGTCAAACAAAGAAGAGGAAAATGAATGGGTTCAGATTGAAGGTCTTGTGAGTAGGATTGTAGGGACTAGGGATGCCGTTCGTAGATTATCGAAGGATACCGCCACACCAAATAGGCGACACTCACATCTTCTTGGGGCACCTTCGGAAAGTCCTCTAGTGGAAGAAAGTGCTGACTATTTTGCTCCTCAAACCAACCAAACCAGTCAAACGAATGAAAAGAGACCTTTTTGGAAACGAAAGCCGAGTACACCCGCACCGGGTACACCGACAACGATGCAACGCGGTGTAGCCGCACAACATGCAGTTCCAGCGCCCACGGCAGCTTCTGCTGTTACTGAGATCGATGTAAATGGCTCAACCTCTCGAAAATCACGTACTTCACATGAAGAACAGAATATTCATGACCATTGCACATCCTTGCTCAAGGATCTAGACGCAGTTCTCTCGGATTTTCAAACTTTGATAGCTAGCAGTAAACGTCGCCGTGCATCAAATGCTGCACCTATGTCTGCTAGATCTACGCACAGTATAGAGTCAGCTTCTACAGGAGAATTTTATGACGCAGAGGCTGGAGATCCGGACCATTCACAGGTTATGATTATCAATCGTAAGAGTGGGGAAGAAGAAACTATAAATTCAGAAACAGAAGAAGAGAAGGATGACTGTGGTGCTTCTACGTCTTCTAGTGGAGGAAGTGAAGAAGTCGAACACGTGAATGGTGCAGCAGCACTATTCCCAATCAAGCCCAAAAATCTAGATCCTTTACCAATCAAGGCAGCACCAAAACGCCGAAAAGCCATTCCACCTGCAACAGTTATGCCCCCCAGTTTGATCGGATTTCTTAGAAAGAACGTGGGTAAAGATTTGAGTACTATCAGTATGCCAGTCTCAGCCAATGAACCTCTATCGTTATTACAACGCGTGGCAGAACAGCTTGAATATTGCAACCTCTTGAACACAGCCGCAGATCAAAAGGATCCGATAAAAAGACTGTTACATGTAGCAGCATTTGCAGTATCACAGTTTAGTAATAGTCGAGCTAGAGAGCGTGCGATTCGTAAACCTTTTAATCCTATGCTAGGAGAAACTTTCGAGCTTGTGAGAAGCGATCAAGAAGTTCCGGGAGGGTTTAGACTGTTGGTGGAAAAAGTCTCCCATCGTCCGGTTCGAATGGCTTGTCAAGCTGATTCAGCTAAATGGTCATTGGGGCAGTCGCCAGCTCCAACCCAAAAGTTCTGGGGAAAATCGGCGGAGCTTATCACAGATGGTCGTGTGAGAATGGTTCTGAGACTTGCGGATGGTATTGAAGAAAGGTATACTTGGAATGTGGCGACTGCGTTTTTGAGAAATGTAGTGATGGGGGAAAAATACATGGAACCGGTCGGAAATATGACGATTACGAACGAAAGTACAGGAGCAAAAGCTTTGGTAGAATTCAAACAAAAGGGTATGTTTGGAGGTAGAAGCGAAGATGTAGGCGTGGAATCATATGATGGGGAAGGAAAACATACGGGGGTTAGTCTCCAGGGAAACTGGACCACTTCGCTTAAACTCGTCGAAGCGGGACGTTCCGGGACGGAGATCTGGAAAGTGGGAGAGCTGGTGGATAATGCGGCGAGCTGTTATGGGTTGACGACGTTTGCGGCGCAACTTAATGAAATTACGGAGATTGAGATGGGGAAGTTGGCGCATACGGATAGTAGGTTGAGGCCGGATCAGAGGGCTGCGGAGGGCGGGAGGTTGGATGAGGCGGAGGATGTCAAGGCGAAGTTGGAGGAGGCGCAGCGTAAGAGAAGGAGGAGTATGGAGGAGAGGGGGGAACAGTGGAAGGCGAAGTGGTTTGTGAAGGTTGAGGGGGGTGTGGAGGAAGAAGGGGAAGAGGTGTGGGGGCTAAAAGGAGGGAAGGATGGGTATTGGGAGGAGAGGGAAAGGGTCGCACGAGGGGAGGGTGGATGGAAGGGAGAGAGTGTTTTTGAGGTTTAGACGGGATATAGATTCAATTCGTTCAAGAATAAGAAAGAGTAAGAAATCAATCTAGGTACAATAAAATAAAACCAAATACCACAATGTCAAGAATAAGAAAGAGTAAGAAATCAATCTAGGTACAATAAAATAAAACCAAATACCACAATGCATCGACGACCTAGAACCGCTCGCTCCCCGGGAAAAGTAGAACCTCAAAACTTTTTCCCTTCCTTCATGACCTTACCTAACCCGATGTCCGTAAACTCCTTGTTGCCGGTATCATTCATGATAAGATAGCTTTCGAACCCATGCGTGCACACGCAGAAAAACCGCCCGAAGAAGATTGGACCCGATGGAAACCAGAGAAAGAAATAAATGCTGTAAATCGTGACTGCGTGAATAAAATGAGAGAATGGACAGTCGGCCTCCTTCCTGAATCGACCATACAATTTAATCAATCTAGTTTTTTAGTGATTAATGCACTATTTCTTTGGTTAGTATGCTGTAAAAAGGCAAAGAGTGAAGTGATGAATACTCACGGTAGACTTTGCAAGACAACCTCATTATGCTGATAATGGGTCATGAAACCACCCCCGAGAACTCTTCTCAGAGATTGTAGTCTATGTAACTTCCACCATTTATCAATTTTCATGACTCCACTCTTGTGAATGCGAACAAACATTCGAGATCCTAGTAAGTGACCATTCTGATCGATAGCAGTTGAGTATCTAGGTCCTCGAACTGGGTATTTGACTGTCGCTAAAACATCTCCAAAGGTAGCATGTAATGTTTTGCGGTCTTTCTTGGATATATATTTCGATGAGGCTTTTGCCAACTCTCCAAGTGTATGTTCGAGTTGATGCCTTTGACGCCATGGCTCGTAGCGTTTTACTTGACTGACATCGAGAGGGAAACCATGCTCGTCTACCCCGCTAGCCTCAGGATCGTCCGATTCTCGTGGTGTGTAACTTTTTTCGTAGATTATGGCGATATTCTCTCCAGCGGCAATTTGAACTGATGTTGAGGAACTTTCTAATTGGTCGACAAATGCTTCCATCGCTGCCTCAGACTTCTCTTCCAAATCATCCACAAAGGTAGCTAAACTGCCCCATTCTTCGCATGCTGCTGTCACAACTTCCGGACTGTCGGGGGCGTCTACTGAATTACCATCAGATTCGACTATTTCCAGGAATTCATCCATGATATCAGTGATTTCTGTCTCGGATGCGCCGCCGTAGGTTGCTAATGCAGCGATTGCTCGTATAGCTGCTACTTTGACAGTAACATGCTCTGATCTTTGGTAGGCTTGCTTGAGAGATCGGAATATATCTTCGTAAACATGGTCGGAAGGGCAAGTAATAACTGAAAGGCTAATAGCTGTGATGAGATTAGAGAAGGATACCAATAAACTATATAGTAATAATAGCGCATACCTCTCAGTGCCAAACAAGCTTCCTTCACTCCCGTGTCGGCTTTGATACTTTTGCACAAAGCAGGATATAATTCTGCGACTTTACCTTCGATTTCGTCGTAACAATATCTAATCATGAGATAATGATTATATGTCATTAAAGCACGTTCGCGACCCTCCTCGCTGCTTCTTTTCCGATCCACAATTTCCTCAATGCGATCATTTAACTCTTGGTCCCAGACATCGGATGCTTCTTGGGGTTCTGGCGCATCGAGCATATCATCAACGGAATTGGCACTGGAAGATTGTGTGAGTATGAAGAATAGGTCATGTTCTGAGAGAAAGGGTGCATCTTACCTCCACGTTGTATTATCATCATCGCTCATATTTCCATCTTCCTCATCCGAGCCGTGGCGACTGACATTTCGCGAGTTCGTTTTTGAATTTACGGTTGATGCTGATTTCGAACCTACACGCGATGCAGCTTTTTTGGATACCGTCTTACGACTTTCCAGAACTCTTCTTCTTAAATCTCTCGTCATTTTGAACGAGGGTTGTGTAGTGTAGTGTAGTGTAGTGTAGTGTAGTGTAGTGTAGTGTAGTGTAGTGTAGTGTAGTGTAGTGTATGTGTAGTGTATGTGTAGTGTATGTGTAGTGTATGTGTATGTGTATGTGGTGGTGGTTGGTGGTGGTGAAGTTGTGAGGTTGTAAAGTTGTGAGGACTTGAGATAGATGTTTGTAAGGTTATTCTTTTGATAGGCTTGCACAGATTGATTTAAATAGAAACAATTTTTTCAGAAATGTCTCTCATTCATATAGGATCTTTTATGAGTCATAAAGTAAGAAAATGATAGATTGTGAATCAAGAAATGGTTTGAAGGGTTAATTAATTTTTTCTGGCCTATGATGAAATACATGTTGTGAATAGTATATATATATAGAAGACTAGAAGACTGGTGGACTGGACTAGAAGACTGGTGGACTAGAAGACTAAAAGACTAAAAGTGCATCATCCATCTATCTAGTGAATCAGGATTATCGAATTCTCCAAGCATGTGCGTTTTCTAATGGGGACATTTGTCGCCACTAGCACTTTTAGTAATTACTAGTACTAGGTAGTTGACTTATTTTCGCCTAAATATCAAGGCTTCCGTCACCGTCACGTGCCTCTCTCCCCTCAAACCTGGGGTCAATCAACCATCCACCATCGATCACTCGATGACGATTGATGCCTTATCGATAACACTACCTAGTAATAAAACCACTAAAACCACTAGCCTTATCGATAACACTACCTAGGTAATAAAACCACTAAAACCACTAAAACCACTAAAATTCCTTAAATTCCTTAAATTCCTCATCCCCCCATAATTGACCATAGCTTTTAGATCCATTCGGTACCTACTACCAATCCCATCTACCAATCCCATCTACGGTAATCTACATAGTTGCCCTCCTACCTTTGGCTACCAACCTACCAACCTACTACCTACCTACTACCTACCTACTACCTACCTACTACCTACCTACTACCTACTACCTACCTACTACCTACCTACTAATAACCTTGTACTGTTAAGTCCCCAAGTACCACAGTACTGCTTCTTCTACTTTTGACTCTAACCACACCCGTATCAATCAACCCCTCCTCTCCACTCTTCTACGTCTCCCTCTCTCTCTCACTCTCTCACTCTCTCACTCTCTCACTCTCCCTCACACTTTCTATCCAACTTCAACATCCTCTTGATCTTATATTAAACACTCTCACTCGTCTTTATTCAAAGAAAGAAAGAAAACCTCTCTCAACAAACTCGGTCGTCAAATGCCACTTTCTTTTGACTTCTGCCCTTTAATACAATCCAGACACATATTGAAGCGTTTGGCTGGCCATCCATTCCACTACACTACTCCGTACGTCCATTTCAATCTCACCTTCCGAAGGATCCACCGCCAACGAATACAGATAGCCTTGTCGTTGCATTTCACCATCCTCAACCTGAATAACTAACTTCGTACAATCAATTTCACGTTTCATTCCACAAATCCCACTCACTCGATCACTTTCTTCATAGCTCGTACAGACTTTTCGAAGTCTTGACAGCCCAAAATCCACAGCATGTCTCATCAAGGTATGTAAAAGTATGCATTTCATCTTGCTTATCCACTTTTGATCGTTCATCTATTCTTAACGCTACAGCTATGGGTCATGTCACTTCTTCCTCGTCCCCTTGAACCTCTGCCGAGTTTTATACTCGGAGAGCTCGCGACATCTTTTTATGCAGATTCCGTTTCACTATTTGTTCCTTTCGTGAACATTCATGCTAAACTTTCCACAGTGAACATTCACATACGCCACAAACCAGTCGAATCAGATGAGGACGTCCTATCTTGTGGCGAGAGATTAATCAATCTCGACCCAACACGAACAGTATTGCAAATAGGCAGAGCTTCAAAGAGTCCTAACAAAGGTCTCTCCGGTGCTATTGATAATGCGTGGTTCGATAGCCCGGTAATGTCTCGAAACCATGCCGAAATCATCTACAACCCTTTGGACAGTGTAAGAATACCTCATGCTTGTTGTTGCTTGACTTGTATTGACTTCTCCTAGGTGGTCCGAATTCGAGACTTGGGTTCAATGCATGGTACTTTTTTGAACGGAGAAAAGTTGGGAGAAGAAGCCAAACCTCTCAACTCAAATGATCAAATTGTCTTTGGGATTGGTGTGAGACGTGGTATGGATCTATTCCAACCATGTCATTTTGAGGTCAACTATGAAGTAATTCCATGGAGGTCAGTATCACTTACGCCGTTTTCTTATTGCACACACTGACCCTTCTGTCACAGGAGACCCAATAGCTACACTGTGCCCGACTCCTCCGACGATGAAGACGATGAAGACGAAGGTTACCATTTCAATGATACAGAAATGTCTGAAGAACCTTCCAGTCCGGGTGATACATCTATCGAAATGACTCGCTCTAGCCCCATGACATCTAAGACTGTTGATGCTATCGACCTGACTATGAACGATACTCCAAGCCCTAGACTGAAGCCGACAAAGCCTTCTTGCATTTCGACTGACGAAGGAATTGAGGAAGACGAGTACACTCCCAAGTCACCAGTCTTAGATAGCATCGTGAGAGATTCTCGCCATGGTGCAGGATCAAAGACAAATCCACAACAAGAAGCTGACCATCCTCGAAAGATCTCTCGCACATACACTTTCGATTACGATAGCGATGACGTCGAAGATGAAGATATGCTCTCGACACAATCTGAGTCTGATGAGTCTGATATAGAAAACGCATCTGAGTTGCAAGGCTTTAAGGATTTTGAAGATCTGCCTTCTCGTGATGACGTTGATGGTGAAGATGATAGCGAGGATGAATCGATGTCTGATGCATCTGAGGAATCAGAGGTTCAAGTTCTGCTGACTGAAAGTCGTGAAGCGCTCAATGAGATTCCATCTTCATATCCTTCAGTGGGCTCGGGTTTCTCGCGTGCATCCTCTCCTGCTCCTCACGCCACCCTCGTTCAGACGCTTTCACAGACCATCAACTCTCGAACTCCATTTGACAATAATGTGGATATCCCTGAATCTCATATCAGAACTCAGATTCATACGTCTGAAGAGGTTGTCGCTCTGGACCAACAGAACAACGATGATGACGATGAAGTCGATGATGACGATGATCGAAGTGTTGGACTTTCCGAGGCTGCTAATGAAGGTCTACAAACTTTATACAAAGACGCTTTACTCAAGAAGGAACCAGGCACCAATCCCACCGGTCTCATCGGTAGCATTGGATCTTACGATGAATTCCTCAAGTCCAATCTCGAGAGCTACTATGCTACGTGTACTCCTACCTATGATGCTTCGCCTTTCAGCTACTACAATCCTCAAATCAACCGTGCCTCGATTTCTGCTGGTCAATACAGAAATTCTCACAACGACTATTATTCTCTCACGAAACCAAGATCACCATTTTCTTCTTATTACGGCCGAGAGGCTAGTCCTTCATCAGTAGCAATGGCTAGACCACCTTACCAGGAAAGTTACGCCGATCAAACTCCCGAAACCTTATCTGCCAGAAGTTTGGGTGATAAAACTGGCAAGCACGCTTTCTTTGAAGCCAGAGAAGAAAATAAAGCACAGTTCCAAGCTCATGTTGATGATGAAGAGGCTCAAGTAACCCAATTCTCACCATTATCAATGACGACAAGACCAAGCCGAGCTATCAAGTTCACCAAGCCTTTGGCTAAATTCGTACAACCTATACTGCCCATCAAATATCACGGCAATGGTATCGATCATGGTTTTGTAATTAATGATCGCCCGGTTGCTAACATTGAATCATCCAATGACCGACCTTCAATTCATCCATATTATTTCAGTTCAGACGCCTCATCAAGAGCTGTGGAGAGTCCAGTCTTGGAAAGACATCCTATCAGATCGGGCTTGAGTATTGACGACATCATTGATAGCTCTTCAGTGGGCAAGAAGAGAAAGGCTGATGAGATTTCCCATGATGAATCAATCAAAAATGAGGTTCGAGATTGGGTTTCTGGTGTCAACGACTCTACAAAGCCCCAAGCTGCTATGGTTACACAAGAAGAAGTTGCTGGCCCTGAATCTTCAGCGCCTACCACTCATACCATCCATCACGCCCAGAAGGTTCAATCAGATGTGCAACTACCCACAGCTAATGCTGCGGCCCAACAAAACAAGCTTGCAGTCTTGGCCACTACAACGACGGAAACTGAACATCGACCAATTAAGAGACTCAAGATGAGAAATTTTGTCGAGGCTGTAGGATACTTTGCACTCGGAGGAGCTGCTGTTGGTGCTGGTTTATTTTCGGCCCTTGTAGCAACAGCTCCAGATTTCGTTTAAGCTCAGTACGGAATCACAACCCGAGCCGAATCACAATGATTGCTACTCGTACAATATGACAGCAATTTATCGAGAACTTGAGACGAATGGCTGACGGGAATAGGAATAGGTATTGGGGAAATAGCGAAAGGGGAGATATTATACCATGGTATTGATGGAAAGAAGCACTGGGTGCATTTCTTATTCTACCGAAACTATGATTTGTTAATGTGTCTAAATATTGACAAAGGATATATGCCGCGTTTTGAACATGGCGTGGCTGGCGTTTGAGGGACTGACGTACTGGCTGTCAATTTGTTTATGAGGGTAGTGGAATGGATGGATTGGGTTGCGATGGATAAACGATTTCTTTGGTTGATTGTGGGATGGATGGGGGTTTTCACATCACAACATACAATAGGTACTGAGGCCTTTCCCATTTGTTTTTTTGTTTATTAGCTTTGGTTTTTACAAGGGTGCGGATGATTAGGGGTAGTTGGGAGTTAGTTGGGGCAACTATTAATTGGGTAGTCCTGAAACATAGATATGCTGAGATAATAAAACATGAATAGGAAATACAATTTTTTTATAGAAAACTTGTCGTTGAACATGAAATTTGATTGTGCTATATGGTCTTCGGTTGAGTGTTTGGATGGGTATAATGAAGAATGTCTTGAATGTTTTTATAATTCATGGGATAGATATTGGATTCGATATCAGGAAGACCTTTACCAGTGTAGGCATTACTATCCTATAATACAACTGTGGTGTGTATTAGTATATCGATATGACAGCTAGGATGTTTAGAAAGGGTGTTGCATTATTTTTGTATATTTATATATCTAAAAAATATTAATAATATACTGAAATACTAGAATTTATTATAAAATATTTATTCTTATTTATATTGGATTAGAAATCAGGCATTTTATTTTAATATAAAGTAAGAAATGGGATTTCATTGTTTACTTTTAATAGAAATGAAGACATGATAATAAATTCTAATCCTTCATGATATCACTCATAGTATTGAATAATTAAATAATATTGAATATTTTGAATCGTATTGAATTCTATTATAGATGTATACATATATTTAGGTAGTAGTATCTTTCGAGAGAAATTTCGATATTTATAAGTATATTTTACTAATTTGGATATGGTTATGAAATATATGAAATATATGAAATATATGAAATATATGAAATATATGAAATATATGAAATATGGGAAATTTTATTTATTGTCTCTGTTGATCTGAGATTGTGAGATTGTGAGATTGTGAAATTAATTTGAATAAATGGGATTGAGGTGTTGGGTATGTATTTGGAGGTGTGGGAGTTGGGAGTTGGGAGTTGGGAGTTGGGAGTTGGGAGTTGGGAGTTGGGAGTTGGGAGTTGGCTGGGTGGTATTGTGTAGGTAGGTAGGTAGGTAGGTATGTAATGTAATGTTGTTTCTTTCTCATCCCATAATTAGCAGTTGTGAGGAATTGAAAATGAGATAAGGAAACGAGGTGGAGAGAATGAGATGAAGAAAAACTTCCTGGGGTTCATTGGGGAATGGGGTGAGGGGGGTATTTGAGAGTATTTCAGTGTGTGTTGGTTGTGGGGAAAGAGGGAGAGAGGGAGAGGGAGAGGGAGAGGATAAAAATAAGGATTAGAATGAATGGTAGATGATAAATAGTAAGGATGAAAATAGAGATTAAGATAAGAAAAGAAAAGAAAAATATGGATGGAAATGGAATGAAGATGAGAATGAGGATGGAAAGAGGATGGAAAGAGGATGGAAAGAGGATGGAAAGAGGATGGAAAGAGGATGGAAAGAGGATGGAAAGAGGATGGAAAGAGGATGGAAAGAGGATGGAAAGAGGATGGAAAGAGGATGGAAAGAGGATGGAAAGAGGATGGAAAGAGGATGGAAAGAGGATGGAAAGAGGATGGAAAGAGGATGGAAAGAGGATGGAAAGAGGATGGAGATGTATAAAGGGGCTATGTGGAAAGAGAGGGGGTACTGAGTGGAGAGGAGGAGTGAGGAGCTTGATAGTTGAGCTAACAGCTAGAAACGAGAAGCTAGGAGTGTGAAATTATGTGTGTGTTTAGGATAAATTGTGTGTTTGTTTTTTGAGAGAATAAAAGAGAAGAGGAGATGAGGAAAAGGTTGGAGGGTATCGATGGTTGGAGGGAGTGAGGATTTCTGATTTTGAGGGGGGGTTTTGATTATTTGTTTTATAGTGTTTTGTGGTGCTTTGTTTTAGGTGTTGTTGGGATTTGGGATTTGGGATTTGGGATTTGGGATTTGGAATTTGGGATTTGGGATTTGGGATTTGGGGTTGGGAGATTATATCAGATTGCAGAGTTCGGGGAAAAATTGTAATGAAAAGGGAACTTGAAAGAGCGAAAAATAGATTAGTTTATTAATTCTATTACAAGTATTCAATTTTCTGATTATCTGAATGAATGAGAATGAGAGAGTAAATACATAATCATACAAAAAATTGAGATAATGAGTTACAGAGAAGGTTATCACATCAATCTCGAATTCGAATCGATCTTGATTGTAGGAAAGATTGTTGTTGTTATTATTTTATATGAAATGAGATTGATGAGTTGGATAGATAGATGTATACTTGCAATGGGATCTAATGAAGATGGAGATGAAGATGATCAGCGGCTCGCTTATGAAAGGGGTACTGGGGTGCTGGGGATGGAGTGGGTCTATGAGGTTTGGTTTGTTGATTTAGGATTTGTGAGTGGGGAATAGTAAGGGAGAGAGGAATGGAAATCTGAAAGATTGGATATGCTATGCTTGTGATAGATAGTATATGATGATGATAATAATATTTAAAAATCAAAGAACTCCTTTTTCATGGGGGCTATCTCTGAATCGGAACAGAAGTGATATAACCCAGAGTTGTATATGTGGTTTTGTTGTCTATCTATTTGATAACTTTTTCGAAGAGGTTTTTTTAGTATGTATTTGTGTCGATTATTTCAGTAAAGATTTAGTTTAAATGCACTAAATACCACATCTCGTTTAAACAGGGGTATTCGATGGCTTAGTTCGGTCATAGACTTATGTGCTTGCATCTATTAAGTCCTGTAGCTTTATATGTATGTACGGATTTTGTTATTTTGTCTTACTCACGGAGTCGATGCTTAAACATATCCCGTCTTGCTCATTTGTAATCAGAGAGGAGAAAGGTATATAGAGTTCCTTGTTTTGGGGTTTAGAAGAGTATCTGAACATGTTTCTCGATGTTGTGCTATTAGTTATGTTACTCACTATCCTTTCCACTCTTAGGTTCTAGCTAGAATATCGAAGTAGCGATGCGGATGTAAAATAGAGATTGTGATGTAAAAGAGACGGAGAAGAGATGAGGTTATTTACAAGAATATTAAAAAAAAAATCCAAAGCTGAGCAGTGAACCGGTAAGTGAATGTGGTATTGTAAAAAAGACATAAAGTACTTGAAATCTCTAGGTAGATAACGAGAGTCGCTGGTAATGATGAGACTACTATTTCTGCAATGGATCTATAGAATCAAGGAGATTCTAAGCTCGCAAAGGAAGATAGCAAGTCAAAGAACGTTGTCGAGAGGGGGGAAGATATTACCTTTGCTTTGTTGCGCTACCAGAAGCAGAAAAAGAGCTTTTCATCCGGAGAACAGGGTCTAGAAAAAGTTGTGATATGGTGTCTTAAGTGACTAACGATATTTAAAAGAAGTGTTGTGTTGAGAAGTAAGCTCCAAAAGGATCTTCTGGCTAATAAAGATCAGAAGGCTAAGATGGATGACCTGAAGCGGATGGAGGGATTTTGGTTATTTCTTGTTCGATATTTTGTTGATGGATTGGGTTTTCATGGGATTGATGCAGTCGTAGAATCAAGGTGAGGATCTACATGTTCTATTGGCATACTTTTGCATGCTTTAGTGATAATTTGATGAATAGGAAAAAATGGAGATTTCTGTCATCGGCGCTCGTTGTCAGTGTAGGCAACAGAATTTCTTGTAATTCGTATACGGATCAGTTTAGTGGTGCGTATCAAAATTTTCGAAATACGTACGTACGTCAATATCATTTAGCTATTCAATATTATTAGCAATATACTGAAATGCTGGAATCCAATATAGAATATTTATTATTCCTATTCGAATTAGATTAGAAATAAAGAATGGAATTTTATTATCTTAAATACACCTAACATGAACAGGAATGAATATTTATAATGAATTCCAGTATTTCACTATATTGCTAGTATTCTTTAGATATTTAAATATATACGAGAGTTGTATAACCCCTTTTCTAAACGTATTGGTTGTTATATTAACATGCTAATACTCGCTATAATTTCATCATAGTATACTATTGCCTACTGTCGGGACATCGATCATATGATCAAAAAGGGCATTGTATTAACTAACATCGCACTAATATTTCCCCATATATTTAATATCTAGCTTTCTATAGTTAATAATAATAAAGAACAAATACAACTATATAAAACTAAATATTTATATTTATATCAATTAAATTGATATTAATACTAATTAATGATATTACAAATTAAAATCTTGAATTTTACTAAAAGTATTAAATATTTTTATATAATATTCAGGATTAATAGAAATTCTGAAGAGATTATAGAAAAGATATTATTATATTAGGTATAGTATACTATCTTTTTTTGTAATATTAAAAAATATATTCCGAATAATTATATCAGAAAGATATATTCAAGAAATTTAGCTTTGTTAAATATAACAAATCGATTTTATATTTATTATATATTCATTTTTGTATTATATATTATACTAGATAAAAATAAAGATTTTTATTTATTTTTTATATCTATAAAAGACTTTTATATATATACAAATATATATATATATTTATAATAACTCTCGAAATACTTTTACTTATATACATGATTATATCGGAAAGTGATATCACTCTAATTAAGGATGTTATCGATAAGAATATATATACAAAGGAGGAAAAGGAAGAGTATAAGGAATAACTCAATTTATTAAAAGTAATACTAAACAATAAAAGAGCCACTACTATTAATAATAAAAAGCTTATTAAATATATCAAATTCAAATATAAACAATATAACTATAAAGATATTAATAATAATAATTTAATAGAAATCTTTTATTATAATTTCAGAATATTCACAATTATATAATTTATAAAAATCTATTAAATTTATATACAAAAGCTATATATAACATTACATACTCAAAAAATATACCTATCAAAAATAGATATTAAAATATCTACAATTTTATTCGAACAATCTTATAAAACTATTATTAATAAATAAATGAAAATACAAGTTCAAAAAACTCTAAAAAATATTAATATCAAAGAATTCAAATTCAAATCCAAAATTATTTGCAAATTTATTAAAAACAACTTCAAATATACAAACGAAGATAATAAAAATAAATACAATAAAAATAATAATATAAGAGATTCTAATAATAGGGATAATAATAGTAATAGGGATAATAAAGATTATAAATTCTAAAAGGATAAAATATTGATATCATATTTCAATATACAATTTCTTATTAGTTTATTGAAATTTTATATTAATAAGAAGAAATATAATGAAAATAATAATAATTTTGATTTTAAGTTTTCGATATTTTATGAAATCTTACAATATACAAAGATACCTATAGATATATATTATAAGATATTTTCGATTATATTTAAAGAAAATATATTTCAGTTCTTTTATATTAATTATAATTTATTGCTATCAATATTCAAAAAGCTTTGTATTTATATATAGAATAATTTCGAAAGAGATAAATATCAATGAAATATATTATTGAAATGGAATAATATTATTTTAAAATCGATTAGAAAAGAGTATAGAAATAAATTATTTAATAAATATCTTACAATTATAATCAAGTAATTATATATATTACAATATTAATTCGATTTTATTATATAGTAGATATTCTATCTTTATAATAAACTTATATTTGCTTACAAAGATATAAAGATATACAATCTAATTTGTTTTGATTTTAAAAAAGAAATATCTAATTTAATTAATTAATTATGATAATCTATTAATATATAGAAAAGATTATACAAAAATAAAAAGAATATAATACTATTCATTAATAGGAAATTCCATAATAATAATAACTATAACAATAATCAAAATGATTCCAAGGATTCTAGAAATAATAATAATTTCAAAAACAATTTATATAACAAATAATAATATTCAGGTTTTTTTAATCAATACAATCATTACTAAATATATATAAAAAAAAAGAGTATTGATTAATAAAACATTCTAAAAAAAATAAGATAAAAACAAATACAAATATAAAGAGAAGATTAAAAACAATAGTAATAATACATTTAATAAACATTATAATCAATAAATAATCGAATATAAAAAAGAGATTATTAATACAAAATTTAATTCAAAAATCGAAATAGATTTGTTTTTTATAAATCTCAATATTGAAAATGATATAAATAAAATATTTTTTGTGAATTTTGAATCTATTAATAATCAGAAAGTATTTAATCAATTATTATTCAATATAATATTATATACAATAACTAAAAACTTTATTAAAACTATTTTATTTATAGAAAATATAATAGATATTTTTTATACAAATTATATAAATAAAGAATTCTTTAATATATATATTAATATAATATATATAAAGAAGTCTATAATTAGGATTGGATAATATTATATATAAAAGTAAATCTATTCAATTGAATATAATCCATTAATAATAAGAGCTATAAATATATATTTCGAAAAGAGAATTATAATATCAATAGAATCATTCCAAATTGTTATACTATTTGGAGATATTGATTTCCATATTGTAAATACTAATATTCTATTCCTATTGAGTTTTGAAAATATAGATTGTTTTAAAGCGTTTTATAATAATATTACTAATTAATTTATTACCCCAAAAAATGAATATTTTATTATTAAAAGATATAAG
Organism: Botryotinia globosa; assembly: GCA_014898425.1. Lineage (NCBI taxonomy): Eukaryota > Fungi > Ascomycota > Leotiomycetes > Helotiales > Sclerotiniaceae > Botryotinia > Botryotinia globosa. Next base: position 1,938,905 of record RCSZ01000008.1, on the reverse strand, counting down.
TATATATTTTTAATATAAAAAATAAATATAAATCAATTTATTTAAGAATTGATTTATTAGAATAACTATTATTTAATAATTATAAAACTATAATATCTATATTGATGATTTGATTATTTATTAGTATAATGTTTTTATAATATATTACAATAAATGGATTATAATAAAAATAATGATATTATTAAATACTTTATTAAGTATTACAAATATTATCAAATATATAGCAAGTTATTAAAACATTTCAGATTTATTTTATTAAAAGATATTAAATTCAATTATATTATTTATATTAATATTATATATATTGAAGGTAATTCAATTCTATATATTATTGATAAAATAATATATTATTAAATAATTCAATTTCTTGAAAACGTTTTTACTAAATATATATTCGATAATTTCAGGGAATATTGAATTGATATATATATTAGATTATCAGATTATATTATTTACAATATTAAAAAGAATTTTATAAATAAAAAGTTTATTCAAAATACAAAATCTATATCAATTATTATCAAAAATATATCTATCAAAATATACAACTTTATAAATATTGTTGAAAGATATTATTATTTATTATATTATATATATAAAATTTTAATAAAAGAATTTGAAAACAATAATTTAATTAAAATAATAATTCTTTAAATAACAATGAAAACTATAAATAATATAATGAAATCAAATAGATTTATTTCTATATTACTAGTTTATAAAATATATCCCAAATTAAATAATATTAATTTATTAATTGTAATAATTATTCAATATATAAAAACTATAAAAAAAGTGATAATAAAAATATATTATATTCGAGTTAAAAAACAAATTATAAAGATATTGAAATTAAAAAATAAATTATTTATAATATTTGTTTTTATTTTATTATTGAATTCAGAAGTTTTAATATAAAAAAAGGAAAAAGATAATAATATATCAAATAAATAAATTAAATTGTATATTCTAATTAAAACAAATAGAGAGATATATAAAATGAATTTTTTAATAAATTAATTAAATTCCAATCTATATTTATACAACTTTTTTATATAGAATCTAAAGAAATAAAATCGAAAAACAATTATATAAATAATAATAATAATGATATTATAATTGTTAATATATTGTATATAGAAATATTATAATCTCAAATATTATTATTAGTAATATAATCAGATATATAATTATATTATTATATAAAAAACAATTTAATCAGAATAATTAATATAATAAATATTGATAAAGAATATATTATGAAATTATTATAATTGATTATATTTTTGTAAAATAATATATCTATAAGATATATAAAATCGTAATATAAGGAAATTGATAGATTAATAGAAAGTGAAATCTTTAAAATTGTTTTAAAAAATAATATTCTATTCAGAATAAGATTTTTCAAATTATATTTTATTAATGAAATGAAAAAAAAGAGTATTGATAGGATATATATAAAATTATAATTAGTAATTCAAATATATCAAAATAAAAATAAAATTATTGTTTTAATATAATCATTTATTATTTAATATATCAATTAATATATTATTCTTATATTTATTATTATTTTATAAATATTAAATAAATATATTCAAATTTATTTACAAAATATTATATAAATATATATTCAATTAATTATAATTTTGAATAAATCTATTTATATAGAAATATTAAAAAAAATCGAATTTGAAAATAGATATATTCTATATATTATAAAATCCTTATACAATATCTTTAAAATAAGAAATTATTAATTTGGAATCTATTACAATCATTACAAAGATAAATTGAATATAATATAATTTATATATAACCCTTATCTATTCTATTTAATCAATAATATCAATATTATAAAATTTCAAATCAATAATATTCTTATAATTATAAATAAAAAATTTATATATTTAAAATAAAAGTAATTAAACAAAACCAATTTTATAATTAAGAATAAAAAATAATTTATAAAAAATTATTTATTTAGATTTAATAATTATTTAATTATTCTTAAGAATAATAAAATCTATTTTAATCAAAAGAAATAATATAATAATATTAAAATAATTATAATCAGAAATATCGATATATATAAAATAAAAGAAAAAGTTTGGAAAAATATTACTTCAAAGAATTAATATATTGTTTAATATATAAAGAAAATATATATTATAATTATATATCAATTAAAAATATTTTATTATCTTTTTATTATTATTTAAATAATAGATCTAAAAGAAAAAAATATAAACAAACTTAATAAAATTATCAAATAATAAATAAACAATTTAAAAAGAGAATTTATATTTATATTTCTAAATATAAATTCTATCAAATTAATTATTTTCACTAATATATTATTTATTAATAATATTGATTTATTATTATAAATTGATTATATAATCTATTTAATAAATAAATATAATAATATTAATATCATACATTGGATATCAATCAAATGCAAGAGAATTATTAAAAGTATATTAGCTTCTAAACTATATACATTGATTCTAAGCTTTGATGTCGGAGCTACTATTAAAGACACTATTAATATCATTCTCAAACCTAAAAATACTCTGTACAGACTCAAAATCATTATATAACCTATTAACTAAACTCAGCACAAACACAGAAAAACAGCTTCTAATTAATATTATAGCTTTAAAACAATACTATAAGAATAAAAAGATTACAAAGATTAAATAGATTAATGGGAAATCGAACTCTGCGAATATCATAACCAAAAACGATATATATCAAATATTAAAAAACTTAATTGATATTAATAAGATAGTTATTAAAGTAATATATTAAGTAGAAAGAGAATAATAATATAAAAGCTAAATAAAACTAAAGAAAACACTATATCTAAAATGAATTATGGACTAAAAACATATAATTACATTTATCTTTAAAGAATTGCTAATATCAGAATATCAATCATATAATCAAAAAGAACATTATATTAATTAATATCACATTAGCACTTCTCTATATATTTAATACCTAGTTTTTTATAATTAATAATAATAAAAAACAAATATAACCATATAGGATTAAGTACTTACATTTATATCAACCAAATTGATATCAACACCTACACTGCTTGTACCTAGTCAGAGACCTTGGATTATCGTAAAATGTGGAGCTATCGGATTCCCTTGCTACAAAAGCAGAAAGATGTTATATTAGACGATAAAAGAGATGCATAAACACTCATCAAATGTTATGATGTGATGGAAATTTTTAGAAAAAGTCATGATATCGAAGAGATAGTGTAGACGAGCTTGATTCAGCACTTGAAATTCATGATGAGAATCATTTGAAGAATGTTTGAAGGCTTATCCGATTTTGATTTGCACAATTTGAGAGCGCTGTGGGCACAAGTATAGATAGAATGAAGTAATTCATGGTCACAAGAAGATATAAAAGTCATTGACGGGAAAAATATAAAATTTCCAAGTTTTCCATCATATACCCGTTAATCCCCGATCATATGTTTCGTATCTACATTGCAAAATGTGCATATTCCAGTCTATTAACAAGCATCTAATCCACCTAATTAAGATACAGTAATTTTTCACGATAACTCATCCAGCGTTTCTAGGAGTTTCTGGGGGGGTCTAACACACAGGGTTGTTCGTAGTGTCAATTCCGATGGTAATATACCCAATCATTCCCTTAGTGATATCTTCTCCATCAACTGCAACAATATACATAACCGGATTATATCCATGTGCGAATCCATCCAAGTAGTAATTGTCCTCAGCATTGGTGGTGCGGTTGATTTGAGTATGGCTCTCATAAGGTTCCTGGGCCATGATTGTCTCGGTAACAGTGTCGTTGAAATAGAATTGGCCGATGGAGTTGGTGTTTCCAGTTTGAACGGTACCCGTTGGAGTGGAAAACATAGTCAGTGAAAACTAGATTTTTGTGTAGTAAATGAATTTACAGAGCTTTACTATGAAATTATGAAAGATGAGTGCGGGAAAGAGAAAAATTTACCTTAAGCATGAATGTGAATAGTTCTTTGAACATAGAAACCAGGGAAAACAGTCTTCATCTCCAACATTCCCTCATCATTCGTAGGCCACATTCGTCTCAACCAAGTTGCATCATCTGTATGTAAATCCGTAACACCGATTTCGAAATCAGTGACATTCAACTCTTTAAGCAGAGTGGAGAACGGAATGTTGGCGTCTCGACCTGTGAAACTGGAATAACTACCAGTATCATTGCAATGCCAAAAAGACAACGAGAGCATTTGGAAGCGGCTCACATGTCGCCATATCAATAACTCCCACATCAAGAGTTAGAGGAATACCGGCTTGACCTTCGGTCATATCTTGACGGAGAGTCTCGCATCGAGGCCAGTAGTATGGACCAGCAGTGACCTCGGCGGCCAAGACACAAGTATCATTCTTGAGGACATCATATTAAGGCGCTTCGGTGGTGATAGTGTATGTTGCGTTTCCAGATCGCTTGGCGAGAGCTTCTGCGTTTCGTCGTTCATATCGACGTTTGTTGTAGTTTGCAGTTCCGGAAGCGCATCGCTTGGAGAGGTTTGCGGAACGTTTGAGCACTTCTGTTGAAGCTTCTTGGTGGGCAAGAAGTGGTGTGGCTAGAAGGCCGAGGACTGAGAGGTGTTGTGGCTTCATGTTGATGGAATTCCCTGGTTCCAAGCTGGAGAAGTAGATGTGCTGCAAACTGTGTTGATACTTCAATGTAGAAGTAGATGATGCTCCCTCATATATGCTTTCCAACCCTCACTCATTACTTTCAGATGCACATCATTGGTCAATATGCTTGCAATCTGAAAGCCCATATGTAAAGATGTACCACATATTGTACCTGACTGCCGAACAAATTGCATCATCTGAGGGATCCCCCGAGTGGGGTCCCTCCCAGACAGCGGAGAGCTAACCGTTAAGGTTAATTAGTAATCGGTATGTGGACGGACAGTTACTACTGATAAAGCAGGAGGAAGTGGAATATGTACACGCGGCAGTGACATTGCTAAGCCTTCGCAATGCAACCTCAATGATTACCGAATGTCTATTTCATAACTGATCCTGAGGAATAGTAATCAGACTTCAAGGATTGAAAACTACAGCACTGTGATAAGATACGCAAGGTGGATGGATACACGGACTACAAATGTTTTCTCCTTGCAGCTTTACATGTGATTGCTAAGTGATGATTGAATGGCTCTTAAATGATTGGCCATCTGGTCCATAATGTTTAAAGCCAGGCGAGCCTTCATAAAAGAATGACAATTCTCTACCTTAGCTGGCGTTGAAAGTCTGTTGTCTTTTGACCTCTGCTTAACAAGGTAGATTCCATGTCATAGTATAGAGTTACTCAACCAATTAGAAACTCTGGGTTACCAATCGCAGGTGTATCATTGAAAGAAAGGTTGATATCGGCGTTGGAATGGCTAACTTAATTATCATGCTTAGTTTCCATGTCAATTAGTGGAGACTGGCTGGCGGATAGATGATAAACTTTTCCCCGCCCCGTCCCCAGAATAAAACATGGGGCCGACAATCTAGCGGCTCGTCAATTTGCTTGTGCACCCCTGAGTTATGGCCACCAAGTAGCCAATTGATTGCACGTAATAACATATCATCAGTACTGTACGTCACAATCAGGTCGGCTAACCCCTGTTTTTGGTCGCCGCAAATTCGGCAATGCTATACGTTAGCCCAATCTATTCTTCACGCTTCCGACTGATCCAAGAGCAATTAATATAGCCTTTGAGATGTCAAATATTCTAGTCTCGGAGAGTTTGTATACTCCAAACACTCCGACGCGACGATCTTTCTCTACGCAAGAACGCTTCGGGTTGAAGTATCGACTCCCGCGTATGAGAAAACAGGGGTGTTACTGCACTTGAGTAGATGCTTTCTATGGCTAGATGGACTCTTCAATACCACCAAATAATGGTTTGTTTGCTTGTCCATTTGAAGTTGCCGATGTGCTCACCTAAAAGGTTCGAAGTCCCACTTCCACGATGAATACAGTGCCAACATGCTTGTTAGCCAACAGACTTACAATGTGGCACTCAAACTAAGTTGAAACGACTCTTAATTTGACCGGCACTTGGGGGATCATGGAGCCTCCCAACTTCCTTTTCCAGTGGAATCGTAATCAGAGGACCCCAATTAGATACGCGCGGACCTATGTTGTGGCTATGGGCTCTTGAAAAGGTCTCGATCAAATTGTTCATTTCGAGGTTTTCCCTCAGAAAAACCTCAAGTCATCATGGAATATTCTCATGTAGTTGGACTCAGGCATTTATCCGTGTCATGCAACCATTTTTTGCTGTCCGAAAGAAGAAAGTTGAAAGAAAGACAACAACAGGTGAGTAAACTATTGAGTGGGACATATATGCCAGCGATTTGGCCGCGAAGTCTTCACACGGAGTCATGTCAGAAGTTCTAGACTAAGGTATTTGCACTAGCACTACTATATCAATATCATTTCCACTTCTGTACTCCCAGTTTGATCAGATCGATACAACCTCCATAGTCAACACGCTCTTCACTAACATGCTTTTATGTTGTGAAGAAGCTCACTGCGTGTAGTAACAACATTATGGATCGTAGTATTAGAGACAAACACTCCCAAACTCCTGATCGAAGATAAAGAGGCTCATAAAGCTCTCAAGTGTACTAAGCCTCGTACTATCTTGTTTTCCAACCTCACGTCTTCCAATTCTCCCAACCCACTTTGAGTTGATAACAAAACGGAGAGGATATCACTAGGAACGATAAGAAGTTGAGCTTAAAACAAGCATAACTTATCGCAAAGCGCGATGAAGTATAAAGAAGCTTGACAGCCCACGTAAATATAGCTGCACAGCCCAACTACTGCAAGCTCAACTTTGAGCTTAAAACACATATTATATCCCCTCTTCCCCCAGAAATTCGTTTCAAATTCATACCAGTAATTTTCCTTTCACCAAAGCCCAAAATGATCAACCTTCAGTCCCATATTATGTGGAAATAGCCGTTCACCAACCTCACATCCAATCTCAGGCGACCAAAAATCTTAAAAACACACACACACTTCAATCAACTATATGCTTCCCAAAATCAATAACAATCTCAATAGAAACAGCTAAAATTAGTAAATAAATACCTCTTAAATCTAAAAATCAACTTTTCATTCCCAGAATATTAATCCATTAAATTGTTATCGGATTTTCAAAATGCCATGTTTCCAAAAATTTGATAATTTCTTAGTGAAAAAGTTGAATTAACTATTTTTTTTTTCAAAGCATACATACACACTTTTTTAAAAAAAAAAAACCCCCCCAAAAAATTCAAAAAATTCCGTGGAAATCTCAGAAAAAAAGGAAATCAACTATTTCAGACATGCAACAAACGAGTTCGAACTGTCAAGATCACGAGGTTGTACTGTTTATGGTTGATTCATGGAAAGGGGGATTATTTCTCCGAGAGCCGAGGTTGTGCCATGAGATTAGGGTAGGACACTGAAAGAACTGGAAGGATGAAGGAGAGATGGGAGATTGGTTTAAAGAACTTTTATAAATGTATTTTTTACTCTAGGGGAGAGAGATAAGTGTGATTGTTATTGATTCTTACTTGAAAGGTATCTATTTTTCTTGAGGTAATTTGGAAATGGTGCTGCTGGCCTGGGGAAATTTGATAGATCTTTATTGGAAAAGACGTCAAGAATGCAAAATTTCTTTCACTGGAGCTGGAGGAAGACATTTGTAAAGCATACCTGGTTATAGATAGGAAATTCATAATAGGTATGAAAATCGAGATTTGTACATAGTCTTTGTAAGTCAAGACAGCATATAGGAAGTGAGATTACAAGTTACTTCCTCCACACTAGATACAAGAACTAGTCATTCGTTATAATCAACTTTTCTCAAATTAAATTGATTTCGTAGCAACGTTAACATCAATACCAACACCAAAACTCAAGAGATCCATCTCTTGAAGGTTCTAGAAGTATTTAGACAGTAATCTATTCTTCCAAGTCAGAAATTCGGAATAACCTCAGAAGTCAAAGAACCTAGACAAGGAATCAGCAGTACTGAATATGATCACGAAGTGATACATACCCAAACCCCTCAAAATCTCCATCTCTCCAACAAAATTAAAATCTCAACCTAAAACATTCAACGCGACAGGTATGCGAAGAGGAGTAGAGTAGACCATAAGCACCCAAACCCTCAATGATTTCTCCCTCCCAAGGAATAAAAAACTCTTCCCAGAACCCAAGGCAAGCCGAATCCCCGTGCGTATACTACACACTACCTATTCGCTTCTTCTGATATTCAACGAAATTCATCAATATACTATTTCCAATTTCCAATTTCTGAATCATCATCACATTCCGAAACTCCAATCTCTAGAGGAATTATAGATACGTGTCTGCAGCTAATTAAGCTAGTATTTCTGTTGTCAAGGATCAAGGTCTTCTTGTCAGGCAAATTGGAAAGAGAGGATTAGCTTATATCTCAATACTAGGTAACTAACCTCTTGCGTATTGCTATTCCGCACTCAACCCGAACATGAAACAATTTTAACACCCTCATTCCATCTCTCCAGAAAATTCATTCCCCCCCCCTCCCCCACAGCCTCACTACTGCTAGCACGCTCTCCCTATCCCTCGCAACCACAATCGTTTCTCTGTCCTGCCCATTCCACGCACGTTCTGCATTTATTCTCACAAGACTTAATCAAGTCAAATCTCATCCAATCCAATCCAATCCAATCCAATCCAATCCAATCCAATCCAATCCAATCCAATCCAATCCAATCCCCCACCACCAAGCTGAGCTGAATCCAATCCAATGCAAACACTTCCCTGCTAAATACATATATACTATATATATGCAAATCACTTCACCAAATATAATCATTATCCTTCCCGATTTCTCCCTCACATTCACTCTCACCCTCAATATATCTCCACATATCTCCACCAAAATACAAAACCTTGCATCACATCACATCACAGCCGCATATATCGATAAAAACTCTCATTTACCCATCTATTTAACCGACAATCACCGTGTAGCGTAATACACTAGCAGTCATCTACATCATACCGCCCCCAAGCCCCCAAGCCCACCCCCAAATTCCCAACTTTCCCAATCATCAACACAATCTAGACTCATATTCCTCCTTCCCAACCCCAAATTCAAGAAACGGTATAGCGGGGTAATGAGTGGGGTAATGAAAGAGCGAGACAGAAAGACAGAGAACCGAAGAGAAAGTAAGCACATAATGCACATACATGGCTGCATATTATATACACAACGGATGGCTGCACATCCATATTACCCATCTAATGCGTGTAAGAAAGCTATTTCGCGGGATATACAACCACTGTGTCTATTCTGCAAGAAGGGGATTGGTCAATTTGTGAGTAAATGGGGTAGTGAGTGAGTTATGAACGGATATATGTTGGGGGCTCTTTCGCTATCAAGATGGTGTGATTTGATGCATGTGATATGGGCATGGGTAATGATGATATTTGCAACCGAAAAAGAAGCAATGAAAGTTGACACGTCCATAATGTGACCGTACATCATTATCCGACGTAAAGTTTCGGATAACGGTTATTTCGATTCGGTCAAATAGCTTGCCATCCCCATCTGAAACCATCGTCACCATGCATGTAATATGCGAAGTACTGTAAGTATCCACGAGGGACCTTGCAAGAACCGAGATACTTGTCTATATATGCATTTGGATCCTTGAATTCATACTCAAGTAAGGAATTCATGGATTCAGCATATATAACACCTCACGGCTATATGTGTATACGGTGAAGAGCCCGACTGAAAGGATCGCGATACTATGCAATCATTGTCCGTTTCAACTCACGCCGCTAAGCCTAGCTTATGCCCGAGTGGAGAAGTAAAATTAGACTTATCATATCTAATCATAAAGAAACAGTGATCTTGATCGGATGAAACGCGAATCGGAAGGAAGGATGGATAGAAAGAATGGACACTTGCATCGATTGCGATCTATCGCAGACCTCTTCTTCCCGGCGGTAAGGCTCGATTGGTACTTGAATAATTGGTTCCATGTCCTCGGGAAGGTGTACTTGGGTATAATTATTCCGACTTAGGAAAGTTGATTGAGTCATCTTCCAAATGGGGGAACTAGCTAGGTAGTATTGCGGTTCGTATAGCGGATACGCACATATACGGGTTCTGCCCGAATCCGACGAACGAAACGACGTTTTGATATGCAATCCAACCTTCAGCCCTGAAGCTAATGGTATGATAGATCATATCTTATCAGTTTTGAAATTGCTCTGCAAATAATTTGCAAATGCAGGGACCATACCGTGTGGGATCAGAAAAATGTGCATAGAAGCGGTGACGTGCGATTTATCATGTTTTCATCGATGACGCACGCCAGTCAAATGCGCAGGAAGTCGATAACCATATGAGAATGTCTGTGGGTAGAGAGCATCTTTGGATAGATCAATGCGAATATTAGGAAGTAAGACGCAGTAATTGACACAGAATGGACTGATGTGGTACGAAGATGCATATTAGGGTGAAGGTTGATACTTCATTTTCAAGAAGTTTGATCTACTGATTCGCTTGAAAAGGGAGAAAGTAAGAAGTATAACTGGGGAAAGAAAGCGAGCGCTTCGCCGTCTCAATTACTTCTTACACCTTGGTAACGTGCACAGAAACTTCGTGGCTAGCGCTCATTCGGCCAATATGAGAATAAGGCTCTCTCCTACTTCTCCAGGATCCATTATTGTCATCACGACACTTGGCACAACCCCCACTAAAGAGACTCCTCTCTCTCATTGCCGAACATCCTTGAAAACAATACATAATGATAACAATGATGATAATGGATTACAACCCCTACATACTTATGTAGATCATCCCATACATATGACATTTCGATTTGCGATTTGCAATCGACGGGAGTTAAATTGAATCTATGGAACTATCAGTTTCTCGTTTTCGAGGAGTGGTTGCACAGCGTCTCACACGCACGGCATAAGTCTTTGCATATCTGCGAATAGAAGAATGACCAGGGAAGCCACTTATGTTGTAATCCCGAGTTACGGCTAACTGCCTATTATGTACATGAAGCCTCGAGGTCTCCAGGACGGTAGTGTATATGGTAAATCATAGGATTGGTTGAACTTACAGGATTCGCTCCAAAAATCATCATGAAATGTGTGAATGATTGTTTTGAGAACTGAAGGTCTAGTTTTGTGGTGGGGTATTCAGAAAGAGTGGGAGGCAAGTCTTGGAATGGGGTACGAGGCGCCACTACAATGTTAGATGAAACCGGTGGTTTGGAGCCAATTTCTGTGTATTAAAGACAAGGGGCCCCAAATCGGTGGTATCTTTATCCGTTAATTTAGTGTGTGCAAGATTCGTGCCATCAGTTGAGCCATCCCAATCTTGCCACTTTACTACTAACGAGAGCGCATAATTGAGTTAATCAAAGGCAATTGAAAGGTCGACAGGTACCATGAAGCACCCACGAGCTCAGATTGTTTCGGGTGACAAAAAAATTGTGTTGTCTCGTACAAAAGCCGGAGGTTTGCTCTTCCAGTACTTCATCTCTGTTTCGCAGCGACCGTTTCTGTCCTATGCACATGGCGCCTTCGAATTTCTGAGTTGCAAGCCAGATTCATCTGTAGAACGTCTCTCCGCATAGAATCTTATGTTGTGTAAGGTCCACTCCACTGGTAAATCAAAAATGACAGAAAGAAGCCAATCTATAGTTATCGACAATGACGGCGTAATCAAAATAACCCCCAAGTTTTCTATTGTAAAGTATCCAGCATACTACCGGCATAACCATGAGGAGAGATATCCGATCAGCAGATCATCTTTGAGCCCCTCGTAAATTGTTCTTGCTTCAAGAGTGGCCAATGATGGCACGAGAGACAGAGATAAAAGAGAAGAGGACGAGAATGTTCCTTGTTTCAATAATTCAAGTAGGAGCGGTGAGGCCTGGTGAGGAAATTCGTGCCTAATACAATGTGCATAGGGCTATCCGGGTGAATTCTCACGATATCTGACGATGTATGCTGTTTCTTTTCTTCTGCTAAAAAAAGAAGCTGACGGTGAGAAAGAAAATGCATGGGGTGGAATCTGACTGACCTCGATAGAGTGTGGGGGTTCTATTATTGATGGGAGCTGATGGGAGATGCTTAAGAATATGAGATGTATAAGATGAATGAAGATCACTGCAACAAAGTGAGAAATCTGGAATCCGCACAACACTCCACTTTGTACTTCGAAGAAATTGTGCTTGACTTTTACGGCCATACACAACCTGAAGGACCTCTCTGAATTATTGGAAGCCTTCTAGCTTTGACGCCATTGAAGATATAAACATCTTCACATACTATTCCACCTTTACCACAGTTGAGCACTATTCAAACTTTGTATCGTCAATTCTATAATGTCGTACTCTAGCCAAGCCTATGACTGCTGTTTCAATGGCAATGTGTTAATGACATGTCAGTATTGCGGTGGTTCCCCACGAGAGTATGTAATCATCTTCAAGTACCTCTATGCCAAGCTTCATTTCCAAACCAACCTATTTCTTTCCTTCAAATTCATAGAATCTAACAAGATATCTTAGACCAACCTGTACTACTTGCGGAGGCACCGGAATATCTCACAGTCCTTGCCCCTATCACTCCAGTTCTGCAAGCTACTATTCCAATAATCTGCAGACTGTACCGGCTCATAGAAATCGGGAAGCGAGGCGCTCTTCTGGAAGGAGCAAGAACACCCATAGTGGCAGAACTGTCAGATAACTGGGCTCCTGATGTACTACGAGTCGGAAACAGGGGACGAGTTTTATCCTTGTTGGGTTTTGGCGTTGATTTTTTTCTGATGACTTTGGTATCAAATGAATTAGCAATTCACCCGTTGACTAGACCCCAACGCGGAGAATGAAGTACCCTAAAAATTATCTTTAATCAGGTTAGGACTAAGCAGAGATCTGGAACTGTGAAGCAAGGGATCCAAATTTCACGGTTATAGGATGGAGAGTAGGACCCGGTCCCACATGACAATCCGAAAGTTATTCTGAACGGTAGACACGGAAAGACAAGCGGAAGAAGGCCCGAGATTGGGTACCATTGAGACCGATCGATGGAAGAGGTGGAGTTGGTGGTGCAGATCTTTTCTGAGGCTTCGGAACGACGGATATTCATGGTCAATCCATCGGGATGCAACTAATTGGTCGGATGTACAAGGGCAATTTTGTGACTCGGGTCATTTTGTGATTCAGAATTCTGAACAATGGCATGATGGGAGTTGATGGTTCGAATCCTTTCTCAGTTGCGAGTACCACACACTCGAGAAGCCAATTAAAAGAGTATTTCAACAGGTCATACCATCGAAGGAGGGTGTCGGTCCTTTTGCTAGTGTCAAGGAGCCTTTTTCATATTCTTCCCTTATGGTTTACAGCAAGATTCGGTGCTACCTTGAGATGAAGACTCAAACGCACAAACTCTAGTGTTTCGATCGAGCTTGGTTCATCAACCTATGCCAGTCTTCACATTTTCACACGTGGGATGTTGTTGTATCTCTGTACTCTCCATTCGCAGTGTTGAATTATATGAGGGATCCTGATTTGATCGAGATGGTTGAAGGAAGCACAAGAAACATGGATGGCGTACAAATGCGGAGGTTTGTCACGGGGACATTATTTCTGAGTGCTGAAGGTAGGAAAGCGTACTGCATTACTTTTGCTAGTATGGGAGGCGTCCTTGGGAGTTTTTGATGATTGCGGATAAAATGAATTTAATTTCCCATTACTATTCATGTATATTGAATGAATGAATATGATTCGGTGTTCGAGATTGAATTTGAAACGAGTTTCTGCTTTTCTTCTTCGAATGTTCTCGCTTCCAGTGAGTATCAAATATGCTACAGAAGGGCACGACATACTTGGTGGCAATAGCGCAAACGCGTGCGAGTAAATATCGTACTGCGACCAAGAGTCAATTAACCCATTGCTGACAAGGCCTCTGACAAACAGTTCAATTGGGATAGCGAATTCTCAACCCTTCCTCATTTGGCCATTGGTTGTCTTCCACATTGAGTGGAAAAAATCGTCAAACACTCGCACATGTTTGTGGTGTCCATAACCTCACTGACAAAATGCTTGCACAGCATATCCGAATTCGCCAATGAGAAATGCATATTTTTTCATTGGTGCCAGCATTTCCACGCCTTCTGGTGAACATCGTCAACATGCTATTTTTTTTCCTTGCTTGGCTTGCCTGGTCCCCAATGAGGAGCGCATCTCAGCTGGCAAGCTTACTATAGAAATCCCATCTCAGGAAGTGACAGAAAGCACAAAATCTCGATATACAGCCAGAACGATTAAGTAGTACGACATGGCATTAGCGGCTGTAGATGCATGCAACTTGTCAATACAATGTCCCGATGTTATGGAACCGGCCATCTGACTGATAATGTTCCCCAAAAATGTAATAGCTGATATGAGAGACGAAGGTCAAGCGAATCAGTTGATCCATCATCCGGGACGGGTTACGTTTCCTCCTTTCCCGCTGTTTCGCGTTTACTGGATGAACGTCGGGATTGTGATATCGTATGTTGCTATCTTCTTGCCACAAGAATGGAACGAATTTCTCTGCATAGTTGTGACATGGTTATGGAGATGTGCTATACATATATCCGGCGTGATTGATGCATCTCATCGATATGAACAGCCGATAAATTCCGCAGCACGTTCATGAAAGTCGTGCTATATGACAAAAATATGTGAGTGAGGGCGATCAGGTACATCGTAAGCCCCTTTTTGTAATTCTCTGTAGTTTCCGGTGTCCAGATTCGGAAATTGAGATAGAAAGTAACAATCCTGCCAGGTATGTAAAACAAGAAGGGTATAAACCACTATGTCTCAGTGTGATACCACACCACAGTCACGTGTTTTCCACTGATCCTGTTGTACCACATTAAAGAAAATCGTGATTGCAGGATTTCGATGAAGACTATCATAAGATTGGTTAATGGAAGAATATGGTTCGATTGAAGGAAAAACACCTGCATGTGACTATCAGCATACGCAACTAGCATGTATGAATGAGATTTTACTTGGTAAAGAAATGCCTGATTCCAATGATGTCCTGATCTCCGTCCTCCATAAGCAAAAGAGTGATATTTTGGGCTCGGGTTTCGAGAATGTTGTAATGTACAACATTGAAGTTTTTGATTTCTTTCACTCTTGAAGACAACCTACACTTCTGGTGATCTTCAGCCTTGAAACCCTTTGGTCATACTCTCTCAGCATGTTCCTACCATCTGGTTAATGAGGAGTAAGTATTGGAACAAGCCATTTCTGCCCCTACTACGCCAACAATTTTTCTTACCTCGCTACTCAAGAGCTGTGTGTGTCTTTCACTATATCTTCGGTGGCGAAGTATGCGTACACAGTAGAGTGACAAACAAGTTGGCAACTCCATGTTGCGGTCTTTGTGATCAAACTTTGTGCATCACAAGAATGAACAAGAGCATCAACGCTCTATTGATGGAAGTCATGTGACGAATGCAATTGTCTCCATCATACACCTTTTACCTTGAAATACTGTATCACATGCCGAATATAATACTAATATATTTCTCATCCTTCGAAAAAAAAATTGGCTGCGGGTGTGGTAATTTGGTGATGAGAAGGTTTTCCAACGACGTTCCCCCCCCCTGGTCTAACGTTGGTAAAGATGGAGCAGAAGTTTTGTATGGTCAAAGATACAACGACATTACGCCGATTGAAGTTCGATGAGGATGAAATAAAATCTTATATGTTTGATAGTTCGCGATGAAGAATGAAGTTGAAGATATGCTCAAACCTGATGTTTCGAGCAAAGGCCCCCACTTAGCGTTGGAACTCCTTCCCAAAATCCGGCATTCTCATTACGCTAAGTGTTACTATACCTTCTCTTTCTTCATCTTCTCCCCAAACTTATGCCCATCAAATGATTACCGAGACTGACAAAAATAGATTTGAAAACTCACTCACATCTTACAGTTCCGTTTCCTTGAGGTGGTCATAACAGGACACACAGGACGTGGAATTAATACATACATGCTCACGAACTCCATTAAAACCCGATAACATGTGAGCTCGATACTAAGCTTGAAGAGAAGTATGCATGAGTGGGCGTTTATCTTCACGGATGATTGACTTTGAATACAGACTGAAAGATGGGATGAAAGATCAAACCATCGTTTCAAGACTTCAAACACGATCGTGATAATTATCCACCCGCACAATGGACCAAAGAAATCGTGTGCCAAAATGGGAATTCACATACCTGCCCACGCCCTGTCTCCTTTCAATATTCTCATTCGGATTTGACAAGTGGCTCTTCAGACTGAGATGCTTCTAGCATGTAATTTGAGAGAGCGATTTTGTCATCCGACGAAGTGCCTCCTATTTTTGGTGAAAAGTCAAATCGATCGTATTTGGCTGTTCGCCGATTAGGCCATAAAGCCAACTGATTCGAGTGGGCGCCGCGCCGCACCGAACCGATGAAGCATTGAATGTATCCTCTAGGATCTCTCCCATTTTCACATTTGTTTATGGCGAGGTCATATGAGCTGTCAATGCCTGTAACGGGTAGCCTCGGTTTCATGAAATTATGGACAAGGCGGATTTGAGCGATCAAAGTGGAATGAATGTACGCGTTCAAACTTTATCCTCGCTCTCGGTCTCCTATTCACAAATTTAAAACCTCGGCATTCCGGCTTTGAAGCCCGAGTTCACGATGGAGTCAGGTTTTCACAAAGATGCAAATCATGCAATGCTAGAAACGGTTGGCAGATGACTATTGATTAAGAAGCAAGAGTCTCGACCGTCAGTTGCTCCATCTTGCGTTTCAACTCCTGATCGCTGTCAATGTTGTCTAATGCACATATGTGGATCTAATGAAAATTTCTTTCATGGGCGTTAAGATTTTGCGGGGGAAAACAAGGGAAGAAGAATGAAGCGGTATTCTTCAGCCCTGTTGCTTCTACATTGGTAAGGGGTGAGTGAGCTTGTGAAGTTGTGGGGAATAAATTAAAAGTTTTCAGTGTGTTGACATCACTAGGAAATCTCTTTTCAGTTCTGACTCTGAATTCTATGGAGCTTTGAGTTGGTAAAGGGTTATTATTTGGAAAGACATTCAAGGAAGAAAAAGAAAAAAAGGGAGGGAAAAGGAGACAGAAGAGAAAATGTCTTTAAATACAATGGTCTCATTGGTTCATTTCGATTAAATGATGACATCAAAATGACAGTCCACAGACATTGAGACATTGAGACATTTGAGACATTGGGACATTGAGACATTGAGCCATTGAGCCATTGAGCCATCATTTCGCCATCTCGCCTTCACAACGGAATATTATTGCCCTTGTCATATGTTGTAAGTTGTCAGCACACAATTTTGAGTTTTCATGGTACGGTACCTGAAAATCTAAAGCCGGGCGGAGAATTTTGAATTGGATAGCTACATACCTAGCTGGAGGTAGTAGGTAGGTACAGTCAGGTAAATAAGCTAATTGGCGGTAAGAGTCAGACGAGGCTCTTTCGTACTTGAGATTGGGTGGGAGGTTACCCGAGTACGACTCAAGTCACTCAACACCTGCAGTTGATTACATACATATACAGAAAAATTGATGAGATTTGGAAAGATGATGGCGATATATGGCGATATATTATTAGTATGTAGTTGACAATTCAATTCCATTCAATGACTCCTGTTGAAATGATGTTTTCCATAACACGAAGCACGTTTTACATGGGCACAATTGATACGTAGAGATACATACACAAGCACAGTAGTCAAGTATCCATTAGCCTTGATCAACAATTACAAAACGCATAAGAAACAAATCAACTCATCTCCTCCATACATGGTGCTACATGTACTTTCTTTGACACTCTGCACTCAAGGAAAGCTCTCACCGTACCACACACACCACATGGCCAATTAGTAACTTGACCCAAGCGTAACTTTTTCTAAACTATTTCTACTCAATTCATCGACTTGGCAAGTTGGCACGCATGAGAGATCTGATGCGAAGTTGCTGACGAAATTGGAACTACTGTATTCCTAGAGTCACTCACGAATCACGATGTTGCAAGATCGACTGGATATCTGAATTTCAATTACCCCCAGGTTTGCTCAGAGGCCAGGGAGTCGGAGGGACAAGACCAGGAGGCCCAGGATCATATCATACCATACGAACAAGGATAGACAAGGAAGAAGCTAAAAATGATCATTTTTTCGCGCATTTTCTCCTTAAGCGAATGGAAATAGAAGGATCTAGCGTTCAGTGATTTCGTAATAGTAACCACAAAATTCATCACGAGTGCGAGAACTTTGACAACTTTGGCAACTTTGGCAACTTGGCTTCAAATTGGTTGGTAGGAAGTTGGTAGGAAGTTGGTAGGAAGTTGGTAGGAAGTTGGTACGTGCGAGTAATAATTGTATGGAAAATGACTCCTCATGGTTGTTTACGGAGTAGTTCACGGCAAAGCGGAGAGCGGTTACCTCTAACTGCAAAGTGTCAAACATCGTGAGAAATTTAGAATGCGAAATGCGTTGGAAAATGTGAAGGAGGCGGACGTTCTTGAACAAGGAAATAATGAAAGAGAAAAAAAACCTTTTATTTATTTTTAGTTAGATGACTCGTATTGTGAAAAAGAGTCACCTGCACTATGTATTCTATATACAAAGTGAGGAGTAATAATCAAAGGATTAAAGAGAAAAAAAGGATATAAGAAAACGTTGGCCCACATTCCTTTGCACTTGCCTACCTACTATTACTCAAATATATCAGATCACTATCAAACTATTACTATTACTACCTCCCTACTACTACGCACTCATACAATTAAAAGGCTACTATAGTTTCATCATCGATTCACTCTATAACCTAAACATTTACTACACTCAACTATAAACTACTTCACTACATCAAGAAGGACTCATACCCTTTGAATACTTTCAACACCCTTCAATCAACCACCAAACCTACACCTACACCTACATCCTCAACAATCAACCAACCAACCAAACAAACAAACAACCCGCAACCATGACAACCCGATACCAAGTCACCGAACCTCACCCTCACGTCGCCACATCCTCATTCATCCATTCCGGCCGCGGTGGAGCAGGAAACACATTCAAAGCCCCCAAGACCACCAACGGTAGCAACGCCCGAGGTCCCGCCTCCCTCTTCACTCTCGGCCTTCCCCAAACCTCATCCAAATTCAGCAGCGGCCGCGGCGGCGCCGGCAACATTCTCCCCACCTCCAAGAAAGCACCCTTCTCCTTCGACGAAGAACTCGAACGTCAAAGCACCCGCGAAAAGAAGATGAGCGAAGGAGGCATGTGGCACGTTGGACGCGGCGGCGCCGGAAACTACACCAGTGACCGACCCGCCAGCGAACGCAAGAGCTCGACCAGCTCCGAGGATAGCAATGGGAGCATCCGAAGTGCGCGCAGTGGAGGATTTCTCGAGCGCTGGACTTCGAGGAATTCGACGAGAACGGCGTAGGAGAGGAGAGAATTTTTTCTTTTCTTTTTCCTGGGTGATTACAGAAGTCTCGAGACATGCATGCATTCTTCTTCATGGATTTGCATTACGATACCTATGGGGTTTTCTTCGCGGCGCGGCGCTGTAATCTATTGCATGGTTTTATCTATCTGGAGAGACAGATAGACACACCTCCGCATTTCAACATTCAAAAGCATTATGATGGCGTTTTCAACATTACTACTTCACCCTCTTAATACACACACACACACACACACAGCATCTCATCTCGTATTCAACACAAACGGCGCAACAAACGGGGAAGGGGGAACAAAACCACCAGTCAATAAATGGCACACGGGCAGGAAAGGAACGGGAAGGAAAGGCACGGGAAAGAAAGGAAACGGGGGACACAAAAAGTTGAATTGATTTTTATTTTTTATTTACATTTACATTTACATTTTTTCTTTGGTCGAATGAGCGATTGGCGCTGCATGTATGTTATCACCCAAAGTACCTACCTAGTAACTTTATGATACCCCGGATTTTTTCTATGTTTGAGGAGACAGGGGAAACTGGTTGGTTGGTTGGTTCAGTAGGACATTTCTTCATTATGAAGATTTTACATTAGATTACATGCAATACAATACGATACGATTAATAAATTCAATTTATATCTCAATCTTTACAAAAAGCTATCAAGGTTATTTATTACTCGTACAGATCATCCAACGCAACTCAACTCCCGCCAATACCCCGCTTGGCATAATCATAATCAGAACCATGACTAATAATAATAAATACATAAAACATACCTACATAAGGTTACTAGGTAAACCAAAACACTTATTATTTTTAATATTTTTATACTTGTACACTTACACAGCACAGCACAGCACAGCACAACTTCCCGCTCCCGGATATTGGGTCTCATTACCTAGATACCGAGATAGGTAAGTATGTAATTACCTTCTTATACTACCGGTATATTCTCATTCCCCTTTTTCCCTTTCGATACAATGACTCCTTTTCCTCTCCTGTATGTATGAATTGAGCTGAGCTGAACTGAGCTGGTAATTTTCGTTTTCTGAGTCGGTATTCTAATTTCTATCCCAGAGATGGAAATCGAAATACTTCCTAGAAATCGATGTGAATAATTCTCTCGTGGAGACGACGGACTACGGCGAGTGCATGTGTGGAGTATGCGTGTGGAGTTATTGAGACATGCATGATGCAGGTGTGTTATATATGCTAAGGTGAGGTGTCCTAATGGAGTTTTCGATTGTGTAAGAAAATTGTTGGAGGGGTTTGCTGGGGGATGGGGATTTCTGGTTTATGTGTTGTGTATGTATGTGTGTGGGTGGGTGGGTAGGTAGGTATGCAGTCCATTATTCCATCGCATCGCATCGCATCACATCACATCATTTTCTACTACAAAGTATATGTCTGCATCTGTATCTGTGGGCTGGACCTCATCTACGCGTATATCCTGATTTCCCCGCATTTTGGGTTGGGAAATTAGAGGAGATGGGATGGGAGAGGGAGAGGAAGGAGGAGAATATGTGTTCTATTTGGAATAAAGGGGAATTCGAGGTGTGCATTGGTGATGAAGCGATATGTGTATTGTGAGGTGAAGTGTGAGGTGAAGTGTGAGTTTTAGGTTTTATATGTATGTATGTATGTATGTATGTATGTATATATGTATGTATATATGTATATATTAGGTATATGTATATATGTATATACTAGGTATATATATATATGCACTAGTATACGTATATATGATACATGCAGAGAAAGTACATTTCCATCTCACACAAATCAACAATCCCATAAATGATTCAATTGTTAAAAACGTGATTGCTAGTTTAAGGTTAGCTAGAGGCAGATGATATATAATATAAATCTCATCTCATCATAGATATTCTTAGATATCGTAGGTATCGTATTATAATTACTCGGTCCCGTATGTAATCTTATTTTCGACACATAACCTAATTTCCTCGTACAATAAAATAGTCCTTCGTAATGCATAAAGTATCTATCTATTTATCGTATCTACTCAGATAATATTCTACTTTATCCCTTCCCCTCCCCCTAATAAAAATAAACCCGTATATAACCGCTCCGTTATGGTTTCGCGTTTTAAGTTCAAATTTCTACTTTCTACTTTCCGTACTTGCTTGTTGTTTCTTGCTTACAACATTCTTCCCTCCAGAATAAAACAAACAATACGAATGCCAAGAAAGTCTCGCTCGCTCGCTCTCTCCCCCGGACCCCGCATTCTCCGGTCTCGTGGAGATGCTGCGTTATGCTTAGGAATTGACTAATTAGTCATTAGTCATTAGTCATTAGTCATTAGCTTTGCATGTGGCGTTTTGGGCTTTGGGCTGGGGTTTTGCGTTTTGAGGTGGGTGGTGGATGCTGGGGAGGGGTTGGGGAGGGGGTGAAGTGAAAGAAGATGTTGGAGATTTAAGATTTGGTATTACAGCTGTGTCTACCGTATTGGAGATTGGAGAATAGATGCTGTGTATACGGGTATATTTTCTGTTTTTCCGGATTCATCTGCGTCTTTCAAAGCTAGATTTTTGACGGGAGTTCTTCTGAGGATGGAGAATTCTGGGATCCGGGAGCTTGGAGGTTGGAGGATCTGAGGGTTCTTGGAGGTGGCGAGTTGAGTGCACATACATACTGGTAGGTGCCTGGCTCTATGCAGATGGAGATCAAGATCAGAATCTGGGGAATGTCAGATGACTCTTGTGACTTGTTAGTCGTGTGTGGATAACGTGGGTGACGTACTCTGGGGTTTGGAGTTTGGGGCTTGGGGCTTGGAGGCTGTAGGGACGAGTCATGATTACAACGCCACATGAATCAAAGAAATTTTGAGGGTTGGAGAAAGGGTAGTGGATGTTTTGTTTTGATACTCTGTACTTGTGGGATTTGGCTGCTTGGGGAGGGAGGAATAAGTGTACTCCTGATTTGTGTGTATGTGTTCATTTGATTCGTGTGAAAAGGATTGATATCTTGCAGATAGATAGGTCAATGAAAGCTTTTGTTATGATATCTTTATCTTTATGTGGAAGTCTTCATGTAAAATCTGAATATTGCGCTGTAAGATCCCGTCATACAAGAGAGATGTGTCGAGTCGGCAGTTTGATAGATAAAAGGAGAGGTTAATGTGCGTGTATTCTGTATTATCTCGATGCTTACACGAATGATTGTGTGCGTATATTCAGCATTATCCCGTTACTTTACACGGGCGAATTCGTTTCGTTCCCTCCTTATTGCAATCAAGATTCATCACAATCTTGAAGTCATTGCTTCTCATTACGAATTTTCAGGAGCTTTATTCCAAGTCTTTTTTCCGTGAATGTGGTCATGTTCATGGTTGTATAGCACAAATAGAACACACACATAGAATATCATCAGATAGGATAGACTATGCCTTCGCCTATTTTTACAAATAACCCTCTTTCTTCTTGTCTGCGGGTTGCCAAACTACGTTTCATGTGCATCATACATGTGTACATGCAATCGCATTCTGAACACCACAGTTCTATCGTTCCTTCACTCCTGCATTTCCAGAACATGATTGATACTTTTTAAAAAGTGCATGGCTCCATTTCTTCTTCTTCTTCTTCTTCTTCTTCTTCTTCTTCTTCTTCTTCTTCTTCTTCTTCTTAGATTTAGAAATAACTTTCCTACTTGTCTGGCGAAAATAATATATCGTGGGGACTTAGATGTGAGAGCGCTTAGATTCAAGTAAAACTAAGATATATATGGTAAGACAGATACAAAGAACTCAAAACTTATAGCTCTCTCTCTCTCTCTTATGAAGCACGCCCAAAAACATGCAAATTGTAAACTTACGAAATGATTTTTGGCCCTCTTTCATGAGGGGTTTTGTCCGGACGCTGAGATCAAGTTCATCTAGAAATGCAATTATGCAGTACGACTACATCTGACTTACAACTCTAGAGTTTGAATGAATTTGAAGAGGGAATATAAACATGCAATTGTGCCGGAAATCATAAAGAGAGAACCGAATGTGTTTTGGTACAAGATGGAATAGGGAGATGAGACCACATACTTGAATTCCAGACGTGGATGGAAGCGTGAACAGAAATGTTATGGGTTAATCTCAATCGAGAATTTCGATGACAAATTCGAGCTTGATATATGAGGAAAGATTAGGATAGTTGAGAACTGGAGATGACGAACATGAATAATAATTTTGCTCATCATCGTCATTGAAGATACCAGGCATGATCTAGATGATTGGAATGCGTGAGCTCAAATTCAGAATCTCTATGTCTGAGTGAAATGTTACCTAGATAATATGAAATAAATAGGAGATGGGATCTCTAGCTTCTCATAGAGAGGAAAACTTATTATGTGATGCATGATTTATATTGTCCTTTACTATTCTAACCTTCCCGAATGTTCTTCTTCTCCTAGGGGGAGTATATGACCGGATCATCTGTAATCTTTCCATCTTCTTGGCTTCTCGTTCTCTGCATGCTCTGAATTATGGGTTTTTGGCCCCTGCGGCTAAAGACATTTTACTTCGAAATGTCTTCCTCTGTCTTGATGTATCGCTTATTGCTGATGAGCAGTTTCTTACCTGCGTATTGATTTTTTGTTCGAGGAAATATTCGCAGAGCCTGTATTACTGGTTTCTCTACTAGTTTTCTTGCATATTAGAGACGCCAGGATCGATCTGATTGAGGTACGTGGTGCTGACTTGTAATTATCAGTACCCGCTTTGATCTCTACGGGAGTATGACCACTTTGAGATCTGGCACTCGAAAGAATGCGACTCGTGTTCCCATGTAATCTTACAAGATAGCTGGTTACCTTCTCAGTTGAGTTAGTGTGCTCCGAGAGGAGGTCTACGAGGAGCCGAGTCTTTACTATCATCAAATGGTTGCACTTTCGTGAATGAAAATTGATGTGGAATTACGTGCATTGCTGTACTCGGTTTGCGCATAATATTGCCTGGTTTCTGAGGTTGATGTTGACCGGTTTTATGAAACTCTTGATATCGTTGGATGTATAGTTATACACCAGCCAATGTTCCATGAACCTTGTCTGTGTTTTTAGTTAGACTATCATGGTTTTGTTACACATATTGAGGTATATTATGACTGTTACTTAATAGCTGATAATCAGATGGGTTTTTTGTGATTGCTAGCTTTGTATGTGAAGGACTTGCATTAAATGTAGAGCTGAAGGAGCCTGAGCGAGTAAACAGTTTCTCAATAGAGTTGTAGTTGTGTAGGGTGGATCTACTAAATTTTCATACATCTTGCAACATTGAAGTCTGAGAGTTTTATCTTGTTCTTGATTCCATACAGTTATTTGGTTTGTACTTCCTTTTCTGGAATCTATATTTTGGTCCAAAGCTCGTCAGGGCTGTACAGATAGCAATGAATGCCATACTTGAGAAGAAGAGATATAGGCATGACACGTATAGCGCATTTCCGTTGGAGATGAGTTGGATTGGTGGTACTGGTAACGCTTGTTATTATTTAGTGCGGGTGAGAGTTGGGTGTTGCTGAAAGCCGGTGCTATGTTCAGAATGTGGGTTAGTAAATGCGAGTCTCGCAAGGGCTGGTCTATTCACCAGTATCTAACTTGCCGAGGAGTTGCGGAAGTCAACCGAATGATGAAGACAATGAGTGCGCCACCACCATGAGATTTGGGTTGTAAATGTCTGTATATATATATATATATATATATATATATATCGCTCTTGAGGTGTAAGCCGGGTCCGATATTTTTTTGCTATTGCCTGTATTGAAGTTGGTACGAACAATTGGGGCTACAGAAATAGTTGTGGTTACAGACCGCAGGTCTCTAAAATCTGCAGTATTGTAATATATCAATTTACCATAGTCCGAGGACTTTTTTATGAACTGACTACAATTTGCAGTTTGCTATTACTCCGAGCCTTTGGTATCTACTCGCTAGACATTCGAAAGTGTTGCTATCGCTGTGGCGTGGTGTGGCAATCGAGTTGTTCGGAAGAATTGAGCCGTGGGTATTTACGTTTATATTGCAAGGTATGCGATGCCCAATATGAGTCACCCTAGTAATATATGCCAAAGCCACTCTGGATTAAAGAATATGCCAATGCATTCATCTCTGAAGAGGTTTCAGCCAAAGACCACAGTGCTGACAATAAAAGTGTTGTGAAGTGTCATATGAAGACATGATGACGCGATAGATATACAGATGTATTGGTCTAACAATAGAATTATATGATTTTTAAGTTCATCATTTTCTAAGAAATTCAACATTATTTGTTATGTTGTGTCAATGAGTCAAGGTTTGTGAGTAGAATTTTTTTTTACCCCGTGTTTCGCTCGGCTATAACCGAGAAATTAGCAAGCAATTAGACCACTCTCACAATACCAAAGTTCAACTATTAACAAACAACAACCCATGAAATATTTGCAAAGGTATTTGTTGATCAATTTAATTGTTTGTTATGAAATGTCAGTTTACGTGAGTTGTTTGATCATGCTTTAATTTCTTCAGATAGTAATTTTTGATTTCCAAACAATCAACAAGCCCAGGTCTTGAAGGGCACTTCCTTTTCTTTGAACCTGATTGAGCTAAATGGCAAATCCTATCAAATGAATAAAAATGTCAATAGTAAGCTCATTGATTAGTCAAGCTAGCGTAGCACTGAATACCTACGTCAGACTCTGAAATCTCAGGCACGCAACAATCAAGAGATACTTGTTATTTCTGTTGGATTTAGTCAGACATGTGATCTTGATGCGGGAAACAACATTGAGAGCCTATTTTAATCTTTCTTGTAACTGGCCAGCTGATTAAATAGATGTGAATGTGTCTTTATGTTGCTCATCTGAAACTCTAGTGGCGTTCTTAAATGAGCTAGTCAAAGGTACTTTCCGTCATGATCCGGCTTGTTCTATATTCAATATTCTAGCCCAAATATTCTAGAAATTAGATGAATTCTACTGGCTACTTAGTACATTTGAAAGCCCCACATATATTACAGACATACAACAGAAGAGCTTGAGGTGGCGGATATCTCCTCGGGCACCCGTGTCATGTGCTAGACAGCCCTTATGTGAATATGAAGAGCCAGTAAAAGCTCCAGAAAGGTTATTATAACCCCATGAGGCTCTAAGAAATAATAGACGGAACAGAAGCTCAGATGTCTAAGGCGGTTAGCGCAGTTATTTTGACCGCTTGGATAGGATTGGTAGAACCTCTTGGTAGATCGACGATAGATTGTTGAAAATTGGCAAAACAACCACAAATACTATCAACCAATTCGAAAGCCTCGGAATTGACAGATCAAAGTCAACATTCCACAGTATCGGCTACCAGCTCATCAATATGGATCAAATCCTCGCCGGAATCGTATTGACGCTTCTCATTGCCGGTTGCGCTCTTGTATGTGTATTATCAAATTCTCTCGGGACAATTGCAAGGGCTCTTGGCAGACTTGAACCAATTAGATTTGTATTTATACTAATGATTAGTTGCTTAGTTGCTCGTATACTACATCTGTCAGAAATTGCAAGAGTATCGCAACAATCACCTTGCCAACGAGGCCGACAACTACGAGATGGGAAGATTGGAAAGCGGTGGTGGTAGTTTTGAAAGTGGTGAGAGCGATAGGGAAGAAGGAACTGCTACCAGAGACAATGAAAGCGCTACTGCTGGCGGAGCTGGTGGAGATTTAGAGGGAGAGGGTAGTGGGGATATTGGTTTGGCTCGCACTCTACCGTTGGAGGAATGAATACTACTGATGGAGGTATATTGGCTCGGCTCGCACCCTGCCGTTGGAGGAATGAGGGATAATGGTGTCTTCTACGCCTGCGGGCGAAGAGACCTGCTTTAGTTCACAATCCAATCTTCTTTCCCACCCACAACTTCTGTGGTGGTTTCTATGTGTTTTGTGGTGATGTTAAACGGCTAGTGAATAGCAAGCGATTGGTGACGAGACCTACGGATCGACGGCGAATAACAAAAGGGAAGTACTCTTTGGCCCATTTCTGATTTTTAGAAAGGGCCATTTACTTATTGCTCATACTATTGAAAGTTACTTAGGTATCATACATTGGAAAACAGGGGGCATGAAAAGCTCCAACGGGATAGCGTGGGCAATCCAAAGAGACTTCGAAAGTGAGAAGGGAAGCTCTGCGGACTATCAACGAGGCAAGACAAATAATTGTAAAAGACCTGGATACCAAACACTGGCATCCTTAGTAGCTTGGCAAGATGTTATTGACCTACTACAAGGAGCGAATGGCAACCGATAACTCCCAGTAAACTTTCAGTAAGACAAGGCTAACAACTACAAAGGGTTTGGCCGCAGAACAAGTGTAGCCTACTTAGCTTTGATAAGATGGACTGGGTATCTAAAAGAATTCCAATGGTACGGAATAATATCATGCAGAGGCTTGGTGAGAAGAAGATAACAGTTGCAAAGACTCTGAATACAGAAAAAACTACAACCTTAGGAGCTTTGACAAGACAAGGGCAAGAACCACGACTTTCTGGTCTTATAAGCCACATGGACAAACATCTCATCAAATACTCTCAGCAGGGACAAGAAACTTCAAAGCGATAACAAATTTAAGAACCTGTTATAAAAAGAGTACTGGGGCTGTACCACTCATTGCAGAAGGATTTTTGATGCCACAGCAGCACAAGGGTGGAGAAAGTTGAGACAGAAAGGTACATTTTCGAAAACAAGAACAAAGCCAAATCATATCCACTCGAAGGTTGCTTACACTGCATACATACATTTTCAAGAATTACAACAAGATTTTTTGAAGTTAGGGTCGAGAGGGTGTTGCAAGTTGATCACAAATTGTTGAAAAGTGGTGGATTTGATCATGCCTCTCGTCGAATGTGGTTGGAGTTGGAACTGTTGAATGTGCAAAATAAGAAAGACTATTACACTCTGCAACAAAATTCAGACATTGGCACAGATATACCCCTTAATGATAGAGGAGGAGGATGGAAATGAATCATGGAAATGAAGGAATCGCGTGGTTGTGGTTTTTGGTGCATGTAGATCCATTGATTGATACAAGAACAATGGAGTGTGAGGTTTTGTTGTCAGATTTGTGTGCATCTTCTTATGTTATATTAGCAGCAGTTACGTAGTTGGGTCTAAAGTAATAGGATTAAGAGCTCACTTGAAGCCTGGGTACCAATTCCGGGAGAAATTGCTCGTAATACTTGACCTTCTGCACGCATTCCTCATTTCAATAAAGTGCTTGCTATTACTCAGGGATTAGATGTTGGTAAATCTCAGCTTTATTACAATCTTAAGATTTTATATGGCTGATAAATCCTCACGTAATTGAATTTTCATCAAGACACGATGCCATGATAATGAGTCCGTCGTGAGCAGACTCGGTCATTGGAGTCTCCAGTGACTGCCATCTCTTGAAACCTCAAGCTGCTGCTGAGATTCCTGTGCCATTGTGATGAATCCTTCACTTGTGATCCGTAGATCCTTGAAACGTTGGGAGTAAAGAAGATTCTTCTGGTTGAGACATTCTCCTGCCCAGAATACCGAAGAAGAAAGTCGTGAATAATTACGATCGATGTATCTAGGTTAGCCGCTGGCGGCTATCATATTGTTAGCTGCCAAATACATAACTCAAAGTCATTTCCGGTGAATTGAATTCCCATTTCATAGCAAGAAGATGTGAGACGCCCCTGCGAGAATCAGCTCATGCACGAAAAGGTGCATTCCTCATTGGGAAGGTAGCTTGGAGATGGTGTCGGAGCGTCTTCGCTTCTTCAATCATTCAGTTGTCCTCCTTCAACATCAATACCAACCAAAAGCTTGTCTCTTTTCCATTTCCATTTCCATTCCCATCACGATTTCAATTTAAACCACATATTGATGTTGTATGTATGTCTATTTTCTGGGACGGCATGGATGGATGGTAATACCCGAGACATGCAATCAGCCACCTCAATTGTTTGCGCATGTAACCCTGCACATCGCCATCCAGGGTTGCACAGACTCGCTCGGGAACCCTCTATCATCATGCATACATACCTCACTACCTACCTACAACATTCCGCTAACTGGCATACTTCATAGTTCTCGAAGATCTCCAATCGATCTGGCCTCTTACGATAAAACCCCTGCGACTACATCAACTAGAGTTTCGACGATACGGATTTCTTCCTCCAGTCCTTCGATTGTGCCGCTGACAGCAAAAACTCTCGTCTGTAAATGTGTCGCAGATCGGTATATACAAGGCAGCTGGGTAGGTAACATTCAATAGGCAACTAGCTCAGCTATATCACTCTCGGCGTTCCCTGCAGAAATACTACAAGGCTTTCTCGAATGCCAATTACAAAATTCGGACTTGAATCTGGGCCTACCCTACAGGCCTGTGAAGCACCATGCTTCGTATTTCACTATCAGCAGCAATACCTCAGAGCAATCACCAGCCTTCAGTACATGGCTAATGGCCACTCTTCTAATTAAATCTCAACTTACCAGCGCTTCAGCACCATGCCCACTTTCCCAATGTCTTCAGCATTGATACAAAAGACCAGTCCTGTGGCTCCATCATATCTGTAAATATCTACGTGGGCCTCTTGATAAGAAGTCACAGTAAAGCCCTGATTTGATCTGAGAATCAGGGATTGTCATGAAGCCTTGACATCAACTATCTACAGCAGAAAGCGTACTTCATGAAGTTTGAAAACTAGATTGGTACCGACACTCTATCGGTGTAGAACCCCGAAGGTTCTCATTGTCCCTAATATCATCAAAGTCCTGTGTCATTCTGAGGTCCATCCGAAGCTCCACGAGACAATAAAGCAATTCCGGGAATCTCCGATCTTCTGCTCAACATTCCACGTGGTAACAGACAACGATCGTGTCATAATACCATACGCCCCCTCCCCCTCTTTTTCCCCCCTTGGCTGGGCGAGATTTTTGGGTTTTATTTGAATGACTGTCTGATAGCGCACGATTGTGAATAGTGGTACTTTCAGCAACTTGTGCTAATGTGGCCAGCTAATGCCACCCGAGGAACACTCTGTACCTTGCGCTTTATATACTATGGCAATGAATCATAGCTGGACGAGGTCATTCTTTGACACGCGGTAATTTTTCATGACATAGAATCTCTGGGTTATGTATGATCCAGCGCCTATGATCTAGAAAGCAGTTTGGTCCAGAGAACTCATCAGTAGAGCCACAGCTCGACTTCATCAAGTGAATAACACTAAAGTCTCGAGCGTCCTCCTCCTCATCATATAGCAAGTTGAGATTCTTGCTCTTATTCCTGCACTTGGAGAAGCGACCACAGCCTGATTATCTCGCACCGGCCAGCCTTGTTCTGACAAAGCCAAGTAGATCGCTGCTTCTGGCCTGTCTATGGGAAGTTTTCATGTGTCTTGAACCATCATAGTTTATGATGGAAATTGACAACTAGCTTGTTCATAGATGATGACGAAGACCGCAGGGAGGCATGACAAATTGGACGCTTTCGGTCGCGAGATACGCACTAGATGTACGTCTCTTGTGCTCTAGTAACGATCAGCAGTGACTTTGGTTTTTGGTTCGTGGGTTGATGACACTGTTGGCACGAGAATGATTATAAAGCCACGAATCCTAAGACCTCATGAGATTCGATTTTTGGCAAGTGCCATATCTCCCCTGTCATTCAAAAGTTTTCACCAGCGGTTCTATCAAGTGCTTCTCGGTGTGTGCTGCCCTTTCACAGCACACAGGCCTTTTCATCTTGACAAGAATATTGTGACTTTGACCATGTGAACCTAAACTTGCCGTCACAGAACGGAAAGATGAATCTTGTCATGCTTCTCCAAGAACCTTTTACATTTCACATCAAAAGCCGCATAGAAGTAATCGAGAAGGATTTCAGAGGATAAGATCTTCGATCCGAGTGGTTCTGAACTCAGTATCTCTCGTTTGCTGTTTAAAAGTGTTATATCCCATGCGTTTCAGAAGTAAACCAAAATTTGAGATGAGATACTATTGCTGTGTTAATCTCAGCTCGGCCTCAAATTATTCCATTTATAGCCACATAGACAGAAGACATGTAACAAAAGTTCTTATGCTGGTGATGATTCATGGCCTAGTGGCTCTTAAAGGGGTCTTCCGAGGTTGTTTCTTATTCTATGTACGAGTTCACATAGATTGACCTTTCTTGCCCTGACAAGATTTATAGAGGCGCGTATATTTTTGGATCTTGTTCTTTTTTCGCCACAGAAGATCCTTTGGAGTTTAACCCCGATAAAATATACATGCGACAAGATAATGGCCGTTTGGCTTTCAAGGATTAATATTTTCTTTTTGCAGAACCCCTATTCACAACTTCAACCACACATTATTACCAAAAGGAAAGTGGCTAGTTTGAGCCTGTGGCCTAGAAATTCGGATCAAATATTCACCGAGTGCCCATGTACAAAAATCAGAACAATTGAAACCTTGGAGGAT
Source organism: Botryotinia globosa (assembly GCA_014898425.1). Taxonomy (NCBI): domain Eukaryota; kingdom Fungi; phylum Ascomycota; class Leotiomycetes; order Helotiales; family Sclerotiniaceae; genus Botryotinia; species Botryotinia globosa. The sequence continues at coordinate 1,906,860 of RCSZ01000008.1, read as the reverse complement.
CTAGTGTTCGAGCCTCTCTTGGTAGTAGTTGTGTGAATCAACGAGTTTTCGCTTCTAAAGACACTAGTTGTAAACCACAGCTATGATGACATCAAAGAGGTATGCGACACACATTCTGGACCACACGAAGTTATATATACACACGTATGTGTGTAGGGGTGAGGAAGGCGCAAGCATATGCAGAAAGTTCTCTGACCGACCACATTCAATTATGACATGTAATCGCAGAATTCAATATCTTTAGAGAATTTCAAGCATGAAAGAGATATCCATCCCCAAACAGCGGTTTAAACATGAAATTCACAGAGAAGACGTGCATCAAAAGTTTCACTCTATAGGGTTATCATCTATAAAGATTGACTTGGACCATCTCAATTGGTCGGACCGGAATGCTCCTTCGCAGAGTAGAGGTTGAGGAGGACCTCGGCCGCCTCATGTGATAAATTTTCAAATTCACTCGAAGTACTTGCTGCTGGATCCTTGGCAGTAACGAAAGAGATGTGCTAAGCCCTAGTTCAGTCAATTCTTAAAGTGCTTACACCTGAGTTGATTTCGGCCTTGGCTACTTCTTTTCTTGACCTTACAACTACCTCCAGATGAAATAACTCAGTACTTTCAACACGCTACTTCCTTTTCTGAACTTTCCCGTCTTCTTCTATCATAGATAGAGCTTCCCAAAAGCAAATTGCCTTACTTCTTCCCTTTTTCCTGTACAGATTTTATTGCGTTTTGATTGCTGTGGTTACATCCTCAAATTGTAACCTTCTCAAATTCGCAACCCAAGATCGCAAAATACAACCCAGAAACCTCAACATACCCTTTTGTATTCAAATAATAGACCCGTTGATTTACAGGTTCAACCCAATAGATCAATAGTTCTATCACATCATCTGTACGTATATCAATACTCCTCACGTTATTAATTTTGGTATGTCTGCCATGGCATCACATTGCGCTCCTTGTCAATGGTATCAACAAACATCAAACTTGAAAACTCTTGAATCATTTCCTTTTGGGATAAATGAATCAAAGCAGTGTGTGCGTTTGCTGCAGAGTACCAGTTTATGTTTCTAGCAACTTTTCCTTCAAAAGTATCCTTGGTCATCAACTTACAACTACATAGGTCTTCAAGTGATCTCTCAAAATTCTTGGAAGTAAGGTTAGCTATCTAATTTCTCATCGTTGTCCCTGCAGCTTGCCCCTGTTTTTAACAGAAGAATTGTGGTCTGTGGCTTACCGCAAACAAGTGCAGCTATCCGCAGGCTTCCAACCTTATTTGGAAGAGCAAACGGAGAAGTTTCATCAGAAGCTTTCATCAAAGCTCTAGAAGAATCCTTATTAGAGGTCTGTTCCAAGAATCATTCTTTATCCTTGTTATTATTCTAAGAGTGTTGACTAATTCGATTAATCATTTCCCAGGATCTCCAACAACCTCAATTCAATACTTTACGAATATACACCGTTCGTACCTTTAGTTTTCAAATACTCTTCATACTCTGATATTTCAATCTCTATCCAATTTTCAACATGTCGACTCAAGTCAAAACATGTTCTAAAACCAAACTTTCCAGCTCTCCTGAGTCTTCTCACGAGAGTTGTGACGCAGTTGATGCGATCGATACAGAAATGATTTCACCGCTAACCTCGATCGATAATGATAGTACCCGCAGTCTTACTCCAGACAAGATGGACCCTTTTCATTCAGCTCGCGAGCGTGAGGAACGTATCCGTAGAAACGGAACAGTGCCCAGCCAAATCCCTATTCAGAACATGGGTATGAACAACATGAGCAACATGAGCAACATGAACAACATGAACAACATGAACAACATGAACAACATGAACAACATGAACAACATGAACAACATGAACAACATGAACAACATGAGCAACATGAACAACATGAACAACAACGGCAGCAACAACGGCAACGGTAACGGCTGGCGCCGCCCATCTGTCTCCGACCCGGCTTACACAGGTTCAGAAGGCTTTACTCCGCTGACTATGGTTCGCCCTGGTCCTGTCTATCCTCTTCCTGAACAAATCAGCTCTGCATTTGCTTATGGCATTCGCCGAGCTGATGGCTCTTACACAAGACTTCTCCCAGCTGATGAGCTTCCTGCTCTTAATGGCATTCCTCGTCACCAAGGTCCAGAAGGACTCATCATCGTCCCAGAACTTCAGCATGGCTCACCAAAGCCAGAGTTTGCCACTCCCATGATTCCAAATAAGGTACGTTGAGAGAACTTTAGTTTCAAGTGATATGCTGATATAAGTTGTTTTAAGGTTGTAGCAAAGCTTCCACCGCTTGGCCCTCCAATGCTTGGACTCAATCAGCAAGGTGTTTTTCGTCGACAAGGAGATCAAACCCAGGTAGGAGAATATCTTCATTCCAGATTACCATTAATGGAAAATATATGCTGACTTCCTTTTCAAGTTGGCGATCGACTCTATCGTTGCCTCAGCTGTTGATCCCCCTGCCACTGCTTCTCCAGCAAATAATGTCATGATTCCGATGGGTGGTCCATTTCGCCGAGAAAAGATCTACTGCGATAAGTGGGTTCATGAAGGCACTTGCGCTTTCACTCAAGTTGGATGTAAATACAAGCACGAAATGCCGATGGATAAGGCCACGCAAGTTTCTCTTGGTCTTAACCATGGAGTTCCAAACTGGTATCGTCGTCAACATGGTCTTTCCGTCTCTCCACAGACTGGAACAAATGTTCAAATTGAAGCACCTTTTGCAACTCCAACTCCAACTGGTGGAACATCCCGTACGTCTCAATCTTGGCGTCGCAAAGAAGGCACGTCTTTCTCACTCTTGACCTCAGCTCAAGGTGTTGCAAATGGTGGTGGTATGTTTCTTTTAACATCTCATGCTTTTCATGATTAGCAGGAACTAATCTTATCATTGCAGATCGTCGTAGCTCTGGTGGCTCATTCGGTCCCATCGGTCCTCCTCACACACGTCGTCTCACAAACTCGTCCTCTGGTGACTCGATGAACAGAAACCATCTTTCTGTCCCAGAGAATTGCAATGAGCATGATAACGACACCAATATGCAGTGGACTGGTAGAGCTCGTGGCTATACTAACGGCAACGATCAACACCGTCGTCAACAATAAGTCGACTTGCCAAAACTTACTCTCCAACGATATAGATATGTCTCTCAGCTTCTTCTGCTCAAAATTCCTATTTCTATATCTCACTTTCCTCGACATCGGTTCTTTAGGCTATACCTCTTTCTCACTAAATACGATTTGGTTGATCATGGTTTCAAATTCAGGTCAATGGCTTCACCAACTAGATGAAGTGCTGATTGTGATACATGGACTCGGAGACCTGGGATGAACAAAACTACTTACTTGCTACTATATCTGGGGTTATAACATTTGGTTTTACTTTTCTTTGTGGTATTTTCATTTTCTTTGGCTACACAAAATTGCTCAGTCTTTTATCATAACAGCATGGTCTGCATATTCGTTTCTACATTCGGTGTTTGCATTTACACAAATGGCTATGAAGACATTATATGCCCTGGTGGTGTGTAATGAAATGAATGAATGAATGGAATGGATGATATGGGAATTATGATGATAACGACTGGGAAGGATTTTTTATGGTAATCATATCAGATAAGGGTCATGAAAAGCGTCTATAATCAATGGGATGATGGATGATATGGGTCGATGACAACAAAATTTTGGGCACGCAGCTTATTCTGCACCGGATGCCTACTGGATAGTACCCTCATTTCTTTGCAATTACCTGCTCTGCTTTGCGTTGATGAATGTGATCTTTACTCCCTGTGAGATGTTTTTGGTCGTGTGACGTGGTATGGTAATCCCTTATAAAAGACCTTAAAGCCGTGCAAACTGTCCACCTTTTCTGGTAGGGCTATTGTTCTGAAGTTTTTCAGTATGGATATACTCATTCAAATTAACATTGCTTAAACCCATGCCCATTAAAGATGAGGATCTTAATGAAGGCCAGAGTGTATGTTGGATAGTGACTGAAGAATACAAACTTTGGGTGATGTGCGGAAAATCTGAAGGTTGGTTTGGCTAGCAAGGGCTGCGAGTTTAGGAAATATTTCGATGAGTTCTCTTGATTTCTTGGTCATTGATGAGAAGGGATGTGGGAAAATGGTTCTTCTAAGCATTGTGTTGATGAAACTCTAAAATCTCCATGCTTTCCCTCAGAGATTGAGTTCAATAAATAGGGCAAGTGAGGAATCAAGTTCAAAGTATAAAAATGTTTGTTATTTTGCACGTCATTCATAATGTGGTAGTGACAGTATAACTTAAAAGAAAAACGCCAAATGAACTCCAATGTCAAATATCCATGACTAATTTTCCACGCCGAAACAGCAAGCAAACTCTCATCTCACATTTTCCCAAACCTCTTAACCCATGGTCCCCTGTTAGTCCACTCTTCCTCTCCATCTTCCTCCCCATCTCCTATTTCTCCAACCATCCTATGACCACTACTCCCCTCCTCGCCCCTCTTAAAAATAACAATCGCCGTATTGGGATTCTGACATAACCCCTGAAGCGAAAGACATTTATTGGTAGAACAACAAGTTCTCATGCATGCGGAGCCGATGCCGCAGTCAGAGTCAATGGTGCAGGAGGAGAGGGCTGCGCAGGGTGTATCGGCCATACAATAGCCGGTACCGCTTACTGTTGGTTCTATGAAAGAGACGCGTTAGTGGTTTGTATGATGTCAAATGTCATGGGGGAGAAGAGGGTGACATACGACATAAGCAGGTGTTGTCTGAAGAACAATATTGATTTTGACGGCAAGCGGATGGGGCGTTACACGTGGCGATAAGGGGAGAGACAGGAGGTCGAGGGATGGGAGATGAAAATGAGGTGGGGAGAGAAGTAGAGGTGAGAGAACTGTTTGTGACCAGCTGAGATGTGATCGTGGAGAATGTGGATGAAAGGGATGTCAAAGAGGTTATTGAAGATGATGGTACTGATGCTAAACTGGAAGAGGTATTCGAAGAGGAAACTGTAGATAAAGTGGTGGGAGCCAGTGAAGATAAGGATAGAGAGGTCGAGATTGTCCCCGTGTTTAAACTTGAAGAGGATGTTGAGAATCCCGTGCTAGTTGATGATGAAGGTGTAGTATAAGATGTATTCAAACTGGAAACTAAAGAATTTGAAGATGAAATAGTCGGAAATGTTGGCGGCGATACAAAGGAAGAGGAAAGGAACCTTCTTGTGCTTGAGGTAAGAGAGTGTGATGAGGAAGTCGTTGATGTACTCCTGGACGAAGCCGAGTCTGAACTAAATGTATTAGAGAGTGAATTCAGGGTGACTGTCTCCTGCGAAGAAGGTCCCGATGATAGACTGCCAGTTCTAGATGTAAGAGTGGATGAATAACCACTGGGAACAAATCTAGTAGTAGGTGTCGTCACATCAGTATTTAGACTGGTAGTGGCTGATAGAGTGGAGGATAAATTGATCAATGTTCCGGATGATGGAGCGGAAAAAAGTGTTTCGAATGACAAGCTACTAGATGAAAGGGATGAGACAATAACTGAGCACGTTAGCGCAATAATGAAATAGCGGATAGGAATACATACCATTTACAGAAGTTGAGTCAACCCCTACAGTTGAGCTCGAGCTCAAGCTATTGCTAGATGTTGGTCCCTGAACATCAGTGGAAGAAATCACACTGATAGTTTCTACAACATTCGAACTGGGTGCAGAGGTCGAACCTTCAAACGAAGTTCTTGGTAAGTTCACAGTAGTGTACTCCGTTATATACGAAGTAGAAGCTGTGACGGTGATAGTAGCTATCACCACGCTTAAGTGACTTCGACATGCTTCAACATATGCACTATGATTCGGACATGCACTTGTCGCATATGGCGGTATGGTTTCTGTAGTCGTGCTTGTGATTGCTTCCAGCGTGGTTGTGAGTGTAATAGCGTCTCCAGTGACAGTGACTATAACAATGTCTCGTGGCTTCACGTCTCTGGCGGTCACGTACACTATATTTGTGCTGGCTTCCGTATAGGTGATTTCGTTAAGAACCACTGTAGTGATTGTGACCAAGCTTGTTTAATCGTTAGTATTCGATACACTCAATTGAATGATGAATTGGAGGTACCCAGAAGCTATGTATGATGGGGTAACAGTAGTTCGCATGTAATTGGAGCAATCCAATTCTCGTACATCTCTTGCGACATGATCATGAGAGCCACCGACTACATAGCCACACGCATCGGAGTCCTGCCACCGATGTGCATTTGATAAACCAAGGAGGAAGAGGGCAGTCAAAAACTTCATAGTAGGTACGTTCGTGGAAGTATTTTGGCAATTTTGATGGAAAATCGCTTTGTAGCAACGCTTGAGAAACATCACATATATAGCAAAAGGATTGAGAATTGATGGGCTACTTATTCACAGATAGAAGCTTAGTCGCGTTGCTCCAGAAATCCTGTCCGTGGCATGGTATGCGTCTTGGAAATTATGTCGCTCTAACGTTCATGACGATCGTTGCGGAATAATGTAGACGTGGATACGTGAAGAATGCTGTAGTAGGCGCAACGATCATTGTAATATTGGATTTCTGGGCAATATTGAATATTTCGGTCACTTATACAAAACCGGAGAATTGCTAGAACACGATGTTTGGAATCTCAAATTTATCATATGATGGAAAGAAAGAGGAGGCATTGTTTCGACACTGATCGAGATATTGCCAATGTTTCGTCGTATCGCAATCTGAAATACGGAAAATTCTCTAAAATTATAAAACTCGAAAACTAACGATGGGTATTTAACTTGATGATTAAAGAAAGAAAAATAGTCTATACATAGAGACCCTGATTGCCCCCATGGACAGGTAAATTCGCTGTCTAATTGACGCCTTCCAATGCACGGTCTTCTGTTCCCCTATTCCATTACCCCCGTTTAAATGCTGCTTAGGAACAAAGTTCCCGAACTTGTGTAGGCATGTTATCGTCAAGGTCGTTACATATCGTCCATAATCCACCAAATGTAAAGATGTGGTTTAGTACCCTCCATAGAAGGTATAATACATCGCTATGTACACTCTGCACGCAGGGAAGCGGTGGCGGTTCAAACGAATCTTCCCCTCTTTCCACCCCCACCGAAAGAATCGTCTCCATGCCCTAGATTTCCTAAATCAAAGAAATCACCAAAATTTATTTTCCTCTTTTGACCAGCTCCTCTATTTATCTGTGTCGTCGAAGATCTAGAGTTTAATCGAGACGAATGATTGCTGTGTCTTGCGTTGGTTCGTGAAGGCCGAGTAAGGGAAATACCCGCTGACTGATTACCGAAATTATCATGGGGTTGAGGGCGATTCTTGTCTGATAAATCTAAGTCTGACAATAAAATATCGGGATCTTGTGGATATTGCTGCGAAGATCGGAAAGTGAATGTGCCTTGTGGAAGCGCTGTAATCGTTGGAGGTTCTGGGTCGGGCAGAACAACGGCCGCAGGTGGAGGCACTACTTCTGCGCTCATTGGACAAGCAATTCTTGTTGGCTTAGAAGTTGATGCCGGAATATGACTTGAACTTTGCGATCTTTGGTTAACTGGTGATGATCCCCTATCTCCTTTTTCAAGAACCTCGTCATCGCTGTCGTTGTGTGATGCTGTGTCCCGACCATCTAATCTCTCGGTCGCCCATCTTCGGATCCTCCAACCCTCGCCATCGCTCAACCCAATGTCTTCTTTATCGAGGAAACTTAAGAGTTCATCCAGTGCGTCTTGATAACCTTCAGCCCTAGCTCTTCCTTGGTCTGCAGCGGCAGTTTTGTAGAGATTGGTGACGGATAAAGCGGCAGCTTTGAATTGTGCGATAAGAACTTGTTGCGGAGGGTCGCTGTTCAATTGTTTTGAGGGTGATTTGCCCCCTGGAAGGGAGGTATTCAAAGATCTCATGGAGTCCATGATTGTTGTTGAAAATGAGTTTGTACTGAGTTCTGTAACAAAGGTGGAAATTAGTCAGATGATGGGTTCCACGGGTAGACGCAGGATTATAGGATGTAATGACCCTTGATTTTAGCCTAGCAACGTACCTTTTCGGGGTAAGGAATCGCAGAAATCCGATCAACTGAAATAACCTCAAACAACTCTCGTGTTCAAGTTCAATAAAGAAGAAGAACTTGGAATTTCAAAAGATGACTCCTTAATAAGGATTCGAACAGTTTCTGTGCTGTGGAGAGGAAGAGGTTCTGGTTGATTTTTGAAGAGACAAAGAGCAATGACTTTTTCTCGACCCGTGCTCTGTGAACCACGGTGTGGCAGTTAATCCGTATTCCGTGATCAGTACCGCGTTCATTCACGCCTTGTGCTGTAGATTCTATTCAATGAACGCGAAATTCCACTTCATGTCAATTTCTTAATTTCTGCATCTCAGTCTCAACCTCAATCAACAAACAGTATTGCTCTTTTGATTTCAAGAACCTATTCATCATCAAAACTCTCTATACCTTTCCATCTCGTGAAGCACTTCTCCTTGTCGGCGCATAAGTGATACACTTCTTACTATCAAGTGCCCTAGAAAGGGTTGAAGTTATATCAAGATGGCGCCAACACGTTCTTCACGCAATAGTAACGTCGATACAGATATGTCTATGGCAGAGGTCTCTGAAGTTAAAGAGCAACATGCTGATCCTATGGTATGTTTCGTTTTAGTTTACAACACATTTTCTCTAGAAGCTTTTAACGCTTTATTTCTACATACATTGACCTAAAGTGATGATATACTAACTGGCGCATTAGGATGTCGATGAAACCCCAGACTTTACAGAAGATTCTGATACCAATCCAAATACAACAGAGAGTAGCGTTCATGGTGATGCAGGAGATGGACGTAAACGAAGATCAGAAGCTACTCAATTGCGTCGGAGCGTTTTTGGCAAAAAACATGATCGTCTTGGTGAATCCAAGGTATTTTTACCGGATTTTACTCATTCCCAAGAGTAAAAGCTGATTGATCCTCTCTATTATAGGAAGACGACTCCATTCGACGTTTCCGATATCTTCTTGGCTTGACAGATCTATTTAGGCATTTCATCGAAACAAACCCAAATCCCCGAATTCAGGAAATTATGCACGAGATTGATCGCCAGAATGAAGAGGCTGAACAAAAGAAGAAAAGTGCGGATAGAAAGGGAGGTGCAGCCAATGAAAGACGCCGCAGAACAGAAGCAGAAGAAGATGCGGAGCTCTTAAAAGACGAAAAGGCTGGAGGGTCTGCGGAGACTGTATTTCGCGAATCGCCGGGCTTCATTCAAGGACAAATGAGAGATTATCAAGTCGCCGGGTTGAATTGGCTGGTTTCTCTCCATGAGAATGGTATTTCGGGAATTCTTGCAGATGAGATGGGTCTTGGAAAGACTTTACAGACAATCTCATTCTTAGGTTATTTGAGGCATATTATGGATATTACTGGTCCTCATCTCATCGTTGTCCCGAAATCTACGCTTGATAATTGGAAGAGAGAGTTTATAAGATGGACGCCAGAGGTCAATGTTTTGGTACTCCAAGGAGCCAAGGAGGAACGTAATAATTTGATCAACGAGCGACTTATCGATGAAAAGTTCGATGTTTGTATCACAAGTTACGAAATGATTCTCCGAGAGAAATCTCACTTGAAGAAATTTGCGTGGGAATACATCATTATTGATGAGGTAGGACTGTTTGTTCCATGAAAATGATCCCTGGCTAACTAAACTAGGCCCATCGTATCAAAAACGAAGAGTCCTCCCTTGCTCAAGTTATTCGTTTATTTAATTCAAGAAATCGACTTTTGATCACTGGTACACCATTGCAAAATAATTTGCATGAGCTTTGGGCCCTTCTCAACTTTTTGCTTCCAGATGTTTTCGGTGATGCTGAGGCATTTGATCAATGGTTTTCTGGCCAACAAGAAGATCAAGATACCGTTGTCCAGCAATTACATCGCGTATTGCGCCCCTTTTTACTTCGTCGTGTCAAGGCGGATGTCGAAAAGAGTTTGTTGCCCAAAAAGGAGGTTAATTTGTACATTGGAATGTCCGACATGCAAGTCAAGTGGTACAAAAAGATTCTTGAGAAGGATATCGACGCAGTCAATGGTGCGGGTGGAAAACGTGAATCCAAGACACGACTTTTGAACATTGTCATGCAACTTCGAAAATGTTGCAACCATCCATATCTTTTTGAGGGTGCTGAACCCGGACCACCTTACACTACCGACGAGCATTTGGTCTTCAACGCTGGAAAGATGGTCATGTTGGACAAACTTCTTACTCGTATGAAGAAAGCTGGAAGTCGAGTCTTGATCTTCTCTCAGATGAGCAGACTTTTAGACATCCTTGAGGATTACTGTGTTTTCCGTGAATACAAGTATTGTCGAATTGATGGTGGTACAGCACACGAGGATCGTATCCAAGCTATTGATGATTACAACAAGCCAGGCAGCGAAAAATTCGTCTTCCTTTTAACTACCAGAGCTGGTGGTCTTGGTATCAATTTGACCAGTGCTGATATTGTTGTCCTCTACGACAGCGATTGGAATCCTCAAGCCGATTTGCAGGCTATGGATCGAGCACATCGTATTGGACAAACAAAACAAGTTGTTGTTTATCGATTCGTCACTGAGAACGCCATTGAAGAAAAGGTTCTAGAACGTGCTGCACAGAAACTACGTCTAGATCAACTCGTTATTCAACAAGGTCGTGCCCAGATTGCTGCTAAGGCAGCTGCTAATAAGGATGATCTGTTGAACATGATCCAGCATGGAGCCGAAAAGGTTTTCGCGACTACTGGACCAACAGGTACTCTTGCAGAAAAGGGTGCAGACCTTGACGATGATGACATTGATGAAATTCTGAAGCATGGTGAAAAGCGTACCGCAGAGCTCAATGCCCGTTACGAGAAACTTGGTATCGACGACCTTCAGAACTTCACATCAGAATCCGCTTATCAATGGGATGGTAAAGATTTCAGTAATCAAAAGAAAGACATTGGTATGACTTGGATTAATCCCGCCAAGCGTGAACGCAAAGAACAATCTTATTCCATGGACAAATACTACAAGCAAGCTCTGTCTACTGGCGGTCGTGTCGCCGATCCAAAACCTAAAGCACCCAAAGCGCCTAAGCAAGTCACAGTTCATGACTATCAATTCTTTCCACCAACTCTACGAGATTTACAAGACCGTGAGACTGCGTTTCATCGTAAAGAAATCGGTTACAAGGTTCCTCTAGCAGATGGTACAGATGAAGATCTCTCGGATCGTGAGGCTGAACGTAACTTGGAGCAGTTGGAGATTGACAATGCTACTCCTCTTACCGAAGAAGAGCAAGAAGAGAAGCAACTACTATCTCAACAAGGTTTCGCTGACTGGAATCGTCGAGATTTTCAACAATTTATTAACGGTTCCGCAAAATATGGCCGTAAAGATTACAATATGATTGCTGAAGAAGTGGACAGTAAGGGACCGGAGGATATCAAAGCTTACGCTAAGATCTTCTGGCAACGATATACCGAAATCGCTGATTATGCTAAACACATCGGTCAGATTGAAGCTGGTGAGGAGAAAACCAGAAAGATGGATCATCAAAGAAAAATGTTGCGCAAGAAAATGCAACAATACCGAGTGCCATTACAACAACTCAAGATCAACTACTCAGTATCAACTACAAACAAAAAGGTCTATACTGAGGAAGAAGATCGCTTCTTGCTCGTTCTTTTAGACAAGTATGGAGTTGATAGTGATGGTATCCACGAAAAAATCCGTGATGATATTCGTGAGAGTCCTCTTTTCCGATTTGATTGGTTCTTCTTGAGCAGAACCCCTATTGAGATTAGCAGAAGATGCACAACACTTTTGACAACGGTTGCTAGAGAATTTGACGAGCCGGCTGCAGCTAAACCTGCAAATGGTACTGCAAATGGCAAAGCCAAGAGAGAACCTGAAGATGATGAAAATGATGAGGATAGCGTTTTGGGAATGGCTCCTGCCAAAAAGAAGTCAAAGAATGGTGTCAAGGTACGTTTATTTATTTTACCGCAGCAAACTTGTGCTTGATTACTAATAACTATTCTTTCAGAACAAAGCTCTGGATAATGTCAAGTCTACTGCTGGGAGTAAAGCAGCTTCAGCAACTCCCTCTTCAAGAGCTTCAAGCGTTGCTTCAAATGCTTCAAGTCCAGCACCAGCTTCGGCTTCGAAGAGCAAGTCTAAGGGTAGAAAGAGATGAGGATGTAAATGAGGATGAATAAATCGAGTCAAAATAGCTCGGTGTGTTACTATTACGAAAAGGAACTTGTTATGTGTATTCATTCAGAATGCATGGCTTTGGGTAGGGCGTTACGAGGATTAATTGCTATGCGCTTCGTCATCATAGAGGTCAAGAATGCATAGTTTTAGATGGATATGTTTACATCATGATATGTAGATAACTTGTGAATGATTGAATTCCACAAGAATTACAAAATATACTGTTATAAAAATACCACAATTTTTTATTTTTCTCTTTATTACGACTTTAAAGACTGTTTGGAGGTGACTTTCATCGATCCGCTAGCTGGCATACTTTTCAACCCTCGATCATCTTAAACATACTAGGTAGTGTCAAGAGTTAGGGTCCTATGATCATCACCCTCATATACCTAGAAACTCCAATATGCAATACAGATTGGCACACACACAATCCGAAACCGAGCACCGAAAATTAGTGCACACTCTAATCTCTAGCATTCATCGCACGTGATGCAAAAATTTAACAGCACCCCACCATTCATCCCACCAACGACGAGCGATCCTTTTCTTGAGCTTTGATGAGAGTGTTGATCAATATTTACGTATATTCTCTAGTAATTCGAGGTTGTCGATAGAGTGTTTCGATACGTGAGTTCTCTTCTCTTCTCTCCAGGAATTGTAACTGACCCTCATGATTTATTAGCAACCTTTGATCTAAAATTCCAGTCAGCTTTTGACTGGCCCAGCACAAATTTAAAAGATCATACATAGGTACTTGAAGGTGGAAAGAGATTTGAATGAGGAAAGTTACTAGTATCTGTAAATAATTTACATTCAAATCCTCAAGTTTCCATCAGAAGAAAACGAAAAATGTCACCCCTTTCCAAATTCGACGGGTTAGAACTCCCTGCTGCGGCAGATTTTCACGTACATCTACGAGATGGAAAGATGATGGAGACAGTTGTTCCAACCATTAAGTTGGGAGGAGTGGATACCGTAAGTAGTTTTCTATATAGAAAGAGTCTCGTTTCATCCAGATCTCGCAAGTTCTCTTCTCGATCACAAAGTCTAGATTATTTGAATTTTTTTCTCTGATTTGCTAATCTATCATACAATAGGTCTATGTGATGCCCAATCTCGTTCCACCCGTTACTACAGTAGCTGCAGCTCTGGCCTACAAGGAACGTCTTCTTGCCATTGAGCCAAATGTCGATTATCTCATGACTCTTTATTTACACGAGAGTATTACCCCTGAAACTGTTCGAGAGGCTAAGAAGGCGGGAATTGTGGGAATTAAAAGTTATCCAGCTGGTTCGTGTTTTTCATCCAAATTTGTATGATCCGGACTGCAGTTCGATGATTAGAAGCTTTCAGTCTCTGAAGTAATACAATACTAAAAGAGTAGAGAGTTTGAAATACTCCTTTACCTTGGATAATGTATTGTTTTCAAGTATCGAGAACTTACAATCTGCCAGTCCCCAGTCCGGACTAATCAATACTCTACTCCATCTATTTCCCTTTTCAAAAATCGACTTACATGAATAAAACTAACCAAACACAGGCGTAACAACCAATTCCTCCTCAGGCGTCATCTCCTACGAACCCTTCTACCCCGTCTTCGCCGCCATGGCTGAAGAAGGACTCGTCCTCAATCTCCACGGCGAATGTCCCTCGGACCACAAAAAAGACATCACCATCCTCAACGCCGAAGCTTCTTTCCTCCCCACCCTGCTCTCTCTCCACCACCACTTCCCCACCCTGAAAATCGTCCTCGAACACTGCACCACCGCCGCCGCCATCCAAACCGTCAAACAATGCGGTCCCAACGTCGTCGGAACAATCACCGCCCATCACCTCTTCCTCACCATCGACCAATGGGCCGACGACGCTTTCCACTTCTGCAAACCGGTCGCGAAATTACCGAGCGATCGTACCGCGTTACTCGTCGCCGCAGTCGAGGATTCCGAGAAATTCTTCCTCGGCACCGATAGCGCACCTCACGATATCGGCGCTAAGAAGGGCGGAACGGGAAAGACGGCCGCGGGTGTATTCACGCAGGCGCATGCGGTAGGTCATGTGATTACGGCGTTGGAGAGGGGAGTGGAGATGGGGGTTTTGAAGGAGGAGGATGTGACGAGGGAGATTTTGGAGGGATTTTTGGGGCAGAGGGGAAGGAAGTTTTATGGGGTTGCAGAGGCGGGAACGGGGGTGGGACAGAGAATTGTGTTGAGGAATGGAGAGGAGATTGTGAGAGCGAGTTTTAAGGGGGAGGGGGTGGAGGTTGTGCCTTTTTGGAGGGGTCAGAAGATTTGGAGTGTGGAGTGGAAGTAGGTGGTTGGTGTATAAGTATAAGTATATATGAGAGAGAAATACACAAGCCTTCAATAAACACATGACCTTAATATTTCTTCCATCAAAGAAATACTTCCCCATCTCATTGATTCAATAGAAATGCTCACTCAGTATAAGCTATACCATACCATGTTGAAGAACCAGAAAACTCTGAAGAGAGAATAGAAATAGATTCTCAGTAGAAAGGCATGAAGCTTGATGTTGAATTAACAGAAAATCGACAATATTCTGTTCCTCTTTCTCTATCTTCACTATGGCATTTTACTAGCTCTTATTCGATATTCAGAACACAAAGTGAAATACCTACCGACTCTATAAAAGCATCAAACTTGATACTATATCTCAAAACAGAATCACCTCTCTTCACCCCTCTTCACCCGTCTAGCCACCCATCCATTCAACCAAACACAAACCAAACACAGAAACCAAACACAGAAATCAAGAAACAGAAATCAAGAAACAGAAATCAAGAAAAAGAAAATCCACTCCTGAATTTCTACTCAAATACCCACCTACTTCCTTCCTTCCACACTACTATCAAGCCAAGTACCAACTTACTAGATATTCATCTATTTAGACAAAGAAGTTTCCTCCTCTTTCCTTTTGTTATATATATTATTATTTAGATAGATAGATAGATAGATAGATACTCTATTAACTCTTTATTCTCAATCCTCCCTCTTTTTTTTCTCCCCCCTCTATCCCCCCTCTATCCCTCCTCATTATCCAATCCCGTATAAAACCCTCTCCTATTCAATCCAATTATTCAATCCAATTATTCAAATAAATACCTACATAAATAAATAGAAAATTAACTATACAAAAAACATCATTCCCTCACTCAATCTTTCATTTACAATCTATAATCATTAATTCGGAATATCTATATAAAATAATATATTCTTACATGTTATCTCATCTTACTCTATCTATATCTTATATATAAGATCCCCTCTATTTTCTATTTTCTTTTCTCAAGCTCGTCAATTCTCGTCAATTCTCTTCAATTCTCTTCAATTCTCTCCTCTCCTATCCTATCCCATCCCATCCCATCTCTCCCATCCCATCTCTCCCATCCCATCCCTCCCATCCCATCCCTCTCCCTCATTCCCAAGATTCCCTCTATTCCCAAACCTCCCAACTCCTACATACAAAAAACTCCCCAAGGCTACATAGCCTACCCTGTATAAATCTATCTACATAGATATCCAGCAACAATCAGCCGCCGATAATCTATCTCTATCCATCTACTAACGCCATGTCCCATGTCCCATGTCCCAATATATCTCCTGATACCCCAATCTTCATGACTTTAACTTTTGTATTGTGAATGTATGTATATATATGTGTATATATATACTTCCGCCGCATTTTTGTTTGTATTTTTATGCTCTGGATTGGATGTTTGATGTTGATGTTGATGTTGATGTTCATCGATGTATATGGATATCCATATGTTCTTCCACTCTCACTCTATAATATGTACGATATTCCCCGTTCGATCCACCTTTTATCCAATCATCCAGAGGAAGAAGAAGAAAAGAAAAAGAAGCAACCCCCTACAAGGAATCACAACCTAACCAAAACTAACCTAAACCACTTCCCCCGCCGTCTTCCTCCTCCCAAACCCCGGAATCGTCCTATTCTTCCCACCCCGCTTCTCCTCCATCCCGACGGGCATAACGCCACTGGAATACGCCTTCTTACTGCCCATCCTCCTCCCACTCTTCACATCCCTCCGACTGGCCCCACAACAACACATACCCACATGAATCACCCACGCGATAATCACACAGGACGCACCGATCCACATAAAGGCAAACATCTGGGTTCCCACACTCGCGCCAATATTCAAGCCCGCTTGGCTCGTCACCGTATTACGGAAAATGATAAACATAACCGTGGCGATAATTGCCGCCGTGGTGACGAGAAGCGCAGAGATGAATGTCCAGATGGCGTAGAAGCCGGAAATCCAACGCGAGTAGATGGTGAAGAAGGAGAGGAAGATGTTGCAGAAACTCATAACGACACCGGTGATGAAGAAACCAAACATGATGTGACTAGCGATGCGGATGAGACTGAGGATATTGTTGATTTGAGCGGGGAGAGCAATGGTTGCGCCGGCGAGAAGTTCATCGAGGAGGATATCGACGGGGTTGAACCAATAGAGGTTTCGGGGGGTGGAGCAAGCGGTGATGCCTTCATCGTTGTAGCCTTCGCAGAAATTCCAGAGGCCGACTTGGTAGAAATCGTGGAGGCCAAGGGATCGGGCGAGAGAGTTTTGGAGTGTGATGCCACCGCCGACGGATTCGGGAATGATGTTGGTTAGATCGAGTCGGAAGAACCAGGTATCGCGGATGACGGCACGGTTGTTTATATTGCCGATGATTGTCTGAGATTGGTATTAGTTTTAGAAGATGAGGGAGGAGATTGAGATGAGTTGAGATATGGGGGGGATGGTGATGGCAATAGCAATGGGTGACAGTCTAGAACATCAAAACTTGCCAGAATTAAAAAGATAACAGCGATCAGATACAAGAAACTGGTGATATAAATAGCTCTCTTCCTCGCCATGGTAGCTCTCTTGATATCCACGCCCGCCGTCGAGACATGATGTGAATCGTCACCGGGAGTCAATGTTCGATCGGAACTTTTGTCTGTGGTGCGACCTTCTGGGGCTATGGTTCCTGTTTGTTGAGCTGGGAATGCTTCTTGACGTTTTCGATTGGGGAAGAAACCCATGGTGAGATTGGGTGGTGAGGTGAGATGAGATGAGATGAGGTTATTGATTGCCGTTGGAATTGAATTGAGACGAGATGAGGGAATTGGGTTGATGACTAACTCTTTGGACACTTTCACAAATCCTATCTATGTAGATGGATGGATATCAAATGTGAGTGAGTGAGTGAGCGATGAGTGACAGACAAGGACGACGACAATGATGGAAGAGCACAATCCAAAAACCCAATCAACAAACCATCAAAAATCGATCCATCCAAAAAATGAAAGACGGCAGAAGGATACTAGGATCGATATCAGATAATCATCCACTGATATTTCTCCTCTCACTTCCTCTATGCAATTCCTCACCCAAAGCTTGATTCTACTTGACCAGTACCCAGTTTTCACCGATGTTAGTTTATTAGTAGAGAAACGGCATGTATTATACGGTAGAGATGATAATAAAGACAATGAATAATAAGAGCGTCACTGGATATTTCCAATGCTCACAAATATGACTTGATAAATAAAATAAAATAAAATAAAATAAAATAAAATAAAATAAAATAAAATAAAATAAAATAAAATAAAATAAAATAAAATAAAATAAAATAAAATAAAATAAAATAAAATAAAATAAAATAAAATAAAATAAAATAATAAGATTGGAAACAATTAGATTTACCCTACGACTCATTCTTATCGACATCATCGAAACCATGGTACCTACAAAGTACATACTACACACACACACACAGGGGGGCTTGGACACTTTGATACATGGATTGACATTTTAGTCAAAGAGGGTCCTGAGTAATCTTGCGCGTCGAGAACTGGCTTTTTCGTGTTGGAGCTTGGAGGAAGCTTGAAAGTTGACAGTCAATCAATTCTCTACAAAGATAGATCTGGATTCTGGACTCTGGAGTGATTGGAATGGCTTGACGCTTTGAAACCATTTAGATACCTACTAGGTGGTGGTTGGGTCGGGAGGTTGAATTTGTACATATAGCAAATAAATACAAACAGGTTTTTTACAGACGGGACGGGACGAGACGAGACGAGACGAGAGTCAGGAAACAGGCGAGACGGGGAGATGGTGAGAAGAGAGGAAAGAAAAGAAAAGAAGAAGAAGGAAAAAGCGCCACTGATGTAGTTGTACATATGTAGTATGTAGTATGTAGTGTGTAGTATGTAGTATGTAGTATGTAGTGTGTAGTATGTAGTATGTAGTATGTAGTATGTAGTATGTAGTATGTAATATGTAATATGTAATATATAGTATATAGTATATAGTTGTATATATATAGTATGTAGTATATAGTATGTATATATATATGCTACCCTTTTCATCAAAGCTTGGTGTTGTTGGTGTTGGTGGTGTTGGTGGTGCTGCATATACTGGATATACTGGATCCGCTGTGAGCCCTGGAGAATTCTAGAATTCTAGAATTGCTAAGAAGAATAAGAATATGAAAATCATCCCCCTGAGCATCATGTTATCCAACACCCAAAAGCTTGAGTAATACGAAGTAGTGGTTCGATAGGTAAGCTTGAGAACGTGAGAATGTAACACCTACCTAGTACCTAGTACCTACTCATCGATACGGTATTGAGCTGAGGTACATCGAGGCGCAGTTTTAGGGATGAGGAAGGGGGAAGGGGGGGTTTCTCCGATGATACCGGTAGAGATCTATAGGTCTATAGATCTCTAGGTCTCTATGTCTCTTTGTCTATCACTCATTGACAAGACAAGACAAGATTGTGAATACGAGAATTGGGATATTGGGGATATCGATAAGGTTACGGGACGGTACGGTACGGTATGGGAGTGTACTGTACTGTACAGTACTGGCTCGACTGCTTCTTTTTTATTTGTTTGTTTATTGGTAAAAGAATGCCACCGGTACACTTGGCGATTAAGTAAGGTTAGATGATCAAAGCAGGAGAGTTTTTCTTCCCTTTCCAAACTTGAGTTACCTATGGAGTATGTATTGGTGGTAGGATAAGATGGTATGGTATACATAGTATGGTATAATATACTATAATATCATCTAGACCCTTAATCAATCATGATTCATGATTGACTCTCTGCCGATATTCTGCACCTTGTTATTTCAAGTGCTTTGCTTAGGGAGGAAATGTCCGTAATCCTAGACTCGGATCTATGCAGCAAGATGAGGTTGGGTGGTTCCCAATGGATCTCATCCTGGAATAGCCGTCTTGGCTGTGAGAAAGGAGGGGCGGGAATGAGGCTTGGAAGTTGGACCATGGAATTGGGAGAGAAGGTGGGACTGGTGACTGGTCAGTGGTCACTGGTGTTTTCAGAAAAGAAGAGGTGTGAGAGGTGTGAGAGGTGTGAGAGATAGAGGGTATAAGAGATAGAGGATATAAGAGATATAAGAGATATAAGAGATATAAGAGATATAAGAGATATAAGAGATATAAGAGATATAAGAGATATAAGAGATATAAGAGATATAAGAGATATAAGAGATATAAGAGATATAAGAGATATAAGAAATATAAGAGATATAAAAAATATAAAAAATATAAGAGATATAAGAGATATAAGAGATATAAGAGATATAAGAGATATAAGAGATATAAGAGATATAAAAAAATATAAGAGATATAAGAGATATAAAAAAATATAAAAAATATAAAAGATATAAGAGATATAAGAGGCCGATGACAAGAAGACGCAGAAAATTATAATGAGCTTTTGTGAAACTCTATTTGATACAATTGTAAGACATTTGGATGATGTGGACCAGTGGTGATGTGGTAAAGGGACTGAAGGGTTTGGGTTTACTGTACTACCTAGGTAGGTAGAGTTCAATTGTGATTTTTGACATTAGTTTGACTGGCTGGCTGTTATATAATAAGGATACTTTAAATATACCTACTTTGTATATCTTCAAGACTTCAATTCCTCAAAGGGGGCTTTTGAATTGCGTATCCACTATCCACTGTGGTGTCCGTGTCTTGTTCAATGTTTTATCCACGTGATCCATCATTCCAAATTGGGTAACATTCTGCCCTTTACTAGGGTTGGGCAAATTATATAATCTAGCTAAGGATTACATATTTTTATAATATAACGTTTTTTGATTAATATAAAATATTACATTAAGATTATATATATAATTTAATAATCAATTAAATTTTTAAAATAAATAAAAATGGGGAAAATTCGAAGGTATTCTTTAATAAATAATTAAAAAAGTTATTATAAAAGAGTATTTGTTATATTTCTTATTAGTAAAAAGTTAGATTGCTTATTCAACCAATTAGATTCATTTATTTTTATTGATATATACAGATTTTCTTTTAAGCTTTTATTTCTCTTTTTAATTTATATATTCTCTATATTATTTATTTTCAATTACAATATTATTATTTTTATTAATTTATTCATTATTTTGATAATATAAAGTATAACAAACAAAACAATATCATTCGAGTATTATACAATTATTAATTCAATTGAATAAAAGTAAATAAAAAGTTTAAAGTTGATTAGATAGAGTATAAATATTATAGTTACAAAAAAATATAGAATATTATTCAATTTCAGGTTTGTTATCTTTTCAAATATATTAAATATCAAACTTTTCTTATCAGAATATATAAATCTATTACTACTATCATTAGTTTATTCGAAAAATCCGAAATTCCTATCGAAATATTCTTTATCAAAATCATTTTCATTTCAACAATTTATTTCTTATTTTATAAAACATTTGAATAGTAAGTATTCTTTTAATATATTAAATTCATTTTCTTTAGTTATAAGAAATTCAATACAGATCTACTCAATTCTATCTACAATTATATCAAAAAGCAAATTGAAAGTATTGCCGATATTTCATTTTGTATTTAATTTATAAACAATAATAGTATGAATATTACTAATATACAAATTGAAAATATCTCTTTTATAATGGAAGTTCAATTTTACTATTAAAAAAGCTCTACTATCAATAAAAGTATTTAAGACATTCAATTTATTTTGAATTATATTGTTACTATCATTCGAAAGATTATCAAAAGTAATCTTTCAAAATGATATACTTTTTCTTTTAATATATACTCTATTTAATACAAATATTAATAATTGATAAAAAATAACCCCGAATTTAAATATATTCACTCTATTCCTTATGATTCGTATAGATTACAGCTTATCATCAAAGATTTACTATTTCCTAGGAAAAATATATTTGAAAATCAGATTGAAATATTTTTAAATTCTTTTTTCAAAGAGATTTCGAATATTATCATTTATTTTATTAAATCTCTAAAAGAACTCTCTTTTTTAAGATTTATTATAAAATTGAACTATTAAAAGATTTATACTTTGATTAAAATAATACCAACAAAATGAAATATTCAAATTAAAATACTTGAATTTATTCTATATATTCAATTAGCATTACAAAGATATACTATACACTCAAATTCAACACATTCTCTTCATATACTAAACAATAACTTCTTCTAGTAAAAGCTTCAATCACTTTATAATATTCTTCAATTTATATATAAAGTACAAAAGATATCTGAATCGAATAAAGTATTATTAATACACATTTACTCTTATTAAATAGATATTAATATTTATTTTCAATATTTTCGAAAATAAAATATATTATCTTTTTTATAAAATATCAAGAATTATTGTTTATATACTAATAAAAAAGAATAGAATTTCAGATTTAATTCACAATTTTAATTTATTTACATTATAATATACATTCTCGATTCTTCGCATTTTAATATAAATCTCATTATTTCTTTTAAACAAAAACTTAAAGTATATATAAAAAATACATTAAAAGAAAAAACATTCATATATTTCTTAAATTTTTATTGAAAAACAAATACTTTCAATCTTTTAAAATTATATTGATAATATTCAAAATCTTCAATATTTTGAAAAATAATTATAAATTGAAACTTTTTTTTTTGCTACAAAATTATATTTTCATTTTTTCTATATTAAATACTAATAAATTTGAGATTGTTTTTTCATCTTTTATCTCTTAAAATTTTTCTTCAATTTTATTATTTATATTAATTAATTATTTATTAATAGAGATACAATATACCTCTTCTTTTAAAACTAGTTTTTAATTTATTAGTTATTACAACAAATAGTATATCCTTTAAAAAAGCTTTTTCTTATATAAATTTTATTCAAATTAAACTTCAAAACTGTTTTTCAATCGAAATTATAAATAAATTAGTATTTATTTATATAAATATACAAATATTGAAAACTACAAAAAACAGTATTGATTATATTCAATAATTTCTAAATAATTTAGGGAAAGATTTAATACTGAATTTGAAAGATGATCTTATTTTTAATAATAATATTAAAATTGAATTAGATAAGATTATTGATTTTTTTGAAAATATAAATTTCAATACTTTAAAGGAAATTCCCTTTTTTATATAATCCAATCAAATTCTTCCTTTTTTTTCAAAATATCTTCGAAATACTCCATTGAAAAAATCAATATATAATCTATTTGACTAATATTACATATCATAATTTGGTGACTAATATGTTCAAATATTATATTATATATGCCTAACCCTACTCTTTACACACCTTTTACTCCCTACAGAGCAATCGGACTATCAGAGTAATAATTCTTCTTCTTCTTCTTCTTCTGACGTCGACTTGTGAAAATCCCAGTCCCACCCACCTTGACCTTCACCATCCCAAATTCCTATCGCTATCTAAACTTTTCCCCCAATCTTCTCGAATTCGAGTTATACCTACCGCGTCCCCCAAAAGCTTCTCCACTCGTTTGAATCTTCTCCTTATTTTGAATACATTCACGATTCCATCTACCGATCTGCCAGAGTGATTCGGCGTCGAAGAAATCACTGCAGAATCACAGTAGGAAAAATGTTGTTTTCTCGCCTCTTTTCAGTCACTTTACTGGCTGCGGGAGTGCATGCTCAAGCAACTTCAGAAAGTACTTCGAGTTCGACTTCCAGTTCAAGATCCAACACCGATTCCACTTCAACGGAAACTGATTTAACTACAATAACGGGGTCGGAATTAAGAACTCCTACAGGGTCTTATCTTTCTCTTTCCACTACAATCACACTTTCTACATCTTCATCCCCTGTATCGACTAAAGCTATCGTCTCGACTTCAACTGGTAGCACCACCACTCGCACCACGACTTTGGGATCAACTACAATCTATGCATTAGGCACAGAGACGTTGACCGGAAATGCAACAGAATCAACCAGTTCCGCTACCCAGATTGTTCTAACTGGTGGAGGACGTCATACCACCACCACTGCCATCAATGGAACATCCAATTCAACAGCCACCTCCACTTCCAGCTCTGCCGTAGCAACCAACACCACTCCTTGCAACAACTATGTTGAATTCTGCGACCGCAGTTACGGAAACATCACCGAAGTATCCGCACACAATTCTCCCTTTGTGAGAAGTGGTAGCGCGGCTGCAAATCAAGCATTGGATGTGACAACCCAACTTAACGATGGCATCAGATTATTACAGGCTCAGATTCAATGGAATGGAAGTATTCCACATTTCTGCCATACTTCCTGTGATATATTGGACGCCGGTCCTATCACAACTTATCTGAGCGAAGTTTACGATTGGGTGCAAGCCCACCCCTTCGACGTTGTCACCATTCTCCTCGGCAATGGAAATTACTCCAAAGTCGACAAATACATTCCATTTATCGAAGAAACCGGTCTCCAAAACTACGCATACGTGCCGCCCAAGATTCCCATGGCGCTCGATGATTGGCCAACCCTCGCCAGCATGATTCTCAGCGGAAAGAGAGTCGTCTTCTTCATGGACTACGAAGCAAATCAAACCGCCTATCCATGGATTCTCGACGAATTCACACAAATGTGGGAAACTCCTTTTGATCCCACCAATCGCTCGTTCCCATGTACACCACAACGTCCACCCAATCTTCTCGATGCTGATGCGAAATCGCACATCTACATGACAAATCATAATTTGAACTATGATATCAATCTCCTGGGCATCTCGCTGTTGGTCCCATATCAAAATTTGCTGAATGAGACGAATAATGCCACGGGATATGGATCGTTGGGAATGAATGTCGAGCAATGTGTGCGGGATTGGGGATTCCCACCAAAGTTCCTGAATGTAGATTTCTACAATGTGGGACAAGGAAGTGTTTTTGAAGTCGCCGCTGAGTGGAATAATGTCACATATAATCGAGAATGCTGTGGTACTTCGGCGACAAGTGATGTGGGAAGATTGGATGTACTAGGGAGAAGTGCAGTCATGCTTATGATGGGTGTGCTGGGATTCATGTACTTTGGATTGTGAGAAGAATTGGATTGAATGTGATTTCGGGATGGTGTGTATAGATGGTATAATGATTGTTGATATCAGTGGGGGATTTACTTTGATATTTGGATGGTTTGATGATGCATTACTTTGCATTGTATACATGGAATGGCGTTTTGGATATATATCTATCGAGCTTGGAGATTTGGATGCTTGCATGGGAAATTATGAAATAGATTACTGGTATTAGGTAGATAGGATAGATGGACAGATGTATGATGGATACATAAGAGATATAATCATTGGAATGTTTTATTTTATTTTGTAGGATGAGTTTGAATGTATTATTGATTTGTAATTTGAAACCCGGTGATGTTGATGTTGATATTAATAATTATTTTCTTTTCCTCTTCTTTTCTTTTCCTTTCTTCTATCCTCTTCTCTTCTCTTCCTCTTCCTCTTCTCTTCCTATCTGTCTGCCTATTATATAAAAGTAAAGAAATACACAAACAAACAAATAAACTAAAATAATACATCCATGGATAGTATAAAAAGTTTAAAAATAAACAATCTATAAACAATCACTCAATTTATACATTTTAACTTTAACTTTAATTTAAACCTCGAAGTCTCTTTTAGTTACTCGGATTTTCTCTTCTTCTTCTTCTTCTTCTTCTTCTACTTCTACTTCTACTTCTACTTCTACTTCTACTTCTACTTCTACTTCTACTTCTACTTCTTCTTCTTCTTCTTCTTCTTCTTCTTCTTGTTCTTGGTGATGTAGTACAATAGAACTCGGTTATACCAGAATGAAATATTTGATCAATCAAATCCGATATAAATAAGATTCCAATATAAAAAATGATAGCCCAAGTATTTCCACCAAAATTTATATCCAATTTTCATTTCAAACCTTAATATTTTCGAAAATTTATTATATAATCAAACTTACTAATATTAAAAAAACTTATTAAATTAAATTCACTATCAAAATTTATACCAGATTCTTGAAAAATCAATCCAATATTCCAGTTTTGCCTAAAAATCCAATATTACTATATAAAAAGTAGTCGAATCAGGAAAATTTTTTAATATATCCAAGATTCCAGTATATCCCAGTCCGGTATAGCCAAGTTCTACTGTAGATAGTCGTTGGATTGATGGTGTTTGGCTGTGTGTAGGTAGGTATATGTGGATATTGTGGATGGAGAGCTGGAAAGCTGAAAGCTGGGCTGGGGATTGGGGGTTGTGGTTTGGGGGTTGTGGTTTGGATTGGGGTTTGGGGATTGGATTGGGGATTGGATTGGGAATAGTAGTTGAGAGAGGGAGAGGGAGAGGGATGGAGAAGGAGGAAGAGGAGGAGGAGGAGATGGAGAAGAGAAAACAGTAAGGATAATTCAACTGTAGATACAAAACTCTGAGATGATATTATAATATTATTCGGTATGTGTTAAAGTATGACTGATTATAGTGGAATATAATTTGATATGATAGATACGACTAACACTTATCTTCTCAATTGATGGATATGAATGCTTGTGAATAAGTGGAGGGATGGGAATAGAAAGGGAAGGGGAAAAGAAAAAGATTGATATATTAGATATAAATGAATGAATAATAAATAGATAATTAATAAATAGATAGCTTCATAACAGAATAAAACAAACTCTCCCCAACCCCCACTCCAACCTCAAGATGTTCTCTATATATCTATATCTATATCCTACCTCATAGTCAAGAGGGTCAGCAATACATAATCCATCGGGGTTTGATATACTATGAAACTGAGTAAAATTGAGTAAAACTGAGTAAAATTGAGTCCAATCGAGTAAAAATGAGCGAGTAAATACCTAAAAGAAATAAACATACATAAATAGTTCAACTTAACAACACCATACTATCTCCCTCAGTATTTCACCAACGAAATATCGGATTGAATTGAATTGAATTGAATTTTTGTATTTCGAAAAGAGAAGAGTGTATGGGATTACTAGTAGGCATTTATGGTGAACTTCTCTGTTATATATCTGTTTGTGTTGTGTTGTATTGTGTTGTATTGTGTTGTATTGTGTTTATAATTTTATACTGATTTGATATTTGATTTATACTGGATGGTTTGGTATGTATTATGGAATAGGTAGGTATGTGGTATTGAGAATGAGAATGAGAATGAGATATTGATAGAGTGAATATAATAGAATAGAATGGAATAAGATGGATTGAGACAGGAAGGTGATGATGCAGTTGAAGTGGAATAGGAAAGAAATAGCAATATACATCTCCCCCCCTCAATTTCCAATTCGCTTCACAAAACCACCTTGCGAAACCCAAAAAATGTGAGCAACACGATTCAGAAATCAGGAAAAGAATCCGCTCATTTCTATCACCCCTTTAATTTATAGCAATTATCTAATCGAGAAGATTACCTAGCTATATATATACTATAACAGGACTATGTGATATAATCTAATCTCGATATCCAATCCTTAATACAGATTAAAACTAAATAAGATATTTATATCCATATTTATATTTGTATCCTCCATACCACCAATCTCTACCAAACATCCCAGATTCCAATCACCTTGATTACCTATATACCTATCTTTTGTAGATATACCGCGGGATATAAAGCACATATGATGTTCGAGTTTGACGATCCACCATAGCTGTAAGCCAAATCATTCATTACAGTACAAGATTTGAAAATCCATACAGTTCGTGGTACCTAGGTATTTAGAAGCAAGTGCGGACTGGAAGATATCCTTGGTAAGTACGTTTGTGAAATCTTCATCATCTCATCCAGAAAACAATACGGACTCTTGATAGGTAGCTAAATTCTTTTTCTCAGCCGAGACTTGGGATTTGTAATTGATTTCCCATGTGATTAAATCGATTGATTT
Organism: Botryotinia globosa; assembly: GCA_014898425.1. Classification (NCBI taxonomy): domain Eukaryota; kingdom Fungi; phylum Ascomycota; class Leotiomycetes; order Helotiales; family Sclerotiniaceae; genus Botryotinia; species Botryotinia globosa. The sequence continues at coordinate 1,879,316 of RCSZ01000008.1, read as the reverse complement.
CAAAAGATATATCAGCTGAGTAGGATATACGGCTTGGTTCATGCTCTTAGCTTGTGCATGATTTGATAGCAGGGTAAGAAAAGAATGGAGAAGAGAGGACGAATGAATACGGCTGCGATTTTGGATTCGGTCAAGATAGACTGCAGTGATAGGAAAGCATACATAGGATGAGAGTCCAAAGACAAAGAGTGAAATCAACTAATAACTGGTTCCAACCTCTTCATATGTAAGCAGCCTCATAAAAACAGCCATTGGGAAAATTGAGAAGAGATAGTTGTTAGAACATAGTAAAATACATAGTCTACTTCTGTAAATTGATGAGAGGTATTGTTCGCTAGGATGAGAATATAGTAGTATCCTTTCATCATGGTAGATACACTTTATGAACGGTGTGAGTAAGAGCTAGCACATCCAGCCTTCAATGGGAAATCGAGATGGTGATAGACCTCTCTTCTTATGGAACTAATGGGACTTGGAATTCCAAACCAATTATAAGTATTTTGAAGAAAATCACTTTGATAGATGGAACATCGACAAGTAACGTTGAATAATTGCTTCCACTTGGAGCCAAGATTCAAGAATATCAATTCCATGAGCTAGCAAATTTGTAGAAGGATGTGAAAATAAAATCAGTAGTCAAAAGACGTAAAAGATTATGATTGATTCCGAAAATGAACTCCTAATATGGGTATCAACCTATCCTATCCAACTCCAAATAACAATTTCCCAAAGTATATCTTATTCCCTCATAACCCCCTAATCGTTTCCCATTCCTTTCCTACCCTTAACAACATTCACCGCATCTTCCACATCATCCTCCTCTCCCAACGTCTCTACCTTCCCCCCACTACTCTTCGTCAACTTATCATCTGTCGCATCAAACGTTTTCTTGGCCTCATCAATAAACATTTTCTTCTCAAACACCTCTGTGATTTTTCCCAAAAATGCTGGATTCTTCCGACAAGCAAATTTAATATCATCGAGTTTAACTTTTTGTCGGCCAGCTATTTGGGCTGCGCGAGATGCTTCAAAACAGAGCTCGATGATGAAATCAGTTACTATTTCATCGAGAGTTTTGGTCGTAGTTTCAAGTGCATGATGGACGTCACCGTGAGCGTGAAGGAAAGATTTTACTGGATATATTGGATTAGTTTGGGTGTTGATTGATAGGAATAGAAGAGGAAGAACCGTAGGGAAAGATTGAAACGTACGTTCTGCTTCGGTGAAGTTTTGTTGACCACGGTTTTTGGCTGCGCGAGCTCTTGGTTCAGACATTTTTGAGGTAGTGTGAAATTTGGATTGGAATAGCTGATGTATGGTGCGATGGATTGCGCGCGTTTTGTAGAGAAGAAGTTCAATACTGATAATAGGTATGTTCCCAGATTTGATCGTTGTAGTTCTGGTAAATAGTTGTGTTTTCAGTTAATTTCTGAATCCGTGAATCCGTGAGCACAAGTATCAAGCGGTATAAATTAGATCTATTGGCGCATTTCTTGAGATGGAACTGTCACTCTGGGAGGAAATCGAATCTTTGATGTAAAGTAGAGTCGCAGAGCTTCCGCGAGCTATACTATGATTAATAATTTATCCGGAAATCGGGATTACAGATAGTCCGGCTACCGATTGCCCAATCCATGCATGTGAATGGAAATGTGTTTGATGATAGATGGTATTTACAGATTCATATGTTGAAGAACACCCCAATCATCTAAAACTTTTCCTGTGATTTCGACTATTACCCTACAAAATGGTTTGTCAAACCCATAAACTTTAGTTGAGGACTCTGCGTATGCGAATTCCTCTTGCGCAAAAGTATTAACAAGCTATCTAGTCAGCTCTCTTCAATTTCCAATCAGCGCTGCTGGTGCTCCTTCTCCTCATATGTACGAGCGCATACGCACATCAATTGTTTCCCAATATCATGGATCGGAATAAGGAAGGGTACGATAGCATTTGCTTTTAAAGAAGCTGGGAATTACAATACTGATGGAAACTAGCACTTTTACCGGGTTGTTCTGGAAATGTGCGAGGATAGGAGAGCGATTGAGTCCTTATATAAGTGTTTGCTGTGTTGTGATGGCTGTGAGTTTTACTCTGCTTGGCTAGACTGGGGAGTTATTAATGAATGACAATAGGTTTCTCTGTTTGTCGGTAACTAAATGTTTGGGAGAGGGGATTTGCATGGCGTTTGGAGGGGGGATGAATTTATGTCAAAACGGTGGTCTGGATCTCGAAGACATTTGGCATAGGAGGTGTGCTTGGAATGTTATGAGAGGGTGGCATTTGAGCCAAGATGATATTACATTATACGCATAATCGAACATCATGCCAGATTATTTTACCCTCCTGGGCATCCACGCATTCCTTGCAGAAGCTATTCCTTTGCGCCAGTCTCCAGTCTCCAATTTTCAATAACCAAAACACCTTCGCTAATGCTCACTCGAACGCCCATATATAGTATAGAACCAAGACAAGTGCCAAACAATGGATGTAGAAGTCCATTCCTCGATCCTTCAAAATCGAGATTAGAGCTCTTACATCATGGTTCACGGCAATGAACTTTGAATACTTGCAGTATCCATAGTTTCATTGTCACCCCAAATATCTCGACTCTCTTGTTCCACAGATCTCATTGCAGAAGCTACTTCCTCCAACTTTGCTACCACATCAAGAACTCCTTCATTAACCCTTTGGAAATATCTGTCATTAGCCTCCCTTCTCTTCCGTGCCAACACAATATCTGCCTTTGTATCCTCCTCCAATCTACTACCCATCTTCTCGCCGCCTCCACTATGAACCCCACTAGTGGTCGTACTCCTTCCTCCATCCGTCCCAGATGTCGCTGTCATTCCTGGTCCATCTAGAGCGCTCTTCCCCTCACTTCCCAATGTCCCACCCCCAATATCACCTTTACGTCCCTCATCAACCACATCATCCGCTTCACTCCTAGCCCACGCTTGCGCCAAAGCTATTTGTGTTTTCCGTAATTCCTCTAAAGCTCTACTATGTTCAGGTCCAAATACATGCGTCGCATTTACTGCACTAAGCTCAACTTCTTCTAATGTACTTTGCATTTCAGCCCATAATGCGTCGGTTCTCGCAGCTTGTTTTTGTCCTTCGGAAGGGGCTTTCCCTGCGCGAGGAAGGGAAGTTATGGGAGCTGTATCAGTCGGTCCATCGAGACTAGTTCGTAATGGTAATCTTTGGGAACGTTGACGGACGAGGGGATTTCTAGAAGTGGCAGGATATAAGGTTGATGATTGATTGGATTGTACAGGCGCTAGAGCACCTTCTAATGATACGTGAGAGGCATTTTGAGAAGGTGTAGTAAAAAGTACTGGAGGTGGATCACGAACAGGTCGTTTTGATTTTGAGTTTGGTGATTGATCCATGCTGGGCCCTGAAAAACGAAAAGATTGTATATGTGTATGGAAGTAATTTGGAGAAGTCGGGAGATAGAAGTTATCGAGCTTCTTATCAGTGATTGTTATCGCCGACAATCTGCATCAAATGTAGATGCCTTATAACAAAATCAATTCTGACTACTTTCAGGCCCCAATTCATTCTGCCCAGAAATTCATTTGTTCGCTTAGCGCATTTTAGCTTCACGCACTCATTGTGATTTTGAAATTCTTCTCTCCAGCTTTCGCAACGACATATCGACAACTAACCATAACCCATCAATCCCGTTATCGCCTTAATTCGGTACATACCCAATTTCTCTACGATTTATATTCTCAATAAATTTCAATCAGCAGCTAATTCGAAATTTCTCAATAGCAATCATGGGTAAAGGAAAGCCAAGAGGTCTCAACGCCGCTCGCAAACTTCAAAACCATCGTCGCGAGCAAAGATGGTCTGATTTGTCCTACAAGAAGCGTGCTTTGGGTACCGCTTTCAAGTCCTCGCCATTCGGAGGTTCCTCCCACGCCAAGGGTATCGTTCTCGAGAAGGTCGGAGTCGAGGCCAAACAACCTAACTCCGCTATCCGAAAGTGTGTCAGAGTCCAGTTGATCAAGAACGGAAAGAAGGTCACTGCTTTCGGTATGTGGATTATTTTATATCATGGGATTCCCGCGAGGTAGCGGAGGATGAAATGAAGATCTGCGGGCGAGAGAAGGATGATTTGAGGCATTTGGAGAAATGAGAGAATCGAAGATGAAGAAGAGATACTAACATGATTTTTTTTCTCACAGTTCCTAACGATGGTTGTCTTAACTTTGTCGATGAGAACGACGAGGTCCTCCTCGCTGGTTTCGGTCGTAAGGGAAAGGCCAAGGGAGATATTCCTGGTGTTCGTTTCAAGGTCGTCAAGGTCTCTGGTGTTGGATTGTCTGCTTTGTGGAAGGAGAAGAAGGAGAAGCCAAGATCATAAACGAATATGTTAACGATTTTGCTTCTTAGGGGGAATGGGATATGGTGTTTTGCTGTCGCGACGATCGATGGCTAGGCTCAGAATCTACATATAGAGCATAGTACTTTCACACCTGCAGCATTTGGGAATGAAATACCTCCATTGATCATGATCACCATCAATTTGTCTTTTGGAACGGATTTGGTTCGTGAAAATGGTTGTTGTGTGATGAATATTTGGGAGATTGAAGTGGATTCCAGACGATGGCTGGTTGCTTGTCTCGAGTCGACGTTTGTGGGCTTGGGGCGAGTGGCAAAGTGTAATTTGACTTCACGATTTCCCCTCACTCGGTACTCCGAAACGCTCAAGCGCGCAATATGCCAATTCCCTAGTGATAATACCTCATCTAATAGTTCTCAGCCATAATATTGAAAAGTATCACAAAAAATGGCAAAAGAAGCAATTGATATGTCGCTACGCTAGTTACCTGGGGACTACTGCCATGGTAATGACCAGATACTGTATATTCTTTCAAAAGACATCAATGCTGCCAATGTATATATAGTGGCACACTTACATTTCAACCATCCTCTCAATGCCTGACAGGTATATTTCGTTCTTTATGTGACCTGGCTATTTATATTTGTCCTGGCATATAACCCCTAACCAATAAGATGCCCAATTCTGTTTTCTACATGCCATGATCCTGAAACAGCACAATGCTACTGCAGACCCATGAGCTCTTTCCAGTCCGCATTCACCCACTCGTCATCACTTGAAACCCATCTGCCGGATGCTTCTTTTTGCATCAAAAAAAGGAATTATTCTTTCGGGTGGTATGATGCTACTCACAAAAAAAAGAATAGAAATGCAAAAGCTGCAGGCAATCCCTATATGCTACAATCATTCTCCGAGAAACTAGTGATATGTAATTGCGCGACTTAATTCTCACGAGTACGTTACACCAACCACACTAGCAGATGTCTCCGAGTCAGATCATTGAGGATTGGAGTCATGTTTGTAAAGTCTTGGTGTAGCATCTGCATCTATCAACCACTTTCTGATTTTGCTCTAGTCATGCGGAGTTGTGATGCAAAACATGGGTCGATTTACTAAACAACTGAATATTACAAAATAAACATTAAAATGATAAACTTTTATGTGATGCACAGTATCGACCTCCTCTTCACTCTAATCTCCATCTAGCCTTCCCGAATGCTCATACAGTCATCGAAATGACGTCTCCTCTCTCTTCCCTCCCAATACCCTCTTTTACTCCTCCCAAACATTAACCGCCATGGCCAACGCCGCCACATCCGGAGTCCTGATATAATCCACCTCAATCAAGTTCGGTTTTCTTGCTTTCCCTTCCCCCCGTACAAGTCCTTTGAAATTCCTAAACAAACTCCGCTGCGCCAATATCGCATACCCGAGTTTCGAACTCCACCAATTACCGATATCGGCCTGGGAAGTAGACGGTTGAGTAAGAATCCAGGTTGATTTATGCATTGGAGCGGGGTTTGTAGAGGTGATGGAAGAAGAGGACTTGTGTTGGGAGAGGAGGTGGACCTGGGAGGAGGCTAGTTGCGAAGGCGAGTCAGTAGCGGAGTAGTGTCCGGTGACGGGGAGGCGGCTCGCCGGGAGGAGAGTGAAGGGTATCTTGTAGTCGGCGGGGGTGTGGCGGGAGAGGGGGTCAGGCACTGGATTGAGTGGTTAGTTTGAGGCGGTTGGGATTTCCTGGAGGGATGCTTGATAGAAATGATGTGTACAAGGGAGTAAAGACGCGAAGATGAAGGGAAATTACGACATAAACGCTGCAATGCATCAAGGAGGAGCTAATGATTTAAGACTGAACACAGAAAGGAAGACTCTGGAGATTGTAATGTTCAGATCGATTTTTAAACTAGGAACTGCAATGTGAAAGGACAAGCAATACTTACGAGTGCTATCAGGAATTTTAGATGCTTTCCGCCTACCAATAAGGGGAGAAGATAGCTCTTGCGAATCGAGCGAATCTGTGGTGTTCAACGGTGCAAGATAATCATCCGAACTAACAGAATCACAGCCAGCTGAAGATGCTGTCAGAGTGGTATTTGCATCTCTTTTCCCTCTCCCAGACAATGCCGAAGCCGGTACCGGTGCATCGCAAGGAATCCTCACCAACACCGTACTATTACCCCCCTTGGTTACAAAAGTGTCAAAAGGTAAAAGCGACAAATCCCATTCCATTCCTCGTGGTTCCTGCCAGGCATTACGAATACCACTCAACAAGTCGTAAAAATTCATCCAATCAATCGCATTAAATTTCCTCCATTTCCACGCATTACTTGCATCATGAGATATATCAAGCACGATGAGTTCCCCGGGATGTGCTTTTGTAAATCTATTCACATCTCCAATTACACTCTCAATACTCTGACCCGTGGCACCCCACATTTTTCCTGCGGAATATGCACCATGGTAAGTCATCCATTTCCCTTCAAAAAGCACAGGTCGTATATCTAACCAGCGGGCTCCGAGAATTAGTTGCATAAATACTGAATTGGATTGTGTTTGTGTGTTGTGTAAGGTACCTGGCCCTTTTAGTGAATCGCTTATGATATTAGCGCCGGTGTTGTGAGCCATGGGCATACAGATTTGACGGAGAGGTCTTGAGGAGAGAGTGGAAATAGTCCTCTGCATCCAGGGGATTGGAGGGTTAGAGCTGACATAGGGAGTTGAGATACCATTTCCTGCGAGAATGAATGGATGCGGATGATTTCTGCTGTAAATCAGGTCGATGATTGAATTTTTGGGGTTGTTGAGAGAGGAGAGGTTTTCATGATAGACAACCTCGATTTTGGTTGGATTTCGATGGGCTCGAACGGTGAAGGATTCAGGGGATGAAGGATTATCGATACGATATGTTGCTTCTGCCTTTGCGTCCCGTAAATATATGATCCATGAGATACAGGATTCAGCGCTGGTACCTGTGGTAATTTGTCAGAATTTGGAACTAGGTATGAGGAATAGAATGTAGCTCGAGTACCGGATGGAATGGTGGCATTGGGAAACCATTCCGTGTGATGTGTTTCATTAGCTATTAAGTGCCAGTCGTATGGTGTTCCATTGACGAGTTCTACATATGCTTTTGATACTGCAAGAACCATAGGTTGCAGAAGCAGCAGGAATGCAAATGCATGTCGGGTAGAATCAAACATTATAGATGGTATACAAGTGGAGACTATCACTTCTGAAATGCACAAATGCGTACAAATCCCACAACATGCAGAACTCGCAATGTAGATGATTCACAAGACACGAAGACGAAGGAGACAGAATGCACAAACTGGAAGTTGCTAACGTGTCAACACTACCAACCCCAAGTTGTGTGGGAGGTGTTAACGTCATGATTAAGAATTTAGTGTACTGTCTACAAAAGATCGCCTACCGAACTGAAAATAGCGGACACTCCACAATTTTTCTCGAGAACATCATATGTCTTATCGATTGCATCCGCATGTTGGGGACAGCAATACAGACATGAATTGTGTTTGAAAAACACATGGCCAGTAGCGGTCAAAAATGTATGAAATGTATGAAATGTATGAACAGCAATACATGTTAAAACGCCTCCAAAGTTTGAGCGTAAAATTTTGAGAATGTCTTGCGGACATACCTAGTACGTCATTAATCGTCATGCCCTAACAAATGGTACAAAGTTTGCAAGTTCAGGCGAAACAGGATATTCCAAACGAACTCTGAATTGATACTTTTGTTACTCACGACGGATAGAAGCCAAGGAACTCTCTATCAACAAGTTTGTCCTTATTGCTTAATCTTCATGTTTTTTTCGCTGCTCCCGGTAGGAATTGTCTGAAAATCAACAAAAAAACGGTGAGATTCGTAGGAAAAGTCAGATAGTAGTAAAGTTTGAGAACGATTTGGTTGCGTCGTAAAGCAGACAAATTAGGTTGAAGTATCTCTACAGAACAAAGTTTTCCAAGTGGAAGAAGAAATATCAGACTCACGTGTCTTGCACATGATCGGAGCCACAAGCTCGATGTTTAAACATTCCGCAGTCCCAGAAGGAAACTTCAATCAAGGAGAATGGGTTCTGAAACATGTCATTTTACTGCCTGATGATATGTGTCATCCACAGAGTATAAAGAATGACATAAAAAACCAATCAACGCAATCACGACGACATGAACTCAAATGATCCTACACACGTAAGAAAAAAGGTCAAAGAGCCATTGAATCCTATTCGATGCGATTCATGAGCAGATCATACTTTGTCTCTACCAAGTCTACTCGGTAAATCTAGGGCCCTTTGGCAGCAACGTGAATAGGTGCCTAGTGTCAACTCCTTAGGTCAACACTAAGCGCTTCTTCTCAAGCCTGAGCGGCTGAGTTGAGATCTAGTGTAGCTTGTGTAGGAAGATACCATTAGTGCAGCTTAACTCAAGCAAAGCATAAAATTGTTGGCGCGTGGCAAGGCGGCTGGAATCCTGTGGCTCGCGTATACCTTTCCCTTTTTGGGATGTAAGGTTCACACTAGCAATTAATGTCTGTTCATCAAATTTGAAGTAGGAAGATCAAATAAGCTTTTTGACACCCCTAGAAAAAAAAACCGCCTCTGGCACTTTCTGATGGCGGTCCCCCAAATATACATGTGTGACGTGTCAAGGCCTGCTCTTTCAAGTTCAGGTGTATGGCATCGACGAGGCGAACATATGTAGAGGATACGCTCAAATGGTGGAAAGAGAATCTCGATCCGATGTGGACTACTTGTAAGTAGAGTTTGTTTCAACGCAAATACATCGACATTTCCAGAAAGGACTTGAATCTCAACTCCGTCGCAACCGATTTAAGCGATTTCGTCGGCTTCATCGATGGTTTGTATCTTTTTTGTACAATATGAGGCTCCACTGATCTCCCGCCGCGGAGATCAGTAATCATGACAAAATGTTTGGCAAGCATATACTATACTCGGGGACTTAAACCTGCAATTGGATAACGGAATTTAGAACAAAGTTTAATAAATTGTTATGGACGTAAAAGTAAGATTTTTGCTTATAGATCCATCACTCATACATGGACTGGTGGGGTGAAATCTCCAACGCGCGCGTAGTTGCTGGCCACGATGATTGCATGTAATCATTTTGTCTTTCTTTCGAGCTGTCCGAAGAGAGCCCGCCCCCTTCCCAAACCGAAGTCCAACCTATATACCCGACCTATTTGGACTTCAGATGACATAGTAAATTTGAGAAAGTCAGCCAACAAAAGGTGGGCTCGAGATAGGGCTTGGGAAACAGCTCGGGAAATAAGCGGATGACAAATGAGCTATACACCATCAAGTCATTGCCGTACTCGGTACGCGTATCGTATTCTATATGAACCAATCTAGTGGAGTTCATTTGGTGCAGAGGATTGCCGGGACTGTCAGCAAGGCAACTCGGCAGTATTGTTTGCGTTCAACAACTAATCAAGAGCTGAGCACGTGCTGACAGCGAGTCATGGGCACAAAGTTAAACTTTGCACTTGTCGCACCGCTCGGTTATAGACAAGCACGACTCTACGCGAAGAAGTTTTGGACATTCTGAGACCAGGATCGGAAGCTTGACCCGAGAAGTTTAAAAGATTGCGTTGGAATCTGTACCGTATGTTTTGCATTGCATGTTGAATTAGGATTCACTAGTTGACAGCCAGCTGTGAACACGAGGCTGATTGTTGGAGGCACAGTAATCAAACAGGCACCAAAATTCGCTACTGAATAAAATGGTTCTTCCCAGGTCCCAGTAAAAGATTGCGTAGTAATGACCAGGAGTGCGACGTGCGTGCATCAAACGGCTTCTCTCTTATCAGGGCAACGGATATAACAAGTGCCGGGTTTAAATGATATGGAGATGAAATACAATACATCCATCATACATGAAGCACTCAAGGGACGGAGATATGTCAAAAAGAAGTAAGGGATGGTCGCCGATTCGCCGACTCGCCGACCTCCCAAAAGTGCGGGGCGCGGGAGGGGGCCATCTGTTGGATGATGCTCCCTGACTCCTGAGTCCTGAGTCCTGAGTCCACCAGTCCACCAATCCACCAGTCCACCAGTCCTGAGTCCTGAGTCCTGAGTCCTGAGTCCTGAGCTCGCAGAATCGCGGAAGTATTCCACCAATCAATGGGTCCAATGGATCAATTAGAAAGTCTGGATTTGCCCGTCTGTCGTTGTGGCTACAAATCCGAGTTTCCTCGAAATCTCCGAATTCTGTGGCTGGTGTGTCAAGGGCGAATTTGTGAATTTTGATTTGCAGATGCTTCACGAATCACGCATCACGCATCACGCATCACGCATCACGCATCACGAATCACGAATCACGAATCACGACCTGCAAGTCGATAGATCGACCATATTACCCTTGAATACTTGAAGCGAAGGTGAGGGCCATATGAATCTGATATATCATGAAGGGGATGAAGGAGGGGACGGCCAAGAGAGCCAAGATGATAGAAGTTCTGGGCAAGGAAAATCCATGTCACTGCACTTTTCTGAGCGGGCGGCTGCTGCGGATACTGCGGGATCATGGCAAGGTCTGTCCTGTTCTTTTGATCCGGGTTGGAAATGAGGAGATTGTTGTTTGATTAGACTTCTAGAAATCCGGGAGGACTTCTCAATGCAGCACGGAGATGGAAAGAATACGGGAGAGAATTGCGAATGCATGAGCCGAGAAGACGGAGATCATCATTTGGATCTTGAAAGTTGATAGCCACGATCGTTCAAACACCGAGTGCATTGTTCAAACACCGAGTGCATTGTTGTGACTTGGGAAATATGTACAAATTCCAAGAGTTCACTCCAAGTCCGAAGCTATCGTCGGATCCGAGGCATAATTTTTTAATCTTTTGGATGGGGGGTGAGGGGGGTAGAGAATTGAGTTTGCTCCTCCAACATTTTGGTGATGTGGCGAGAACGATACTTTCCTTTGAAATCCAGACGTGAAAACTCAATAGAGTGCTTATCTAGTAATTGGAAAAATCCTGTAGTTGTTGAAAAAGTTAATCGTATGGCGAAGTTTAACCTGCAGCCAATAAATACCTGAGTCAGCACGAGACATTGACTTTACTCCGTATGCCTTGACTGCTCCTGATTCTGGGATTGCTTATGGTTGAGCAGATGTTTTCCCAAGTTGGTGGCGCCATTCCTCGTGACCCCAATAGACTCAGTATCGAAATCAGATATTGAACAGTACTCTGGATATGCACAATACGTCCCAACGGTGCATCTGTGAACTGTGAACTGTGAACACTGAACCCCCCTCGCCCCCCTCAGCCCCCTAATCTTAAAACAACTTACGATTTATGTTGTAGCTTTGAATATCTGTTCATTGATCGGTCATGGTCCATAGATTGATTCATGGATGGAAACTCTCTTTTAATTCAAATATGGTGAAGAGAGCCATGAAGAGGTTGATGTGCGAAGAGCGAAGCGCGAGATGATCTGAAATCGCAGGGGAGACGATTATACTTTATTTGTTCCCCATTCGCTTAGCAGCAGACTATGGCTGAAGTGGCAGTTGCTCCGTGCTTCTGAGGAAGCTATTAATCATGCTAAAATTATACAGCTCTAATGTTCAAAGTCGTCTCCAAAATTCTAATATATGTCGTTCTTTTCGGTTATAGAGTTCTGCACTCCGTCTTAGCCTAGGGAATTCCATCTCGTTGCTTCTTTTGCCACTAGAACACTTCGGATGCTCGTTTAGCATGAATGTCTGGCCGCCGGGATAAAGTCTCCGATGAGTCAATGTCATATCAAATTTTATATTGAGATATCTCAATCAGTGTTGGATTTATGTAAGGATTCCAGTCAGCCAACCAAGTACGTGTGTACGTCGAGGATCGAGATCTGATTATTACTAGATTGTGCAGTCGGATTTAGACGTTGAGCTCCGGTCTTGCATTCCTGGTCTAGATTGCTAAATTAGGGTCCTTTTGCAGCTCTGCTGCATCTAAACCCTATCATCTAGTCAAACTTACAAACGACAAAGGCCTTGGGGCTAAAATGGTGGTGGAAAAAAGGTGTAGTCACCAGGACACAGTAGTCGGGTAAAGAAAGGTATGAGAATGTTAAGAGACAGATGTGTGCAAAACCCTTGGTGTCAGAGTTTACTTTTACCGTCGGTACACGGGAGAAACGAGATGAATTCGATTCAAGCCAATATAGCAATATTGCATAAGACGTTTAACTGTTTAACTTTGGGTTGAAACTCCACTTTACTGACTCGACGAATCGACCTATTAGTTAAATTTGGTCTGAAAAATGATGATGTTCTGATTCCCTGTTGTCCCCAGGGCCCAGGAGCTTTGATATTTGACTCCACAAGCACTTACAAGCATTTTCTTCCTGTGACAGAGCGCGGAAATGTTCCAATTTAATTGGATCTTATACTTTCCACGATACCAGGGTTCAATGTCTGTAATAAGATTTTGGAGACCTATCAGGCGCAAGTCATGAACTTATGCTTTTTGAATCTGACTATATAGGACACAACCTCTTCAAGCCAGTCTCTCTGCTTTTGCTTCACTCTTTCCTATAGAAGTTCTCTTACCATTGCATATCGAAATCATATCGAATCCACTCCTTTGAGTTCATCACGGAAACCCCAAGCAGATATACAACGCGTCGAGTTTATCCATTCATCTACGACTACCTTCCCAGAAGAGTTATTGGTCGGACAATCTGAGCTGCAGTGCTTCCACATTCAGGCAAAAGCCCGAAGTACATCGAGATCATACAAAGTACTCAAGTACTTATCATATGACAGCTAATGCAACTCGATAAAACCATTCCGTTTACTACATATTACTCCGTCACCATGCCTTTCATTCAAGATTCGCACCTTCCTCTTTCGTCGTTTGCTAAGACGCACCTCGATAACCCGGATTGTTTCGACCCCTCCTTATGCCTTCATACAATGATGAACGGCCATTTAACCAGACACGAGGCGTACAGACAAGCTTCTATCGGCACTCTTTCAGTATCTCAAGCTTTGGAAATCGCTCGAGACAGTGAGGAAGAAATCAGAGACCCAATCGTCATCGGTGTCTTGGAAGTCGCCATCAACAATATCTGGAGAAAGCTACAAGAAGAACCTACCACATATGTGATGACCCGTGAAGAATTCGGTGTGTTGAATTACTTTCAAAATCGATTCCAAGGCGTTGAGCTCGCAACAGCAGCGCGAAAGAGATACTGGGATTCCCAGCACAGTTGAGAAGTGCCACAATTGACGGTGCCACAGTGGCTCAATTGATTATCGATTTACCTTTACCCAGGTACTGCACTCGCATCCTTACCTTGTCCATTCCACCCTTGTTCCCCGGTGGATCGTTTCCAACTTCAGAAGTTGCAATGTCAGCAAGAACAGAAAATCTGTTTGACTCAAAGGGAGACACTTATATTGGCGATCATCTTCGACGGATCGATATCAATCTTGAGCCCGACAACAAAAATCGAAAAACAATCAAAAACATCAAAATATTCACCCTTCTTATTTTATTTATCTGCGGTCTGTCATTGACATGGCTTTTACGGTCGTGCTTTTCAGAGGATGTGGTGGATATTTCACCGAAATCCAACTTGGTCAGATATTCTGCTGCACCAGTACCCTCTGCTACCCCTACTTCCGCAGTACTTGAAGTATTTCAGGTTTATCAACCGGTTCTCATTCCACCTGGTGTGTCTGATGAGACAGCATCATATGATGGAGTGGAGGAGACGTCGATAATCGCGTCAACGAATGTTGCTACAAGCTGCAAGATTGTTCTGATGGAACATACTTTTGGCTACAGCTATGGCATTCCATTTGTTGGTATGGAATTCAGATACAAAATCTTGCAATTACCAATCAGCTAATGATCTTACAGGCAACTATACGCCACCCAGCTGCAGGTTCAATAGAGTTGTTATGAATTTTACAGTCACTTCAAGCGGTCGTCAATTCGATCGTCTTGCAATAATGTATCTTGGAGACTCTGAAGTTTGGAGAACATCCACCGCGGAACCAACTACGGTTGGAATCAGATGGGAATATCTTAAGGATATGACGGAGTATCTTTATTTTTGGAACTCCCCCCAAACGCTCATTTTCGATCTTGGAAATCTGATCGATAGCACCTATACTGGATATTACTACACCACGCTTACAGCTACATTTTTCACGAGCCAAGAAACTGTAGAGCCGGCTGATCTGATTCTTCCAATCTCCGCAAGGCACGGTGCAGAAGATGCAGTGAGTGTTTTCACGTTACCAGGCGACAACGCCACAAACACCATTAGCTTCCCACAGAACGCCAATCGTGCTATCTTCTCTATCTCGGCATGTGGTCAGTCAACTGAAGAATTTTGGTGGGGCAATGTGCTCCAATCAGATGTCGAAACATTCGAGGATTACGATGGAACACTTTATGGATACTCACCATTTCGTGAAGTCCAGGTTTTGATCGATGGTCAATTAGCCGGTGTGCAATGGCCATTTCCAGTGGTCTTCACTGGTGGTATCGTACCAGGACTTTGGAGACCAATTGTGGGACTTGATGCTTTCGATCTACGTGAACACGAGATCGACATCACACCTTGGCTTCCTGTCCTCTGTGACGGATCTGAACATACCTTTGAGATTCGAGTTGCAGGGGTTATAGACGATGGTGAGGGAAGCGGTACTCTTATTGATACAGTAGGTAGTTCCTGGCTCGTCACTGGCAAAATCTTTATATGGCTTGACTCCGATGATTCTGTCACTACTGGTACTGCACCCAAACTCTGGCTTCCAGCTCCTATCATCACTACTTCACAACTCCTCACTCAAAATGCAACTGGCGCGAACGAAACACTCACTTATACAACCAACGTTCAGCGTTCGCTCTCCATTTCATCTACTGTCGTTACGGAAAATGGCACCTCGACTTCAACATGGACTCAGGAATTAAGCGCTCTGAATTATGGTCAATACACCGCTTTCGGCGCCATTCAAATAAACAACGCAACAACACATGGCGTCGATACCTCCATAGTCGGAAGTTCCACAAAATACAAGTCCGAATATACATACCCCGTCTGGGTGAACACAACGTACCTAGTCCTTTCCTCCACAAACTTCACCCTTGACGCCGTCATAACCCGCGGTCTCGACCTCCTCGTATCCGGAGCCTCAGTCTTCCCATCTGGACTTCAACCGTTTGCTTATCTACCCTCCGCTGCTTCTCTCATCTCCGGGTTCTCGGGAACCCGACTCTCAACTAGGCAAAGTGGATCAGCTCATTACCTGGGTACTTCAGCCGGCAGTTCCGGATATGGCAAGACGAGTCAGACTTTTGAATTTGGTGGATTAGACATTAATAATGATGGGATTGATACGGAATTGTATTACCGAGATGTGGAGGCAGTCAATTCAACGATTGTTTATGACGAGGAGCGATTGGTCGGTGTGGAGATTGGGAAATACACAAATGGTAGACCTGGCGGGGCATATCTAAGTAAGGGTGTGATGAGTCCCAAAGAGGCAATCGGGAGGGGAAAGGGAAGCCCAAAACAGATGCTTGTTAGTGGGGGGGTTTTGGATTGAGGGTTCGACAGAAAGGGAAGTGGGTTGGTAGCAGGGAGTGTGAGGTGGGGGCGATAAGAGAAAAGGGAGGATGACGAAAGGGCTATGAAATCATACCCGTTAGCTAGTTTACTTCATGTCACTCATTTGGAATTAGATCTTCGCTTGCATTCGGAGAATCGGTTCTTGGCTTTTTTTGTTTAGAGCATCGTTAAGTTGCTGGGGGGTTGGATTGGATTCGGTTGTTGTATATACTTTCTGGCTGCTTAGTTGTTACATAAATCATCTTAACCATTTACATTGTACTTTTTTATGCAAAGAGTATTTCGTTGCTTTGTGAACCTGTGAGAATGAGTAGCGAATATGCCCCTTATACAGCCAATCAATAAGCATATTGCAGTGAAAGACATGATCATCAGCTGCGAGGGCGGTCATGTAGATTATAGGTGGAAGATTTATGTATACATAGATCTTCAGGTCGTCGTCCTTAGGTTGATAGTCTTAAATTCGTTGTTGGGATCACTTTGAGTGTATGAAGTTCAACCTTTGGTATACGTATTCGGACTGTCCAATGTTAGACGACGCGAAGACTCCAGATACATATTCGTATTCTACTGAAAATATCTCACATGTTTATACCCGCAAGAGAATTGATATATAAGCCGTGGTGATGCTATCTTGAATGAAAAAATGACTCGCTCTTGCCAGTTTCTAGCAAGAGTGGATAGGTCCTTTGGTCCTTGGTTAGGTATCTGTTTCTTCGTGGCAGCAGCTAGCTAAACGTTTATAACAAACTTCGACAAGGCAGTCGCATCTTGTGTATATCAATTATATCCCCATTCAGCAAATTATTTCTCGTCTCGTTTTGTCTCAGTATTGCATAACTTTTGCCGTATACAATAATCATTCATCTTATATGATATCCAAGTATCAGCCCGGAAGACGATTCTATCTATTATTTCGAGGTCGCCCTACCGCCGTTGGCATTAATATTAGCACTGCCATCCTCTTCCAAAACTTCCGATTTGCGCTTACCAAAGACGCTTTCTGCTGTCCGCCTGGTTTACTGCCGGAGCCATGGGTCAATATCTTCATGATTTGTCGCTTTGCGAGAGAGCCAAGCGATGCATCAACAATATTTCGGATTGCTCCAGTTCTCAACATGATCGAAAGCGTGTTCGTTTGAGCTATGAAAATCAAGGACCACCTGTGAACGAATCTACTGGTCCAACTGTTCCCAGACAATATGAATATGTCCTCGCTGAAGCTGTCTCAAACCCATCTCCCAGTAATGGATATTTCCCTGCTCAAAGTGCTCCTAATCAAACTGTTGCCACATACCAAAATCCAATCAACTATGAATTTGTCTCTATTCCAGAAGATGCCCTCCAAAATGCTGGCCGAAGTCGCACCTATACACTTGTTCCAGTTCCAATCATTCCCGATGAAGATGTCGCTAGCCCAGCTTCCTCAGATGTCTCTAGCCAGACTGCCTTAGAACAAGCTATTTCCGAATCTCGTGAAGCTATAATCCAAGCTGACGCCGATAAAGCTCTCGTCAATGAATTTGCCACTGTGCTAGCAATAGCCAGTCAAATTCCCGTCCATCACGCTGCCGCCATGCAAGGGCCGGTCAGATTTACAGTCAATCAATCAATGGCACCCTCCCCTGGGATTCTCTTTCTTCAGATGACTTTGTTTAGTCAGGGCCGTGAATTGATGAGGCGGTGGGAAGTTTCGGATTATGCTCATGTTAGGATAAATGAGATCTCTTTCACACTGGGAGATGACTCGGACAACCAAACAATAGCCGCCAATCAAGATGCTACTGTTTTGGCCGATCAAGGTGTCGCAGATCAAGCTCTCATGAATCAAGCAATGACAGGGCTAGCTAATGCCCTCCGTGATGTTACTGGCACCGCCAATCAAGTAAACGCGAATTTCTTCGTGATGCTCTATTCTCGGATGTATGAAGCAGGTGGAAGTAGACGCGAATTGGTGTGTCGTTGGATTCAATCGGGCAATGCCCGTTTACCCGTAAACATCGAAGCTCCAGGATTTGCGGTTGCATCAGTTGAGAATCCGAATGGGGCACAAACTCCCGAACTACCGACACTGAGATCTCGAGGAAGGGAAGCTATGGAAGCTGAGTTCCAGCGCAGGATCCGACTAGAGCGACAGTCAACATCATTACTTCAGCAAGAGCATGGCAATGATGCTAGCCTGCGCCACAGTCAGGAGGAACCTGGGGTCGTGGAACAACTAAGGGATGAAAATCAAGACTCTGACGCTGCAACTTTGATTCCTCAGAACCCATTTTTACGTGGATTTACAGGGGAAGAAATTCATGCTCGAATAATGACAAATCAAAGATCTCGTCGAGGGATGGATGGTACGTCGTCTGGCGAGGACCGCCGCATGGAGATGAGGGATCGTGGACGAAGAAATGCCATTCAACTAGGAAGTCGTGCATTATTTCCAGGCAACAATGACACTGTGACTGATTCTAGACCTCAAGATGTTGATGATTCATAGATGTTCAAGACAGTCGTTGAACCATCAGAGTACAATTTGTCGAAGGTCCAACAGGTAGGAGGATTACATATTCGAAGAAGTACGTGGAAAGTCTCGACTATGACTGAATGACTTTTTTGAAAATCTTGTCCAATTTGATAATCGATACTGATAAAAGTGATAAACGCAGACAGGAACATTAGAGATTAAAGATTTCCTCAGTGTTAGGAAACCAGCGTGGGAATATCGTCTGCACTAGCAATCCATTTCGATGTTGATGGAATTCCTGTAGCGTTACGACATCATTAAAGAAGTATTGTGTGCACTCGCAGCAGCATTAATTTGTATACAGCCAATATTACTCGATATCGGTTCTCTCTACTTCGTCCTGCGCCAATATAATTTCAAATGCGTAAGATCGCACGCTCCAGCACATGAGATGCCCATCTTTCATATGCAGAAACAAAAGCCATAATTTTCTTGTATCGATATCGACCTTGTTGATTCTTGAGTCCTACAATATGAGATGAGTGAATATACATAATGAGTATGCATTAGCCACTTGACCCAGAGGAGTATATTGGTGAGTATGAGTCTCGAGATTCTATCCTCGAGTATAAAAAGCGCCAGCACCACTCTGCGTGCACTTGTCGGTAACCAAACCAAACCCACCAAAATTCTAAACCTTGATTAAAATTCAATGTCAAAACAATAGAGCAATATTTTTCCTGTGAAATTCCTAATAATAAGATTTCATCAAGAAACCATCTTGATTCACCAATCTGAAGAGAGTCAAAATATGTGAATATATTCAAATTCAATTTCGAGGGAAAGCCATTTTAAAACTTTCTTCCATTTTCACAAGCGACATAGATACATAGCTGTTCGGTCAATCACAAGCGATATCAACTGCATTTGTCATCAATAAATCCCCAATGACATCTTATCGCAAGCACCCCAACATTACCCCTCCAAAGCCTCCCATAAAATTTTCCCCTCCCACCCCAAGAAACCCTCCTCCCAACCCACAACCATGCGACTTCAGCACCTCTCCGATTTCAAGCCCCAAGCCGCGACTCGCGCATGGGCATCGATTCCCAATCCCAACGGCCTGCCTCTCATCGCAACAGCCACTTCTGATAAATCGGTCCGAGTCTACTCGCTCAATAACTTCACTTTGCATTCGACGTTGGAAGGAGGCCATGAGAGAAGTGTGAGATCTGCGGCGTGGAAACCGGGGGTGAGGAGAGATGGTGCGTTGACGATTGCGACGGGGAGTTTTGATGCGACGATGGGGATTTGGAGACGCAAGGAGGATGCGGGGAATGGTCATGGAAATGATGGTGGGGATGGACCATTGGAGATGGAGATTGGAGCGGATGGGGAAGTGAGTAAAGGGGCGCAGCTGAGAAGAGGAGGAGAAGATGAGGAGGATGAGGGGGATGATTGGGAATTTTCAATTGTGTTGGAGGGACATGATTCGGAAATTAAAAATGTGGCTTATTCGCCCAGTGGACAATGGTTGGCTTCTTGTTCGAGAGATAAGACGATTTGGATTTGGGAAGAAATAGGAGAGGAGGGTGAGGATGAATTCGAAACAGTTGCAGTTTTGCAAGATCACAAGGCAGATGTTAAATGTGTGTGTTGGAGAAAAGACGATGGCAATGGCGAAGTTCTTGCAAGTGGTAGTTATGACGATACAATCTTACTATCCCGCGAAGATGGCGAGGGAGACTGGGAGACCGTTGCTACATTAGAGGGACACGAAGGCACTGTATGGAATCTAGATTGGGAGCCCGAAGTTCTCATGAAGACAGAATCTAGCGATGAATCCTCGGCGCCAGCAACCCCACGACTCCTTTCCTCGTCCGCAGACATGAGCATTCGCATCTGGTCCAAAGTACCGACGCCACCACCCCAGAACAAACCTTC
The DNA here is from genome assembly GCA_014898425.1 of Botryotinia globosa. Taxonomy (NCBI): domain Eukaryota; kingdom Fungi; phylum Ascomycota; class Leotiomycetes; order Helotiales; family Sclerotiniaceae; genus Botryotinia; species Botryotinia globosa. The sequence continues at coordinate 1,858,937 of RCSZ01000008.1, read as the reverse complement.
CTATTTCAATCCCGGCATCCCCAGTACCATGCGCCCCGGCCCCGAAAACGAGACCTGGGAATGCACGGCCACGCTTCCCAAAGTCCACGATCTACCCATCTACAGCATTAGCTGGAGTAAGCAAACTGGTCGTATAGTATCCACTGGCGGAGACGGCAAAATCGCCATCTATGAAGAACAAACCAAGGGACGAAATAGTGTGGGTGGTACCATTGAGAAGGAATGGAAGGTTCTCACTGTTCTAGAAGGTGCTCACGGTCCTTATGAAATCAACCATGTTACGTGGTGTCAACGATTCGACAATGGCAAGAAAACCCCAGATGAAGAAATGGTTATCACGACGGGTGATGATGGACTTACGAAAGCATGGAGTATTGAAGAAAACGTGGAAGAAAGCAAGGTAGAAACATAATGGTATGAATAATGGGCAGGTTATCTTCACAAAGAACTCACGGGTTGGTATAAAATCGTCTTGTCAGTTATAAAAATACACACACCTAGTTAGGTAGTTATAAGCATAGCGTTCGGCGTTGTAGGTACGGTTAGATTTGCTGGGAATGAACAGATAAATGCATATACACAAAATGTACATAGCTTTTATATATAGGTACCTACCTAGGTACCAGGGAATTGCTTGCATAGTAGCTTGTTATGTGTGTGCGTATGCAAGATCAACAAACTCAATAGAATAAACGCACATTTTCTTATTTTCTTCAATCTTTTGGATCGTTTATATTAGCATATTATTTCTATCCTATCTACTAATAAGTAGGTAGCTATTCCAAACTAAACTGTTTTTGATGAAGCGGTAAGTAAGTAAGTACATTATTGACATCATTGGAATCAAAGATGGATCAAGTACTCAAAGAAAATAATCAAAGTCAAGTGACTAACCCCCCCTCCCCCTTCAACATCCTATAGCCACCGAGGTATTCCAAATAACAGAACAGAACAGTTGACGCACATTTTTGAAAGAAGAAGAGAAAAGGAAAACAGGAAATGAGAAAGGAAAATGAGAAAGGGGGGAGGTCTTCAAACAGATATTCGGCGCGGAAACGGAAGGAGAAAGAATGAAATAATATAAAATAAAGAGAGACGAATGTGAACTCGTTATCATCATCGTCGTCGTCGTCGTTGTCTTCATCCAATACGAAGCGCGAATTCTGATTCAAATGGTAAGAACAGCAATAGCATCGATCGATCCTCTCCAGAATTCATGTCCCAGGTTGGTTTCGGTCTGGGTACGCAGTATACCACCACCACCGCATCTCACCGCATCTCACCGCATCTCACACCACCAAACCCCATTTCGCATCCCCTTCTTCCCTCCTCTCCTAACTAGCCCTCGTCAAATTCCCATGCGGCACGCCCACCCCCCCACCAATCCTCCACCACAAAAAATTCTCCACCGTCTTGCGAACCAGCCCCCGCGCCTTGCGAACCCGCATCCCCTTTTTCAACCGCCGAAAACTCTCTGGGAGTTTTTTCCCATCCGGATCGCGCGCGTTGGCTACCTCCCACCATTCTTCTTCTCTGGTGCATCGGTGCAGGAGTTGCGAGACGGTGCATGGGGTGAAGAGGGTGTGGGACGGGAAACGGATTGGTGTTGTGTTTGTGTTCTTGTTTAAATTCGGGTTTATTTTTTGCCCGGCTGGAGCTTGAGAAGACGAAGGAGCATCAGCGCAGAGAGGAATAGCAGACAGTGTAGTCTTTCCCGCCGGATGCAAATAAGTCATCGGTTGCGCCGCCGAAGCACAAGATCCGTGATCCAGCGGCCACCAATGCGAATTCGAATTGTACAGGAATTTCTCGTCGAGCGTCTGCATCACGTATGCGATGTGATCTGCGCTCAATCCGCGGCCGTGCAGATAGAGAATGAGGGATTGCGCGGGGGGCACCGCGTATGCGGAGCCCGAACGCGTGAGATCGACGTAGGAGGTGTTGGAGTTGCTGGAGGAGGTGGAGCTGGGTGGGGCGGGGGTCTTGGATTTGCGGGGGAGGAGACGGAGGAGGGGTTTGTGTTTGTGTTTGGGTTTGGATTTGATGGGGGGTTTGGCGAGGGCAGATTTTTCTTTCGGTTTGTGGTTATTGAGTTTGGCGATGTTGGCGGTTGACAGAGAGGATTTGGCGAGGGAGCTAGCGCTCTTGGATCCGGGTTTCGAGAAGGTTTCGCATGGTGCGTCTTCGGGTGTTGGGGGGAGCGATCTATTCTTCGCGAAAGCTCGGGAAAGCGATTTCACCGTCGGGACGAAAGATTTAGTAGTTTTCGCAGATTTTGTAGGCGACGGAACCGGCGTCAATGAACCTGTCGAAGATGGCGATCTCGATGAAGATCTTCGGGATGTGGGAACAGGATCCAAATAACTCATCATCACCATTTCCGCAGTCGGATCGTGCGGTTTGTGGCTTTCTTCGTGCACGGAATAGCCGAGTATATCTTCCATGAAATCCGCATCCCAGGACCCAGGACGCGTAGTATCTCTTTCCGAAGGCGCAATACCAATTGTCGTACAATCATTAGCTGCTTCATAGCGAGGATAGAGTTGGAACGCGTGGGGTGCGAATTTCGATGTACCGATTGCGTAATCTTCTTGACATTCCGTACCATGGTATGAGGAATTGCCAAAAGAATAGTTGGCAGATACTCCATCGTCGCTTTCGTAGTCTTCGTCGTCGTCGGTGTCGTGTGGTTCTTCGCTGACGAGACTGTCTGCGTTTGATGGCGCGAATATTTCTTGACCGGATCTGCTGTGGAAGGTATAGCTACGTGCCATGCGTCCTCGGAAACTATCATTGGTGCGTATATTGGTGTTGGCGCCAGTGCGATGATCATCAGTAATGCCATATCCTTCAACAATCGAACCCGCATAATCTCCTTCAGAACCATCGCCAGATCGATTGCTCAGAGATACCTCAGACGGACGTCGAGAGAATCGATTCGCCTCGGAGCCTGTGGATTCTGTCGGATCAAAATTTCCTGTAACCTCTCCACCTGTATCATCATCGTATAGGAACCCATCACTATCATATTCCGTCGGACTTCCAGTCTTGACATCCTCATCAGAGCATCTCCGCTGACGTCTCTCGTTATACCCATCACGTTCTCCCTCACAACCCTCCAATCTAAACCTCAACTCCAATTCCTTCAAGCCTGGAATCTCCAATCCACGCACCTCTCTCCTATTAGCCCCATTCAGCCCAACATCATTCGGTTCAAACAAGGGCACCCCAAAATAATCCGAATAATTACTCTTGACATCAAACGCCGGGCCCATTCTCCAATCTCCCGCTGCAACAATATGAAAATGTCTCTGCATCTTTGTCATATCTTCCCACTCATGAGCCCATCCCGGCATTCCCAGAAGATCAACCAAATTTTTATGTCTCGGTTCCGATCCCAATTCTTCATCATCATCACCATCATCATGCATCTCCAAAATCGCAACAACATCCCCACCATCACCCACCACACTTCCCGCTCTCGAAGGAGGAGGATTAACATATCCCTCAGGAACGAAATCAAATGGAACCCGAATCTCCGCTCCACACAATCTCTTCAATTCCCTCGTCGTCAACGCAACCACATGATCGGGATCCGCTTCCTCGGTGCTATCCGCCCACTCACTCACCTCCTGATACCGATCATACGCCAAATACGGATTATCCGTCTCGGGATTATACCCCGGGATCTCCGCGCCGTACGCCGCCGGATTCTGATAGAAGCGTCGCGCATGCTTGTGATACACGGTATCCGAAGAAATGTTATCCCAATTGAGCGAGAAGGAGCCGCGGGAACTATAATGACGCGATCGCAGAGAAGGAGATCGTGAGCGCGCTTCCTGCGGGCCCAATGTCGAAACGTCGGATTCCGAGCCTGATCTTCTCCGTGATTTATGCGAAGCCGCGTGCGTGTTCTTACTCGGAGTAAATTGTTGGGGGTCGAATCTGGGGAAATCGTGGATCTCGGGATTGCGTCGCGGGCCAATGAATGGTCGCGCTCCATCTCTAGGCCCCATGATATCCTCATCGCCTTGAAAACTCATGTTGAGACTTTCGCCTTCCTCGAATGAAGAATTCTGGTCTGGAGATCCACTCCCATCCATTTGTGCTCCAAGCATGACATGATCACCTTCCGCAGGTCGGATTGTTTGTGATGAATGACCCGAGTTATTGCTCCGTCTGTTGAGACTCTGAGCAAAGTTCCATACATGGCTTGTTCTAGAACCTGCCCTGCTGTCGCTTTCTCTTTCTTTATCTCTGCTTCTACCGATTGATAGACTTCCTACCACCTCGCCTCTCGCCTTATCAGCCCAGCAATCCTCCTTCTCGACCTGCGAATCCCAAGTCGCATGTAAATCTTGACCAACACTCCTTCCTCTCTCGCGCGAAACATTTCCTCCAGAACGCGATGACGGGGTGGGCGCATGCGAGTAAGCGATTGCAACACCCGAAGAATTGTGTTCAGTTTCTTCAGAACTATCCATTTCGCTTACTTGGTACTCGTCATCCTGCCCAAGAGATGCATTGCGCTTTTCCAACTCATTCGCATGAATAGTTGACATGCTTGAGACGGTTGAGATGCTCGCTGTGCTAGAGCCGGCTTGCTTCCTACTTCTCATTCGGTATAATTCTGGACTCAGAGGCTTGGATATCTTTACTAGTGACATTTTTCCCGTGCCGACAAATAAAGACTCTCCATCATGATCATGATCATCATAATCATCGTCTCTCTTCTCATCAGCACAAACAAATTCTCGACCTTCCTCACCCTCTTCACCCTCCTCCTCACCCTCAATCCCCCCAGTAATAACCGTCCTCCTCCCCATCCCCCTCTCCACCTCCTCACAAACCACACACACGCAGCCCTCCACATGTCTCTCCTCCACCTCCGTCCCAAAATCCACATTCAGCGTAATCTCCTCCTCAAACAGAATGCGATCGCCCTGCTCCGTAATCAACGCGCGCGCCTCCACCAACTCATAATGTTGTTCGGGCGGCATGTATAGAGGACCTGGATACGGGGGCACTCCTCGAGGAAGCATTTGTTCTTGGTTGAAAGTTTGAGTTTTGAGTTCGAGAATAGTCGAGGAGGGGTCGGATGGTTGTTGTGATAATTTTCTCTCGGGTGGTTTTGTTTTATTTGAAAGGAAAAGGAAAAGGAAAAGCTCAGTATTTTCTTCCTAGATACTTCTCGAATCAACTTTGACCTAATCTATAACTAGACTGTAATTTTTCAATTCGAAAGCTGAACAAAGCTAGTTCAAGAAGCACAATCTTCCTACTTAATCAATCAGTGAATCCCTCTCTCTTCACAGAAATCAATACATGCATACCTTTATAGTATTCCAATTCCACTCACTCTCTAGCAATTATCAGCAATGTGATTATTACTATTACTATACACCCTCTCTCTCTCACTCTCTCACTATCAATCAAAAAATGGACAATTTTCTAATGTTTAATTTTCAAAAAGTTAGATCAAAACCAAGAAGTATCAAAAGTGAACAGTAGATGGGTAAATAACTAATAAGGGAAGTCAGAATGCCATCGTGTTTCTCAAAGCCAATAATCAATCATTAATCATCAACTATCCAATCCTACGCGACGTGTCGAAAAGCTGAGCTGCCTAGGTAGCTAGTCCATAAATAAAGAAACAGAAACTAGGTAGGCGAGATGATTTGTAGCTACACCACCCAACTTAAAGATGAAAGAAGAAAGCAATTTTGGAAATGTAGACAGAGGCAGAGTGTGTGTGAAAATTTGAGAGCAAGTTTGATGATTACCTAGGTAGGTTATGTGAATGGAAGGACAAAGACTTGCAAGGAAAGTTGTGGTTGATGGGAGTGAATAAGATGGATGATATGAATCAGATCAATGAATTCGAAGGGGGTGAATTTGAGAAAGGAGATGATAATGAGAAAGAAATTACAAATAGGGAGATGGTTATTGGGAGGATACATATCTCAAATATCTCTTGTCTCTAGAGATAGACTGTGAGTCCAACATAATGACTGGGCTGAGCATGTTTAAGTTCACACCACCTCCACTCACTCTATTCCATTGTAAACATATCTTTATCCAATACCCAAGACCCAGTACCCAGTAACTCTCTCAACAAATCACTACTCTCCATTATCATTCTCCTGTCTATTATACCACACCCACGAACCTACCTCTCCAACCAACTAACCTGCACTTGCACTTGCACCTCAACTTAAACTCGCACTCCCCATCATAACCCAACACATTCAAGCTCTCCTATCAGCCAAATTCCCAATTAGTGCCCCCTTCCTCTCTCCTGTAAAATCCTCACCATCTTCTCTTCCTCCAAGACATCAACCGAATACCCATTCCCATCTATACTCTCCTGAATGGATATCATTTCTTGTCTCTAGATACATAGATGTATAAGTTCTCATTCACAAATATAACCATGTAGAGAGTCAAAGTTAATGATAGTACACAAGGGACATTTCATGAAAATCCTCCTCCTGCAATCATTCCATACCACTCCAAGATTACTTCACTAGGTCGGTATGTTTTGTAAATTTCACCATCAGTGAATGACTTCATCAATAAGGTGTGCATTGGCTATAAATCTAATCCATCGATGGAAATGAACCAAGAATGAACCAAGGCACTTGCCACCATTAGACAAAAACTTCAACACTTCACACGTTCACAACACCAATCAGCGCAAATTAAAATGTTGAATTCTTAATGATTTCCATTTTATTCATTTACTGGCACACAGTTGTCAAGTTACCAAAATATACAACCAACCACGCAATCCAAAACATCCAATCCAATCCTCGCAATTCAAACAGGCCATTTCCTCTCATCGCAATCAAATTCATCCCTTAACCTTGGGTCCCCCTGCTGAAAGTCTAGAAGAGATCTAACATTATGCACCTGTCATCCCAACCTATCCATCCCATTCCGGCATATCCCAAAACACAAAAAACACCAATTGAAATCCCAAACTTCGCATACCCAAACATACTAGCGTGCACCTTGCCAAACTGGTTGGTTGCAAGAAAAAGCAAAAAGAAGAAGAAAAAGACGCAAATACGCATACTCCAAACGTGTTTCTGATAGATAAATAAATCCTTTCAAATGAACAGAAAACAAGTTTGGCCCCAACCGGACCCCTTAAGTGATGCGTGGATTTTAGTTGCTTCCCAGATAATAAACACACCGACCATGAATCATGGTTCGACAACTATTGTACAGATATTTGTAGTCGATTGATGCGAAGGAAACGACAGACTGTGGGTATCAGAATTGAAAAAATTGAAAAATGCAGGTATGCAAGACCAGAATCCGAACCGACTTGCCCAGCCCCAAATGACTCCAAGAACAATGCAAATTTATAATAGATGTGGTAAGTAAAGTTAAAAAAGATTATGAGGCGATTTCCAAAGTTTTTAGTACATGTAATAGGAGTCGTTCGTCTCCAGCCGTTCTTGGAGATATTGTTTCTTTCATATTCATATAATGTTTGCCGCAATAACGTATCCGGAGTTGGGCTTGAATATGACTCCGGGTGAGTAGACCTTTTGATATGCTGTTTTTGTGGCTCGGCTCTGCGGTTACAATGCACCCGCGAAAGATTGATCTTTGCAGATATGCTGTTTGCCAATCCTTCAAGACTCGTCAACCGGCAGATCGGTATCTTGAATCATGTTGACGTCGACTTCATCCTCGGCATCAGGATTAACAAGATATGCTAATGGTGCCCAAACTCGCCAGTGTAAAATACCGATATGGGCAATTCTGGTTGCAAGATCTGAAATTTCCTCCTTTTGTCCAGTTGCTTGGGTATTGAGGTTCACAAGTCCATTCGTAGGTTTTGGCGACGTGGCCGCATCAAATATCTGGATACTCGTCAACGGAGTATACGACTCGACAAGCTTTTGTAACTCGGGGAAAAGTTTCGAGATGATGTACGTTTCTGCTTCTTGATAGATCCTGGATTGCGAATTGGAGAGATGAGATTGGAGATGTGATTCGAATACTGGAAGGCGTGCCATAGGTGTTGGTGTTGAGCGAAGAATTTGCAAAGCAATGTTTGAGGATAGTACGGCCCACCTATCTTGTGACGAAGAAGAAGCCAGGAGGGCTTGGAGAGAGGTGCGCACTTGTGACGTAGAGTCGGAATTCTGAATAGACAGGTAAAGTGGTGTTACAGGATATGTCTCGGGCGTAGATGCAGTCGTTGATGGAGATGATCTTGGGCTAGACGATACGGAGTCCATAGCTTCGTCTTCTAGATTTGGTACCCATACTTGTCGACCTGAGAGTTCTCTCGAGAAATGACCTTTTTCCTGTGCCATGTGATTATACTTGCGTTTGGCGGTAAAGTCATTCTCTGAGGGTACGGTCGGTGCGGAGAGTACACCTTCATCGGCAGGAGAAGAGATGTAAGACGAAGCAGCAGGTGTATCGTCCTGTGGAACAGATCGGGACTCGTTCGATTTGGATGCCGCATCAAGTTTGTGATAGAGGAACATACAAATCTCAAGGTTAATTAGATCCTGCATATCCGCACGGAGTTTAACGAGGCGCTCCTCATCGAATAGGAAAGTGTGAGGAAAAGGTTCTAAGGCTTTCGATGGTAGGGTTAGATTCACAAGGGCTTTCATGAAGTCCCACGTGTTTCCTTGAGTTCGTGTTGATGCATCCGAGGGAAGACTATCTGGCAAGTTTGATGCCCTTCTGAACCAATCATGGGCTGAAGCGATGTCTACTCTACCCATTGCGATCTTTCTCACAAAGAACTTTTGCTCAAATTGGACAGTGTCTTCGATGAGCAGCGGGCGCAAACACCTGATCTGATGATTTGCAACATCCTAAATCACACATCAGCCAACGTCTCCCAGGTACACATCACATATCACATAGGACTTACGAGCTTCATAGCTTCCAAGACACCCAGCAGATTGCGCATTCCAGAGACCAACATTGCCACATCTCCGTTTTGGTTGCCCTCACTCAAGTAAACGACCATCTCATCGACCCAACTGTCTCTCATCGGCGCACAATGGCACTTCAAAAGTTGTGATAGCCACAACGCAAGTTTATTCAGATCAGCAACGCCTTTTCGAAATTGCTGCATTAATAGATCAACATTAAAGGTCTCCTCGACCGATGACCGATCCCGCTGTGGGACTAATGTTTCTAGAATGCCTTTGATGGCTTTCAGCGTGGCTGGCAAACACCACTCCGCATCTCCCAAATCTTTCTCGAATTGCTCACGATCTTTGCTCATCAAAAAGCCTTCAAGTTGCGATCGCATCGTCTCCCAGAAATCGTTGGCCTTCTGGCTCTTCTTGCGTCCCTTTTCTCCATCGAGATTGGGCCTAAAGTGTAAATCCGGATCGAAGTTAATGTCGTGTCGGAGTTTAGGATTGTGTACTATCTTATTCACATCGAGTTCACTTAATGTTGATTTGGTGACGGGGGGTTCCAATGCTGGCTTGATCACGGTCTGTGTACTTTTCTTTGACACCTCGGAAACTTCTTGGCTAGATGAGGTTGTAGATCGTTCAAAAGGATATCTGGGGGCCGGATTTGTGGGTGGTGAGCTACTACTAGCCGTGAATGTATTGGCCGATTGTAAACCATATCCCTGAGGGTTGTGGCTGTTAATCTCCCTCGATTCTTGCGGTCTCTCTGTTACCTGAGCCTCGGGTACAGCTCTTCCATCATTATTCGCAGGTCTCTCGGGAGTAGTGGTGATGCTATTCCCACGTTGTCTCTTCCCTGCATCGTGCTCCATTTTGCCTAGACTCTCAACCAAACCTTGTGGTGTTTACTGCCAAAGTTGTCTTCAGAGTATCAAGTTGTTATGATGAAGAAGAGTTGCGCCGTAGTGCAAAAGGTGCCAAAAGTAAAACTATTCAAGTATCGTGTTAGTAATTGCCTTTTCTAGTGGCTTGGGCTTCCAGGTATAGTTGATGTGTGTGGGCAAACAACGAGCGAGCTCTGTACTTCGAAGAGTATGATCTCGTGGATGCGGTTGCGGGTAGGAACATTTTCTTGTACACCCATTTCGAGGAGTTCTCGAATCCACACGAAAGAGTTGTTTGTACTCATGCACCAGGCCGGGAACTTGCCCCAAAAAACATACCTCTTTGTGAAACCTGATAGATCCTCTTCGCCCCAATGATTTGATGACCAATGTTTTTTCTTGAATAGATTTTCCCAAATTGAATTGAATGGCTAGTGGCGACGATGGTAGTTGTACGGGAAAGGACAGGAATTGGCTGGAAAGCCTTGTTGGATGAATGAAGTCGAGAGGAGGGAGGTTGAAAGGTGAGTGACCGACCACAACAAAGGATGTTCTTTGGAAGCAGAACAATCTGATGAAAGAGGAAAGTGCAATGAGAGATGAAGACAAAATTGATTAATGAAGTAAGGAAGGAAAACGATTGAGAGAGAAAATGACAATTGAAGTGTATAATTACAATTGTGCGAGTGAGAGTAGTGAGTAGTGAATAGTATCGAGTGTGGTAGGTAGGTCGTTCTTTGGTTTGGGCTTGGGGATTTTTGGTATGGCTGTCGGGTCTGTATGCTGATGTGATAGTGCTGATGCAGTGGATTGCAGTTATATGCAATACTGTAATGCTATGCAAGCGTTTTTGTTTTTTTGTTTTTTTGTTTCTTTCTTTCTTTCTTTTCTTTTCTTTTCTTGTTTTTTTTAACCTTCTTTGGAATGAAGAGACCGAGAGGAGAGAACGGAAAGGAAAGGAAAGACCAAAGTTTCGATTTAGAATTCGAATTCGAATGTGAAAAAGCGGAGGGAGAGAAAGAGAAAGAGAGAGAGAGAGAGAACGAGAGAGGATCTGAGATTGTGATGGGTCGCAATTGAGACAACAGACGTGCTCTGTTTGGAATGAAAGCCAGGGACGCCTTGACCTTTGGGAAATTCAATAAGCCAGGGAATCGATCCTTTCTATCGTCTGCCTATATTATATTATATATTATATTATTTCGCTATATGATATAATATAAATATATAATACGTGTGAGGAGAAGAGAATGAAAGATGGGGAGGGAGAGAGAGAATGTTGATTATTAATTACGAAATTTTATATCGATCAATGCAAGCTGACTCTTTTGAGTAGTAGAAGAGGTTAGGAGTAGAAGAGGTTAGGAGTAGAAGAGGGTAAAAGGGTAAAAGAGGAAGAGGAAGAGGATAAGAGGATAAGAGGATAAGAGTAAGAAGTTCAAAGTCAGAAGTCCAAAGTAAAAGGTAAAAAGTAAAAAGTAAACCATGTCTAGGTAACCTCTCTAGTAACTTCTTTAGTAACTTCTTTTTAGTACCTGCATCCTTTAGTATTCTATTCCTCAGCTGGTCCAGATATTTCAATAGCCATGCTCGCCTCCCCCACACACGAGTCAATACTATCTACCAACCAGATCGGCTTGGATACAATCCTCCTACTGTACAGTCTGTACTCCCGTGGTGGGTGTGCATATACTATATACTATTTAACATATAACATATACTCAACCTCACACCTACCTAGCAGGTCGAGAGTTTCCAGGTTAGAGAGATTCTTGACAAAGTCCTCTTTCCGTCTGTATGGTTCGATCTACTCCAGAGTATATAGTTAGTTGGTTTATTTAGTTGCGTGATTTGACATCATTTCTACTGCTTTCTTTTTCACTCCTCTCTAGACAATATTACAATACACACCTACATGGACAGTACACACATATATACATACCTACATACACACACATATATACATACCTACACACACACACACACACACATACACTTGCCACCGTCGCCTTCACCGTCACGGCCGCCAATCCACATCTTCATTATTTTGCACACCAACAGTTAAGGTTAGCTGAGGGATCACCGAAAGTTCCTGAAAAGTTAACGCCTCCTATCTCATATTTAATGTCATTTCAATACGCCCAATTTATTTATTGCCTGCATGTGCATATGCAGCAGCCTTGCTTTCGCATCGGCAGTGAAAGCAGGCGCGCGGCCCATACTTGAAAGGTGATTGGTGAAATGGGTCAGACTCCTGGGAAGCATGCAGAGATGGATCTGATTCTCACATATACCTACCTACCCACGATTTCCATGATATCACGACATTTCATTGCACTCTTCGGCATCCAAATTAGAGGTCACACTCCCCCATTTGGAAACTTAGATTTCAACGGTTATTAGATCTTCCTTGGAATTCCCTAGGCAGACAGACCTTGGAAGAAGGATGTAGTAAGGGAAGGAATCAGCTGTGGCCCGTATGATATAGCACCCAGGAGCCTAGGTAAGTGGTAAGTACATAGTAACTTGTAAGTGATCACATCCTAGAGGAATCCCCAGCCAATCAAGGATTTAGTAAACTTTCTAGTGAGTTTGGTTAATCTTAGCCTTGGTGGACGTTGAAGATTACCTTTCATGCTGCTGATGATACACGCATCCATACGCCAATGCGAGATGCTGACTCGTTGATCAAGTGTGAGGGAGAGAACTTGAGAACTTGAGAACTTGAAAACTTGAAAACTTGAGAACTCAGAATTCAAAACTCAGATCTCAGATCTCAGATCTCAGAAGCAGTGTGGAATGTCGGAGAAACCGATGCAGCTAATGTATATATTATCATCCAGCCTCAGCCAGCTTGACTCCGAACAGACTCCAGAATCCATACATACCTAAGAAGTAGTATAAAGGCCAAGTAAGAACAGAAGAACAGTCCGCATACATGATACCACACCCTATATTTCGTATCGTACGTATTCTATACTCTCTCTAGATCCTTTAGCTGTACTCGGTACAGCCTTAATAACCAGGATCGATCAATACTAGGCTCTTCTAGGCTGGTTCCAGGCCTTATTATTATCATTATCATTATTAGAGTTTTGGACTCCATGTGCTAAACCCCTTGTTCAAAGTCATTTTATTTTCCCTTCTCTTTTGAACAATCTGCAGCCGTGCTATGGAGTCGGGTCGGGGGTGTACAATAGTATCTATCCAGGCTCGAACCAGGTACAGTATTACTCTACAGACACGCACACAGACTCATCAGTAGTATGTAACAATTAGGAATCCCGCAACCGCAACTACCGCCTTTTCTCGCTTTTTAATCCTTATCCATCAATCCCTCGTCTCGCCTGACGGTCTGAGCCGTCTCGCCTGATATCTTCCGCTACCAAACCACATCTCTGATACAGTACTTGGATTCTACAGAGTATTGCGCTTGTCCCAATTCGATCTGCTGGGATTCCAAACCCTTGTGGTCGGGTTCATGTTTATGTCATAAGAGGTTAGACCCCTACCAATTGACTGGGTGCTGGATTGTCCCCTCTTCTTCAGCCTCGCGCTCACAAGTAGCCATGGGTATCCTCGAGGCTTGATCATCGACAATCTCTCCATTTCCTTCTAGAAGCTACAGTATTGACTTGTTGGCCCCCGAAAGGATATTCCCTACAGTCTTCTTCGAAACAAACTGAAAGATACATCCGTATCAGCTTCTCAGCACAACAGGGCCAACGAAAGCAAAAAAATTACAAAATTAGATCGTGGCCAAAATGGACGGGAGCTTCTCATCCAACGGATCAATGCTTAACCAAAGAAACGTTCCAACTCGGGTAGGGACACCATCATTACTGCACGCAGCCTTACCATCTGAAAACATAACTATGCAGCAGTAGCTGAATTTGCAAAGGTCGCCGTTCAGGAGCATCAAGGTTTTAATCCTCAGGTCATTTTCCACCGATGCAGGGCGTCGCCAGGGGCGTCAGATTTCGATTCTCAAACTGTAATATGACCGATGCCGAAAAGCTGTTCATGATCCTACAAGCCCTTTCTCCAATGCTCACCTCTTACTACTACGTACATTTATTCAGATGACGCCCGGGGACACGGAAAATAGATTCAACCGAATGTTATCTCAGACACTCCTCTTCCTTTGAACAACGGGAATTCTTGAAGAAGGACGGGCTCCTATGACAACAGAGGCATTGCAACATATCTACGTGTATAAAACTCTCTCCCGTCTTTTCCAACTCACTTGCGAGACTTGGTGTTCCTCGCAGGGCTCACACTGTTACTTCGTATATGAGAATCTATACACAACGTAGTCACAACATCGGCAAGCCCGTCGCTCGTCACCTATCTCACACGTAAGAAAGACCAGGTCAAACTCATCAAGCACAATTCCACACATCTTTTCAATTTTTGCAACCTCCACGTCCATGTCGTACTCAACACGTACATTACTATAAGAGATGGGTCCGATATATTAACTCGCTGCAAAGCTCACGAGAGACGGACATTGGCATACTTGGGTACCTCCTTACTAGACGTACTATCTGATCACAGTCTAATATGAAATCGATATGCAAACACACGCAAGAAGCGGAAAGATCAAGTTCTGTTTGTTTGTTTCGTTTATCGAACGAATTCTTTCCCCCTCCTTCCCTCCCCTTTCACTATCGCCTCCGCCTTACCTATCCACTCCCTGCGAACGGAAAGTCGCCCGAAAGAGGTTCGAGGCTACCGAAGAATGCATTGGTAGCAGTAACATAAGTTTCTAGTTTCTAGTTGCTAGTTGCTAGTTGCTAGTTTCTAGTTTCTAGTAACAATCAGGGGTTTCTGCGGCTACCAAAATATGAAACTTTGGTGTCATGGTGGAAGATTATGGATCAAACATCGATAGTTTTGGAGATCGACTCGAGAGAAAAGTTAAAATCAAAAACAGCTGGAGCCGTGGACGCTTCCACCCCCGGCCCCGAAAAAGTGAGGCGTGCGAGATTTTGCGCCACAAAGGGAACGGACGAGTCTCGGACATTCCATCTCATCTTATCTCATCATCACGTGTTTGTGTTTGAATGAATCCATGGATATCTTTGGAAGCAAAAGTCTCGCGATGTTTGGAAATCAATGTGGTCAGATTCTAAGACTCTGAGATTCCTCCAAGCGACTCAAACCTACATACACACTTGTACTTGGTTACAATCGAGTACGACCTCCATACCATACCATGGACTCGTATATCTCGGGCAACTCTTGAAGGTTACTATCCTAATCTTACCATACATAACATACGAGACGAGACGACGTGGGACTGTGAAAGTAAGATCAGTAAGATCCTACATGCTCCTACATGCTCCTCCTGCACCCCCCTTGGACGACGCAACGAATGACTCAAGTTGCCAGAGAAGTTACAACTTTGGAAAATGCGCCGATGACTTTCAAAGAAGTTCTTGGTTTCCAGCTTATTCATGGATCCGTCTTGCCTCCCTCATATGAACCCTTTCTCGGGCCTCACAATCTCAGCCACCACTTGTTCGTAATTTATTAATCGCCGTCAATATTTTCAAGGTTCACTTTGCATATCAATTTAAATGATAAACAATTGATTTTTCTTTTCCCCCTTCATTTTATCCATTTCTTATCATTTTCTGCCATCTTGATATTACCAAGCTACCTATCCAAAGGTCTGGGGGGGGGGCCAGTTTCAATATTTGGAAATCCGGGAGTTACGGCATGAAGTTTTCCGCATGCTTTGATGGTCCAGTTCTCATTTCTCATTTCTCATTTCTCATTTCTCGTACCCGTATCATTACCATCCGACGATGAGATGAACAGTTGTTATCGACTCCATCCTTTTAAAAGTTTATTGAATCAAGGATAATCCTCATTATACTTTTCCCAAGCCATCTTCGTTTCAAAATGGATGTCCTTGCATTTTTGCGCTACGTCGCGGTATTGAAAACACACGTCTCGGAATTAATGATCTATGCGCTAAATGAATTGGAATTAATACGTCCTTGCTTGCACTTGCATACAATAGATTTCAAGGCAATATATTACTTTGCGCGCGGGCGGACTCGGAAGAATGTCGAATTTCAGCCAACCTCATACTTCACGACATATTATCGATATTGATAAATGTGACGTATATACCATAAAGGTTACATGTATTTTTTCACACTTGACAGGCTCACGAATCAAAGTTTCTATTGGATTCGGAGATAGTCAAGGTGTTACTCAAAACGCTTGGTCCTCGAATTCTTTCTTGCTTTTCCAAGCCATGTGCAGAATCGAAGATGCGGTTCATCCTCAAGTGTGGTTTCACAACTGCTTACTTGCTACTTGATACTCGAGTCGACAGAAGACGAAGGAACATTAAATACCTATGGAATGCTTTGGGGCTCGAGTCCGCATTTCGGAACAATATCTATGCAGATGTGATGAATCGAGTGAACGTCAGTTCTTGGCGAATGAATGATAATTCCATACTTTCATCTGGCTCCATACACGGGTAATATTTGCACAGACAAGTCCATTCTCTATACATCACATGAAAGTATTCAAATGTAAAGGCGAAATAGAGTGAGTCACATAATTTCCTGCGATCCTGCGGTTTCCCGAATTTTCTAGCTCTTTAGTCAAGATGCATTTTAATCTATTCATCGTCGTCCAATCATTCTCGCTCCATCATCGTCTCCCAATCATTCATTACCTCCTATTCTTTAATTCATTCATTCATCCATTACATCCCATCAAACCATAAAAATCTACATAATGCACGTGGCGAAGACTAACATCCAATACAAATTGCAATTCATCCCCACACATATCACAAGAGGCACTTGACGGATACCCACATCCTCATCCCCATCGCCACCATGGTGAAAAAAGTCTTCCTCTCAGAAAATCCGTTGGAATTGCCAATCATCACACCTGTCTAAAGCCTTCAAGGCTCAATGCCGCGATGTATGCAGCGGACTGTCAGAATGGTGTGCTAGGTGCAACACGTGCTACGCATGCTTTGGGTGAGTACTGCAGTATGCTTGCGCGGGGAGGCGTGGATGTGGATGTGCATGTGCATATAGTTGTAGTGAGTAGTGAACAGTGTATGTGTGTGTGTATGTATGAGTTTGGTGTGATGATACGTATGGTTTGGTGATGCTGCAATGGATAGTGATGGATTATGTGGTGTGATGGGGTGTGGTGGGGTTTGTGTTTCTGTTTGTGGATGAAGAATGTGGGATTTCTGGTGCAGTGGCATGTTGTGGTTATGGTTGTGCGATGTAGATTTAGATGTAGATGTACTAGGCTTGACTTGACTCGACTTGACTTGACTCGACTTGACTTGACTCGACTTGACTTGACTCGACTTGACTTGACTCGACTTGACTTGACTTGACTCGGCCTGACTCGACCTGACTCGATTTGTGCTGAGTTTTGGTGAGGTGAGGTGAGGTGAGGTGTAATAGGAGATTGTAGTGAGTAAGTGAGTAAGTAAATAAGTAAGTTATTAATAAAATATCTCAGAAAACGCATCTTAGAAAACACATCTTGAAATTTATCCCTAACATACAGGATTTAAAACACGGTTCATAACTGGAAGCTGATTGGTCGAGAAAAAGTACGGATGCCCCGTGCGGCGAACATCAAAATCCTAATCTTGATTAGATATTATTATTAGGTACAGTAGTTTTAAATGATTTATGAAATATAATTAATTGATATTTTTGTATTCTTTGAATTAATAGCTTTTTAATGATATTATTTTTATATATAAAAAAAGAGTTGTTATTAATATATCAATTATTTAATTGATTTTGTAATAAAAAGTTCAATAAAAAGTTGCTAACACAATTCTAATTGGTTCAGATTTGATTAGTAATAAGAGAGATAAAAAAAGAGATTAGAAAGAAAAGAGGAATTAGAAAAGGGAAGGGATTAGATTTATTAGATTTATTAGATTTATTAGATTTATTAGATTTATTAGATTTATTAGATTTATTAGATTTATTAGATTTATTAGATTTATTAGATTTATTAGATTTATTAGATTTATTAGATTTATTAGATTTATTAGATTTATTAGATTTATTAGATTTATTAGATTTATTAGAGAAAAAAAAATAGAAAAAAAAATAGAAAAAAATAATAGAAATTAGAAAAAGAATTAAAAAGAGAATTAAAAAAGAATTAAAAAAAGAATTAAAAAGAAAAAATAAAAAAATTAGAAAAAAATTAAAAGAAAAGAATTAAAAAAAGAATTTAAGAAAAGAATCCCTAATATACAGGATTTAAAATATGGTTTATAATTGGAAGCTGATTGGTTTAGAAAGTATATAAGGTTTGTGCGGCGAATATCAAAATCCTAATCTCGATTAGATATTATTATTAATAGGTACAGTAGTTATAAATGATTTATGAAATATAATTAATTGATATTTTTATATTCTTTGTATTAATAGCTTTTAAATAATATTATTTTTATATAAAAAAAAGAGTTATTATTAATATATTAATTGTTTAGTTGATTTTGCAATAAAAAGTTGCTAATACAATTCTGATTGGTTCAGATTTGATTAGTAATAAAAGAGATAAGAGAAGAGATTAGAAAGAAAAGAGAAGGGATTAGATTTATTAGATTTATTAGATTTATTAGATTTATTAGATTTATTAGATTTATTAGATTTATTAGATTTATTAGATTTATTAGATTTATTAGATTTATTAGATTTATTAGATTTATTAGATTTATTAGATTTATTAGAGTTATTAGAGAAATAGAAATTAGAGAAACAGAAATTAGAGAAATAGAAATTAAAACAATAGAAATTAGAAAAATAATTAAATAGAGTATTAAAAAATAATTAAAAAAAAGAATTAAAAATAAAAATAAAAAAGAATTAGAAAAAAAAGAATTAGAAAAAAAGAATTAGAAAAAGAATTATAAGATTTATAAGGTTTTGAGGTTTTGAGGTTTATAAGATTTTGAGGTTTATAAGATTTTGAGGTTTAATTATACCTTTAATATTTTTATATAAGCTAAAAGCTAGAGGTTAATAAAGATTATTATTATTATTATTATTATTATTATTATTATTATTATTATTATTATTATTATTATTATTATTATTATTATTATTATTATTATTATTATTATTATTATTATTATTATTATTATTATTATTATTATTATTATTATTATTATTATTAAATATAAAAATATAAATCTTATTTATTTTTAGAATTCTAAAAGCTATATAATACAAATATAAACGTAGGTCCTGAGGGGCGTGAAAAATAACTACGGAGAGCGTTAGCGAGCCCGTTGTTATTTTTAGCCCCGAAGGGCCGAAAAAAGCTCGTAATATAGAGTTTAGAATATAATATAATATAATATAATATAATATAATATAATATAATATAATATAATATAATATAATATAATATAATATAATATAATATAATATAATATAATATAATATAATATAATATAATATAATATAATATAATATAATATAATATAATATAATATAATATAATATAATATAATATAATATAATATAATATAAATAATAATCTATCTACAAATTCATATTTCATATTTCAAAACGAGTATAAATCTCTTTTTTCTTCTTTTTTTCTTTCTTTTTTCTTCTTTTATTACTTCTATTATTACTTCTATCTATGTACCTATATATGATATTTTTAACCCTTTTATAAATCTCGTTTATTCTATTCTTTCTATTCTCTCTATTCTCTCTATTCTCTCTATTCTCTCTATTCTCTCTATTCTCTCTATTCTCTCTATTCTCTCTATTCTCTCTATTCTCTCTATTCTCTCTATTCTCTCTATTCTCTCTATTCTTTCTATTCTCTCTATTCTTTCTATTCTTTCTAGTCTTTCTATTCTTTCTATCATCTCATTCTTTAAAATCCACTCTCCAAAATCCACTCTCCAAAATTCATTCTCCAAAATTCATTCTCCAAAATTCAAAGTTCAAATACTTACCAGCACAGCACAATTCAATCCAATTCCTCTCTCCCAATTCAATCCACTCCAATCCCCAATCCCCAAAATCTTAAAAACCTACCCACTACCAACTACTAATTACCAACTCCCTCCCTCCTAGTGACTCTAGTAAATCCCATCTTCTGAATCATCTACCCAGGTAGTAAATATACAATTCTGTTTTTGATGTTTTGATACTCTACTCTTTCAAACTCTCAAGCTTCACAATTCATATTACATTGTATGATAGCACTCAAGATCCCACCCTCACATTATCCATTCATCAATTTTCCATATACACACACACACACACATATATAAACCTAGGTCCATATAATCTCATTCCTTATTTATTCATTCAATAATCGTATTCGTATATTTATACTGACTGCATGAACTGATAATCCTAGATATATAGCTATTCTCCTTCTCCTTCTCCTTCTCTATCTATCTCATCTCAATCATATAATCCATCTAACCCCACTGCTCCACTACCTCTGGAGAACGACTTCCATCGCACACCCTTCTGTAACTTCAATCTAACAATAGCCGGCAACCTAGCCGGCAACCTATGCCTTCAGTGCTTGGTGAGTGCTCAATCTCTTGTATATACCACGCTTTCTACCCATTCCGCTTCATCATCCTCTTCTATCCTTCACCCTGGATATGAAAGTGTCAGATTGAATTGTTTAATCCCAACCTATGCCAAATCCTTCTAGTCCAGTACACACCGTCCTTCTACCCCGCACCCTACACCCCAAATCCACATTCCCATATTCACTTCCCCGTTTCTGCTCTTTCCTCTTTATATCCTCCTCTTGACCACAAACCTACACTCCCCTATCAAAACATCTAACATACAACATCTCTCACCCTACAAATCAATCTCCACGCTAAATCTAAACCTAAAACTAAAACAACCCCCAGAGCACCAAACCATGCACCCAATCAATAACGCCCCTCGAATTTCAGTATTCCTACACCCATCCATACATCCATCGTATAAAACACGCCAACATCTAATCCATACATTCCCCCAAAAGTTACCAAAAATAATCAAAACTCTTTAAATGATCAAAACGCTAATGACAGTGGTATATGCTATGATTGAAAAATTGCCTTCGATGACTTCAACCCATCCCATTCGATCCAGTTGTAAGCCTTCCGTTCCTTTCCTTCCGTATCATTCACGCCAAATATGAAAATCCATCCTCTCATTTCTCGCCCCATTCATTCATTTAAAACTTTAAACTTTATATGCCCGATAGAAGAGTCCCGCCGATATTCCGATACCAAACAAACTGACCAGAAACAACCAGGATAGTGCGTCTCATCCGATATTGAGATACCCAAAGGTATGACTCATGGAATAAGCCTCAGTTTCAATAGGCGACTTTCCCATTACTGTTAAACCGATTATTCATATAATGCGACGGGCTCAACATAATAGTCGGTCCATCATTAACACCTAGCTGAGAAGACATGGTACCGGTTCTTGATCCATTCGACAAGTAAGTATCTGCGCGCTCATAAACATTGCCATTAAACATTGCACCAAAAGAGACACTCTGTGGAGTAGATGGAACAGTTGCCTGAACCGCTGGTCCCAATGCTGCACTCTGGGGAGTCATCGGTAAGGGGACTTGGGAGGCAGGTGATTGCGTTGTATACGAGCCATTCGAACCACCATTTGCTTGTCTATTTGCCAAAAAACCCCACGGTGATGCTGTAATCATTGAGCCTGTTTCTTTGATGGCCTTTTGAAGAGGTCTAAGAAGAACAATAATTTCAGTCGGGATGAAGCTGATTACGCCTTTCACTTCCCTGACTTTGGTAACTAAATCGAGATATGACTGACTGTATTAGTATATAATGTTGTGTTATCATGATTGGGTATACTTACATCTACCATCGCCCAGCAAATCTCCCAGAAACCCTTTTGCTCTCTGATATCAGGGTCCTTCAATTTAATTTGTGATAGACGAGATTTAAGCGCATCCGCTATGTATAACGCGTGCGTGCATTTGTGTATTAACACTTGCCAGTATTGTTTACCGTGGTCTGCATTACTTGAAATCGCACTCTTTTGCATGGATCCGACGAAATGGGCGTTAACATTTGGAAGAGTTTTGAGAGCCATTTCTGACGTTTGCTGTAGACGAAGAAAGATCTTCTCAAAGATTTTATCCTCCTCAGTAAAGTCTCCCACTAGACGCCCACTGGTTCCTGTTGAACCAAATGATTCTCCAGAGCGTGGAGTAGCGCTTGTCATAGTTGCGGAACGCCCATTTCCACTGACAAATGATGGGGGAGCATCTATCGCTACTCGTAGATTATTTGAATGTTGAATTACAGTCGTACTTCTCGATCTGAAGTTCGTGCCAGGCCTCTCTCGTGTCGGAGTGACTGATTTATCTCTGATTGGATATCCTACCTCGTGATTACCTCCTAGATGTCTACCAGATCGACTTTGTCCAGGAGGAAACAAGCTCGCGCCAGCATTTCGCACTTCTGCTACGCTTCCGTATAATTGAAGTAGTAGGGTCCGAATGTATCGAGGATCGCCATTAGTGAGAAGAATCTCGACATTTTGTGATAATTGAGCGCATACGTGAATGTATGCGCCAACACAAGTCAAACAGGCACGTTTCACGTTTTCGTTGGACCGAGGAGAAGCTTCCTCGTCTTCCTCCGAGTAAGAATCATAACGTTGAACATCCTGATCTAGCTCTTCCACATGTGTTTTGGCGTTGTAAAATACCCTCTCCAAAGTGGACTTCTTCTCGCCAGGATTCCGAACCAGGCCAATCAAGGTTTCGATAAGAGGATGGACTTGAAACAAAGCGTACAATACACCTTTAGCCCCTTCAATAATAGGATCTGGAGAAGTAGATTCTCGTTTGCGTTCCGGTAAGCTTGATAAGCGGCGGACGTAGGTAGCTCTCTGGCCCGCCGAATCTGCCGGACTTGCTGGGCTAATCGTATTGCCATGAGACCCAGTACCATTACCCTGCATGGCAGATCCATGACTGAGGCCCCTGTTGTGGAGACTGTAACGATTCGATTTGTTCGTCTCATCAACCGTCCCTAACTCCGCTGCCTTCCTTGAAACGATACCCATTCGTCGCGAGCGATCCGTTGAAGAGCGGTCCGGTCGATCACGATTAGCCTGCAAAAGGCCCTCGCTGTTACTGCGAACCCTTTCGTTTGTACTTCCAATTGTGAGAGGCATTACGCCAGGTCGCCGAAGCGCTGCATTTTGTTGCGAGAAGCCTCTTTGGTGTGATCTAGAAGGTATAGGTGGTGGTCGAGGTTGAGCTGGCGATGGGGGAACGCCGTCGACCTTTATGGGAAAACGACCACTCACGACACGCTTCATAATAGGCCGTGGAGTCTCGGTACCCTCGCTCGATTCTTCTCCGCCAGATTCGGTTTCGGGTCGACCCACCGCTCTGGACTTCAAGAATCTTTTGACCTGTGCTGTGACAGTAACGTCGTCCATGTCACCTTCTTGGAAGGGGCCGCCGCTAGGGGAGTTCAAAGCTTGCGCTTGAAAGATCTCTTTAGGTGGAAATCTCAGGGGATTCCCATCCAATTTCAGGACTTGTAGAGTTGTCATCTCTGCCACACATAAAGGAAGTTCCTCGATCCTGTTCCTTTGAACGGACAAAACCTTCAATGATGTCAAATTTATAATGCCTGGTGGCAACGTCCGTAGTTTATTTCGTCCAAGGTCAAGAATTTCGAGAGAGGTTAACTGGCATATCTAAAACAAAGTCAGCGTCTTTGAGCTTGCCTCACGCTATTTTGACCTTGCATACTGCTGGTGGGAATTCTCGAATGATATTGTTTCGAAGATTGAGATATCGTAACGAGGTACATTCTGCGAACCTGGAGGGGAATGTTTGGATCTCGTTGTGGGATAATGCAAGTCTGTACCATCAATATGTATTAGCTATCATTAAAAAATATATTTAATTTCCGAGATGCTGGAAAGAGCGCAACATGTGAGACAAGTTCCAAGCCTCCTGCAAGGAATGAAAGATTATAAATACCGTACGAGTTCGACTTTTATGATGTCGACAACCTCTTCTGGAAATCTTTGTATACGTCTATGGCTCAAATCAATCGTGACTCCTGGCATCAGCTCGTTGCTGACAGCGCTCGACTCTGCAGCTTTCACTATATTTTCCTCCAAAGCCTTGTTCATAGATTCCCGTACTAAGGCGACAACTTGCCCTTGCGATGGCGGGACTTTGGAAGATAGCGAAGAGTTCGACTGAGCATGCCGAAGGGGAGGAGCACGTCGAGATGTGCTTAGATTCTGTGGTCTAGGACCCGGACCTGGACCTGGCATGCCATTTTCGAATTTGGGTCGTCCTGATGACATTATTGCTGCTCCAAGGGGAGGACCAGTGGGACCCATGATATCTTCCACTCCAACCTTTTCAATAATGTTGTCGGTGGTTTCCGTAAGATGTGGCTGAGGATGTTTCAACACTTTCTTGTTTCGCAAAAAAGGGACCAGACCCTTATCAATTCGCTGGGAACTACTTAAGAATCCGTGCCTTTGTATGGGCGGTAAAGTTGAGAATTGGTCGAGAAGAAAGAACAAGCAGCATAATGAGGGGTTTATGTCCTATGTAACACCACCATGCATCCGTAATATTTTCAAGAAGGGGTAATATTCGAGGGTCTTCTCTCTCTTCTGTAGCAATTGAACTGCTTGTTGTCACATTGATCAGTTCTCTAGCATCATGATTTTCGGTTAAGCTTTCTCGAAATAGGTAAGCGTCGGCTTTAAATTGATGCAGGTACCGATGTGTTTAATAAAATATGCATTTCTCCCTTTGATTTTGAGTACGACGGCAGTGTAACCTCAGAATTTATATCTTCATACTTTCATGGAGGGGATACGTTAACAAGTCAGAAGATAATTAAGACCATAGGTTATCTTCGTCTACCTTCATCGTTGTCTGTATCGTATTCAAGGGGCTAGAGAGGTTCTTGACAACTCCTGCCTGCTAGATACATTTTGATATCGTTCTTTCTCCAGCTTAACTTGATCCTTACAAGTGGTTCTTGACCGTTCAGATGATAGATAATCATTGATAGATCTCGGATCATACTAAGTCTTTCATTTCAAATCAGTTCCATAATACACTTCACTCCATTTGCTGTGTTATACAGAACCTCAGGATATCTTCTGCTGGAGGCTGAATCACCAAATAAAACGAGCAATGACATTGTGAGAAACCAAGAGTAAGGATATTTTCTACTGACAAGAACAAGGCCTTCGATTTGTTCACACTTCAAGAGTCTAACTGATCAGTTTTCTCCTGCTACACTACAATAGCAAAGGACTGAAATCACTCAACTCTCCAAGATCTCCCCTCTGAATCCTTACAAAATGCCTTTGTCAAGGACCCTTTCAAGATCCGATTCTTGCGTTGACATTGACTTCACATTGCGCCGTATATTTAAAAAGACCTCATTCAGGTAGTCCCCTTGAGCAATATTTCCCAAAATATCAGCTAAAGTTTCTCAGGCCCTTACAGCGAGAAGTTATCGTTGCTGCACTGGATGGACACGATGTTTTCATTCAGGCTGCCACTTCATTTGGAAAAAGTTTATGCTTTCAACTGCCTGCAGTGATCGATCAAGGAAGTAAGTCACGACGTTTGTTATTCATTTCTCAACGCCAAAACTTACGCCTTCAGTAACTATTGTCATCTCGCCATTACTTTCATTAATGGTAAGTCATAACCGGCCATGCGTTTTTCTATACTTACACCATGCCAGACCGATCAAGTAAATGCCTTACAGTCTGCCGGAATCGTAGCGGGTACCATTAATGGAAATACAGCTTGGCCCGAACGGCAACGACTCCTTGCAGACCTTGAATCTGGCCACCCCCTAACAAGACTTTTGTATGTGACTCCTGAGTACTGCTCTACAGACAACTTCCGCAAACATCTTCGAACTGTGCATGAACAGCGAGAGCTTGCTAGGATTGCCGTTGATGAAGCACATTGTATTAGCGAATGGGGCCATGACTTTAGAAAGTCCTTTAAAAATCTCTCCTGGTTCCGAGAGACATTTCCTGATATACCTATTATTTGTTTAACGGCAACAGCTACGGATCAAGTACGGCAAGATGTTATAGGCACTATGGGTCTCTCGGAAACAAATTTGAAGGTGTTTAGAATGACAACGAACCGCGAGAACCTTCATTATGAAGTGAGATTCAAATCAGATGAATCAGACCATTTCAATGATTTCTTACATTGGCTCAAGGGAGTTCACAGAAATCGAATGGAAAACCCAGAACGTCGGGCCGAACTGGAACAGAAGCGCGAACGCTTGGATAATGTGCCAGGAATTATCTACACTCTTTTTAGACAAGATTGTGAGAATCTCGCGTCTAGATTGAGACATAGCGGAATAGGGGCCAGAGCCTACCATGCCGGGCTCACTCACGAAGAAAAGACCGAAACATTAAATCGATGGATCAATAATGACAAGGGCTATGACGTGATAGTTGCGACAACTGCCTTTGGCATGGGCATAGACAAGGAAAACGTACGGTTTGTCATTCATTGGCAAATTCCAAAATCTTTCGAAGGCTTCTATCAAGAGGCTGGACGAGCCGGAAGGGACGGAAAGGCCAGCATACATATCATGTATTACAGCCGCGAAGATCGTGACCGAGCATACAACAGAGTCTCTCGAGATGCCAAAGAAAGAGTCAATCTAGAAGCTAGGATTAATAGCTTGAAAGCTTTGGTTTCATACTGCGAAGAAACTGATGAATGTCGACACAAGCTGATCTGCAAATACTTCGGAGAGAACGAAGTGCCCGCTTGTGATTATGCTTGTGATTGGCACAAAGACGTGAAAGCTTTGAAGAGAGCAAAGCTCAACAATTTGATGACCGAAGAATTTGTGAGCACACAAAGAGAGCAGGGCCGCTTCGACAATGGATATGATGAGTATGATTGATAATAATATCTTTATCTTGCTAGCTTATCATAGCAATGGCTAACAAGTACTGCTTGAATTTGGTGCACGCATGTTGGGAATGTCATTGAGTTAGTCATGCCCCAGGGAATTCACTTTGGAAGAGTGATTGCTACAAAGCCGGTTCATGCGTATGGAAAACACGAATGAAAGAACCTATGTTCCCTCACTACCTATCCTTTTGGGAATAATGAAAGATGATCATCGTTGTAAAAGAGAATGACCCAAACAGTATTGATGGTGGGAGGCTATATATTATGGGCTTTCGACCACCAAAATTGCCACTCAATTCAACAAGATCACTTGCTTTTCATTTTGGCAACCCTTACTTACAATACATTTCAACACAGCACAAAGCTCAACTCTCGAATTCGGACAACAATAAACGCTTTGATCATGAGTAACGATATTCCCAACGATTGGTTCCTGGTAAAGCTGACTCGATGGGAAGACGGCCATGAAACCAGTTCGGCTCTCCTCCCTGTGAATATTTCTGCTGGTGATACACCGTCTGGCCTCAGAAACGGGCTTCAGGCTGTTTACAAGCGCATTTGGGATTACTTTACTGTTATAGAGAGAGACGGCAACTCCTCCGACCGAACCAATCTTCCTTTGGGAGCCGCCATTAGAGAAGGTGATGGTATCGAAGGTTTGAGCGTTGATTGGCAAGGCCTTTCGGCTGGCGACTGGCCATCGCAGCGGACTCTCGTGACGGAATTCAACCTTCCTGGAATCGTGAGACATTGAAATTTCTCATTTTCTCCTTCTATTTTCATTCATGGGGTCGTCTTCTGCGAACACAATATAACTACGGGGAAAGCTAACTTGAGAATCTTGACATAGCGGGGAAGATTATCGACGAGTAACAATGCAGTCATCCACTGTACTGTCAAAGACAGTAGACTCGACGGAATTTCCTGGTGCCCCCCAAAGGATTAGGGCATTTTAGTCTAGTATCAGATACATGAGACGAACCGAAAGTGCTTATGAGAGTAGGCTTTCAGAAAGTGAACCTCATTTCTGCAGCGTGCATTGGTTGTCCCGAGGGATACATGAGAGAGGAGGCTCGGAAAGTGTGGGGGTTTTGGGACTGAAGAAAATGAGCGAAAATATTTTGAGGTTAACATCAATAATATTATGATCTCGTCTTGTCTAGTAGTTGGTATGTGATGGTATGTCTTAGGATACAGATACTGGTATGATTATGAAAGCCTTACCTAAAGCGCCAGCGGCAGATGCAATCCCGCCTCCATGAAACCTTCACTCTGCTCCCGCCAATTCCATTGATTTCTCCTTTCATCACTCGTATCACCTCCTTCACCTTCACCTCATCTCTTTGGCCCACTACATTCTGATAAGAAAGAACCACCTATTCTTGCAATATCAGGTTGCACACATCCAAGCATTCATCAATGTTTCAAATATCAACTCTTATATTCAATTCCGTCAGTCTCCTAGCCGATCATTATTCCGCCCACCCACTAGCCATTTCCACTATTCCCACCAAAAGGATGCTGCATCCCTGAACCCAGACCAGTCTACACGGAACTAATCTAGATCCACTCTCCTTAACCTAATTCCAAACCTGGGAATAGATATCTATGCGTACCAGACCCTCCCTCGAAATTACACCAACAGCTCAGAACTTCGGGGGGGGGGATGAAGAAGCTCAGCTGGGCAACTGATCACATCCCTAATTCTTTCTCAAGTATAATACCCTGTTGTCTAAATACCAGCAAAGCGATACAAATACTTTGGTTGGTAATGTGTCTGTTTTCACACTAAGTCTACATCAAGTACCATCGGTTCAAGTGTCGAGGGGATAGTTGATAGGACAATCCATATTTGCTCGGATACGATGGTATTGTTGCCGGATTTGCCAGAGTAGTCAAGAGCAACTTTGTATAGACATCAATAGCGTGCACCAAAGACAGTAGAGCCTGTTAGCGCACTGTATATCCATTTTCATACCCTCTTGTATGTATGTTATGTGGGTAGTACCAAAAGAGTCCGCGACATCCGAGACGTTCCCAACCTAACCCAAAGTCATCTATTTTGCCACACTCCTATCTACTCCAACCAGAGGCCATGTAAGAATGTAAGGGTGTCATAAATCATCGTTCCCACATCCAAACCAAACGCCCAAGAGAACGAAACCCCAATCCATACTCCCAATTACCCATCAACTATCCTTTGGGAGAAATTGCTTTTCCGAAGTTTTTTTCCCGTCCCTTCCTGTCACTGGTAGAAGAACTCCTAGCTCTC
This sequence comes from Botryotinia globosa, assembly GCA_014898425.1. Taxonomy (NCBI): domain Eukaryota; kingdom Fungi; phylum Ascomycota; class Leotiomycetes; order Helotiales; family Sclerotiniaceae; genus Botryotinia; species Botryotinia globosa. The sequence goes on along the minus strand of RCSZ01000008.1, from coordinate 1,829,859 downwards.
CACCCCTACTCGCCAATTCGATGTCGTCCCGACTATCACCATCTCCCACAAAAATCGAACCACCTTTTCTGTCCGCCTTGGGAACGTATTCTTTGTTCTGATTAAGATGCCAACCTCTATCAGCTCTCTCCTTTCTCACTTGTGCCGTAAGTAATATGCCAAAATTCGCTTTCTTCCCACCCCGTGCATCAATTTCTATACGTTTAGCCTCGTACCAACTCTCAGTTTGTTCTTTTGGCCAGACGACTCTAGGATCAATATTACCCCAGATTTGCGTTTCGGTGGCGTTATCTGATTGGGGCATGATGTTTTGTTCTTTTTCAATCTCAGCCCTAGCCTGTGATTTCTTTTGTAGATCTAAATAATGATCAAGAACGCTGGGATCATATGTTAAGCAGCGCAATTGACGTCGATACTCGATAGTGTTGGGCTTGTAATCGCCATAAAGTGGCGCAGAGTGCTTCAGCTTTCCCTGGTTCGGACTCTGTTGGTTCGATCTCTCCTGGTTAGGTCCCTCCTGGTACAACTGTGAAACTGTAGACTCCAGCTCCTGAGAACTCTCGGTGGGTTGGAGAGGTATAAATTGATTCATTGCATTATTGATAATTCGTTGATGATGAAGTACTTGCTTAGACGGCGCTATCTTTCTTGCAACCATAGTTTCAGCTTTTTGTTTCTGAACTAGACATAAGACGTCGCGGTTTTCACTTTCCGGGTCAAGGAAGTGCATGTTTTGAGCCGTGGTATCTAGATTAGACTTTGGTGATATAGGCTTTAATGGCCTCCTGATCAAAGGAATTGTCAAAATTGAGGTCGTAGAGGAAGCTGCTGCTGAGGGTTGTTCCTCTGCAACTTCTTTTTGGTCGAATAGGGAAGCTTTGCCATCAGGATTCTGATTCTCCGCAGAAGCTGATACTGGCTCAAGCGGTTGTCCACTGGACGACAGTAGGGTTGGTGAAGACGGCGATCTATGCTCATGAACAGGTTCATCCGCAGGAACCGTTGCAGCTTGTTTTGCACTTTCTGGCATAATTCTGAGCTCGTCTTGTATTTGAGAGCCAAGGCTATCGTCTTGTTCAATATCGAGTTGCTCCACGTCAGATTGCCAAATATTGACATCACTGTCAACTTTATCTGGCGACGGTGGTTCGTATTCTGGCGAACAGCTCATATTGTCTTCGACTTCACCAGGCGGCGGAGGCTCATACTCTGGAGACGATGGGAGTTCTGACATTGATTGGATTATGGTTCGACTCGGAATTCTGGGTCTGAATGGGTCATATTAGACATATTCACTCAGTGTTCAATACATTAAACTTACACTTCCCGGCTGCCATTCATATTCGGTGCTTTGATTGCTCTCAATTTTGGCTGGAGGAGTTTCCTCGATGTGGGAGAATGGGACAAGTTTCCAACCCGGGGAGGTCGCGGTCCTAGAGTAGACAACGGGCCCTCCAAACTCGAAGTCTCTTGAGGTCTCGTGGTTGGTTTATCATTAGAATCTGACTGAACAGAAAAACTACTTGGAAGTATTTGCTTATTTTTCAAATCTCCAGGCTTTCTACCTCGTTTACGCTTCATTCCTTGCATGTCCTCGTCATACTTGACAGGGTAAAGTCTTGTTTTTTTGATGGGTTTCGAGACCGGTCTTGACATGGCTGATATTTGTGCTTTGCTAGCAAGCTTAGACCTCTTGTTTTTTTCTGTCATCTCGTGCAGAGTACACAAGACTCTATCATCTTTGTTTTTACCCAACATGCTGTAAATCTGCTTGTTGCATCCAGGTATCTCACACACACCGCCCAGCGATTGTCTCTCTGGTGAAAACTCTGTTGGTGGTAGGCCATGTTTTCTAATACAATGATTGCAATACCAATCACTGTTTAGTTTTTAGCAATTGCCGAATAGCACGAGGGGAGATATTACATACGTGACGTCAGCTCCAACCGGTGGACGTGGCTTATGACAACTAGCATGCCATCGGGCTAAACATTTTGAACAACGATATAAAGGATCGAGTACAAGTTCCTCTCGTTTACACACCAAACATTTTATGGCTTTGCTAGTAGTTGAGAGTGAGGCGGTTGAACTTGTCTCGTCGAACTTGTCATCGGACTGAGCTTGAAACTAACAAGTTAGCAAATCTTTTTGAATATGACAGTCGAAAATTTTCAGAGAAGAGAATTGATTTTGTCTCAGGTCTTTTCAGTCTATAAAGAGTCGTCATATGGCTTGCTTCAGCGGTTGTGCAATTAGTTATAAACCACCAATGTACGTCTCAACTGACTTCTACAGAAGATCGAATCCCTTTTGCAGCAATTTCAATACCGCTTTCTATCACAGCCTTTGGTCATACATCCTGGGGCAATGTGATGTCTAACTCCGTGTAGCAATAGTGTCCATGGACATCAATTTGCCCTCATATTTTCATTGTTGAAGCTGATATCCTTGAGCTAGAACAGTCTTGCCTGAAATGGAGGACGCCGCCAGGGTTTGATAATCGCAAAAGGTAGTATCATCGACCATGACAAGGAGACAGTACAACCAATGCAGAACCAGAAGAAGCATTTTTGAGCACTCAGACCTTTTACCAGATGTTCATCATTGACATACGTATGAAAGTCAAAAAGTGAGAGTTCCACATACGCCTGCATTTCTTTTTATGCTTGAGAATGATTGCGATCTGAAATTATTGTCGAAGTTAGTTGCTGATCTGGTTGGAGCGACCTGCTTGCTGTCAAAGTCCATATTTTTTCGACAGAAGCTTGAGAATGTAACGATAAGATTTCTAGTCCTCCATTCTCAAATCTTCTTTCTCAACCGTGTAGTTGTACTCGAAGAAAGAGGCATCAGGCTGTATCGTGAATTGTGTTGAGATGTCAGGTATATCAAGCATGGATAAATAAAAGAAGCCGCGACTGTGGACGAGATGTTAAGCACGGGTGCACGGGTTCTTGCGGCCGCTGGTCATTGATTTTGCCTAAATACACCGCCTCATTTTGTGCTTGACTTGGTATAGCGGGGGTCAATCACCGAATCGATAGGCAAAGCTGTCTACTTCTCTTTCACAATTGTTAAATACTACCTTACTGAGTATCATATTCTTAACATTTGTCTTGTTGCAGATTGCTTATGGATTTCTTGAAGTCTGCAGTCGCATCTGCGATATCAAAGGGACCTCCATTTCCCTACACATTCGGGGATCAGGTTGATATAGAGGAATCCATATGGAAGTTATACAATGGAACCAAAAGAGTATGCGCCAGAGATGACTTTGGTACAGAATATGGAGTTAATGGTATCGTAGGAAGACGGTTCTAATTGTAGTATATTCTCCTTCGATGTTAGCGCGAACAAGTCTCGATTACCCCTAGCCAAGAATGCAGCTAAGAAGCTTCGAACGTTGAGACATCCTGGAGTTATCAAAGTGCTGGATACCGTCGAGGTATGAATTGTCAACAATCGAATCATATGGTATATCTGACTTGCGATATGGAATAGACCGACACATACATTTATATCGCTACTGAGAGAGTTGTTCCTTTGAGATGGCATATCAAGAGAAAGAGCATGAGCCCGGAGACATTAAAATGGGGATTATTTAGCATAGCAGTAAGTTTATGATTAGTACCATTTGTTATACTCAAGTCTAATGGAACATATAGCAAACAATTAAATTTATTAATGACGAGGCATCATCCGTCCATGGAATGCTTCGAGTAGGATCAATTTACACAAGTGAGAGTGGGGAGTGGAGAGTTGGAGGATTCGAGGTATTAAGCAATATGAATGATACTGAAGCAATTATTTATGTGAGCAATATATGTTTCTGGCATATAGAAAACCAAATGCTAAATCTTGCAGAACTATGGCAGTCTTGTACCCGATGCCAGACGATATACTCCTCCAGAATTGGCGAATACTGGCTGGGATTCTATCAAGAAACACCCAACTTATGCGACTGATTCTTATAATTTTGGAACTTTAATTTTTGAAGTCTTCAATGGGGACTTCACAGGGGGCGATCAAGCCGGCCAGACGAAGAATATACCTCCCAGTATGCAGTCAAGCTATAGACGTTTAGTCAATAGCAATCCCAAAGCTCGACTGAGCGTTGGCCATTTCCTTGAGCAAGGTTGTCGAAGTGGAGGTTTTTTCGAGACTCCCCTTATCAAGCTTACTGAAGGCGTGGATAATCTAGGGATGAAAACGGAGACTGAACGAGAAGAGTTCTTGAGGTAAATTATCACATCAAAGCACACTGGATTTAAGCTGACTTGTGGAGTGACCTTGATGAGCTGTCAAATGACTTCCCGGAGGATTATTTCAAGATGAAGATCCTTCCAGAGTTACTGAAGTCTGTTGAATTTGGGGGTGGTGGTCCAAAAGTATTTAGTGTTGTTATGAAAATTAGCACTAAGCTTACAGATGACGATTTTGAGGCAAAGGTCACACCTGTCGTCGTTCGATTATTTAGCAGTCCTGACAGAGCTATTCGGGTGTGTCTTTTGGACAATCTTCCCCTTATGATCGATCGACTACCACAGAAAGTGGTCAATGATAAAATATTTCCCCAAATGGTAAGGGTAATTGCACTTGATTTGCAAGCACATGCTGATTGAAACAGGTCACTGGCTTTACGGATCTCGCACCGGTAGTACGAGAGCAGACAGTCAAAGCAGTATTGACAATTATTGGGAAATTATCAGACCGGACAATTAACGGAGAATTGTTGAAATATTTAGCCAAAACTTCTAACGATGAACAACCTGGTATTCGAACAAACACGACAATCTGTTTGGGCAAAATCGCCAAGAATCTGGGAGTTAGCACGAGATCAAAGGTGTTAATCGCCGCTTTCACAAGGTCCCTTCGCGATCCATTCGTTCATGCTAGAAATGCAGCCTTATTAGCATTGGCTGTTACAGCTGACTCATTCAGCGATGATGATTGCGCTAATCGCATATTACCGGCGTTATGTCCTTGTCTAATAGACAAGGAGAAACTCATTCGAGACCAAACAAACAAGACAATGGACGTATACCTGCAGCGTATTCGCAAATCTGCTGCCACAATGCCTGATACTGCCTTACCACCACCCACCACAGGCGAAGCTGCCTCGTCATCTGCACCCCGAATGAGTACGCCACAGCCTAGTGATGCAGGTACGTCATGGGCAGGCTGGGCTATTTCTTCATTCACCAATAAAGTAGCTGCTGCCACGGGTGAAATTCAACCATCAAGTGGTGCTGTGACTCCAGACACATGTCCGACATCAGCACGACAAGAAAATGAAGCTCGCCATTCAACTAAGTCTGCATCGGCTTTGCATCGCCAAGCTGTGACCTCACCAGCTGTTGCCTCAGCTAACACGCCTTCGACCAGTCACTCTTATTTCGAAGATGCGAACGCAGGAGAGGACGATATAGAAGCATGGGGTGACATGGAAGAGGATTCCTTCTTTGATGCTCCTAGCGAATCTGCATCAAAAAATACTATTGCCCCATCTTCGACTGCAACCCCCTTCGAAGATAATGGCGAACCAGATTTCGCGGGTTGGTTAGCAGCCCAACAAAAGAAACCAGCTCAAAAGTCATTACCAAAAGGCTTGGCCAAGCCCGCAGCGAAAACAAACGGAAGACCTTTATCATCGTCAAGAACTACCACAACCAGTTCTTTGGGGACGAAAAAAGCAGCTCCTGTAGCGACTAAGCCAGTTGTAGCTAAGAAAATAGATACAGCTCCAAAAGCTACAGATGAGGATGCTGATTGGGGAGATGGTTGGTAGGTCGATCGAGAATCTAATTATGTGGGTGGGCAATTAGGTTTATGTATGTCACTGGGCTTCCGTGTAAATTGGCATGGCGTATTGGGTGAAACTAAGAGGGGAAATTGAGCATCAAAAGGCGAGAGGGCGTTTGAATTGTTAATTCTTCAGCGAGTTACAAGTTTGTTCGTGGTTAGGATAGATATTAGATACCTGGATCGCATACGAGTTCTTCTGCGAAATTAATATGAATTGAGAAGCGTTTATATGCAAAGAATTCCCGATTTGGCACCCTGAGTTTGTTCTGTATATAAAACCTCATTGGTGGAAAATCCAACGGAAATTTAAGACAGTATAATATAAGCTTATATAGTCCTCTCCATACTATTTATAGCGCTCTATATAGCCTCTACGCATATGATATAGCCTCATCTCGAGTTTGATCGTCGAACCCTTGACATCGGTAGGGAACCATAGCTTATGACGGACATGAGATACAAGAATTGGTCGTAATCCGTCCCCGCATGGCATCTTAGCATGGATGTTCTGAGACGATATATATGTACAAAAGAACAGACGACGATCAGAAAGGGAAAGAGGAAGGTCGGGATGGTGATGAGGAGGTTATGTTGCATATCTGTGGGATTAATAGTTGGAGTTTGTTAAGATCTTGAGCTATGGGATCGTGTGTTGTTGTGCATGGTGTCGTTCGTGTAGGGCTGAGATGACATCGAGAGGTTGAGTTGTGCAAGGTGGGATGGGTGGACAGGTGAGCTATGTTTCATAATTTGATGAGTTATAGGTCGTTCACTCGTTCGGATCTCGATGGCTTGACTTTTTCAGCTCCTATTAGGTGAGTTGGTTTGATTTTCGAGGACGAGTAAGAAATCTTTGAGGTGGGATTAGGTGATAGATAGATATTTGGTTGGGGCATAAAAAAACGGGTTATAAAAGGGAATTGTTCCATCAACCTTCAAGCAAAACTTCTACGCCCTCCTCTAATGCCCTCTTCTTGTTTTCCTGCCATTTAAGCCAGGCCATTCCTTGCAGTAGGCAATCTGCTAGATCGTCTAGTTTACCTACCTCATCTTCTTTCTCTGTTATTATCTCATCTTCTTCTTCCTTATCCTCGTTGTTTCTCGCTTTACTTTCAACCTTGAATCCCTTCGCTCTCCCAGCTTTTCTATCCCATTTTGTGGTGTATCTCTCCTTCACCTCTCGAACCTGTTGACTACCTATCTGTACCATTTCAAGGTGATTCCGAGATTCTCCATTTTCCTTTTCCCCAGCTTCCAACCATCCTCTAACTAAATCAATCTTGGCACCCTTAGTCCTCGCCTTCACTTCCTTTGTGTTCCTAACCTTCTTGAACTTTTCCTCCTCTCCATCCAACAAGCCGCTCTCTTCAACCCAGAAACTTCCTACTTTCCTCGGAGCAATCTCAATTACCTCTCCGCTCCATGCTTTCTCTTCAGCTAATGTTTTGAGAGTAGCCCATAACATACTTTCTAACATATTTACTCTAATTGTCCATTCTAAAATATGTTTGGAGCCCATGGAGCGGAAACGTTGGCGCTCTATTAGAATATGGGTGGGGGAGAGAGGAAGAAGAGTATGCCGAATTAAGGAGTAGGCTGCCGTGCTGAGAACGGAGGGAGTAAACTCGTTGCGCGTTTTTGCTTTGGTTTCAGGATCAGCATTTGGAGGAGATTGCGAGAGGAGAGAAAGTTTTTGCCAGGATTGAAGGATGGGGATGGGAATTGTAGGGCTCAAGTTCTTCTTGGAAGATCGCGACTTAGAGGTAGATTTCGATGAGGAAATTTCCAGGAGACAGAATGAAAAATTGCGGATTCCCATATCAATGCTTAATATTCGCAGAGGTTTGGCGTTGGCTGACGAGCCTTTCGTATTCGTTGAAGTAATTTGTGGAAGCTCATCTTGGAGACGTTGAATGAGGAGTGGTTTGGTGCCAGAAGTCGAGATGCCGCATTTGAAGGCAATTTGTTTGAGAGCCGCAGCTTTGAGGGTGCTGGGAATGGTGATTGCCATTCATGATCATTTGTGCGTGCGGGCTTGATTGACGTGAGAGTGATTTGGAAAGCAAATCCAGACTTTTTTTTTTTTTTAGCCTTGCTTGAGCTTTGTTACGATAAGAAGTACGATAAGAATTACAATGCTCGGTGTGCATGCAAAAGGTGCTCACCAGGAAGGAGCACTGGACTAGTCAACTAACTTTTAGCTCAGGTACTCGGGTCTCTCGTATATATCTATAATAGAACTTGGCTATATCAGACTGAAATTTTCGACCAATCAAATCCAGTATAAAAAAGATCCCGGTATAAAAAATGATAGTCTACCACCACGTGCCTTATTGGACCCTACAAGTTCAACCTTGCGACCTTGACAATCCATGGATATCCAAGATTCCGGTATATCCCAATCCGGTATAGCCAAGTTCTACTGTACTAGATTCGGGTTAACAGGCCACTACATTGGCTATGGGGATAGCGTGGAAGAGAGCAAGAAGTCGATAATGGAATGAATTGCAGTAACGCGGGCCTTCCGCATCCAATAAGAATAACATCTACAGCCTACTTATGTACTCGTCAATTGAATCTTTGAGAAGAAAGTCCATCCATCTATTGAACACATTACTTATTGATGAAGCAGTTCAATAACATTCATCGTTGATATTCCAAATGTCCTCACCATGTATATTCATAAACATAAAGGATTTTGCTTAACAATTAGAAAATGGAAGAGCCGAGATTTTTGCTTAGAAATCAATCAATCGTCAAAACAACTCCAATCATTCGCGACCTCGTATAATTTTATCGAATACCTCAAAGCTATTCAAGTATAATAAACTTTCGTATAGTTGTTCTCGTGCGGCCAGAAAGTATACAACTCCGGCGCTAAATATGTACGCGATATCGGCTTTAATAGGGAGCGATTGAAATGACAACACGCCAAGAAAACTAAACTCAATCGAGTGTCATTCAACCCCCCCTCTTATAGAAAAAACTGACTTAATATTTTCTTTTTTTCTTATAATAGAGTTTTGTTATAGGTTTTCAATTATTAAATTATAGGGACTTTTGAAGCTTTTATAGTTTATATCGATCAAATTTATAAGTTAATATGATATCTATTTTCTGATATAGTGTTCTAAATATAATTCATTAATTGAATTAAAAAGGAAGCTATTATAGTATTTATTTGTATTAGGTGGGTGTAGACTAGAGTATTCAATTGAGTCTTTTCATTAGTGTTTGGATTTTCTGTGATTCCTCATTAGGCTTAGACTTCAATTAATGTGTTGCCATTTCAATCGCTTTCCTTTAATAGGCCAATGGAATCCACTGCTTCTTTTGATTCCACTATATTAAATGGAGATTTCGAAAAGTCAATCAATTGAATGGCTCGCTTATACTGAAGCCTTACTGCTTTCAGCACAAATTCCATTGATTTATGCCTCTTTCAAGCACTAGGAAGCTTCCCCACAGTGGCTTAATCCTATTGAGGCAGGCCCGGGAGTTGTATACTTTCTGGCCGCACCAGTAACTCGATCGACACAGTTGGTAATCGACATCTAGCACCTCCCTCACACGTCACTCAATCGACACAGTTGGTAATCAACATCTAGCCTCACACGTCACTCAATCCTACAACGACCCTTGTAAACAGGGTCCCCGCCAAAAGCTATAGAAATCCACCCCTCCTTCCTCTTTCCTCTGCTTCGAAAATAGCTCTCATGCAAAGATTTACTTTTCTTGCCCGAGCATCTTCCCAGACGGCAAATACAAGACTTAGTTCTCTTTCTCGCCAATTTTCAGCGACAACATTCAGTATGGCGCCAGTCCCTAAGGAGTGTGACTTTTTGGTCATTGGTGGTGGTAGTGGCGGTTTGGCTACAGCCAGAAAAGCAAGTGGTGTTTATGGTGTAAAGACTATCGCAGTAGAGAGCAAGAGACTTGGTGGTACTTGTGTTAATGTTGGGTGAGTGAAGGATTATTCTTCGTCTTCTTCATCTCTTTCAAGGATATCCACTAATGAATAATAGCTGTGTACCAAAGAAAGTTACATTCAACGCCGCCGCAATCGCAGAAACCATCCACGAGTCCAAAGCCTACGGATTCTCGGTCGAGACCACCGCACCATTCAATTGGTCATATTTCAAGAGCAAGAGAGATGCATACATCAAGAGATTGAACGGCATTTACGAGAGAAATCTCGGTAACGATAAAGTCGAATATATTCACGGCTACGCAACTTTGACTGGAAAGAATGAAGCGGAAGTTACATTAGACGATGGCACCAAGCAAATAATCAAGGCCAAGAAGATCCTTTTGGCAGTTGGAGGTCGCCCTACTGTTCCTAAGGGTATTGCTGGTGCAGAGTACGGTGTTACCAGTGATGGATTTTTCGATATTGAGAGACAACCCAAGAAGGTCGCTTTGGTTGGCGCTGGATATATTGCAGTTGAGTTTGCAGGCATGTTCAATGCTCTTGGTACGGAAACACATTTGTTCATCCGTCATGACAAGTTTCTTCGAAGCTTCGATCCTATGGTTCAAGAAGCTATCACAAATGAATATGAACGTTTGGGCATTAAACTGCACAAGAACTCTACCCAGAGCAAGATAGAAAAAGATGAGAAGACTGGTAAACTTACCATCCACTACGAGGATTCCAACGGAAAGGGTGTTCTCGAAGACGTGGATGATTTGATCTGGGGTATTGGAAGATCTCCGGAAGTTGAGGGGCTCGGCTTGGACAAAGTAGGCGTCAAACAAAACGAGAGAGGTCAAATCATCGCCGACGAATATCAAAATACCAATGTCGAAAATATCTACTCTCTTGGTGACGTAGTCGGCAAGGTTGAATTGACCCCCGTAGCCATTGCCGCTGGTCGCAAACTCGCCGATCGTCTATTTGGAGGCCCTCAATTTAAAGACTCAAAACTCGACTACGATAACGTTCCTTCTGTCGTTTTCGCCCATCCAGAAGTCGGTTCTATCGGTCTTACCGAACTGGAAGCTATTGAACGCTACGGAAAGGAGAATATTAAATGCTACAGTACTAGTTTCACAGCAATGTACTACGCGATGATGGAACCAGAAGATAAGCCTCCAACCAAGTATAAGCTAGTCTGTAAATTACCTGAGGAGAAGGTTGTTGGTCTTCATATCTTGGGATTGGGTAGTGGTGAGATGTTGCAAGGCTTTGGAGTGGCTGTCAAGATGGGAGCTACAAAGAAGGATTTCGATAGCTGTGTGGCTATTCATCCTACTAGTGCTGAGGAGTTGGTTACAATGAAGTAGAGAGGGGTGTTAGATGAGTTTTAGATAGATAGATATATGGGTAGTGCGGTAAACATTAAACGAGACATGCGAAATGGTATACCAATATATTTTTAAAGTTCTTGGCTTCATGTTTTCTGTCTTGTTCACTTTCTTGAGATCAAAAGACGCACTTTTGTGGCTGCATAGCTTCTGATATAAATGATACGAGTTTAGGCGAAGGAAAATTATCGGATAGCCAGATGAGGAATTTTTAGAAAATTGGTATGATATCCATAATTAGATGCGATAGTATCGCTCTATTAAATCAAGACAAACTGTGCAGCATATATTTGAGATTTGGATTTAGTAATCATCCCTATCTCTGTGCGTGTGCTATATTCGGGGTTTGTGTTGTGTTTTATTGGGTTTTTGTTTTTGTTTGTACTTTTTGTTTTGTTGTATGGAAGGAGGGGCGCAGCTTGTTATTGGTAGAGATGACTCTAAAGATGATCGACTTGCTCGGATTTTTGATCTAGTTTTTCATGAAACGAACACATATCCATTTAGTCCTCCTCGCATCCAGAATGATGCCATATGTCTTTGTAAGTTGGCACAAGACGCTCGTCGAATTCCAATGTGTTACCCAGTCGGACATTAAAGCTGTTTCAATAGCTCGGTGGTGACCCAGATCATGTAGTAGAATTGTTTGGAACTGATATTTGATAGGTAAAGCTAATGCTAAAGATAAGTAATCTAAGAAAGAGAAAACTGTTTGTGCAAACTCCTAATCGTCTGCTGTGGACCAAATCTCCTCCCTACCATCCTTCCTATTATTTCTTATGCTATAGATACCTGTTTCTGACTGGAGTAAATCCCATGTCATTCTATATGCGTTTTGTGTTAAGAGATGTAGATACTAAGTGCTAAATTTCTAAAAAATACAAGTATTCCCAAAATGCCATTGAAAATGCATTGTGATATGTAAGTCTGAAATGAGGAACAGAGATAATGACGAATGTAGAGTGTTAGATAGGTAAAGCTCGATCAAGCTTTGAGTAGCTAGTCGCTCAACTCAATAACTTCCCTTCCAGTACTACTTCTCATCACATCATTCGCTCCTATCCCCTGTCGATATCTTCTATCTGTGCCCTTTCCTTTCCATCTTCCACTGGCCACTCCATCGCCAGTGAAATCGCCGGGAAATGCCTCACGTGCCCTGGCGGCTGGAGTTACAACCGTTCCCAGCACTCCACTTGACATTCCCTCCATTCTGTCTTCTTCCTTGATATCCTCATTCGTCTCTTCATCTCTATCCTCATTCGTCTCTTCATCTCTGTCCTCAGTTTCAAACCTTTTGCTTGCTTTCAATTTCGTTTCGTTCGCAAATTCTTTTTTCACCACGACTCCTCTACTTACTGTAACTGAATCTAGGGTCTGTTGCTGTCGATCTGAATCAAGGCCTTTTCCTTGTCGCTTTTTATTCCCAACCGAATTCATACCATCATGACCCCCATTTATTCCTCTCCCTGCAATTTCTGTTTCGCCTGCCGACAATCTTCTTTCGCCGTCCTTGACTTCTCCTCTGCTCCCCGCACAACCTCCTCTCAGTGTCCTAACAAATAGCTCCCCGTCCTCCCTCAAAAATCCCGCATCAGCCCTCACCCCATCTGGATAATCCTCTCTTCTACTCGGACTCCCCGCCAACTGAATAACCCTGCCCAGAACAATCCTTCCCCCCTTCTTCCCTCCCTTTTGAACCTTCCCATGGAGTTCATAACACGTATCACAAAGAATCAAACCGCATCCTTTCACATGTGATTGACTCCCCTGCGTAGAATGCGACAGGCTTCTCCGTCCATCACACGTGTCCCCCGATTTACAAACCCAATCCCCAGGCCTGGGACAGACCGCACACCATTTCGCTCTCCAAACCAAATCCGCCCGACTTCCCCGCTCCGGCGTCTCCCCACTCCCTTTCATCCATTTTCCCTGCATCATTCCTTCTTCGCAGGCCTTCACACTATCTCTCACTAACCTATCATCTCTCATACGCTCATCCAGTCCTTCTAATGGTCTTAGATCGTGTTCGACACACCCGAGAATTTTGACTCGCTCATAGGTACATTTTACGCACATTCTTGTGGCGTTATGACCGGCCCCACTATCTCCCCACCCGTTTTCGAGTTCTTCGTAGCCGGCTCCGGTGATGGAGGGCCAGGGAACAACAGTGACGTGGCGGATGCCGTAACCGAAGAGCCCGAAGAAGGGAGTTGAGTGGAAATCGCAAGGAGGGTAGAGAGCCATTGGGTCGCGCTTGTAGTTGAATGTGAGCGGGTGCGCAAAGGAAGTGGGAATGATTATGGTGCGGATGCCCTTGTGATGGAGGGCGAATGTTGGAGGAATGAGTTGCTTTGTAGCTTGTGTCGAGTATTTGAGGTCGTATGAAGGCAGTCTGCTGAGGGAATTGTGTTTGTTGGCGGAGTTAGTGATCAAGAATTGCTCGTCGGGCAAAGAAGAAGAAATAGCTCTCTCGTAGGCTTTTTGTTGCACTTTGGTGCGTCGAGTATGAGGATTTGTAGTGCGCCACTCTCGATCGTTGAGTCGAGTTGATTCGAGAATGATGGTTTGAGTAAGATCTTGAGGGGTTCGGAGAACTGGAACAGCTTCTTTTTTATTTGATTTGCCTGTCTCCTTATTGGAAGGTGTGGGGACTGGGAGTAGTAGCATCGTGAAAGTACAAGGTACTTTGGCTTTGATGCAGCGATTGCATGGCCCTTCTTCATCGCGCTTCAGCGTACATTTGACTTTGACTTCGAGCCTGCATCGATTGCACGAAACGTACTTCCTGGGCGCCGCTTTCGGTTTCGCAACGTTGGTAACTGTAGCTATAGCTGTCGCCAACAATTTCTTCGCAACCTCTTTCTTACTATTCGAACTTACCTTTTTCTTGGCTCCAACATTCTCAAGAACATCCGTCATCCGCATCGAAGGTCCCGAACCAGCTTTAGGACCAGCAATACATTTTGTACCAGCTTCTTCGCAAGCTTTGCAAGAATCAACATCCTTTCCACCATCATCCGCGTAGGAACATCGTTTTCGCAGCTTTTCTTTGCAGCGAATACAGGAGAGTTTTAGTTCGGGGGGGATGATGAGTTCGCAATCGATGCCTGCATCTTCACAACTCTCACAAGGCCATCCGTGACTATATTCTATGAGAGAACATTCGTCATCGCCGGCTTCGAAACAGCCTTTGCAGCCACGACGCTGGGGATGGCCGTTGTTGAGATCAGAGAGAGTCAGACCGTCGGATCTGGGACTGTTAGTTCTGCTTCTCTGGAGACGAATCAGGGAAAGGAAGATGGGACGTGCCTTCGGTTATGTGAAGTTTTAATTCTCTTCCTCCGTGTAGAGGGGGTCGGATAATCAATCGCTATCTCCTCGTCTTTATCATTATCATCATCACTCGAATCTTCATCATCCGCTTCATGAATCGGTGGAAAGTTCCTCTCGTCATCTTCAGGACCCGGAGTGATCGTTCTCAAATACTCCAATCCTCTTTTACTAGTCAATTTAATCGTAACTATCAGCTCAAATGATCCCTGTTCTTTCGTTTTTCTCCCACTGCCCGTACCCACGCTCTTCACAGTTTCTTCTCTATTCTCCTTATTCTTCTTAGTCGTCGCTCTCGTACTCCCAATATTTCGTTTCCGTTCCAAACTCGGATCGTAGGTTCCGCTATCGTCTCTATCAGCGCCAGCGACTCCAATTCGTTGCGCTTGTCCTTTGATTGCAGCGGTACGTTTGGTGCTGTTGAACATGATACTTAGTTCTTGAAAACTACGTGGCATGTTACATCGCATGGATGGAGAGGAGCGGTAGGAGGGGAGAGAGAAAGTTTCTAAGGCTGGAGCAGCAGGGGCGTTGAAATCAGGGGCTTCGGGAGAGGAACTGGTGGAGCGGGAGCTGGTGTTGCTGTCCATTTCGACGTCTGAGTTGTCATCGAGGCTACCGTCTGGATCAATGTCGGGGTCTTGCTCTGGCTCAGGGTCAGCAGGAAGTAGATCCACTTCAGAGCTTGGTGGGATGGACCGAACAGTGTTCGAAGTTTCAACGGTGCTATCTGGTGTATTCGAGAAAGTACTGGCTTGTGCTGAGGTTGTACTGGCCGACTTGCTGCTCGGAACATCTCCGAAGATACTAGTCTGAGCAGGAAGGGGGCTTTTCGAATGAGTATTTGAAACACTTCCAAATATGCTAGTTTGAGCAGAGGCTGGACTACTCATAATACCACCTGAGCCATTTGAAAATGTAGCTGTGTAAGCAGAGGCGGGGCTATTATCGGTGCTGCTAGGAACATCAGAGAAAATGCTGGTGTAGCCAGTGTCTGGGCTTGCGATGGCGCTTTCAGCATCTTTAGAAAGAATACTAGCCTGAGCGAAGTTTGCGCTATTGAACATATTGGGAAGGCCGAAGATGTTTTCATTGAGATTTTCTTGGTTGTTGTCATTTGTGACATTTGGATTGTCATCATCCGGGTTGGGATTGGATTCGTTGTCCATATTTACCATTTTTGAATCCTAGATTGATTGAGACTTGTTAGTGACGAATCTATCAAGACAGCGATGAAGAAACTAAACGAAAGTGCCAGGCATTGCAAATACTACTTGACTCTAGAGTTGATCTGCACTGAAAGTGTATGCCAAAGATGGAAGACAACAAGGTTGCTATCATCAACACTAGTTGTTGTCGCATAGTATAAAGTATCGTCGATATATGTTATACTTTATGCCATTTGATAGCAAGGCAAGTGCGAGTTACATATAGCCAAGTGTAACATAGGATAAAATGAAATACAAAGTGAGAATAAATCGTTCATAGTTCATGACACCCGGATGAAAGTCACTACATTCAGTCGATGAAGTAAAATTGGCGAGTGCTGATGAAGCGAACTTCGTTCCCCTAAAATGCAGAACCACAAAACTAATGAACCGAAAAGGTGAAAACCTACTACAATAAAAAGGTCAACTTACCTTCGAAGTTTCCTCCGAAAATTCGTGGAACGATGTTAGATATCCCGAGGAATGATTTCCTGTTAATAATAAGTGATTTGGAGTTGTGGTGGTGGAGTTGTGTAAGTTCTGTTGGATATTGAATATTGTTGTAAGATGGAAAAGTGGGCTGAGGCGTTCGCAGAACTTGGTTACCAGCCGTTTGGCATGGCCCGTGTGTATACTACTTCTTGCTTATTGACATAAATGTACCTATATATATAAGAAATCTTGGATGAGCTCTTGGGACTCGGTCAAGTGAATATGAAAGATATCTAGACGTGTGAAGAAGAATACAGCAAGTTTCTATGGTGAAGATATATATTCTCATATCCAGCAAGTTCCATGGCTAAAGAAAGGTGGTACAGATTCCATTAGGAGCAAAGCTATCTTGTCCCTTCCAAATAATCTATGACCACCCACACACAGTATGCTTTTGCAACAACCAGTAACAAAGAAATAAAACAAGACTATGTAATTACTGAATTGAATACAGGCTCTAAGCACGAATTTGAACCATGTCAATAACCCTTTGTACCACTACTAACACTTTGCTGATCAAACATAAAACATATACACAAGTCATGCGCCGAGGTGGGAATCAGCTTCTAGGAGATTGTTCGAGAGACTGTTCGGTGTATGAAGCTGGTGCAAGAGGCATACAAGGAATACATCTTAGACTAAAATTCTCAGAATTTTAGCAGACATCCATCGAGTCTCTAGCCTTGCTTGAGTTCATCGACTTACCTTCTTAACGTCTGGATGAAGAATTGCTAGGGGCCATCCATTCACTATCAACCTTCAATATCGCTGATGAAGCAATCAATGCTTTGAATAGATTCTAACAATATCCGAAGACGATTGCTTCATGATCCGAGCTCATTCCTTGCTATCTTTCAATGAAATAGAAAGAACCATTTATCGCGCGGTAGACCGAACCGCCTTGGACACTGTTTGATGGTGTAGGGCACGAAGTGCTACACATCACAGTCCTTCCAATCCAACACTCATTGATAACAAGGATGAGGACGCACAAGTGCACAATTTGAAGTACCATAGACGAGCATAATATGAAAGTCACAATTGACGGTCGAAGGGTCCACAGCAGGAGTCGGGCGATCTTATCAGATCTGTTGATCAGGAAAGATGTTATCCGCATCAGAGTTGGTGTGAAGCCATCGAGGAAGACGAATACCTGTACGCCCAATGCGAAGAATCCAAGCAATAAATGCAAAATTTCAACTGTTTCACGTGTCGGGTCTTTGGTCTGGTCTCGTAATTCTCGAAGCATGTATTTCATGTACTCCAGATAGAAAAGTACCGAAAATCCAAATAGACGTCCTGCACCCCAAAAGAAGTCTTGTACATTTCTTTGGTCCAACGAGTCCATTGTATATATACTCTGAGGTGGAGAATTGGAAACTAGTTGTTATTACGAAGAGGTGATCAGAGCTCTGTCCCGTAATGAGTAGATGTTCTGGTGGTGTTGTGTTGATATGATGGTTAGAGGAAGCAAACAAGGGTCCGTTTGACTCTTTCTAACTATACTAAATAGTGCCGTCACGAGAGGAAGGTCCGAACGAAGGTGACCAAAGCCGAATCGAGCTTCCTTACAACTTGACGTTCAATCCTTCCCTCAGGTCTGATTTGTGAATTTTGAATACAGATCGGCAGTACCTCGAAACTTAAGAAACCTGGCACCTTCAAAATATTCGGAAGCCTTGTTTTGAAGCCTGTAAATGTTTGCACAATGAAGATCGGTAGGAAGCTTTCAACTCATAAGGTAGAAAAGAAGAATGGAAACCATTTATAGAGTGCTTGTACCTTGTGGAAAAATCAATTGGCTTGTCAACATTTTGCTCACTCATTGAAGAGGGCATTCCTATACTCTCAAAATTGCAAACAATGAGGCCATTCAATATCAAACCTAGCTTCATGTATCTCAGTGTTAGCTTTTCTTCCGTGTTTTCAAGCTCAGAGTAGATCTCTTGAGCTTCGAGGTAAGGCATCTATCTATGGTGACACAACCTCATGCATTAGAACCGAACTATCAGATGCTCGGAAAATGCGATTGGAGGAAACTACCTAGGTAAGTTTCTGGTTCATGATAGTGAAATATTGAATGCATATTTTGAGGAAGGCTCGAAGGATGATAACCGCAAGACAGCTAGAATGGTGATCCGATGGACATGTCATTGGCTCAAATCCGGCCTAGAGTGAAGATGGATGCAGCTAGCATGATGACTAAGCAAACTCGGCAAATCAAATTTTACATTTTCCTCGCAACCATAAAATGTTTGCCTCCAAAATAGTCATCAACAACTTTGCACAATCCAACAATTATGGTAAAATTTCATTGATGATTGTTTCTTTCCTCCCCCATATGGCGGGATGAGGCTTCTTTTAATCCGGCACGGCGAGACCGTCGATAACGTTGCCAACGTATAGTAAGCTAATTCCGCTTTTTGCAACTTTTTCAATCTTTAGCTAACTTTTTCAAGTGCCGGCGTCACAGACTCTGCACTAACGAACCACGGCGTATTGCAAGCCAATCGACTTGGCACTCATCTCGCAGCTTCGAAAGTTTCCCATATATTCTCTTCCGATCTTCAACGAGCTATCAAGACAGCCGAAGCTATTCGTGTTGCTCAGGAAAATGACTCTCCTTTCGAGGTGACAAAGCTTGAGCTCCTTCGAGAGCAAGACTTTGGCCACTATGAAAAGAAAGCATTTCATGAACGTTCCAAAGATTCAAACAAAACTGGCAAGGATTTTAATTTTGAGGTACACCGAATGGATTCAGGTTTCAAAGATGTGGAGTCGAAGGAATCGATGAAGAGGCGGATGGAAACATTCGTCAATGGGCATCTGATCCACCTTCTCTACATCGATGAAGACAATCTGAATGATCATACCATTGCCGTCGTGGCCCATGGTATCATTCTGAATCATCTCTGGCGAGCCATCTTAGGACGATTCAATTCAAAGAATGTCTCAATTGGTCCCGATGTTCCACGTCCCGAACGTGGTCTGGAATATCTTGGTGGTTGGTCCAATACTGGCTACTTAGATCTGGACATCAAACCTATTCAAGAAGTGTCGCCCTCCAAAGTTGGTTCGGTGCCTTCAGTATTGGATAATCAATCAAATGTTCAAGACGCATTGAAGCTTCCAAATCATGCTGTTGACAGGGTCGAGGCTAACATGTCACTAACAATAAAATCTGTTAATAATATGGAACATCTCAAAGGGCTCAAGAAAACCCGAGGTGGACTGGGAAGCTTAAAACATGATTCCACTCAAAGAACCATGGATTCATTCTTCAAAAAAAGGAAGCTTGGATGATACAATTTTGGTAAGCATAATTTTTTCATTATGTCGGAGGATGGAGAGTAATATGATGATATACCTTATTCACAGACCTGTTCTGTAATCTTCTATGTGGACAAAAAAAGTACCAACTGCTGTCTGATTACTCTCAACTTCATCAATATATTCTTGAAAAGACTTGAAAGCAACTTTGCTAACATGTTCAATAGATTCTGTACTCAAAAAAGCAAATTGCCTTCCACAGCACAGCGTATGTTGATTTGGTTTCTCTCTCAAACTTCCCGAGTTCCAATTTAGTTCTCCAATATTATTATACTTCACAAGATCATGTGCTACCTCAATATATTGCAATTTCGTGAATGCTGCTCAGCCACCGTGAATGTCTCCCTTGAATCGCACATTGATAATATGCATCTTCCTTCCATTACCCATCCTGGTAATCAAATGTACTGCATCTACATCTTATGATCCTCGCCTATTCCTGTTGGCCCCTGTGAAAGTGGCAAAATAGGCAAAATAAGCGTCTCACCACCAACAACATTCGTACGATTTCTAAGCGAAATAGTATGATGTCGTACGATGGGACTCCTTCATGAATTTTTACTAGCGAATGGGGTTGGAAGATGCTTGGTAGTACGGGTGATAAAGGAGAAATCAAGGGATTTGTTGCATGTCTGAATTTGGGCCCGAGTTTGTGCGATGTATGGTATTGGATGAGAGGCAAAGTGTGGGGAGGGGGGGGGGGAAGAGCGAGGAAATGGGTGTGGAAAAGATTTTGTTGCATGTCTGAATCTGAACCCGAGTTCGAATGGAAAATTGCGGATGATGAATGAAGGTGGAGGGAGAGGAGAGTAAGTGGTGGGTGGGTACAGTGGGTCAAGGTCAGGCGAGAGATGAGTAGCAAGAGATGGAGTGATGATTATGTAGTTGAACGTGTAGTTTTACTGATGCTGACAGGGTATCGCTTTGGGCGTGTTACATATACCATAGTATGGGAAAATGTATGCACATAATTGTGCTTGTTTTTATATATATTTTGATGCATATCTTCATGGACAGGATGCTGGATGCAGTATATAATACTACTACTACCAATGACGAATCAGTAGAAGGACCCTTCTGCTTCCCTAAACACGTCTTGCACCTATAAGCGTTTCTCTCGAAGTACACCACAAATAATAGACATCTCACGCTTAGATAGATACGCTTAGATAGATACGCTTAGATAGATACGCTTAGATAGATACGCTTAGATAGATACGCTTAGATAGATACTAATAACATGCCAATTTGATATGTATATAAATTAAACATTAATGCATTATCTTTTTGCCGTGTATTTATATTAATGACAACGATCTTTGCTATCGCGTTAGGTATCCCTTGTTTTCCTCTCTCGTCCATTACCACCCTGTGAAATTTCTCGCAAACAAAGCATCAGACGCAAGCAATACCAGTTTAAGATATCAACGCAAAACAAGAAAAAAATCCCCAAAAAATCCAAATCCAAGCAAAGTCTCAGCAAAAATCATTCAAAACATCAAATCGATAACATCCAAAATGGAAACTTTAAAGTAACAATAATCCTCCAACAGCAAATCCAACAAGTCCGATGACGGCACCGCCTTCAAGTGCCTTAACTCTCTCAGCACCACCGGTAAATTGTCCGAGAATAGCTCCAGCACTAGTTTCAGCAGGTCCGCCTCCAGGAGCCAGGGTCGTAAATGTTTGCCCGGCAGACGTAAAGGTGGTAATGACGCCAGCGGGAACTGTAGTCGTGAGGGTAAGTCCCGACACAACGGTTGTGGAGACAATATTGACGGGACCCTCTGTGGCAGGTACAACAGTGGCTTGGCCGTTGACGGTGATTTCGACACCTTGGACGGTTTGAACTCTGTTGTTGGCTGAGATGGTGAGAGGAACGATAGGGAAAATGGGGACAATGGGAATGGAGGTGATGGTTGTGATGGGTGGGTTGACGGTGGTGATTGTTGTGAGAACGGGGAGGATGGTGATTTCGGGGAAATTGGTGTTGGGTGGTGGAACGACGTTGCCTTGTTGAGTACCAGTATTGGTTACAACTGGTGGAGGAACCACATTGGTTGTTGGGATGAGAGGAGGTGGGACAACATTTGTGGTTGTTTGAGGAGGGGGAACCACATTTGTGGTTGGGATGAGAGGAGGTGGGACAACATTTGTGGTTGGGATGAGAGGAGGTGGGACAACATTTGTGGTTGTTTGGGGAGGGGGAACCACATTTGTGGTTGGGATGAGAGGAGGTGGGACAACATTTGTGGTTGTTTGGGGAGGAGGCACAATTTGGGTTGTGGGTGTAGAGACGATGCCGGAGTTGCCACCGGTTCCGCTTCCGGTGTTGGTAGCGGTGGTAACGGGTGGAGGAGAAGTCGTAGTGACGACACCGGAGCTTCCACCTGTAGCACTACCGGTTTGGGAACTTTCACGAGTGGTTGTAAGACCAGATCGGGTGCCAGTTCCAGTGCCTGACGAGGATGAGGAGGAAGAGGAAGAGGAAGAGATGGAAGAAGAAGTGGAAGAAGAAGTGCTTCTCGAAGTACTGGAAGTGCTAGAAATTCTTGAAGACGACTCAGAGGTGCTTCTGCTGGTGCTAGAAGTTGATGTTCGGCTGGTTGTGATACCTGATATAGTACCGGTTGAGGAGCCAGATGAAGAACTTGATCGAGTTGTGGGTTGGACGGTGCTGGTTGGACGGATTGTTATGGTAGAAGTGACATCGATGGTACTTCTGATGGTCGTTGTGGAAGGTCTCTGAGACGATGGTGGAGGTTTATGGGAAGTTGGTGGTGGTTTTTCGGAAGTTGGCTTGACAGGTTTGGAAGTTGGCTTGACGGGTTTGGAAGTTGGCTTGACGGGTCTGGAACTATGGTGACCATTGTCGTTGTCGTTGTCATTGACATTCACGTTTGTGTTTTCATTGACGTTGGTGTTGCTGTTGCTGTTTGAATTGCTATTTCCATTCTCGTTGGCATTGCCGTTTGAGTTTCCATTACCGTTTCCATTGCCATTTCCATTGGTATTTGCATTGATTTCAGCAAGAGCACTATCAATTTGACCTTGAATTTCAGCCTGCGGAGCCGCGAGCGAAAGGGTAGCGAGACCCGCTACAATAGCGTAGTGAAAACGCATCTTGACAGTGTAGTTCTAAACGCTTGATATTGGAAAGTTCGAACGAGGGAGGTATCGGAATTCTAAACTTTAGAACGAAGGTATCTGACGAGAAAAGTTGCACGAGATCAAAAACCGGCTCAGACATGATTGTCATGGTTATATACAATTACCTCTCTGGAGAGCTTCTTTATCCGATTAATACCGCAAGCGTGCGTCTAGGGGGCAAATTGTCCTATCTATAGACATTGGGAGCGTTTGCACATATATGACGTCCATGATTGCGGGAGTGAACTCGGTTTAGGAATAGATTTGGAGAGACATCATCATGAAAACGTAGAGGATGGTAAGATATCAGTGCATGAACAAAGCAATTTATGATTCTAGCTTCCACTGTATCGATTACGAAAACAGATATGGGGATAGGAGCAAAGTTATTTATGGAAACATACTGAGACTGACGGATCGACTGCTTGCTCAAGCTTGATAGCAGGCAAATCCACCTCTTTATTCCATGAATATCTGCTTTCGAAAATCTGCACTTGAGCCGACGAAAAATCCTCCGGTATTCGTGTTCATCACCTCTTTCCATCCAAGATTACCTATCGCAATCTAGTTCCTAATTTTCGATATCAGCTAATGAGTTTTGTGTTCGCAGACTCCACATCGACGGAGATGCTTCCAGTCTCGCTTAAGCCGTCCGCATTCTTCAGCATGCCGAACTCGGGCATTGCTGCATGCAATTCTCGGGCCTTCAATGCTTTTTAATGTCGGCGAATCTTTTTCTCTTTTGCTCTGTAAAGAGCGATTCTAATTTAGCTCGTGTCTCCGCAGCCTCTTTACACCTGCGAATTTTGTACCGTCAATATTTTCAGCTGTTTTACAAACTACACATACACTCTCTGTTGCCTTTATCGCAAATTAAGGTATCCAAATCATTTACTAGTGATCAGATAACAGGAAGTTCAGACTAATAAAGTTAAAAAAAAGTAGAAGAACAACTTGTGCCATCCTCCTAGAGGCATGATTTGAAGCAGCCCTTAACTAGTATTCTATGTTTTCAAAGTAGGTAGTAGTTAAACTGATCACTCTAAGCATGTCAAAATAATGAATTTAATTAAATTCAAGAAGTATTTTTAAAACAAAAACAAAAAAACAGATAGCTGTAAGTGAGAAATTGAACATTAAATGTGTTGAGAAATCGGAATTTATGCGTGAAAGTATCCACGAAGACCACCAAACATACAACCGTGAACGAACAAATACTCACCCGCGAACTAGATATCATGAACAATCTAGATCTCACTACAAGAAAAGAGTAGCCCTCAAGATTTTTGCCATTGAGCACTCTAAGCCGCGCTCATCGTTCCATACACGCATCCGGAATGTGAGACCTCTTCATATCGCAATCAACACATTCTGCATCTACATTCCATACAGATCTAAATGTAGCTAAACCCCTAAACAAATGGTTGAAACCCGGGTCCGCTGGAGTGCTGCAGAGTTCCAAATGGTCCATGAGAAGTTTTTTATTACTGAATCCAATTCACGGAGGAACAGCGGCAAATTTTCTTCACACGCTTAATGTTGTCAACAGCCAAATTATCTATCTCATACGATTCAATTCTTGGGCGATGAATTTTTAAAATCAGATTCCTTCATTGGAATATTTGGAATCAAGAACTATGAACTGAATTCGAAGTTGAAATCATCAAAGTCTAAAACATCAAGAGCTTGGAAGCTGTAAAAAACCCCTTTTCAAATCCGATTAATCAGACCATCAAGACATTCAGATCACTTGAAACATCCAGATTACTTGAAAAAAATTCAATTTGATATCTAGTTTACTGCTTAAACCTCAACATTCTCGAATAAGAAGGTTGGACCGCCAGGGATTGCTTGCTCAGCCATGTTTGGCAAAGTACCATACTCCTTTTCCTCACCACCCTCGACTGGGACGATAACACCCTTCTTTGCGCTCTCCTCACCATCTACAATGACTAATTCTATCACCGACAGCCCAGCCGCCTTCTTAAGGCCAGCTACCATGTTCTTGAGTGTCGATTTCTCATCGAAGGCCAACTTTCTCTCGAACACTTGCTCTGGAGCCTCACCACTTTGCAATCTTCTCTTCAAGACTTGAACAAAAGGCATAGCTTTCTTCATTTCACCCATCTTAGCAATCTTTCCATTTAGTTCCTTGTCATTAGCAGTCTTTGTCTCTGGGTTCCAAAATTCGCGAACAAGGTCGATGTACTTTTGTTGCCAAACAGGGAATGTAGCGGCAGAGAAGATGGTAAGCTTCTTGGGTTTCTTGAGATCGTATCCAATGTCCTTCCCTTTTGCTTTCTTCTTTTGTTGAGCAGCTTCTGCAGAAGTGATATTCGAAGATGTAGAGCGGACGTAATCGCGAGCAGCACTGAGAGCTGGAATTGGAGCTGGAACGTCGGGGTAAAGGGCTTTTTGAATAGTAGTGGGTTTGTGGAGGACCTCGAGCCAGATATATTCAGACCAATGAGGTGCAATGACAGCCAGAAGAAGAGCTTGAAGCTCGATATATTGGAAGATCAGATCTTTATGCATCTTGATACCGGCAGCGATGCTGGCTTCACGATAGAAGTCGCGAGCGCCCGTGAAGTCATAAAGAGCCAATTTGAGGGCAAGTTTGTAGTCTGTTGCTTCGTAATGTTGACGACATTCGTGAACAATAGCATTCATTTCGTTCTCGAATAGTGCATCAAGGAAGTCGTTCTTCTCCCCAGTACGAAGGTTATTTTGATCCTTGACCATGTCCTCACACCATTCTCGAAGGGTGTAGAGACGGAGAACATTGTTATCAGCAACATCTTCCTCGAAATTAGCATCTGCAACTCCATCTCCTGCATCAGCCAACGCGATACGACTAGCATCTGCACCGTATTTGTTGATCATGTCAAATAATGTCATGAAATTACCAGTAGATTTACTCATCTTCTCTCCATTCAAGAGCAAGTGGCCATTGGCACGGACACCCTTGGGCCAGTACTCTGGAGGGAATATGGCAATGTGAATGTAAAGGAAGAAAGTGAGATGGTTAGGAATAAGATCCTTTCCTGATACTCTAAGGTCAAGTGGATACCAGTACTCGAATTCTCTTCTCATAGACTCGAGAGTGTCCTTTGGAATCTTGCTCTGGTTCAAGATTTCATCACTTATATCCCGACGAGCAAATACATAATCCCAAATCTCGTCTGTCATCTGTTCTGCTTTTATTCCAGCAAGACCTTGAGTCTTACCGAAAATATCCTTGTGAAGAAAGTGAGCAATGGTGTAGTATGCCATATAAATGGTACTGTCGCTCAAACTTTCAACCAAGAAATGAGGATCCCAGGGAAGTTTCGATCCGAGACCATAAGTTCTGGCACAGGCCCATTGATTGAGCCAGTTGAGGACACCTTCAAATCCGTTTTTGGTCTCTTGCGAGTAAGTCTTCAAACCAGAATCAACATGTGCGAGGGCCTCCTTTCTCCAGGAGTCCTCTCCGTAGTCAAGGTACCATTGATCCATTAATGCAACACAGCAATCATCTCCAGATCGACTGGTGACCTTTCGCTCGGGTTCTGAGTATGCAAAGCCCTCACCAGCGTCGATAATTTGCTTTCTGACCTTAGGTTTGGCAACTTCGACCTTCTCTCCCTTGAACTCTCCAAATGTCATGGTACCTTGATAGTAACCCTCCTTGTAAGCAAGCTCTTTTGCCTCTTCCAATTTTGTCTTGTCCTTTGGTGAAGCAATCTTGAGCTTCTTCACCAAGAACGGAGCGCACATATCTCCAAATGAAGGCGTATTGATGACAGAAATAATTTCTAATTCGGCCCATTCTTTTTTGATACCATAATACTCCGCCTTCTTCGCGAGATCCATAATAGTCGCGTAATCATCTGGACTGTCAGATGGTACACAGGTGACAACTCCAGTACCTTTGGTAGGAAGGACCGACTCCATAGGAAGTATTCTAATACCATCCTTGTGTACAGAGAGAGGAGCTTTGACCAAGGTTCCAACACATGCTGAACCAACAATCTCTGCAACCTTGTCGACTTTACCATTTTCAGAGAAAATATCTTGATACGACATGTTTTTTGCTGCGCGATCGGTAATTACGAAGTATTCCTTTTCTGAAACTTTGAAAACACCATACGTAATCTTAGGTCCGACAAAACAACAATTTTGACCATACATCGTCTCTGGTCTAAGAGTAGCAGGTACGAAGAAAATATCCGCATCCGCTGGTACCTTATCCTTGATAGCAGCTTCGGCTTCTGAAGACCATTCCAAGACCTTCAACTTCATAGCTAAGTAATCTTGTGGGCCAACACCCTCTCCGTCACTTCGATCATGGTCCATGCATGGCTGTCCGTCTTTTGGTGAGTAAATTGTGTATCTCTTTCCGAACTTAATTTTCTTAAGCTCCTTGAGACGATTCATCTGCCATCGAACAAAAGCATCGTAATATGGGTTGGCGTCAGTTGTAACGAACGATCTCCTCCAGTCAATACGAGCTCCAAAATTCGTAAGGTCTCGTTTACACAGAGGAGAGAAGTAGGCACCCCAGTAATGTGGGTCTGCAAATTGATGGATGTCTTCCAATGGAATGCCTAATGCCCCCATAATCTGGAATTGGTACTTCATCTTAACAACTTTTGCGGCAGCCTTTCCTTTTTTCGCGGTGAATTTGGTGACATCTTCGTGATGGGTGGTTGGCGTAGGGGTATTTGTCTTCTCTTCCGAGGCCTCTTCTTCCTTGTAGTTTTCAAAGTTCTTTCCGAAAAGCTTGATCTCCTTCACAAGCTTGTCGGCGGCTGCTTTGATAGGTAAACCTGTCAAATGGAAACCCATAGGGAACAGAGTTCTCTTTCCTTGCATACGTGCGAAACCTGCAGTAAACTCGATCTTACTGACGGTGAAACTGTGACCAGCATGAAGAGTGCCGTTCATGTAAGGATATGCCATGGTACCAAAGAATTTAGGGTGCTGTTCGCGCAACTCTGCGGCGGAGACAGAGTGGAGGGGAACATCGGAAGTTGAAGGAGCATCTGGTTGAAATACACCATCCTTTTCCCATTGTGCTTGGTACTTTCTCTCGATTGCAATAAGTTTGTCTCTCTTCTCAGTCTAACAGGTTTCGTGGTTAGTAACTATTGTGAATCGGCCAATTGAGGGGTACTTACACCTTTCAACTCCTTGGTTTTGGAGATTGTGGCATTCTCCAAAGCCTTCGCAGTGGCTTCAACAGCTGCCATGATTGCGATATTGAAATTCTAGACCTTTCAATATCCCCTCTGCAGAGTATATGTTGTTGCTTCAAAAGTTTCACTGAGTCAGAGAGACCGCACTGAAATTCGGGTTACCCACTGAGAAATTGCGGGCTGGTGGGATGTTTATGCATAGATGCCTAAGGCAAAAACAATTACAGTCTCGTCCAGCTTCAACTGAAGCTTGAAACGATTTTATAGTGATAGCATCAACAAGAATGTTCCGCACACTTGTTAGACGTGCTGCCCAGCAGACCCGGTTAGAGCTACCATATGATCCGAATACAAATCCTTACAAGGCAAAAAGACTGTGGCCTCCCGATTTCTCCAAATTATCACAAAAGCATCAATTTCGACTTGAACGAAGATACAAAAGGAGAACGAAGCTCAAGTGGGCGAGACCGAGATGGACAAAAGCTGTCAAAGTCGCACAATTGAGTTCTATTCTATGTGGGTAGACTATGAAAGGGTACATCAGATTACAGAATGCTGATATATGGGGAACAGTTGTGATAGTTTACGGAGTGCTCTTCGCGGATTGGAATAAGGACAACTTGGTTCACGAGGGGGCACCATTCCAAGGAGTATGAATACCTATGCATTCAATAAAGACATAAAATATTGACGAATCACAGGTTCGGGAATGGTTTTTTGGACTTACAGGATCACTGTGGTCAAAGGACCAAGTTCACAAACGTGTAAATCAAGCCGAAGATGTATCACCTGTAGCAAAGAATAGCACCTGAAGCACAGGTCATGTTTTCGAAGCTATGCTAGAACGTCGCGATATTGTATAATTTGTAGTAGTATATTCTCGGCGTGGAGGCGTTAGATACCAATGGGCTAGAAGTGTACATGATGCATGGACCAGAAATCTTCCACAAGATATCCCTGCTTGCTCTTCATTCCTTCATAGATCTCGTTTACTCGAAGACACTCTCTGCAACCTTGAATCATCGTTAAATGTTGAGAGCACAGTTTGGTGGTGATATATATGTAACCAAGAAGAGCGGTGTGCTGACAACATTTCGGGGGCTCTTTTGTGCTCATAACACGTAGATATGAGACTTATGTTACTCCAGCTGATGAACCGACTTTGGTATTGAGAGTGTTGAAATGCCCTCTAGAAATGCCCTCAGGTATGTTCCTCGCTGCCAGCCTTCGATCGAGTATTTCTGCAATCTTGTGGTCTTGCTTAATCATGGGCGTTCTCTTATTGTAGTTAGTCGTGTGTGGCCAAAACAGTCGCTTACTTTCATCGAGTAGCCCAGGCAAAATTCCCCCCCATTCCCATACCCCCTAATGCTCCGCCCCTTCCTTCATTCAAGGGTCTCTTTGCTACCTTCCCCTGTGCCTTCACGCCTTCCACAACCCTCTCTAGCTGTGTCTCGATAACAACACCGCCGACGATCATTTCACTCAAAGTTGCATGCAGTGTCTCAAAATTGAAGATCAAATCTAGTTCGCATACATTCTCAAATAAACGATCGAGTGCCTCCACATATACTTGTATCAGATCAATAAGAGCAAGTGGTGATTCCGTAGATGTTGAAATAATGATGAAGTATAGCGTCGCATAATGGCGATATGTAACGAGGGAAGGAATATCGTTATGAGGAGATGAATCTGTTTTGGATGTGGAGGAGGAGGCGAGAAGAGGCGGAAGCGGAAGGAAATTGCATGAGCCCGCAGGACGATTAGAGACGAGTGTGAATATTTCTGAAATAAGTCGCTGTTGAACTGATGTTTCCTGGTTGGGCTTTTAGTAAAGAGTATTTGGAGGGTGGTGAGTGGCTGGTACTCACTAGTTGTGTGTAGAATTTTGTAAGCCGTGGTTGCCCAGCATTGTTGAAGACAAGAACTGCGTTGATCATCTTTGAGTGTAAGTATATGGAGAACCAAATGAGTTTGTTGTTTGCAGAGAATTATGTCGAAGTCCGACAAAAGAAGGCTGAACACGATGCAGGTGATAGGATCGTGTTATGGAAATCCCGATATGCCAATGAAGCGAAAAAACGTGGGGTAGCTAGCTCAAAGCTTAATTCAATTGAGCTCTGTGCGACCAATCTGTTTATCAACCCCTACGAAACAGAATTCGAACAATCAATCCATCTATCCACCAGAACTCTATTAATCCTCCTCTTCTACCTTACAAAGCATTCCATTCAAACGAAACAATGACTCGCACATTCCTCGCAAAGATTCTTCGCTGTGCACCCCGTCAATGTGGCACCTCTCGAAATTTCCTTGCGCGCGGTCGAACATTTCCAACCATTCGACCAAGTGTTGTTTATCAAACCTACCGCCCTATCACAACTTCGAACAAAGTGGGCAAAGGATTATCCCCGGAATCCGAGAATCCTCAACCTAAGATACTGGAAAGCAATCCAGAACCAAAACAAGCTGCTGAGCTCAGTCAAGAACAATACAATGAGTTATCAGATAAGTACATGGACATGATGGTTGAGAAGTTAGAGGAGTTGCAAGAGGAGAGGGAAGATGTTGATGTCGAATACAGCGTACGTTTCTACTCCAGGCTCACGCGCCTTCTATGAGGTGATTTCAAAGAATTGACTGAGATCTATAGGCTGGGGTTCTTACACTTTCATTTCCACCCATCGGCACCTATGTCATCAACAAGCAGCCACCAAATAAACAAATTTGGCTTTCTTCTCCCACATCTGGGCCAAAGCGCTACGATTTCGTGATTACGAGTGAGGGTCAAGATTCAAAAGAAGGCACAGGATCAGGAGAGTGGATATACTTGAGAGATGGGTCGTCTTTGAACGAACTACTGTTGAATGAGGTCGGCGTCGACTTATCGAGTTCATACACTCCTGATATACAAGGAGATGAGTGATCACCTTGCACATCCTAGGCAAATCCATGGATGGATCTCGAGAACAGTTTTTTTGCTTTTGCAAATGATGGCTCCAAATCGAATATTAACCGGCGTTTTCTGGCAGTGGCATTTTCACAACTTGAGATTCATGAATATAGGGAACCGATGAGACATTGAGGTAGCTTCTTAATGTGGGCATTACCTGATGATAATGGACGCAGTCTAAATTTCTGACTACCTGCTCATTATAGACACAATATAGCTTCTCTTAGAGATCTAATTCTCGTTATTGCTTGTCCCCTGTGACCTTGGCTTGATCCAATCTGGTTCTATTCTTGCGGAATGTTTCTTCGCAGAATGGGGCTGGGTTGAACGCCCATCGTTGGGCGCGAATTATGTTTTGGAAAGTGTTTCTGTCCTCACTTTCACATATCCCTCAATTATTCTATCTTCCAGCAAAACCTTCATTCTCCGGTCGATACATGATATAAATAGCCTCGGATCATCAACCTGCTCATGTCGCAATCGTCACTTGAGGGCCACCTTGATCTCCTTCTGGCTTTGGTAGATCATCCTACGTCATGGCAGGATTAGCATATACTTCAAGAATATCTTTCACATGAAAGAAGCCGTCATGGTATGCCACCATATTGGCTTCGAGCAATTTTTCCCGTCAAAAAGAGTGTAACTTACCACCTCAAAAATAACTTTGATCATCAAACTGCAACTTGGACAAACTCCAATGTCTTCGCCATCTCTCAAATCAGCAATACCAATTTCAAATCGATCGCCACATGGACATGGATAATGATAAATTTGTAGGACTGGATCATAAGTCATATCCTCGATCTCGATTTCGTCGTAAATATTCTCGGCCATATTTTCTTTCCTTCTGCAATGATCTTCAAAGCGTAAAGTCGCTGGTTGGTTTTTAGAATGTGTAAGATTTATATTTTCTCCAAGGGGTCATAAAGTTGTAGGTAACGATGGCGGGGATCACAAATCGACAAAGAAAAAATTGGCTCGGATTAGGTAATCAATCTTTCGGGAACTGGTGGACTTGCAGGTGGTCTTTGACAATCAGCCCGAGCAGCCCCCACACTAGCTAGTCCGGCACGTGTTCGGCCAACCGAGATTGCTTACGTAGACCTCCAACTGTTGGTTTCTGTTTCTATAATCCAAAAGGTTATCCTGTTATACAGCAAAATGCCCAAACGCTCAAGGTATCCTGAGTTCTAAATGCTTCAGGCGGCTGTGTCTTTCAAAGCAAGGTCAGATATTACTATGTCACGAAGTTTCTCACATGATCGAATCCTCTGCATCTTTTTGGGCACCTTTTGTATAGACATAGCTGTGCTAGTTATTGCTTATTTGCCTTGCTGCCAAATCATCGTCTGATGCCCAACAAAGAGTTTGATGTCAAAGTTTGTTTTGAACGCCGATTTGAAATCGGTCGGATATGCCTCACAGATCGGCATAGCTCAGGTCCAGAATGTACAGTTGGTGCAAAGTCTGGCGAGCTTTTGAGCGTATTACAACAATTCTTCAAATTATCGTTAGCTCTCAGAAGACTACGATTTGCATGAATCTCGCATGGGACAAAGATATTCGGAAGTTTGACCATTTATTCATTAGAATAGTTGGCTACAATTGTATTTTTCTTTAGAAAAAAACCATGCAAGTGCAACCACTACCGTATGAGCAATCAAACTGTTCCTAAATAGATGAGACGAGAACTTCCCGAATGCAGCAAATTCAGCAGGTTCCCTCATTCGTCAAATGTCCGATGAGTCCCTCCCCTCGACATCAATCTCACTATTGTCTAATATACAGTACGCCACTTATGATCCTGCCATGATTGTATCTTGCACGCCCTTTCGTTAAGACCCCAGAAGATTAACTATCATTGTACCATGCCCAGCCCTGTCAATGGCCGACCTTTGCAACCTTAGCCGCAAACCTCAGCCCTTTTCAAGGTGGGTTCGAGGGGAAGGCTTCGGTACGTTGGCATAACTATCATTCCTCGCATATTTCTCAAGATTTATAGTTTCATGAATTCTCCGTTCAACGTCACCAATCAATAATGTCGGAAATGTCAGATTATATCAGAAAGAGAGCTTCCAGGCCTAAAGTCGGGTCTGGTTGCGTGACTTGGAAGTAGGTTTTATCAATCAATACTTTATTCTGAGCATAGTGTTGACTTGATACTTAGATTTCGAAGACTTAAATGCGACGAAGGAAAACCAGCTTGTTTTCGATGTTCTAATCCCGGGATTTGATGTCGTGGTTGCACTATACAAGCAGCAATATCAACGAAAAAGAAAGAAACTGTTCAACAAAGCTTAGTTCCTATACGCCCGGCACCACCAACTCTACCATATCATCAACTGTCTTACCTCAATCTTAGTCAGCAAGAATGGCTATACTTTCAAGACTTTACTTCTGTGACTTCTACCGATCCATATGGCATGATCGCGGACACAACACGCCGTACAGCCAGATTGATCGAGTCATTCTTTTGGACCGAAGTCGTTCTCCAGAAAAGCTTTTTTACGCCATGTATTAGTCATGGAATTATCGCTATTTCTGCCCTTGTGCGGAGCTTTCAGATGGACACCACCAGCTCACAAAAAGCTCAAGATCATGAACAATTCGCTCTTGAACAATACGGCAAAGCATTGCAGTTAACGAGAGACTTCATAGCAGATACAAAAAGTACACCTGAACGTTCAAGAACACTGTTTATTGCCGCTACGGTACTAGCCCACTTTGATTGCTTCTATGGGAATCGAGATCTAGCGACTTCTCATATGCAATGTGCCCGATCATTGCTTGCGAAAGAGACCTCAAAACTCCTGGACTATAGATTCGTTAGTATCTTGATGAGTCTCGATAGTGTCAACTACTCCACTATGGGCTTCGAATCGGACTTCTCTATCGCGAAGCTATATTTGGAAAAGAGCAGATTTATATCCCGGAATTCTTCTCTAGTATAGAGGAAGCAGTCAAAACTCGAAGTGTACTTGTCACAAGAGCCAACAACCTCTATATAGAGATGTTCAAATATAGATTCACACCGAGAAGAAATATTCCTCGCTCGGCCATCAAGCTGAGAGATTATTATGTAGCGCAATTGAGACAACGGGATACTGTCTTCCGTCGATCTACATGGATATCCGATTGCAAACCTAATATTACTGGACATCCGGTGCTAAGACCTGAATCATTGAGAATGCGAATATTAATCAGTATCATTAAGCTTGCCACAAGTCTCAACGAACCGCAATCGGTCACGGACGAGCTCCTGGAGCCGTTTCAATATATTGTCTCTTACACGCGAGATATTATTGACTATGAAAAATATTTGTTGCGAAGTACAATTTATCTTTCTTATTGATATTTAATGATATGCTCACTAAATTCACAGGCAATTCATCATTTGATTTTGATATTCGCATCACGATACCATTATTCGAAGTCGCATTGTACTGCCGCAATTCGCCGGCATTACGCGGCGAAGCATTGAAGCTACTAATTTCTTCTCATCGGCGAGAGGGCGCATGGGACAGCAGCGTGATTGCAAGAATCGCGATATGGAAGATGGCACTTGAACAACCATGGATGGATGAATTTGGAACGATCCGTGAAAATGCAAGATGCTATGGAGAGTCTTTTGAAGTCGATCGATGGAGTAAAGAAATTCGGGTTACATGCAGGCAGAATGACGAGAGGTTACCTGAGGGCTACAGGATAGTGATAGACATACTTCAATATGGAGAAATAGCGGATGGGCTCTTTTGCTCGAGTCTAGACCAGGTTACACCTTCGATTCTCTCGCCATAACATCTAATTATCATCTATTATAAGATAGTTTGTTGTGTTTACCCAGGTTCATCACTAATGTCAATGCCAATAGTATCTACAATCATCTCCGGGAAGCTGTAATGCCGCTTTCAATCGTTGCCATTAGTTCCATCTGCATTGCGTGTAAAGTCGACCGATTTCGGACAGCTCAATCAATTTTCTGATTGGGGGGGAAGGCGTTGTCAGCATGACACACGGAACAAACCAACATTACTGCTTGTATCTTATCAGCCACCTAAAAGCTGACAAGGTTTCATTTTAGTATATTACCAGGAGTACATATAAACATTATATTCGCGGATTGAATGGAGGGGAAAGTTACAGTAAACAACATAATCCGCATGTTCAAGATTATCAGTGCCGCTTTGGTCGGCTACTTGTTACTAGCTTTGGGGAATTGATAGAAGAAAACAGTAATTGGCCTTACCCGTCTCAGATCTATCAGTAGCAATCGCTAAAGCCTGGTATGGACACCCACTACGGACTAAGATCGCTTCTGCATACAACTTTGTGGGTTAGAGAAACTTATGCTCGGCACAGTCAGACGCCAAAGCTTCCACGCAAATTTAGAATCACCTCTTGGTGTTATCGGCATGGGTCATAACCATAACTCCCGCCTATAACGATTTTAATACGTCAGCTTATGAGATGTCTTTCTTCAGTGTGCATGTATGCTATTTCGTAGGATTTACTTGCCTACGCTGCCGCCAGACGCGCCACATTTGTGCTATTCAAAGGGGGAAAATAAAGATCTGGATATAGCAGATCCCAACACATACGAGATGGACGCTCCATGAACTAACTCTTTGGTATGACAAATTATTGTCAGAAAAGAGAAGTTATTTCGGGAACGAGAAATTTCCCTGCCTTTCAAAAGTCTGGGAAATCAATCTAATTCTTTCAATCTGCAATCGCTGATCTGCAATTCTGGCATTGGTAGCACAAATGCAGTCACTTTCACATTCGGATGCTCGCTTATTGACATACCAGTTTGCGTACGCCTCTTACGCGCAGACTGAGATGTGTTAATGGCCAGCTCTACAGTAAATCATATCGGCGCGCATTCAAACGGGTGTGATGAGAGTCCGTATCACTAATTTGATAAATACAAAAATTGCAACCCAGCCAATCATCCTCCGAGTTAAATCATGCCAGTCGCCATCATCTTAGGACCTCAAATAAATCGAGCAAAGTTTGAAGGCATTCCTAAAATTAACACTTAAAATCCTGTACCACTAGGAACAAAAGTAACATTGCTGACATCCGAGCCTGAATCTAACGGCATGCCGATGGCCGCATTCGGATATGGAATGCAGGTATGTTGAAAGTTCACGCCGCAGCTGATCCTGATGACTCGAACATCACGTTCCATTGCGTGTGGACCTTTTTGAAGTGATTGTCAGCAGTGGACCTTATGGAGGGCCTCTTTCAACATATCGTTTCATGTGATAGCTTTATTACTACTAGAAGAATTCACAGATGTATCTATAAAGCGGATCTCCGCTCTCCCTGTCCAAGTTTGGAACTATCAGACCACGAATGCGGACCCGGTAGTTTGGTTCACTTATTGAGTACCGAGTTTTTACTTAAAGAGGTTAAACTATTCAGATTTTTGTACTCGTTCCCGCCTTGGCCACGTTGTCAAATCGGCCCCCACCTCGTCAGCGCTTCTGGCTAAATCGGACTGGTAATCCGGTTGAAGATGTATCTGGGGTTGAAATTATCATCTCAAGGTACTCCTAGCAAAATAACGGCTTCTACAAGCTGGTTCCCTCTTTGCCACTACTGTCTCGCAACGTCATTTCTTGTGTATGTAATGAAATCCATTTTTGTTTTCGAATTGGATGGGAAACCTTTTTTCGTCCATTTCTTAACCGTCTGCTTTTGACTGCTGATCCTTCTTTCGAATTCTCTCCAGCGTAGTATTGACCACCTTCCCCTCATTCACCCCAGTACCCCTTGCATGTTATTTCCTTCATCTTGCAGACCTTCAAAAAGGCCATGTCTGACTGACGGCAGGCAGCAGCTGCATTATTTTTCAAACTGGAATCTTGTGACGAATGCACACGAAATCTCGCTGTCGATGGAAGATGCGAAGTGAAATTGGATAATACAGTATGATTGTTAGGAGTGCGTTGATACCGATAGTTTAGTTGAACATCCAACAGGACACATTACAGTCATGAACCTTGATTCGACACGCGATCGATTTAAAAATACTTCGCAGTTGGCTGAGAATTGGCCTGCTCGCCAACAGTTCTTATGATTCGGTGTGGTGATATTTTTCCTACCATGTTGGTCGTTAGGTTTGAACAGTGTGCAAACATACGCTAGGGTCACGTCGTTCAATCACTGGGAGTTGTAAATAATACCTGATGGAACCACATACACACACCCATCAACTGTAACTTCATATCATATCAGTAAGCAGCATGGGTGAATAGAAGCCTCCAACCGTCACCCAAGCTGGATCTAGGTTCATTTTCGTACTGTATTGTCTGTTTCTGACTGTTGAAAGTCTTGAGAATAAGCACTCAATGGCAGAGCTATCGTACGCTGCCTGGATTAGAGGTGTTTCTCGAGCTGTATATAATCTGACGAAACAGCTAGCACAGTAATAAGAGCCGTAAATGCAGTTGGAATCTCGGTCTTTCTCGTATACCATGTTATGCACACA
Organism: Botryotinia globosa; assembly: GCA_014898425.1. NCBI lineage: Eukaryota > Fungi > Ascomycota > Leotiomycetes > Helotiales > Sclerotiniaceae > Botryotinia > Botryotinia globosa. The sequence continues at coordinate 1,792,608 of RCSZ01000008.1, read as the reverse complement.
TCTCATTTCTAATGTTCCAGTATTCCAGGCCCAGACAACAAGACCTTTGAGTAGTATGGAATTTGTTTAACAAGTTCGCTAACGATCATGTGGTGTAGAATCATGAAGTTGTTGAATTTGAGGTTTCTTGAAACACGGTAAAAATAAATAAAGGGCCTAGCCTCTTTTACAGGAGATACAAGTCACAGCATGATTCATAAGGTTTCGCTATCAATTCAACTCACTATTAGCAAAGGCCACTTTAAAATCGTGTAACATCTTTGAAATTATGTTGCAGTTGTAACAAATTGTCTGCCGAGAGCCCCAAATAACAATCGCAAAATTCTCACATGAGGAATAATCAGCCTAGACACCACTTCCATCCTGTCGTTGAAATACGTGAGTAGATAGCCGCTGTTCGTGGACTACTGCATAAAAACGTTGGAGGAAGACACTAGCGTTTATCAGTTGAGCGTGCAGGCACCTTGGCTTTCAAATTCCAGATGTTGAGATTGAGGGAGCAGGTGCAATCGACTTACCAATTGAACGATCATAGTGGAAGCCACACCGAGCTTTGGAAATCTCACTTGATACTGGAACTCAGAAACCGTGAAAGTGATAAGCTCGAAAGCCGATTGCGGCTACTATAATCTGAGGCTCTACCAGTCTTCCTCCTCCTCATCCCACGGGAGATCTTTGTCTGTGATTTCCGCACAAAGAAAATAATCTTTGAACTTTCCTTGACCTGCTCCAAGTTTAGAAGGATCGAGGATTAGATTACTAGTCAATAACTTAGTTAAAATCTCGTTGGTTGCGTTACTAAAGCTTTCATCGAGAAAGTGTCGATAATAAGTGGCGAGCGACGGGTAGCTGAGCGCAAAATCACGTAGCTGGGGGTGGATTCTAGAGTTTTGGGGGAACTTTGCAATCGATTTTATCAATTCATGATTCGCTGTAACAAGTTTGTCGCAGATACTTCCATAAGCAACGAGAACTCGGATACGAAGATCCATATCATCTTCTGAAATGCAAGGGTTGATTTTCCACCGACCAGCAACATGGATCATGCATTCCTTGTACAGAGTTCGATTTCTGAGTTGGTAGGCAATCTTCAAGAGAGAGCCAGCATGATCAGGTATTCGCTCGATGAATTCCGGGCTTCGGAAAAATACTGTATCCAACGACCTTGAAACGACTGGCAGCGCACCATAGAAATCTGCAACCTTGGCCAAGAATTTGATATCATCAAAACTGGCAAGTGTGAAAGACTTCCCGTACATACAATCTGTCACATGTTTAACAGCAATGTACCAATGGTCGGATCCAGTGTCGACAGGCTTATCACCTCTGCCCTCCACCTAGCAGTGGTTCCATTAGCCTTGTGTCAAATGTGAGATATAGAACTCGAGGATTTGTTCAATTTGCAGCGATCAATAAAACTAACCTTGGATGCGGCTTCGAGGCTTGGAACATCTTCGGGGGTATCTTGAATGGTAACGTATTCGTATCTAAAAGTTGCATTCGCAGGAGCTGAGTTTTTGTCTGCTGAGTCGAGGAATTTTCTGAAATAAGCCGAACCAAGTTTCAACATCAATGAATGGCAATGAATCTCATAATCGAAGACAAGGAGCTTGACGTCGACTTTATGACCAGGTAGCTTGTAGACTTCGGCCATCTTGAAATTGAGTGACCTTGGAGAGGTGATATGGAATGAAAGTGTTGTCAATTAAGTTTCAGGCGTGAAAGTGTGATGGGAGGTTACATCCATTTTACCCCTCATTGTGAGACCAATGGGGGCCCTCGTGGTGAACAGGGGGGTGTATAAGAATAACTCGATACTGATAACACGTAGAGCTGATACACCTCAACAAGATATCTGAAAATAAGCAATGAAAATCGAACTCTATGTAATTCAGGGGCTAGCACGACAATTATGATGAGAGTTATATATGAAACCGGGAGTGAGGTTGAAGAGAGTGAAAGGTAACTCAATTCCATTTTTGATATACATGTATGTATGTCACATTGAATTGGAATCGAACAACCTGGTCTTGTATTTTCGACACATCCATCGAGCGTTGAAAAAAGCAATTGAAAAAAGCAATTGAAGCACCATTATATGGTATCTCTTTGTACTCTTTTTAAGGTACAGAAGTCAACTTAACTTTAAAGGATACTAGGGATAAAACCCATTGCAGACTCGTCATACGTCTTTAAACTCTCATCTTTACCATTCTTACAGTAAAGCAAAACACCACTGTTTAACGACTCGAACAAGTATTGCTGTTCAGCGACTCACCAACATCCTCTCTTGCGCATTCATTGCCTCATATCTGCACAATACTCCAACAGCCACTGATCGCCATCAACATACTCTCCAGGCAATGATCGTACTCATCCTCACCTCGAAATTTGTATAGATTGGGGCATTCCCTATCCAGCAAGTAAGATTCGCACAATGCTTCTATTTCCACCCCCTGCAGCTCTGATCGAGGAGGGGTAAATGTCCACAGTAGTGAAATGCTTCTAAGAGGAGAATTTCGCCTTATTAATTTGATGCACAACTAGTAGCCAAGACCTCTAAAACTGGAATAATCAAACCATGTGTCGTAGAGAAGAATTCAGCAAGGGCGATGTATCTTTCATCAGACTGGACGAGGGCAAATTGTCCAAGATCGACCAAACAGGTGATCATTTCATTCTCCTGATGCTCAATTCATCTTGTAAGACGTTCTGAACAGATGCTTGGGATAAAGATGCAATTCGACCTCTCTATCCACTGGATAGGCTATTCGTTTGCGCCATCACGATTTAGTTCGAAGGGTATGGGGGAGAAATAGGCAGGGACATAACGACCCACGAAAAAGATAGTATACCAGCTAATCCCTAATAGCAAGATTAGAAATATATCTGGTATGCTATGTAGTAACGCAGATGATTCAAAATCGTAAAGTCGATCATACCATGGAAGATTTTCCAGTGAGGGAGTGGGATACTAATATATTAATAGTACACCTGAATTGCTAGTCACCATGATTTCAATTGTTGCTCATTTTGTGAGTTCTGAGTACAACATCAGACTTGGTGTCGTTCTCATATTGAAGTATGTACTGTATTAATGAAAGAAGCGAGTGTGTTGGGCCGTAAAATAATGGAGGGGCCAGGCTCGACAGATAATCACGTGATGATAATCCGGGAAGACAAAAAATTCGCTTAATCTTAGCCTTCACACTAGCTTCTCGCACTGTTTTCATTTTTGCAAAAGTTCGATTCGAAATTCTTCAAACTCTCACGACAATTTCTTCGACGACAACGATTGTAATTCGAATCCATCAGGTCAGTACTTTACCAACGTCTCAACTGCTATCTGTATTACGATCGAATATCGAGAACGAAATCGAAACCAGAATATGCGGGAACAGAGGGCTGTCGAGCAAAAAAAGAACAAAAAGATTGGGAATAGTTGCACAGTGGATAATTCAGATGAAGTCAAAACCCTTCTTCAATCGACTGCACACCATATCACATATCAATACTTCTTTCGCACATCTCCTCGGGCATCTTGCCATCGCATAGCTGGTTGCGCATTCGATTTCTCGATAAGACATAATAAATACTTCCCTTGATAACAAAATCGTCTATATATCTGTTCAACTTTGGCTAATAATATTTACACCACAGAATTAGCAATCATGGGTATCAGCCGTGACAGCAGACATAAACGCTCCGCCTCTGGCGCCAAGCGATCCCATTACCGTGCGTAGTAGATAGCCCATATATCTTGATTGATATATGTTCCAACCTGAAAACTAAGACTTTTACAGGGAAGAAGCGCGCTTTCGAAGCCGGAAGACAAGAAGCAGGTACCCGTATCGGAACCAAGAGAATCCATCTCGTCCGTACCCGTGGTGGTAACCGCAAATTCCGTGCTCTCCGTCTCGAAGCCGGTAACTTCTCATGGGCCTCTGAGGGTATTGCCCGTAAGGTCCGTGTGATTGTTGTCGCTTTCCATCCTTCCAACAACGAGTTGGTCCGAACCAACACCCTCACCAGATCCGCCATTGTTCAAGTCGATGCTGCACCATTCAGACAATGGTATGAGGCACACTACGGTCAAAACTTGGGACGTAGACGTCAACAAAAGGCCGGTCAAGCTGTCGAGGAGCCAGACACCAAGAAGAGCAAGTCCGTCGAAAAGAAGCACCACGAGAGATTCGCTGCCCAAGGAAAGGTCGACCCCGCTTTGGAGAAGCAATTCGAGGCTGGTCGTCTTTACGCCGCAGTCTCATCCAGACCTGGACAATCTGGACGTGTTGATGGATACATTTTGGAGGGAGAGGAGTTGGCTTTCTACCAACGCCAATTGAGAAAGTAAATCATCTTCTATGGGATTTGGGATGGGCTGTATTTCATTGGGATTCATGGCATGGAGTTCCTGATATGGAATCATGCGAAAAATGGTTCTCTACAATAGGCTATGATGAATTCAAAAGCAATAAGAATACCCCCTTTGCCATTTGTTCGTACAATGAAGCATTTGATTGCCGGTGCAATTGTGAATTGTGTGAACCCATTTTCAATAACTTCATTTTGACATCTTTCATCGCCCAAATACCAATTTTAAATCATTTTATGAACCAAAATCCGTCCAATATTCGAGACAATCTTTTCGATATCAATAAAAGCTGGGGTAATCACAATGATCGACCTGGACCTGAATTGGCTGCAAGACCCTTGTGTAACCACATGTAACCCATGTTCCTCCCCGCATTTCTTATTAACCTCGTGATGTTTCTACTCTCAATGGCCTTCTCCAACCTGCAAGGTACGGATTCATACCATTTCTCTTCTTTGTATATCTAACTTGTGCTCTGCAATTTTGCCGTTTAATACAAGATCTGATAAGTAATAAAGACACAAATCTACCGCTTGGTATTGTAAGATTACAATACACCGCCTCTCTGCATTTTCGGCATCACATCCTCAATCGCATCATCTCGACAACCCTTCACATATACCAATTCTTTACACAATAATGCCCATCTCTTCCCTTGCGCCACCACCTCCCGACATTCCCGGTCCCTCTTCCGCATCTTCACACTCGCGCTCCCACTCGGTATCCGCTTCAGCTTCCACATCAACTCACTCTCATGCTCAAAGGAACCCCTCTACCTCCTCTCTTCCACCATTGCCTCCCTCTCCAGAAACTACCCGTCAGATAGCTGAAGCACGCACTGCTCTCAATGCATCCATCCAAAATATTTTCACGCCCCACGAACATGCGCTAAAACTTCGAGCGCAAAATCTCCATCAAAATAGCAGCGCATTGACGAAACAGGAAAACGAATTGAAGAAAGAGATAGGAAAGCTAGGGAAAGAGGGGGATAAATTGGAGAAAGTCGTTAGGGAGGGACAGAAGAAGGTGAAGGAATTGGGAAACGTGCAAAATTGGGCGGAGGTGCTAGAGAGAGATTTTTTGGTGGTGGAAGAAGTTTTGAGGTTGGTTGATGGGGAGAGTGAGCAATGGAGTGGGAGTGAAAGTGATTGGAGTGAGTATGAGAGAGACAGGGGAGGTGAAAGAGAGGGAAGTGTAGGTTCGAATGGGAGCGATGGAAGGAATGGAGGGAATATCGATACGCATATGACCGATGCAAATGCACATGGCAGTACTTCTGCACAGGAAACAAATGGTATCCACCTTGCTGGCATTGGACAAGGCAAGGGGAAAGAAAAAGAAGGAGAAAGCGGAAGTATGGAACATATGGAAGCTATGGATACCGAGGAATCTTCTACATCAACGAATGTATCCAGGTCAGAGCCGTCCTCTAGTTCTATTCGAACTTCGGCTTCGGGGATGAGTTGAGTGAGATGTTAGAATGTGCTGATTTGGTGTAGGCTGGGCTTGTCATGGGATTTCTTGGGTAGAGGTGTAGAGTGGAGCAATGGTAACACTCTGGTTATGGGTCGTTTTATACGGTGTGGAGATTATCTGGAGGAATGTTTGGCTTTAAGAGTTATGTTGCAAAACAAGTGTCTTGGATTTTTCATACGAGCGTGCTTTTGATCTATTATCGACTGTTCTTAGTGGTTGTGTTTCATTTTATGATCGACATCAGAACCTCCCAATTATGCGCGCGATCTCCTTCAAGCAATCATCACACTCATTATTTACAATCATACAAATATATATACAGTGCCTCTCTATGTTGGGCATCTTCTCCTCTTCAGATTCCCTCCTCCCCCCTACAAAACCTCAAAAGCATCATAAATCACCCTCCCTCCGTTTCTCCCACTACTAGCAATCCCCACAACCCGATTCAACCACCCGTAATTCCCCGCATCATCACATTCAAATGTGAGGTTCAAGCGCATCTTATAGTCGTGAGCAGTATGCTTATCTTCTTCCCCAAGTGCCTCTAGAACATCTCGGGGTCCAGTGCGTACACCAGTTGTACGCAGGTAGATGCAGTGGTTATCATGAGTTAGAAGATTATAGCGGGTATCGAGGTGAGCTGTCTGGAGAGATTGGGAAGGAGTGTTTTGAATGGTTTCCCAGTCGCCGCCGCCGGGGAGAATGGTGCCCCGGAGATGAGGACCTTCGAAATGTCCGCCTGGATGCCGTGAGCTTTATGTCATAGCTCGTGAGGGATACAAAGGATGTAACGAGATAGGAGGGATTGAAAGTGGGAAAGGGAAGAAAGGACAAACCTTTGAAAATAACAGTAGCGCGATTACCATGTCCTCCATCACCGATGGGATGGAATTCCTCCATGTCACATTCTAGATGGAAGAGGAATTGGAGGGAGGGAGTAGGAAGGGTATATTCAGGTTTTGACCCTGTGTTTGGGGTGTCAGCTTGAGATGCGTGGTAGTTTGATGAATGGGGGCATTTTTGTATGCAGAGGAAAGGAATTGAGGGGTGTATAAGCAGAGAGAGGACTTGGAGGCTACGGACAAGGCAGAAGGAAGTAGGGAAGGCGGATAGAACTTTCTTACATTCTGTATTTTTCAGAGTAGATATATCATGAGCTTTTTCTACCTCGCCGGCTTGCACTCTTTTCTCTTGAGGGTTTCGCATTATTATTTTTTCCTTAATCCGCTCGAATTCTTCAAGAATCTTTAGATATCCAAAGTGTTTCACTGAGCACTAATAGGGAGATCAATGAGGAGGAAGCTCTTGTTAAGTATACGACTATTAAATCCAAGAACTGAAAACCCAGAAATATTCCATTCCCCAAAAACAAAGTCATCAAGAAACTCAAGAGTTAAAAGCAGTCATGACGTATCCCAAAGTCCCACTTAGAATATGTTCTAGATCCATTCGCATAGATCGGAACTCGGATGTGGCGGAAGGAAGCTCATGTCTAGTTTTTCGGGCCGAGGAGAAGCTAAGGCAGGATGTTTTCCGGAATCCGAATTTTAGCCTGTAGTGAAAGGGGGAGAAACAAAAGGGGACTTGGGAAGCAAAATTGATACGTGAAGTTTCGGTATGGGGATAATAGAAAGAGGTGATTTGGATTGTGGATGGATTTTTTGTGATTTTTGAAATTGCAATGACCATTTTAACAAGGACTGTTTGTTCAAGGTTTGCCAGGTATTTCTCTATCGTTGTTCGTGGTCTTTGGTAGCCCTTTGTATTTATACCTATCTATCTTCGACCACCTCCTAACCCCATTCGAAACCCCGATTTAAAAGTTTCCGCATGTAACGGCGGCCAACGAATCATTTACGTGTATCTCAGAAGCACTTTCCTCCGCGGGATCACCTTGCTATGCAGGTATCGTGGCTCTGAAATAGATATAACATCTTAATTTGGCTAGATTGTCACGTACTCGGAATCTCAAGGCAGCAAAAGGCGGGATATTATGAACCGGTGACATATCTTTGCCGAGAATTATTTGGATATCGCGAACAAGAAACCTTGCTGCCGCTCTTTTCCAATCGGGAGTTGGTAGCAAGATCATAACCACCCAGATATTGAATTCCAGAGGAGTAGGACATAGATTGACGGAGGAAAGATGTTCTAAAAAAAGGCATGACTTGTGTAGTTGGCTGACGGTTATGATGAATGTGATATTGAGCAAGCCTGAGCATCTCCTATTCCCCCATGATGGAGCTTTACAACAAAAACTCCCCTTCCCAAAGAGAACTTTTCCCACAATCCACACAGAAAAGTAAGCCATCTATTCAAGACACCATTCCCCGAGATCTAACTCCTCACTACTTACTGTCTGCCAGCTGCACACATCAACGAAGAACTCCCAACAACCCCTCCATATACAAAACGTAGATGCACTACCTACAAAGAAATCAATCTGATACACTAACCCACCCACTCCCTTCACTCATTCACTCAACCTCAATCATCCAAGTATTTGAAAAATCCATGCTCTAGAAATACCCACAATAATGAATGATAAAGATACAAAAAAAGTCCGTTCTTTCTTTCTTTGCAAGAAATCTTTATATTCCGCAGTGATGAGAGAATATCAACATCTAGTACCCATCAAAATGCACACTCAAGAGCTCCAAAGAGAGACTATCTCTCATTGAGAAAACTTCTCAAGATTCTTTACCTGATATTAGATATTAGACGATCAATCACGCCGTCTCATCTCTTTTCTTTTCTTTTCCTCCATCATATACAAGAGAGCTGAAATGGAATAAGTTATAATTACACGTAAAACCACACCAGATTCCACACATCAGATATCTCACTACACAAGACGACCCTAATCTACAATACAATACATATATACATATATACATACCCACCAACCCCCCCAAAGTTCACTTTCCAAGCCTCAAACCCACTCAAACCCACTAAAACCAACTCCAATCAATCAATCACTAGGTACCTAGAACAAACCAATTCCAACCTTGTTCATTTTCAAAAATTATTTTCAAAAATCATGTTCAAAAATCATCTCCAGCTCCAGCTCCAGCTCCAGCTCCGAGATCGCTTAACCCAAGTCAAGATTCAAAGGTGAAGTGTCGAGTTTGGAGGTAGATTTTGAAGAGCTGGAGAGAGAGAGGTATCCATGATTGAGGTCTAGTAGATGATTGAAGTCTAGTAGTTGAATAATTAGAATGTATGGGAAACATTCTATGATAATGTGTGTCATGTTTTGTTATTGTGATGGAGGTTTTTGTGAGTGTTGTGAGTGTTATTGGTGTTATTGGTGTCAAAGAATACGTATAGACTCATTCACTGTCGTCAAAGCAATATCTACCTATCTAGATACCTGTGTATTCTTTAGAACGTACTACCATACCATACCATACCATACCATACAACCCATCACAAGAACACAGCAACCCATCTAATCTAATAAATTCAAGACTCTCATTCCATCCCATCCCATTCCAGTACACTAGACTACACTACACCACACCACAATCTCTCCCTCCTACACCTGTAAATACACACAAAAGTAAATATTCCACACAAAAAATCAACCAACATATCCTAACCCCCATTCACTCGCCTCAATCCTCTCTCTCAATCCCATTCCATTCCATTCCATTCCAAATCATCTCATCTCATCTCATCCTCATAAACCCACCTCTCAGCCCAATCATCCCAAACCTCTTATTAAACACCAACAACCTCCTCTCATAAAAACTCCTAATCACTACTCAAGCCACTCCTGTATCACCAACCAGATAGAGAGACAGCCAGCCAGCCAGCCAGCCAGCCAGACAGCCAGAAAGCCAGACAGACCAGTTGTCTTTCTTTATTTCCTTCACTCTTTTATATCATTCATCTCTCCCCAGAACCCAGAACCCAAAACCCAATAACCATAAACAAAAGTCAAAAGTCAAAAGTCAAGAAAAATTAAAAAATTAAAGTCAAGTCCAAGATCCAAAACCCCCCTCCTCCCCCTCCCTCTGCGACATCGGGGCTCGGATTGCCAAACAATCACCACCACAATTTTTGAATATAGATCCAAACTACTTTTTTTCGTCTCCGTATAGACTTTGAATAAAATCCTCCCAGTTTTAATCTTGTTTATTGCTGCACCTGCTGCTGTTCCTGCTGCTGCTTCTTGACAATACGATACGTTACATACAGCTTCAAGAACGAACTTCTTTTCTTCTGCCTATTTAAATTCTGCGCTTCTTTCAAGTTTCTTCAAAAAGCTTTCAGATTGTGGGAATTGAAAAGTTGGGGTTTGTTACTGCAAGCAAGCAAGCAAGATAAAAGTACATACATACATTTTCAATATCAAAGAAGCAGAGGCGCAAGGAAAGAATCCTTCTATTTACTTACTTACCTATCTCTCTTCCGAGTCCTTTATTTGCATCAATCAAATCCACGACGATTTGAAGAAGAAAAAGAAAAGATGGAACCGATCAAAGAAAACTTCCAAGGCACACCCGCCGGAAACAATGCGATGTTGAAGCGTCACCGAGGCAGTGGATCAAGTGGTCGAAACCGACCTGGCTCTAGAGCTCGCCATGCCCACCAAAACGATGGCACTCCTACTGCGCCGGCACGACAACAGCCACCATCCGACAATGACTTTCCACCACTGGGGTTTAATGCTTTGCAGGATGGGAGTGTTTTTGGAAATGTAGTTGGAGGTACAAATGTTAGACCATTTATTACGGGTATCCTGGCCAGACCTACTGGTGCGACAAATACAAGAGAAGGAAACCAATTGGGAGGTGGCGTTGGCGTTGGCATGAGTATGAACAGCCAACCTTTGAACCGACGAGTCTTGAGAGCAAAATCTATCTCTGCAAATTATACCGTTCCCACTGGAGAATTCATGGGCGGCAAGAAGGGAGAAATGCCACAAGATGGAGCTGGATTCCCATCCTACACAGGACATCCTCAACTATCTCGTCGTGGAAACCCACTTCCTACTCGTTTTGACGCAAGTGGAACTTCGACACGAACCAATAAAGTTGTCGCTGCGTATCAGGCTGCTAATTCAGCACCACACCCTCTTGCCATGGCACAGGCAGCTGGAACATCCCTTACCCACCGAAGCGATGCCTATGAACTTGGAAAGAACTTCGATCGTCTCCGAATCCAAGGTACTCATCTTGGCGTAGCAGCATCACCATACTTTCCCAAGTCTACCGAGGACTTGGTCAAGCATCGAGAGGAGCGCAAGAATGACGCGAGAGACGAAATGAACGAGCGCATCAAGAACAAAGAGGAGGTTATGAGACTGAAGAGCGAAGGAACTTTTGTCAAGGTTAAGCCTGCTTTCAGAGGAAAAGCATTTAGTGATGAATTGTCAAGCGTGCTTGCTCGGAAGACTATTTGGGGACATCCTAGCTTGGACGAGGAGTCATCTGTACGAGCAGACTGGCCAACTTTGGCGGATTTCAAACAAGCAGGAATGAGAAAGGCGGGATTTCCATCTCCAAAGTATAATATTGGGTATGAGAATGGAATGGCGGGAGAGGAGATTGCATCGTTCGCCATAGACAGAGTTGGTTGGGGTAGAAGAAGAGCAGGTGAGAACGCCATGATTGAAGAAGCGAAGATTATGGAGATCGGCGAGATGAAGGGTCTCTTTCAAGCGATGGATGGATGAGCGTACTTTCTAAGAATGGCGGCGATGTAACTGATTGGAAATATCTCCCGACATGCATTGTATTTTCTGCACAGCGTCGACAAGCATTCATCAATGACGATTAGCGAGCGATACAGCGAGATACTGAAGCGAGGTAGCAAGCGGCATAGGCATAGCGGATGCGTTCCTTTTATTTTTCTTTCCTCTCTTGTTTCTAATTTCCTTTGTTTTAGAAATTCCTTGCGCTTCTTCTCAGGCGGGGCTAGAGGTGACAGGAAGACAGCGCAGACATAGTGTATCTCACGAAAGGACATGACTAAAGGTAACCTCATCAACTTCCTCTTTGAGCAGAAGGACAGATACTTGTGGACATAAGCTATAGAGAAACTCGGAACGTATGAAATGTACCAGACAAAGCGGGAAAGAGAACAGCTAGCAAGCAGATAACGAGAAATAATGAGAGAAGATATTTAGACCAATTTCTTGAAGATGGGATGTTGAGAGTAAAGAATCGATACACTTCCTGGTGAATGAGTTGTATTCTGATATGCATGATAGAGAACTAATTCTAGGTCGACACAAGATCTGATATCCAAGTCACACATCTGAGGTTGTCGAGATGACACAGATGCCGGACTCCCAGATTGCCATCTGAGAAGACGAGGAAGTTCTGTGAATAGATCGGTCATCGGTTTTCCAGAAACCCATGAGTGAGAAAATGAACAGTACATCAAAGTACTCATCAAATACAACTCAGAAAGAAGAAGACTAGATGATAATGCAAGAGGAGAGGCAGTCAAAAGAACCTATCGGAAGAATAGATTTTCCAGGTATGCACAGACCATTGAGTCCACCAGTGAGTGAAGTGAGTATGTGAACCAACAATAACCGATATCCCTACATCTTGCACATCCCTGTATCTTGCACATTTTGACTTATTAAATCAAAAATCAATTTTAAATTCAAATATCATTATAATAGTTTTAAAATTAAGTTGATAAGATTTTATATTTATTCAAAAAAAATATTAAAAATTTAAAAAATTTGAAATATTGAATTAAATATTAATTGATTTTCAATAACATTATTCTAAGATATTAATAATATAATAAAAACCACTAATATTAAAATAAATTATATAATTAAAAAATAGTTTTTTATTCTTTTTTATTATTATTATTAATTGAAAATTTAAAATTTCAAAAAATATAAATAATAAAGTTTTATATAAAACTTTAAATTTTATAAAACTTTAAGAAAACGAAAAATGATTTAAAAATAATTGTTTTTAGAATATTATAATATATTATTTATAACTTTTTTAAGAAAAATTAAATATTTAAATTTAATTTATAAAGTTGTATTTTTATATATTAGAAATTATATAATATAATAATAATAAATAATATCAAAATAAAATATTATTTAGAAATTTTAATAATTATATTATAAAAAAATATATAAAAGAAAATAATAATAATTAAAATAAATCATTTTAATATTTTAATTAAGAAATCTATTATATATCTTTTTTTTAATTAGAAATATTATATTTTCTTTTTTAAAAGAATTTAATTTATCAAAAAGTCTTTAAATTATATAATATTTCTAAGGATTTTGAAATTTAATTTTAATTTTAATTTAATTTTATAATATTAATTATTATTTATTGATTTCAAATTTAAATTATATTCAAAATTTCTTTTCAAAATATATTTCAATAAAAATTCTTTATTATTAATCATATAATTCTAATATTTAAATATTGATATTTTTTTAATAATTAATTATATATATAAATATATAATAAAATATAGTTTTTTATTATTTCAATATTAATATTAATATATAAATAATATATTATAATCAATTTCTTTTTAAAAATATTATAAATATTTAATTTATTAAAGATTCTTATTAAAAACAAAACTAATTATTAGAAATCTTATTATATATTGATATAATTTCGAGTTTTTAATATTAAATATAACTTTTTTTGATTCTTTATATTAAAATATTTTCAAATTTATATAAAAACATTCTAAAAATAAACTTTTATTATTTTTATTATTAAATAAATTAATATATAATATTCTTATCTCAATAAACTCAATATTAAAATTTCTATTTTATTAATAATTAGAATTAGAATTTTATTTCTTTATATAAAAGAAATAATATTACAATATTTGTATTATAATTTTCAATAGAATATAATGATTGATTGATTATATATTATTTTTGAAATGTTATTTTTAGAAGAAATAAAAGTGTGCAAGATACAGGGTTGTGCAAAATGTAGGGATATCGGTTATATCACTCAACTTTTGAAATTCATACCGAATGAATTTTCAATTCTTTTATCATAATTGATTTATCTATTTTTCAGCTACTAATGAATTATTATGTGATATCTCAAAATATCTGAATATACACTCCAAGAAACACTAGCAATTCAATTTTCGCAGGTGTTTCGTCAATTTTGCATCCGCTGGTGATCGAATAGATTGGCTGAGCCACAACCACGCATATCCATATCCATATCCATTCCATAGCTGGAGGTGTTCATATCTCCATCCATCTCAATATCTCTCCCTACTAACCCACTCCAATTCCAATTCCAAATCCAACAATCATCCATCCTTCTCCTACCTAGACATAAATACCACATTTAAATTCAAACCAATCAAACACCTAGAAAAAATTTATACAAACAATATATCAAGCTTCTATTTTGGAACCATTTATTGAATCGAAGCGATCTTCAACAAGTTTTATTAACTGCATCAACAGATCTCATAATTGCATAATGCTTGTGAATCCGATGAAAAACTATCCAATACCTTCATGGGTGTCCTGCCGAAAAGACCTCCAGTATACGGGCCTGCTGATTACTACCTGGACTACCTCTTCCACATTCACTCCCACTCCCACTCCCACTTCCATCTTTCATCTTTCATTTCTCCCCCGCCTTCCTTTTAGTTCCAGGAGGAGAATCTCCTTCGCGCATTAACTTCCTCCACCCGTGCGATTGCTCCCTACAGTTCCAATTCCACTTCTGCTATCACACGGCAATAGCTTTCCTTAGTTCTCCTTATATCTGCTATTACTTCTCGGCTATCTACTCCCTTCCCATCTATCCCTTTTGTGGGCACGCTTAGTATTCCGAGTCTCAATAGATACATCGCTAATCTTCTCAATCAGAACGGAAGCGGTCCATAATAATTATCTATAAATTTTTGGGTTTCTTCGCTGCTGCATCGTCAGTTTTGGTTGCGTATAAATGAGCATATATTGATCTAGGGGTTAAGCAGAGACCACGCCGTTGATATTGGTGATAGACTAGCCATTGGAATGAGAGGTAGACACGTCACTGAAATATACTTAATTAATACGAAGCTCTTCCCTCATCGATCCGGTGATATTTCAACAAGCGAGCCCATCAGAATAAAATATACATCACGCCCAATATCTGTGAACCAACAGCCAAAAACAACCCCGAGTTAGCATATTGAAAGGGGTCAAGTAGAACTCTAGTTTGCGAGTGACCAGGATCAAGAACCATGGGAACTATTAGTAGCTTGAGAGCTTCACTTGAATTCTCCAGATTATCACTTCGTTTCCGGTCACTACGTTCCTGTTTGACCTTTGACTTGTATGACGATGATTTCAGATAATAGAAATTGAGGATTAGGTCATATGGAGCACGGACCAACCACCGGCTAATTATCTATTGGCGTATGAAATTGCTTTGGTGAATGGTCGTTTGTAAGTAGACACTTTCTACTGCCCTTGTTAGCATTGTTATTATTCTTCTTGTTTGTGAAATCAATCACCTTCTTGGTGAATCAGAGATTAAAGGATACAGCAGCAAATTAGAATCATGTACTTGGGTGGTAGCAGATTATAATGGACAATACTGCCACAAGTTTAATCTCACCACTTCTGATTTGTCGAGATAGTACACCGCTCTATGTACCTCAATACAGCTCCCGAGCATGCAAAGTCTTATCAATCTTACGATAAGGGATAAGCAAGGGAATAAATAACAAAGCAGATAATGACTGCTCTTTGCTTGTTCCACTGCCAGACTTGAAGAAGAGAACGTAATACAGTCCATTACATCAACAAGACTTCCAATACCATTATTAAAATATCACTTCCTCTTGTTTTCCAACAGTGTGATAAACTGTTTCTTCAAATTCCAATTCCCACCGACAACTCTGGTCTATTGACAACTCTGGTCTATTGATCGTCCCAATCTTATTCCACATAACAAACGCGTGCTTATCTAATCAAGCAAATATGTACGGAGTTACAGCCGGAGGTCCATTGAGAAGGAAAGGAGAAATGTATTCTGCGGGAAACGAGGTATGTGAAATAATTCTTTCAGGACTTTCAGAACTTTCAGAACCCTCTATCTCAGGATCTGATTCACAATGATCCAATTCTTGATGAATCGAAGTAATCCATCATGGTCAAAGTTTTGACTTCATCTACTCGTTCCGATGATCAGATGGTGAACGCAAAGAAAGATGGTGTAATTATGCAACCAGACAGATCTTCGACTTAGATCTCATCCACGTGATGCAGAGTCTAGTTTTGGGAGTCTAGGGTTGAAGTGGCAAGATCAGCGGTGAGAAGAAGCCAACAAATGAACCAGGCGAGCCAGACAAACTTGCTGCATTTGAAGTAACTTGCAGGAAAAGAATTTTCTGGACCTATTGGTGAAGAATCTTCCTGGCTCCTATACGAGTGCATCTGGGGGCTCGGGGAAGCTTGACACGATTGACACAACTATGTGCCAATGAGAAGACAGGACGAGTAAGACAGACGAACCGTCAATCAAGAAGACCATTGAAAGTATGTTTTTGCGAACTTTAAACGCTCATTCCGAGTTTGTGGGATGGGATGGGATGGCTGGAGGAAAGCTAACAAGGCCTTTTTCCGATGAACCCAACGTTTTGGGAAGAGGTTCTAGATGTCCTTGTATTAATCATTCATTCCACCCACCATACATGACATCCATGACCAGTAATTCTGGCGTGGTAGTTGTGATGAATTGATGTCGTTGGTCTTGGTCGTAATGAGAAGATACTAGGTAGCGCATTAAGTCCCGAAGAAAAAAAGAGGATTTCGACCCAAATATGAGGATTCTCCTTTTTGTTTTTATCCCTCTACCCAACCAACCGGCTATGAAGCTATTTTTGAAGGGGGTTATTTTTTCTTTGAGAAGGAAGAATGTGTTGATGGTGAGGAGAAGAAGAAGAAGAAGAAGAAGAAGAAGAAGAAGAAGAAGAAGAATGGTAGATTAGCCTGTTGATAGCCAATTCCCGAGGTCAACAATGATATTTTGCTTGTCACCCCTTCATTCTCTTATAAGTTATATGTCAAACCGATAGAGGGGTAGAAACGAGCCTCTACGGAGTAATTACATCTCTCAGCTCAGCCTTGTGCGGGGTTGAATTATTCTGAGGTTACTCGAGTATCTCGTTCACGTTCACATCCATTATACCCAGTCAGTCAGTACCTTGTTGCAGGATCAAGAGAGAGTATCGTACATCCAGATTCCCAGTGGATGCAAGAGTTGGACTTCCCCCTTATAAAGTCGTCATAGGATGAAGAGAAATTACACATCGCACCACAGACCAAACCAGACCAGACCAGACCAGGTTCAGGTGTGGTGATTACAAAGGAATTAGAAGTGGAATTTATCGGAAAACAGGGATTTTGGAGGGGATTTCCGATGTTTTTGAAATTTCACAGGGCCCAAGCACACTCAAGCACACTCAATCAAGCATTACTTTAGGTACCCTACAGCCTACAGCCTACAGCCTACAGCCTACACTCTATACTCTATAGCCTATAGCCTATAGCCTATACTCTATACTCTATACTCTATACTCTATACTCTATACTCTATACCCTACACCCTACACCCTACACCCTACACCCTACACCCTACACCCTACACTCTATACCCTACACCCTACACCCTACACCCTACACCCTACACCCTACAGGGGGCTCTTTCCTCCCCCTGATTCTTCATTTCCTTCTTTCTTTCTAGAAGGTTAAAGATAGCATAGGACAGGGTAGGATAGCATAGGACAGGGTAGGATTTCTACACTTTCCCCAAAATTCAAATACTTCTCTCGATATATACAGACATTTCTCACATCTTTCATCCTTCATCCTTCATCCTTCATCCTTCCTTCAGTCTGCTCATTTCTTAATTCACTTGGGCTTTGATTTGTTTGGTTTTTTCCCTCCCAAAGAACATAAAAGACATCAACAAACACCACCTCATTCGGGGAAATCTAATTCTGCTTCTCCCCCGTGTAAAAATAGCTTATTCCTCCGAACTCACCCGTTCCTTACCTACTTTAATAAACTAAAGAGACCGCCGTTGACAACCTCACGCGATCATCTTTTTCTCTCTTTCCAATAATTTGCCATTTAACCCTTTATTCTCCTTATTCTTTCTCCTCTTCTTTGGAATTTTGATCTTCAAATCCGCGGATTCTTCACAGCAACCATGACGCGATTCAAGACAAGATCTAATGGCCTCGGTGTACAGGTTGAGGATACGCAAATCTGCGTGGTGATGGTCGGTCTTCCTGCAAGAGGGAAATCGCTCATTGCTCAAAAAGGTACGTACAAATCTCAATCGGTCTGGGAATACGCAAAAGCTAACATCATATACTTTACAGCTCAACGCTATCTCAAATGGTTATCCATCGATGCTCAAGTTTTCAACGTCGGTAACTATCGTCGAAATGCAACCCCAAATCCAACTGCCGATTTCTTCGATACAACCAATACAGAGGGCGAACGTATGCGTAGAGCTGCCGCTGAAGCTGCCGTCAACGATATGATCGATTGGTTCAAGAATAAACAAGGGATTGTTGCCATTCTCGATGCTACGAATAGTACAAAAGAGCGCCGAAGATGGATCAAAGACCGTTGCGATGCGGAAGGAATCGAGACCCTTTTTGTCGAATCGAAATGCGATGATGAAGATTTGATCATGTCAAACATTCTAGAGGTCAAGACGACATCCCCAGACTACGCTGGATCAGACCCGGAAAAGGCAGCTCAAGATTTTAGGGATAGGATCAAGAACTACGAGAAGGTTTACGAGACGATTGACGACGAAGAGAGTGATCTCACTTATCTGAAAATCATGAATGTTGGCAAACAAGTCATTATCAATCGAATTCAAGATTATCTTCAAAGTCGCGTGGTTTATTACTTGATGAATTTACACATTAAGCCGAGATCTATTTGGCTGTCACGAGTAAGAAATCATTGGATCCCATGAAATCTCATTTTGCTAATAATACATAGCACGGAGAGTCTATGTACAACCTCGAAGGAAAGATTGGGGGTGATGCCGAATTATCCCCTCGTGGAGAGATGTATGCCAAGAAATTGCCTTCATTGGTACTCGAATCAGTAGGAGTATGTACTTTCTCGTCGAAGTCTAGTTCTCATCGAATCTCATGACTAATTTGTCTAGGACAATCGCCCTTTGACGGTCTGGACTTCAACTCTTCGTCGCACTATTGCCACTGCTCGTCACCTTCCCAACGAGTATAATCAGCTTCAATGGAAAGCACTCGATGAGCTCAACTCTGGTGTTTGTGATGGACTTACTTATCAAGATATCAAAGAGCGATATCCAGATGATTTTGAGGCCCGTGATGAGGATAAATACAATTACAGATATCGTGGAGGAGAGTCTTACCGCGATGTTGTCATTCGTCTCGAGCCCATTATCATGGAATTGGAGCGATCAGAGGATATTTTGATTGTTACTCATCAGGCTGTTCTTCGGTGGGCTTTGTGTTTCTGATTACTTACAATCTGCTAACAACATGTAGTTGTATTTACGCTTATTTTATGAAGAAGCCACAAGATGAATCACCCTGGATGGCTGTACCTCTTCACACCCTCATTAAGCTCACCCCGCGAGCGTATGGTACAGAAGAAGTGCGTTACGATGCACAGATTCCTGCTGTCAGTACTTGGCGTGGTAAGGGTAGTGTTGCAAAGCATGAGGACCCTATTCCTGCTTCGGATATTGCAACTAAAATTGGTATGTATGGTTATGCTCATTTCAAGACTTTCGCTTATACCTTCAACAGTGGCGGACACTAAATGAGTTTCCAACGGCTTGCTCTCGTTTACTTTCAGTTATACAACCAATCTTTTGAGCGGACTAGCAAGTCTCATCTACACTATGATTTTTGCCTAGGTTTTAATGCATAGCGATTTGGCGTTACATGATTCGATTTTCCTCTCTGGACCTTTTGTTATAAACGAAATGTCGACACATCGTTTCGTCTTTCCTTTCTTTGGTTTTTGTTTCACGTCATATGGTAGATACGGGACTCAGATGAATGGGTATTATCCGGAGGATTGGAGGCGAGAATTTTGTCACATTCGTGGTGAAAGTTCGGCTGGGCTTCGGCATCGGAAATTTTTCTTGTATTATGCTGTTGCATGGTTTAAATGGGGCAGATGGGAGGATCGATACGATAACAAGTGGTGATGAGGCACAAATGAGATGAGGAAGTTGCTTGGGCTTTGGGGAAAACGAGATACCAAAGAGTGAATTTAGGTTGA
Organism: Botryotinia globosa; assembly: GCA_014898425.1. Lineage (NCBI taxonomy): Eukaryota > Fungi > Ascomycota > Leotiomycetes > Helotiales > Sclerotiniaceae > Botryotinia > Botryotinia globosa. Next base: position 1,772,464 of record RCSZ01000008.1, on the reverse strand, counting down.
GCGCAGAGGAAGAAAGGTGAAGGAAGAATCATCACAGCAGTCTACAAACGTGATGAACCATCAAGGCTTGTGATTTGAAAGCCATGAAGATAAAGCTTGATAGCAAAATCCATTACAGGGTGGAAGAACTTATATTTGATTTCTCCCTATTCCACCATTCCAATCGGGACTGGAAAATCGAGACACACAGATGAAATAAAATCATGTGATGTGAAAATAAATATCAATGTGATCTGAGATAAAACAACCTCGGCACTGATCGGTAGATATACGGTTAAGGTAAAGTGATTGTTAAGCGCCGCTGACCCTGGTCTACTACAGGGCTGGCTGTTTGTTTGTATCGGGATTATCAGGAGATTTTATCCGAGTATGTACCCTTGAAATATTGAAGTATTGGTTTACTTTGTGTAGTGGGAACTGGGAAGTAGACTCGAGCTAGGGTAGGTAGGTTAGGTTAGAGGTTAGGTTAGAGATTAGAGGTTCGGTAGGCGCGACGGTGGATTGGCCGTGAGGAGGTTGGGTTGGCTGGAGGGTTTGGGTTTGGGGGTGATGGGGGTTTGGGGATGTGTGTACGATTTTTGTAGTATGAGCAGGTAGGTAGGTAGGTAGGGTGTAGATTGATTGATTGAGTGAGTGATTTGATTGATTGAGTGAATTTATTGTTTGGAATGGGAATGGAGGTTGAGATTGTTTACTTGTCGGGTAGTATAGGGATGGGGATGGGGATGGGGATGGGATGGGGATGAAAGTAGAGAGGGTTCATTATTATTAATGGCTTGTATATCAGTAAATGGTTCGTATGATATGGAGAGCAGTCAATAAGTAACCTTCTATCAACAACTGTTGATTGATTTAGTCGAGTTGAGTTGAGTTGAGTTGAGTTGAGTTGATTTGGATTGGGTTGGGTATTTGGATATCGGGTGTTTGCCTGGTGGCCTGGGTTTGGATGTTTACTAATCGTGTCTACTACACGGTAGGTAGATAGTGGAGATGTGAGGTCTCATGGTGTGGTGTTATTAGACTGGCTCGCTGGGCCTCGTAGGTCTAAGGTGTTGTGTTCTGTGTTAGGTTGATATTGGATATTGGATATTGGATATTGGATATTGGATATTGGATATTGGATATTGGATATTAGATGAGAATACGGAGTACGCATTAAGTTATCAGATGCACTAGACTAGGGGATAGATGAAATAAGCGCGGAGATGTGAATTGGAGTGGATATTTTGTATTGTATTGTATTTTGTTATATTGTACTCTGCATTGCTGGGTATCATTCGTGTGGTTGTGAGCGAGCGAGTGAGTTAATAAGTGGTTTAACACAATATAATAAGTACTTGGAAGTGCAGTGCGCTTAGTTGAACTGGTACTTAGGTAGCTAGGTAGTTTACTCGTATTTACGGTATATTGATAGGTCTTCACAAGTAGTTGATTGATTGATTGTAATCTATTTGTGCGTATACTGGAGCGAGGTTACATTTTATGCACCAGATGAGATACGTTCCTGGCGAGCCTGGGTTGTGTAAAGATACACATACAGAAAAACTTGGCTATACCGGACTGGGATATACCGGAATCTTGGATATACCGGAAAAATTTCCTGATTTGATCACTTTTTATATGGTAATACCGGATTTTTAGGCAAAACCGGAATACCGGACTGATTTTTCAAGAATCCGGTATAAATTTTGGTGGTGAATTTAGCTTAATAAGCTTTTTTTGGTATTAGTAAGCTTGATCACATGATAAATTTTCGAAAATATCGGGGTTTGGAACTGAAATCGGATATAAATTTTGGTTAGAAAGCTTGGGCCATTATTTTTTATACCGGAATCTTGGATATACCGGATTTGATTGGTCGAAAATCTCAGTCCGGTATAACCAAGTTCTTCTGTATGTATATGTACACACATACCTAGGTACCTAAGCGAGCTAGGTTTATGCGCAGTGCAGTGCACAGCGCTTATGTCGGTGCGTGGGTGCATGGCGAGGATCCTTTTGGCGATTTTTCTTTGGTAGGGTATGGTATGTATGTGTGGTAAGATCTTACAATTAATTGTTTTGGTTTTGGTTGTGTGGGTAGGGAAGGGGAAAGCGAGCCGGTTTCAACATTAGCCGCTTGGGACGCGGGATGTGATGGGCTGGGGTTTTTTATGGGGGTGGTTGATGCGGATGTTGGTGTTGGTGTTTTGGAGGGTTTAGAGGTTTGCATGGTTTGGGAGGAAGGGTGGTATTGTATTGTGTATGCGAGATGGGAGAGGGAGGTGAGATGAGATGGTGGATTGGGGGCTGGGGGCTGGGGAATAGGTGTGATGAATGGTTGGTTGGTTGGTGAGGGAGGGAGGAGGTGATTGGTTGATCGACAGCTGGGGAGAGGAATGCGGGTATGTAGTATTGTACTATGATGAGAGAGTGAGAGAGAGGTAGGTTTGATTAGGGTAGGGTGGAGAGAAGAGGAAGAAAGTATATATATACGAGATGTTGGCAGGAATACTAAAGCTATGATATCGAATAGGTCTGTGTACTTTAACCCTCCGGTTTCATTGCGTCTCTCTCAAGTGGACATCCGTATCCAAGCTCTATATCATAGTTTTAAGCGCGTTACATTTTGGAGAACTTTGTTGTTGTATTTATTTCCTCGATTTTGTTTGTTTGTTTTATTATTTTTTGATTATATATATCGGATTGTTTATTCGGAAAGGATTTGGGAATCTTTTTATTTCGTCATCCGTCATATCTTTTTGGTTCTCCTATTTCCATCTGATATTGGGCAGAGGAGTTCGGACGAACGAATAGATAAAGTCATGTATTCGTATTCGTCATGGTCTAGTTTGACGCTGCTGGCCAGCTTGTTGGGGAAGTTGGATGCGTATCCTACACAATCGTTTCTTGGGATAAGTTCGCCGGAACGTAAGTTATATATTTCCATACTTATACTTATACCCTAATTTTTCATCATACCCCCATCTTCTCCAGTGTCGAAAAGAAACTAACATCTTCCCAGCTCACTCACTCTCCACCCATCACCAACAATCATCACCACAACTACCACCCCAAAGCCCCCGCACCCTCTACACAACCCCATCTTTCTCCTCTCCAGGTCTTCACTCCTCCCGCTCCGGATCTATAAACGTCCGTCCACCCATCTCCCACATTTCCACCTCCTCATCACCCATCTCTATCCCCTTCACTCTCACATCCACCTGTCCCAGCCTGCGCCTCGACTGGACCTGTCTCACCACCGATCTCCTCTCCAATCTCCTCCTCCTCTACCCCTCTGGCCCAACCTCTAGTCCCTATTACACATTTTCACCCGGCACTCCCGCTCAAGACTCATCTTCATCCTCTTCCTCTTCCTCCTCATCCTCCCCATCCCAAAACACCTACACCATCTCCTCCAGCATTCTCCTCCCCACCAAAACCGAAGGAACAGAATTCAAATCTTCCCTCTACATTTCCATTTCCCCCGCTGGTGTCGCGGGGATATCAAAAGGGGAATGGAGAAGTTTTATCGGGTTGCTGCATGGGGTTAACAAGGGCTTGGAGCGAGAAATGAAGGGAATGGGATGGGGAAGATTAGTGATGGAGGGAGAATTTCCTTCTGTGAAAACTTCCCATTCTGAGAAGAAGAACGGTGGGAATAGAGGAGCGAGGAAAGAAAAACTGGGACCTTCGGATATTATTTTTCCTTCTCATTCCTCTTCGTCTTCGCTTCCAGAGGAAAAATCAACGTATCCACGTGAAGTGGTCAAATCTTGGGACGATAGACGACAGGAATTGAAAACGAAGACCGGGGGAAAAGAGGAAGAAGAAATCTCCTTCACGTATAAAATTACATGGGTATACTACGGCATGACGAGGGATGCGAACGGCAAGGGGATACTGCGAGAATGTGGACAGATGCCCGAGGGAGTGGAAATCGATTTTGAGAGTGAGGGGTCTGGAAAGGAAATGGCTATTGGCGAGGAGAAAGGAGAAGTAGAACAAGAAAAGAAAGAAGAGAAGAGTGGAGCAAATGAGGGAGAGTCGGAGCAGGTGTGGAAAATCGATTTATAGAATATTGTTATGGCATTACTTTGGAGATTCTCGGATGGGATGGAGTGGGATAGATAAGATATCTAGGGAAGATGGAGTATGGTGTACTTGTTACTGGGTTTGGGTTGTTATATACCTAACTAAGGATTGATATGTATTATGTAGTTAATGAATAAAAGAATATATTACGAGTGGAGTGAATCACGATGTGTATAAATATTTCGGACAGAAATATGGTGTGCATAGGTGTGAGGGAACAGAGTATTTGTAGATAGGTGTATATCGATTTCTATGTCATAGAAGTGATCTACATCGTCCGTGTTAAATTCATGGGGCTCAACTACAGTTGAGAGTGTTCAATTTTGTGCGTGTTTTATCTTGTGGACAGCAATGGCTCAATGTTTAAAAACTTCAAGAAAAACGAAGCTTTATTAATATCGGGAAACACTAACGAGATATCATCTCAATGTCCAGGTGGATAATATTCCTTATAGAAGTAATATAATATGAGAATGAAGGTTCAATTCCAGAAATAGGCAGATAAAATAAAATTAGTATATGTGTAAGATATATGTGTAAGGTATATGCATTCTTAGTTCCCCTCTCATGTCCCTCCTAAATGAATCCCTATTTAGACTCTCATTCACCCCTTCCCAACATCAATTCCTCATACCTCCTCTTGACCTCCGGCATAGCTCTCAGATGCGCCTCCAACTCCTCTTTTTCATCTTCCAATTTCAATCTCTTTTCCGCATCCAATTTGGTAAAGATATATTTCCCCTGTCCGTCAAATTGTAATATCTTACTATGATATTTCCACAAACTTCTACGATGACTTACTGTCATCAAAGTGATGTCTAAAGCTTTCGCATGTTCATACATAATTTTTTCCATCTCTAGAGTAACGCTGCTAGTACATTCATCCAGGATAGCATATTTGGGCCGATTGTAGAAGAGACGAGCCATAGCTACGCGTTGTTGAAGCCCACCTGAGAGGACATCGCGCCATTCGGCTTCAGCGTCCCAACCATTGGGGAAAGCTGTCACGAGGTGATCGAGATCGAGGATTGAGAGGATAGAGAGGAGGTCAGCATCAGTTATGCCTTTGCTTCGCATAGTACGGAGAGAATCGGGATAGATGATTTGTTGACGGAGGGATCCAGCGCTAAGGTAGGGTCGTTGAGGCACGTAGAAAACTTGGGAAAGAGGTGGTTTGCGAACTGTACCGCCATAAACTGGCCATAAACCTCCGAGAATCCTGAATAAGGATGATTTACCACATCCATTTGGTCCAACTACCAGAACGTGATCACCACGTTTCATGGAGAACGATAGTTTTCGTACGAGAATACTTCCACCGGGAGTGATAATTGGCCTAAGAATCGTCAGCAATTGTAAATGTTAGGTTCAGATAGAACATACACATCAACGAATTCAATATCTTCACTCTCAATGACAGTACCTCTACCTCTCATCAACTCTAGCTGTTCTCCAGAATCATCGTCAGATACTAGAGTTTTGTCAAATCGTCCAGCTTTAATATCATCCATAACCTCCAAAAGAGTTGCAACTCGTGAAGTGTATCCAGCCAATTCAGTAACCTCTTTGTAAGAGAACATTACTCGACCGAAGGCATCAGAACTGGATAGCAGTAACCTTCGATTGGTTACGAAACTTTCCGTTCGGTCACCCATAGTTGCTGCAGTTGCACCTGGTATCTTGAAGAATACCGGAACACTACAAAGAATAAGCCCCAAAGCTCCCCATACGTATTTGATGACGAAATCCTAGAAAAATTAGCATTTGCTTCCAAAACGAGAGTTCGCTACCCATACCTCCATTATCCCATGTGTGAATCTTCGTCTTAATATGTCTGTCGCGATGTTAGTTCGTAGTCAGGAACAGCGTATGAGGATACTCACAGTTTACATGCTTGATAAGTGTAAAATAACCTTTATCCAGAGTGTCTTTTTCCGCTTCATGTCCATTATACAATGCAATCTCTTCACTGTAATCTATTAATCTTGAATGCTGAAATCGGAATTCTCCTTCTAGTCTTGCTTCATCTGCCACAAATTTACCGAAAGGTGGAGTCAATGCTCGCATGACATTTGCTGAAAGTTGTACCAGTAACGACATGAAAAGAAGCCCTTCGCCACCAACACTCTTGGAAAGAGAATAGTTGTATATTGCCATATCTAATGCTGGTTTTGCAAGATTTCCATACAACTCCGCCAAACTATTCGCGAATTTTGATACATCCACAGTTATTAATTGGTCTGCATTCTTTATTCGATCGTCGAGAGCGGAAAGTGAGTAAAATGTCATGTTGGATAAATATCTATCGTGAATATAATCTGTCAATCGTGTACGATACTGAAGGGCAAGCTTGCATTGATGATATGATAGCTGTGGGCATCATGTATTAGCTTCATTGCCGTAAAGGGCCATATATACCATGTACCACATACCATAGAATTCGTGAATGTTGCGGGGACCGCGATTAACATCCACCAAACAATTCCAATCAAAAAGTCCTTCCCTTTCCCTCTTACTAGACTTGAAACAAGGGCGCCATCCATGGCAGCAACTTTCAGACTGATCAATGTTCTAATGACAAGGAAGATACTGTGACTGACAAGCAATCGCATTTCCTTGCTCCTCCACCCAGGTATACATATTCTCAAAAGCCGTATCAGGTTCTTGAAGAACTCCCTATTCAACTCGACCTTTTTTCTTCCGCCTCCTTGAGCGCCATTGCCTAATGCGACTGGACCTCTTCTTCGTGATTCCGCATGACGAACAGCTGCAGCCTTTTGTTCGGAAATGGCAGAACGAATCCGATTGAGCAGAGCGAAGAATAATGTCAAATAAACAGTCCGAGAAATCTTTGTTCGATGCTTGAGGTATAATGATGTGAGATCCGATATTATACTCTTGATCGTTCGATCGGGTGGGAGGAAATTGAGTTTGGATTGCGCAGCCATTTTGATGAGCTTGTAATAGACTCTGGATATACTATTGCAAGCAGCTCAACGAGTCTGCAGATTGAGTCGCTTCATGAGGAGGTACAATGAGTTGCTGATCAAAGGCCCAGATGATATTTCAAGTATGATGTCGTCGTTGTGCATTTAAAAATATTGCCATTGTTGTATTGCGTTGATGTTTCTGTTTCTGTTTCCTTGGGTCCTCGGCGCATCTTTCACATGCCAGCCCGCCTCCGGGAATGGGAGAAATCTGGGGTAATGATACCGAGCTAGCGACACGTGACTATATTTACATCGCGTTTGTTCATGAGCTAATACCATGTATGTATTTTCTCTCCCCTAGATCGTTCTGAGATTTTGAAGATTTAGCTGGAATGTGTTCATTATTGTCAATGTCATCCCAAAGTCATCAAGTTTCTATATAAATTACACTTTTCGAAGAACTGCTACGATATTCTAATGGCGGCTATTCTGGCATTGGTGAAGGGGTTCGAATCACGCGGAGATTTATGTTGTCTATTGTCGTTAGGATCCCAGCAAAGATTCCGTGAGAGACTCAACTCGACTCAACTCGACTCAATTCCACTCATTTCAATCGTACTTCAAATTGGCAATGTAAAAACTTGATTCTTGCTGGGCTTATGGCTTCGCTATCCGATAAGTTATAACGTCGCCACATATCCACGAAGGATGCATTTTCTGGAGTCGCTCCACGTACACAGCCCTCCTGTAAGGTACTCACTCTGCCACAATCTGACACCCAACCAGATGGCCGACCGTAACCAGCACAGTGAGTATAAAGGTAGTATTCTCTGAAGTGATATCATTCTTTTGGACTTTGTATCCCGTCAACTGTTCTACGATCAATTTCCACTTCTTTCGCTGAGATTCGAAACTCGTCCGCTTCATGGGTGTGTTCCTGTCAGCCACACATAAAGGTCACACTTCCACCCCTTAACAGAATATATATCCTCAAGCAGAGCGGCCTCTCGTTATTTTCTTTTCGTTTCTTTCCCCAAAACTTCGATATTATTCCCAACTTCCAATTATGGAAGCAATAGGAACCATCAGCAATATTGCTGGCATCTTATCCGCGGGAATACAAGTTTGTGAGGGGCTAATCAATTATTATAATGCCTGGAAAGGTAGTAAAAAGGAGAATGCCGACATGATCAAGTCTATCGAAGGTCTTTTGACGAACTTTGCGCTACTGAAAGCAGTCTTACAAAGTCCGGTTTTCGACAAGGCAATGACAATAACTGTGGAGTCTAAGATTTTGGACTGTGAAGACAGTATCGCAGAGTTGGATGATGAATTGAAGAAGGTCATGGTCTGCAAACCTTCTGTCGTAAATGTAGATGATTTGATCAGGAGAAAAAATCATGACAACCAGGGCTTCAGAGACAAGATGACGGAACAGGGAAGAAGAATTTTATATCCATTCAGGAAGAGTACATTGATGAGGTTACAAGAGAGCATCGAACACGTGAGGAGTAACCTGGTTTTTGCTATGGATATTTTGAATTTGTATGTCTCGGATCCACTAAATATTTCAAAAAATGCTAATCACCGTCTAGGTCTACAGTATCGACGACTGGAGAGAAAGTCGTTGACATTTCGAAACAAGTTACAACAATTAGTGACAGTGTAGACGCCATTATCACTCAACAGATGGATAAAGAGAGTTTAAAGGTTCTCAAATGGCTATCCGCAATAGATTGCCACTCCAAGCAACGCGAAATATTAAGCCGAAAACAGGAGGGCACTGGAGAATGGCTTTTTAGGAGCCAAGAATATCAAAATTGGCTAAGTGGAAAGGATAGGTTACTGTGGTGCTCAGGCTCCCCCGGAGCTGGCAAAACAGTCCTTACTTCCGCCATTGTTGATGATTTGGAAACACGATTTTCAGTATCGAATGTCGGAATAGCATTCATATATTGCAATTACGCAGAGAAAATAAGCATCGCCCAATATCTCGCTAGCATTATACAGCAGCTTATCCGACAACGATATGTAATACCGGATTACATTCTTGATTTATATCACAAACATAGGTCAATGGGAACCAATATCAATGCCGCCGAAGCTGTTCACTTGCTGCACATATTAACATCCGAGTTCCCTCGTTTGTATATAGTCGTTGATGCCCTAGACGAGTGCGAGGAAACAAAGAAAACAAGGTCGAATCTCATTCGGCAATTACAGAATTTGCCCTCAAATGCACATCTCCTCCTTACTTCACGTCGCCTAGGAGATATTGAAGAGAAGCTATCCGATTATCCGCACCTCGAGATTAGAGCTAGTGATGATGATGTTCGAGTGTATTTGGAGGCACGAATAGATATGGAGGAGAATATCTTAAAATTTTGCAAGAAAGATCCGACGTTACGAAAGAAAATCGTCGGTAAAATTGCTGAAAAGGCTCATGGAATGTCAGTCAAACCGGGACCCCCTGCTTCATGGCATACGCTGATGTATCAACTAGGTTCCTTCTCGCCCATATGCACATAGAAGCTATAGCTTCAGAACTGAAGATCAGTCGTGTTAGAAAAGCATTGACTGGCCTGCCAGAAATCATTTACAGAACTTATGACGATGCAATGAAAAGAATCATGGAGGGGCAAGAGACGAATCGCAAAATCTTGGCCATGAATATTTTGATGTGGCTCTCTTGTGCAAAAAGGCCTCTGACTGTACGTGAGCTGCAGCATGCTGTGGCTGTTATGGAACTCGACCCTGATGAGAGCGAATTAGATGAAGATGATTTTTACGATCAAGATCTGCTTTTGACAGTCTGTGCTGGTCTCGTGGTGGTCGACCCAGAGAGCGGTGTTATCCGTTTGTGTCATTTTACTCTCCAGGAATACTTTGAGCGCCATCGTGCAAAGTTTTTTCCTAATTCTGGTGTGTTGCTTACTCAAGCTTGCATCAGATATCTGTCCTTGGACAACTTCAAAGAGCCCGAAAGTCCAGATCGCGAGACAATCAAGACTCGACTCAAGGAATGTCCTTTATTATCATATGCGAGCCAATATCTCGGTGTACATGCTCAGGGCGCAGCTGAAATAGATCTCAAGGATGATATTCTGCATTTCCTCAATCAAAGAACGCTCATTAATGGCGCATCTGCTGCTATTATGCCTTTCAGCATACGACATACGATCGAATTCCCTCCTCCAATTGTCGCTGCAGCTATGTTCGGTTTGCCAACAGTCGTCGACGAATTGCTTAAAAGAGGAGCAGATATTGAAGCAGTCTGCCCAAAGAACTTCACACCTTTGTTAATTGCAGCAGAATTAGGCCACTTCCCTGTGGTTCAACTCCTCATCAATTCCAAAGCAAACCTTTTTGCTAAGGATTATCAACAAGAAAATGCTCTCCACAAAGCTGCGCGAAACGGACATGTAGAGATTGTAAAGCAACTCGTTTCTGTCCAACCGTCTCTAATTGAAATTCCATATGAAGAGCATTTCAACAAAACAGCACTCCACATCGCAATCGATCGCCGGAATGAAGGAGTTATCAGAGCTTTGATAGAAGCTGGAGCCGACGTCAACGCATCAGATGAATTGAGTTTGACTCCATTAATGAAAGTGGTAGTAGATAATTTTCCAGATGCTGTTGATCTGCTTATTCAAAATGGAGCACATGTCAATGCGAAAGGTTTTCGCGAACATGCTGCCTTATCTATGGCAGCAACCGCAGGAAATATTGTGGCCGTTAAAAAGCTGCTAGCAGCAGGAGCTGAAGTTGATGCTGGCAAGGATACTTACTCTGGTCCTGCATTGATTCGTGCCGTCAGTTCGGGCCACAAGAATGATGCCCTTGTTGCTAAGGAACTCATTCTGCATGGTGCGGATGTAAATGCGGTATGTAATGGAGAAACAGTACTCATGCATTCTGCTTTACACCCTTCTATCATTGAACTTTTAATAAAGGCTGGTGCTAATATCGAAGCAAAGGATGCCGAAGGCGAAACCGTGTTACACAAGGCTGCAAAGGTTGGCCGTGATGATAGTGTACAAGTTCTCATTGAAGCGGGTGCTAATCTCCATGCGAAAACTTTCGAAGGAAACACGGCTTTGTCTTCCGCTAGGCAATTGAGAAATAGAGGTCCGCATCCAGAAGTCATTGCTTTGTTGAAAGGGGCGATGAAAATGAATCCTCTTGGTACTGTTGCTTAGGCGATGGATAAAACAGGGACTTAAGAACTCAACCAACAATAATACCGCAACCTGCAGAGAATACTCTCTGAAACCCAAGGATAACAGAATATATATCTATCTTCAAGCTTGGTCTGGTTTTGCCACCGTGTAAATTGCACCAGGCATCGGTTCTTCTCCAACGACCTTCGAAATTCAGCTACAATTGGTATCTATTGTGGCCCCCTTTATCTATCTCAGAACAATGCAGGCCACGATTCTGACGTGTATAGCAACATAGGGGGGCCAAGGGACTTGAGTCTGAAATGAATGGGCGAATCTAGTTGAACCAGGGCGTTGTCATCAAAACAAGATATGCAACAATCTTCTGAAGAGTCTTTAAATTCTTAGATTCATTGAATCAGGTGTAAACAGCCTTTAGTCATTGAATTCCAACGATGGAAGGTCTAGCTCAACTACGAACAGTAGATTAATTCTTATCTATGCCTCACAAATCTTTCATTGCTACTAGTCTCATATATTAGGACTTTTGTGCTCCGAACCAAATTCCTATCCATGTATAAGCAAAGCAAACCATCAAATCTTCATAATAATAGGAGCAACATACTTTAATATTTTACATCCCCCATCAATCTTTTCTACAGTGAGCAGTAAACAAACAAAGAAAATAAGCTTACCCCCATTAGTCAGATTCTCCAAACCCAATACCAAATACTCTATTCGATTTTGTTGCACATCTCTATTCGGCCCTTTTAGACCTCGGGCTGATTATAAATATCCTGACAGGTGAAAGTGAAAGTAATTGAAGGATTCTTTGTTGAGGATGGAGGATCAACAAGATTGTCTTGTTGCATATCTATATTCGGGCCTTTTGGATATGAAATGGACTGAAGTTGAAGTCTGGGGTGCAGATTATTTCTTTTTGTTGCAGATCTGTATTCGGGCCTTTTGGGAGTTTGGGTATAGGGGAAGTTGAGGTCGGTCTGGCTTCTAGACAGAGGGGGTTGGTGTAGTGATGTGGGATTAAACTTTCTGTTTGTTGTTTAATGTTTACTATTTGAGATCTCCCCCATAGCATGGGATGGACTTTTCTTTGGAGCAATTGAACTTTGGGGGGGAAATTTTGTAGGTGGTATGAGATTGATGATTGCTTGTTCTTGGAACTTTTCATGTTGTCTTTGATATCTATCAAAGGTTAACATCTCCTGTCTTTACAAAAAGTTCTCATATTCTTGAGATATGCAGAAGATACCCATAAGCACAATGTTTTCTGATTGAAGAGAACCGCAAAAATCTCTTCTCCTACCAAAATCACACAGTCTACAAAATTTCACCTCTATCCTCAGCCAACAAATCCCAAATCTCTTCGATCTTCTGCACCACTTCTTCAGACAGCGGTCCAGCAGATATACTCATAGTATTTTCTCTTATCCGAGAAATGTTGCTAGCACCCAGAATGATCCCATCCCCATCTCCCAGTTTCGAATGATGATAAATCCATCTCAAGCTAGCTTCTCTTCCAGAAATATCTAATGGTGCTAAAATATTTTCTAGATCCTTCATCGCTTGTTGCAATTCAGGAGCTCCGTATTAGTTTTGGAATGCTTTTCCTAGTGGATGGTCGTCGCTGAATCGAGTGCCGTCCGATTTTCCCGCGCTGTAGTTTCCGGTTAGGAAACCCGCCGCCAGAGCTCTGATGTGATTTTGATTAGTAGTGGGTCGAATAGGAAGGTAGGCTAATTACCTAAATGCAAAGAAAGACATTGAGTGTGCTCGGAGGATAGGCAGTAATTCTTTCTCCATGCCTCGAGTTATGAGATTGCAATCTCCTTGATATACCGACGGTTTCACGAAGCCATTATCTTCGCATATTTGGATGAATTCTTGGAGTAACTTAGGAACGAAGTTGGAGACTCCGAGCTTTGGGTAATTAGTATCTGCACTTGGGGAATTCAAGTATGGTGCGAGGAGTTCACCCTCTTGAAAGACCCCCTTTTGAAATGCTCGTTAAGAGCTGCTGCTTGTTCTCTTAAATGATTCGTCGGATCAGGTTGATGACAATCTAAAATGTCGACCTTGCAGTAAATACATAACAATACCATTCAATCACAATAATCACGATAGAAACACACCTGGTCAACGCCCAAACGCTTAAAACTCATGTCAAGCGACTTCCGTATAGCCGAAGCTTCGAGCTCACCACTCCCATAACCAAGCTTTGTAGCAAGAATTTTCGTACTGATAGGAAAGCCTTGGGATGGAGTCCTTACTTCTCCAAGAAGCTCCTCGGATCTTCCATGATTCGTGGGTGGATATCTTTCGGCGGTATCGATCTGAGAGATATTCAACGCTTTCAAAACTTCGAGAGCATCTTGCACGGATTCTTTGGTGCTGAAATCCATTCCCATGGATGCGGCGCCGAATATGAGAGAGGGGTGGTCCATGACTTTATGCTGCGGTGGATATTGCTAGATGATGTTGGCGAGAAAGTTAAGTATTTGATCGTAGAAAACACGAGGGAATAATAGAGGACAAAGTGTAAATAATTAACTGTGAATGTCTAGAACGATATGTAATTGTGAAAGCAAGGGAATACACAGAAGCTTTTCATGAAGCACGCCTAATATGTTGAATCTCGCAGACTTTCCTTGAACATCGGTGGAATATCAAACTGTCTCAAAACCCAATAAGTGGTCAGCCCAACTGTTGGTCCAATTTTCATGTTAACATTCCTGCCTCCTGGAATCTTGCATGGAGTTTGCATTCTAAGATCATTGTTTCATCTGCACATTTGTAATGAAACATGTTAAGAATAGTATAGTCAACTGTGACTGTGGAAAAGGGAAGTGAATAATGCAGTGGATCACTCAGTAGCTGATTAGTCAATGCTTACACATATCTATGTAACTCAACGACAACATCATTACTTCTCACCCCAAAGCCTTTTCTTGTTTGGGCTGAATTCGAATGTAATTATTGGCATTTGTTCTTCATCACGGAACTTTGAGTTGCACCATTCAAGCTTTCTGATTCAGACAAACTCATCATCTATTACTGATCTAGATATGAAGAATCACATTTGGATAAGCCAATTTCAAATATGCATATGCAAATTTTCAAGAGATCCTACAACCATGGCGTTGAAATCTTCTGCCTTCACTAGATACTAATCACACCCGTTACACATCATTCGTTCTCAAACAACTCCTATTTGCAGTCCCGATCAGATAGACCACGAAACTCATGAATGCAGCAACTTTTGATTGCGCCATTTGGCCCCGAGACGAATCGAGAATCACACGATCCCAGTTGGTTATATACCAAGATAAACATCACTTCTTGATATAGCTCGAGAGCCCTCCAAATCCTTATCCAAGACCCTGTATTATGGTAGCACATGTACCTCGCTACTCAATGTCGAATCCTTCGCCGAGTCTTTGCCTGGTTTGTATATCTTGGAAGCTGATGCGCTGAGTTTTTGGTATTGTAACGTGGGCGAACTCTGTCTTTCTGGTAAGCCACTCTGCTCTATCGTCAATACCTGCAGCTAGTCTTCTCCACTCCTGTTTCAATCCATCTTCGACAGGCATATCGTCCATGAATCTCCACCATATCTTTTTGAGCGTCCAAAAATCTCTTAATAACTCTGCCCAGTCTGGGCGCCAGCTCCACTCCGATTCTCCACCAAGAGCCAGAAAATTCACTTTCTCGGCCATCTTGTCGACAAAATCACTGTCTGCTCTAACGTAATAACATCTCTGTTTAGTGTATTTTATATCAAGGAGATCGTTCAAAAACACGTTGTAGTTTGTAGTGTATCGATCTCCATCTTTGTACCCCCACTGGCTATTTGAGGCGATCATAACGCTACGAAAATTTCTACCGTAGAATTCTCCTAAATTTTGCGTGAAGTATTTCCACGCGAAATAGCTTTGAAAGTGGAGAGTGTCAATGTTGAAATCGATGCAAATTGACAAATGTTTTCCTCGTTGCCAAAATTGATAGTATTCCAGAGCTACTTTTCTTGATATTGAACAAGTGTGTAATAAAGCTGGAATGGTCTGAATAGCGAAGGCCCTTTCCACTTCTAAGATCATGTGGTGATCTTTCGGATCATGGAGTCCCAGCTTTTCTCTAAAATGTTTGTCCTCCCGCTTTTTCTCCCAGGATTCCCGGGATTTTTTCAGCTCCAGAGCAAGGCCATCCCCAATTTCAGAATCTTCCATCCGACTGTATTTAACATCGATGGTGATGATCCGAGGACCTGGTAAAGAGTACCTAAAGATCCTTTCCGCAATCCCAGAAGGAAGTTGCGAAAATGAGGCAGGTTCCGACGAGGTAAGACTTTGTGATAATTGAGTAGACATACTGATTCGCTAACTCGATTTGACATGAACTATTCTGGGTAAGAGTTATGAGGATATGAGTCGATCTGAAAGTCCGAGAGTCCTAAGGTATGATCACAGTGAAGGGTGATCTCTGGACAGGTGAAAGATATTGGGGTCTGGGACACAAAAATTCGAGCTCAAGGTTGAAATGTACAATGATTTTGACACGTAAGAAATTGAGAATTGTGATACAGTCTTCGTGCAGCTATTCGAGCCTGTGTCTGGATTGATATATCTTGATGTCGCTTAGAGTTTCAGATTGTAAAGAATGTTGCAAGGATTACAATGATTTCGAAAACTTTGCCGAATTTCGAGCTGAGATTTTGGGATATGTTTCGTTAAAGAATATCAGTTGCGAAAATTAATAAATTGTGAGTGGGAGCTAATTCTTTAGTATACCTCCACTAGCCCTAAATGGCTGGCAGGAGAAAACACTACAATGATATAAGCGAGGTAGATTTCTATCATGACACGTATATTATATTTATATCAATCACGAGGTTCTGTCCAATTTATGACTGGAACAAGATGGAATATCAAGTCGGCAAACATTACCTACTCATTGGAAGTAAAATCCAAAAGTGAAGATTGTCTCGTTGGTAAGTGAGTGAGTATATGTGTTGAGATCCGGAATCTTCTCGAGGTTTCTTTGAGCGGCTCTATCACTCCGTTGACCATGTGACAATGATGAAGCTAAGACCAGAATTCGATCTTGCTTCAGAGAACATCTTTCTGGCAGACATAGATGGTGTATAATGCTTCTGTCGAGGTTTGACAATGTAGTCAAGGTCAGTAAAATGTGTGAATGAGGGTTGAAAAATATGATTACATTATTTGGAAATGATCAACGCCATTAGGAATATACCTCCCATCACGAATCAAAACTGGAAGTATACACATAGGCTCAGATTCTTGAGTTTTGGGTTTGTTTCGACCGAAAACATTACATCACTTCTTCTGTTCCGTTCGAAATCCAATGCCCAAGTATTCTTCTTCTACTGTGGGAACCGTGGGCGTCAACCCGGTGATTGGACGTTTGATTAGAGACTTGCAGGATGTCTTCAATACTTCGAGGACAAATATGTTTTGTCACTTGGGGGCATAAAGTGTTGATATTAAAAAGTCCAACTCTAAGCGAAAGTCATCCATATGTGCATACCATATACATACATACTACGTAGGTATCCACATCACTTTACACTGAAAGAGCAAAAATTGAAACCGGCGGACAAAAAAGACAAGCTCTATATTGAGAACATGATCAACCGCTAGTTTGGAGTGTTGGAAATATACTAGGGGTGTGTCGGCGAACAGTGTAGGCGGTCATATCACGCATTCTTTCAAGGTTGGAATTTTTCAAGTAAGCCATGAAACTCATATCGTTGAAGCGTTGACAGCTTATTGACAATACAAAGAACCAAAACCATTGAGTTTCTGATGTATAATACATCAAGCAATAATGAATGTAGTCGTTACAATATGGCATTCTTGTTGGTCACAATTCTCTTTTGATATTTCTCTTAGAGGAAACATTCTCTCCATTTTTGACTTATACGTCTAATGCTAATTTTTGATCACAAATTCTTCTTATGCCTTCCCACGGCAGTAGACCATCCCAGTACAGTATTGATCTCTTCAATGCATCTCACTATCATCCATCACTTCCAGTGCTTACCAGCCAAGCTTAATCCGAGGATCCCAATCTCCAAATCTCTCTACGAATTCTTTCTTCGACAAAAATTCTATCTCCTCAAACGCCTTGCTTTTCAAGTATTTCATGATATCCTCTTTGAACCTCCAGCGGTCTTCCACCCATTTGGGTCTTCTTTGATGTATCGTATCCGAAACCAAATGACTATCCATTCCCAGCACTAAAGTATTAAGCTTATTAAAGCCCCAGTCCATATATTGAAGTGCTTTTATTCGCAGTTTTTGCATTCTTTGGGTCTGTTTGACTGCGAATTTCTCAGCATTGATTCGCTCGGATAGTCCAAATGATTCCGTTCCCACTGCAACATTTTTGATGTAGTCATCTAGACGTTCTCTCGGATTCAAGTCTTGACATTTTACACAAGGATTTGGACGATGCCAACCCCGATTATTATGCATGCAAACGACACATCGAAGATGCAAAGGAATATCTTCCTCATCATAAGGAATTATGACGCGACGGTTTGCTATCATCGCAAGTCTGACGGATGTCTCCTTCGTCTGCATAAATGCAAATTGTACGCAAAAAGTATTGAAGGTGAACCAGTCCGAAAAATGAAGTATATCCAGGTCCTCGCGAAAATAGACCGGTTTCTCGGTTTCGAGAATAGACATCAGGAAATGACTCTTTGAATAAAGTACTTGACCTACGTATCGTGCTTCTTTGTTGACATACAGAGAAGCTGGCATCTTGTACGATGGTGCGGGTTGTGCTATCCATGGGAATTTAACATTCTTCTGAAAGGAACGAGTGTTTTGTCCGTCGGTGAGCTCCATGCGATGTAACAATTCCATAACGTAATTACATCGTGTATTATTTTTGGCATTCTCACCAGAATATTTTGCAATGATGGTGAGCGTGCGTGGTTCTCCGAAGTCTTCTTCATTTTCTGCGTGATATTTCCATATCATACAGCGAACTTCTGCTGGAAAGTCACGGAATCGATGGAAAGTTCCAGGCTGAGGAGATAATTTTGTTATGTTCTGTGTATCGTTTATGTTTGTAGAAGACATG